>JAQFVV010000113.1:1729271-2929271 GCA_028023455.1 Epiperipatus broadwayi
CCTACCAAGTCTTAAATAAGTATCAGCATCCATCTACTGCAATATAAACTAAAATATAGAATTAAAAAATCAATAAAAATCAATACCCTGTTATAAAATTATCCTGTAACATGAAGATAAAAATTGGATCTCTAAACATTAGAGGCTTAAATGCCATAAAACACTTTTTGAACTCAAAAATTGGTTACATACAACACAACCACACATACTGGTGCTATTGGAAACAAAAATATACAGTGGCTTTCAAATTGATCTTTCAAAATATTTAGTCAGCCAAGGGTTTTGTGCCTGATCAAGGCAATCATCATCACCATCAGGTGGCACAGGTATAATTATATCCCACAACTGCCCTTTTGATTCTTTTAAAATTATATATATTGACTCTAATCTTATCATAATAACAGTCCATCATAAAAATATCACACTTCACCTAGTATTTGTCTATATACCACCAGGCCCTGTCATCATCTCCAGAATAATAGCAACAATAAAATCAATGCTTACAGCAACACCAAATCCCATAATACTCCTGGGAGATTTCAACATGACCTACCAAACTTTTGTCACCAAATGGATCCATCAAATAACAATCCCACTTATGAGTGCTGAAGGTTTTCTCCCATTAAACTCAATATCTTTTAATAACAATAGATATAAGTCACTTATTGATTTGTGTTTCTACTCACCAATGTTACATCATTATTTTAATCTTGAACTCTGTCCATCTATAATCTCAGATCATGCTGCCCAGTTCATCACCCTCGACCTAACAAAAATACAGAATACAACAATAGCCCTTCAAAAGACTATGCGAATACTTTTTCCAGCACAAACAACTGAATTCCTATATTCAGAAACATATATAATGCTCCAAAAACTTCAAAACATGTCACTCGATCCAGTACAAAAGTATATAGCATTCACCAATATACTTTCTTTCAACATCAATCACATTACCTGCAATTCAACACCCTCCACCAGATTATTAGCTTTGGCAGATGAACTACATAAAAGAATAACCATTTTCAGACCAACTACAGATAATCAAACACAAATAAAAAAACTTACAGAAATGTACAACAATACATGCAACACACTAAAGCAATATGTAGCAATAAAAAAGAAAAAAATATATACCTTACCCAACAACACACTTGGACCAGAGCATACATATGGTGGGCACTGGGATACCCATCCACAGTCAGAGTGCCTATGGCACTTGAAATAGACGGCTCTATAACAGCTGGACATAACATGATAAACCCAATATATCACCACTTTAAAAAAAAAAACTGCAAAAACAAAGAGTGTACATACCAAATGAAGACATATTTGGAGACCCTGAAACAGATACACCAATAAAAACATCTGACATTGTATTTCAACTTGCAACAATAACAAACACATGTCACCCAGGACCACAAGGAAATCCAAAATTTGTGTTCAAACATCTTAGTCACTTCACATCCAAATACCTGTGCAAGTTAGCCAATTACATATCCCAAAAAAATTACAACATACAAAGTCTATACCCAATTGCAATGGTTCCATTTAACAAAAAACCAACAGCAATATCATCTTTATCTAATCTATGACCAATTTCAATGGGACCTTTAGGAATAAAAATTCTTGAAAGAGTAATAAAGGAGAAAATAGAACAACATATACTCCCTGTGTTATCATCAGCACAATATGCCAAAAAAAATCATCCATTGGCCAGGGTGCATTAATGTACAAAACAATAATCGAAGTAGTAAAAAAAAGAAAGAAATATGCACCAATTATAGTTCAACTAGACATTGAAGAAGCATTTGACTCAGTGCCTATAGCCAAATTATTAGATGTGCTGAAAAAAACAACAATACCTCCATCCCTACTATATATATAATAGCCAATCTGCTACTCAGCTGTGAAATTCACATCACATTGAATGGAAAAAATTCATCAACCTTCAGACCGAGTCAATCCATCCCACAAGGATCCCCCCTCAGTGCCTTGCTCTTTACAATATATATAAATTCTCTATTAATAGAGATACAGAAAAAAATAAAAGGCATTCAAATCCCAAACACTGCTTTAAATATATCATGCATAGCCTATATGGATGATGTAACCATTTTCCTCCCCTCTAAAAAGAACCTCCTCATATTACAAGAGATAATCAAGAATTATACCTCAAATTTTAATTTAAAAATTAACACAAATAAAACTTCTGCATGGTCAATTATACAGGCAAGCACTGTTCAGAGATGTTTAATGGTAAACCATCTGCTTCCCTTGGTTTCCCATTCTACCTTGGAACCAATGGAATGAGGCAAAAAATTCAAAATAAATTAAAAAAAGATGCTGAAAAAATCACAGCCTCACTTGAAAAGTCATACCTGTCAATATACACAAAGGTAGCACTATTTAATCAACTTGTAATTACAAAAATTACCTACTACACACCTATAATCAAATTTGCAAAAACATTCATATCCAAAATCTCATCAATCTGTAACAAAAATAATATGGAAGAGAAAGACAGTGGTAATCTCTTTAAAAAATCTGAGCATACCATCACATAGCAATGGACTTGGACTCCATACAATCAATGTTTTTTACACACAGAAATCAGTAAATCTAATAACAGCAACCATAAAAAGATTTCCAGACCTGGAGTGTGTAATTAGTATAATCTATCCACACTGATTGAAGAACTCAAGCCAATATACAACAAAATATCACTCAATAATGACAACAAGTATACATACTGGGACATTTATAATATACTAAACCTAAACCAGACACCTAATCTACATCCATCATATTTGTCTGAAGGTTTGTAATGATGGTATATTATAAGATGTAATATGTTGGACTATTTCCATCATTTATGAGTGAATATTGAATGTATAGAAAATTTTAAACTTTATTTAAACTTTTCAAATACAAACAACTTGTTAGTAATAACACACAAATAGACAATACAGGTTAGTAATTACACAACGTTTCGAGTAGTATTATTCTCCACTCTTCTTCAGGTGTTGCTGGCCTATATGCACAGTGACAATATTCACTTAGAAGTTGAACTCGCATCTTTAGATTCTTGAATATTGAATTTAAGGCAAACACTCTACCAACTGAGCTATTCTGTCAAAGGCAACATATAGTAGAAATTTGATATATTTATACTTGAGGGTTGGTTCAAATCCTCCTGAGTCCTTCAATTTTTTTTTTTTTTTTATACAAGTCTAATTATTTTTATTATTTTTTATTTTTTTTTTATTTTTCCTAAGAGCAAGATTAATTAGAGGCTTCCATACATTGTGTATTGCCACACTGGGTTGACTTATAGGATTATTTACCATTGTCATATGAGCAGCTTCCTTGAATTTTCTTCTATGCATTTTTTCCTCTTTATCCAATATCTTTGTATTTTCCCATTTAAGCATGTGGTCATTAGTACATACATGATCTGCTATGGTAGACACATCTGTTTTTTCTCTTTTAACCATTAGTTTGTGTTCCTTCAATCGTTGTCGGCCTGTTGAACAACGATTGAAGGAACACAAACTAATGGTTAAAAGAGAAAAAACAGATGTGTCTACCATAGCAGATCATGTATGTACTAATGACCACATGCTTAAATGGGAAAATACAAAGATATTGGATAAAGAGGAAAAAATGCATAGAAGAAAATTCAAGGAAGCTGCTCATATGACAATGGTAAATAATCCTATAAGTCAACCCAGTGTGGCAATACACAATGTATGGAAGCCTCTAATTAATCTTGCTCTTAGGAAAAAATAAAAAAAAAAATAATAAAAATAATTAGACTTGTATAAAAAAAAAAAAAAAATTGAAGGACTCAGGAGGATTTGAACCAACCCTCAAGTATAAATATATCAAATTTCTACTATATGTTGCCTTTGACAGAATAGCTCAGTTGGTAGAGCGTTTGCCTTAAATTCAATATTCAAGAATCTAAAGGTGCGAGTTCAACTTCTAAGCGAATATTGTCACTGTGCATATAGGCCAGCAACACCTGAAGAAGAGTGGAGAATAATACTACTCGAAACGTTGTGTAATTACTAACCTGTATTGTCTATTTGTGTGTTATTACTAACAAGTTGTTTGTATTTGAAAAGTTTAAATAAAGTTTAAAATTTTCTATACATTCAATATTCACTCATAAATGATGGAAATAGTCCAACATATTACATCTTACATCCATCATTTCTTGGGATAGACAACAGGCAACTACTGCAACAATTCAGAAAATGGTCATTGTAACCAAAATTATTTAATTTTCTACTTAAGCTTAGTCTTAATCCTCTACCAACAACACATTTCCTCAGATTTTGTAGATTCTACACAAATATAGACCCCATGTGTGGGCTGTGTCATGGAGAAGAAGTGACACAAGATCATTTTCTTCATTCCTGCAGTGCACTAGAAACAATACTTCACACAATGTTTACTACATACAGAAAGGCTATCATTTCAATTGATGAAATAATAAATACATTTAAAAAAGGCAACATCCCTGCTATTTGTGCAGCAACATATATCCTTATGCCTACTGGTGTACCAGGTGCACTTTTGCACTTGCTAATAACCCTCGGTGCCACCCAGCAACATATTCAATAAAACTAGAACTGTTCAAAAAAAGAGACAGCATCCTAGCTCAAACAAATGTGTTTGCAGCCACATGGTCACACTTGAAACAAAGATCCAGTCTATAAAATATAAAGTCTAATATGATAGATGATGACATTTTTCAACATCAGCTTTTTTTCCAACTTTAAAGAGATGCAAGCATAAACTGAACTAAATAGAAGACCAAATTTAAAAACAAAAAAGAAAGTATGCAGAATTGATAAAGACTTATATACTGAAAGTTGTTGTAATTTGTTTTGCATTTGTAACAAATCAATATAGTACTATATGTGACTCTGTAACTTTTTAGACTCAATAAAGTTTTGCTTTGAAACATAATAATAATAATGATGATGATGATGATGATGATGGTGGTGATGATTATGATGATGACGATGATAATAATAATAAATGAATTAAAATGTACATACAGAATTCAAAATGCATATAATTCAAAATAACGATCATTTTCTTTTCTCTTTTTAAATGCAAAACTACTATTAAAATGAAATAGTAAAAGTAATAATATATATGTTCTGATTAGGTAGAATATAAAAATCCCAAGAGGGAAAGAAAGATGTATTCAAACTTTAAATTTAGTATTTAATTAAATGACTTTCAGTATTTTTAAAATTACAAGTCCCATTTCCATACAGAAATGTCAAATATTGTCTGAGCAATAATTCTATTGTGAAAATATAATTTCCACTGCATATAATATTTAAATAAAACTGGAACATTATGGAATACTTTAAATTTTTTTCTGTAGTAAAATTTGCATATATATTAAAGTAAAGAAAAAAAGTTATTCTCAGTTGGTTAACTTCAAATTATATTAAACAAGTTATTTAAATATGTAGTTTTAAATATTAAATTGTACTAATGGCCATTTTGATTGTTGCAGTAATTCAAAACCCTTGCTAAATAATTCTTCGGTGACACCTTTAGCAATAAAAAAAATGTAATAATGTAAATGATTTTTGGATTTTTCTTCTTTATAAAAAAATAATATTAATAAAAATTCAAAGTTATATATATTGTAATCACATACTAATAGGAACATTTCTTTTTAGTGACCAACTCAAAATAATCTATTATATCAATTAATATAGTGTAACTCATGAGAAATACACATACATTTATATATTACGTTATAATGGTTACAGCATTAATCTGTCAGGCTTGTATTAAGATTAGAAGTTCAACTAGAAAATAAAACGAGAATTATTTACCATTACAAATTTCTCATATATCTAACCTTCTCATCCACATACTAAGCACTATTAGTAATGTACGTTGATAAATAATTGTTTAATGCTTCGGCAGTGAGCAATTTAAGTTGATTATTAACTTTTACTTAGTATCTATCTATCTATCTATCTATCTATCTATCTATCTATCTATCTATCTATCTATCTATCTATCTATCTATCTATCTATCTATCTATCTATCTATCTATCTATCTATCTATCTATCTATCTATCTATCTATCTATCTATCTATCTATCTATCTATCTATCTATCTATCTATCTATCTATCCATCTATCTATCTGTCCATCTGTCCATCTGTCCATCTGTCTATCTATCTATCTATCTATCTATCTATCTATCTATCTATCTATCTATCTATCTATCTATCTATCTATCTATCTATCTATCTATCTATCTGTCTATCTGTCTATCTATCTATCTACCTATCTATCTATCTATCTATCTATCTATCTATCTATCTATCTATCTATCTATCTATCTATCTATCTATCTATCTATCTATCTATCTATCTATCTATCTGTCTATCTACCTCTCTACCCATCTACCTCTCTACCCATCTACCTATCTATCTACCTACCTATCTATCTATCTATCTATCTGTCTATCTGTCTATCTGTCCATCTGGCCATCCATCCATCCATCCATCCATCTATCTATCTATCTATCTATCTATCTATCTATCTATCTACCCATCTACCTCTCTACCCATCTACCTCTCTACCCATCTACCTATCTATCTACCTATCTACCTACCTATCTATCTATCTATTTATCTGTCTATCTATCTATCTATCTATCTATCTATCTATCTATCTATCTATCTATCTATCTATCTATCTATCTATCTATCTATCTATCTATCTACCTCTCTACCCATCTACCTCTCTACCCATCTACCTCTCTATCTATCTATCTATCTATCTATCTATCTATCTATCTATCTATCTATCTATCTATCTATCTATCTATCTGTCTACCTGTCTACATATCTATCTGTCTATCTGTCCATCTATCTATCTATCTATCTATCTATCTATCTATCTATCTATCTATCTATCTATCTATCTATCTATCTATCTATCTATCTATCTATCTATCTATCTATCTATCTATCTATCTATCTATCTATCTATCTATCTTCACAGTAATCTTGATATTATAAAAGCAAAATAAAAGTATGTGGCCCTCATGTTTAGAAAGACTATTTCTGAACATGAGTGTACACTTTTATTTTGATCACATGATAGCAAGACTATTGTGAAAGCTGAAGAAAATTTATTTTATATATTTTAATGCATTTGTTTATACTTTTTAATGCAGTTATGTAAATAACAACATTTCTTTAAATTTCTTTTATATTTTTTTATCATTCTAATAATAATATTATGACTTTTTTATATATTTAATCTTATGTTTCTTCAAGCTTACAATAGATGGCTCTAGGGTAAATCCAAGATATTATTCTATTAATTAAATAAATTTTATTTTGCTTACTTCACAGTAACTCTTTTTCTTTGATTTTTTTTAATGGTTCAAAATCTTGATGGTGCTGTATTAACAATGGTTCCATGTTCTATTTGCTAAATTAGTTATAGGAATAAGATTATAGTAAATGTTCATAGTTGTTTGTCTACTTTATGTTACCAACCATTGTAATACCACTGTAGTACTCTATGATGAATTATATTGCTTATCTATTTTTAAAAGTAAGGCTGGTAATAATATTTATATAAGGTTTAAAAAAATCAAGTCAGATGTCATATGACCTAATTTAATAAGCTTGTATTTACAAATGTTATATATAGATCTTGCAAAATAAGCTCTTAACAAGCTTTGCAGAATATCCCCAAACCCAGACTGGTTTCTGCTACTGGCATCATCAGTGAAGTGCTAGGATATTCAAGCATTAGATTAAAAATACCAGGACAAGCCCAGTACTTTATCTATTGTATAATTATTAAGTAGAAAATCTGAAATTTTCAGACATCCATATGTCTTCCAATCCAGCTATCTAACTTAAATAGCCATATGGGACTGAACTAAGTTCAGATACACCATATATTAATAGCTTTAGCAATATAAAATCAACAAAGCCTTAATAGCAAAAAATAAAATTACAAAAAAATCAAGTCAGATGTCATATGACATAATTTAATAAGCTTGTATTTACAAATATTATATATAGAGCTCGTAAAATAAGCTATCCCCAACCCATTACGTTTTCTGCAACTGGTATTTTTAATCTAATGCTTGAATATCCTAGCATCTCATTGATGACACCAGTAGCAGAAAACAGTCTAGGGTTAAGGATATTCTGCAAAGCTTGTTAAGAGCTTATTTTGCAAGATTTATATATAACATTTGTATAAGGTTTCTAAGTAAGCAATATAATTATATTCAAAGTGATAAACTGAATGTTTTCCTTATAATGTAAGTTATAACTTTATTCAAAACAACAAAAGAATTTGCTATCCAAAACTTTTTGTACATCAAGTATTTCATATATTGCCTATTATAATGGTTTTCTATAATAAAAAAAACTGTAAATTGCTATCACATATTTAGTAATATTTACTAAGGGTGTAACCTTATGAATAAGTGTCTGAAAAATTTGAAGGTAGGGACCTCTACAGGTTTTAGCCACAAGCTTACACTTAGAAGAAAAGAGGAAACCTTCTTTACTTAAACCTACTTTTATGTATGAATAGGTGAAGCTGAAGTGGTTAGATCTAAGAGTAGGTTGAAGTAAAGAAGGTTTCCCTCTTATTTTCTGAATGTAAGCTTGTGGCTAAGACCTGTAAAGATCCCTACCTTCGAATTTTTCAGATGCTTATTCATAAGCATCTGAAAAATATTACTTAATATAATAATGTGTGTTTAATAAAATTTATAATTATCACATATTTAATAATTAAACTGCTATATTTTAAAAATCTGCATTCCACCTTTTTTTCATTAAAATATAGTCCATAAAATAAATTTGATTTAAAAATATAATGCACATTTTTTTTCCAAAACAACTTTATTGGAATTATTCATGTTACATGAGCTAAGTAAATCAAAGAGTCCAGGTAACCTTGTCACCTTATGCTGGCATTGTAGCACTAGACAGCTGCATCATGGTGTAAGTGTGGGTGCTTTGAATTTCTCAAGGTGAGTGTTCATCCGCATGGGAAGGAGACGCTTGTCCAGGTGTCTCTCATTAGCCATTCAGGAGCCAACAATTTATCTCTTTGTTTTTCTTGGTGAGTAGCTTGAGAAAGGTCTGGAAGGCATCGAGGTTTCCTTGCATGAAAATGAGCTTACACCTGATAAGCCAGATTGCAAATGTGAGAAAGATGGACAATCTGATGAGGGAGAAGGTGACATTTTTGATGGCATGCTTAATGGATGATATGTTTTGGGTGTTAGTTATGTTCCCTTCATAGATAAGATGCCGAATCTGACTGAGATAAGGGCAGATGAGTAATACATGCTGAACAGTTTCTTCATCGGATGATTTCTGTAGTTTTAATAATGTAAGTGAATAAAAGTTTTTGTCAGTATTGAAAAAATATATATTTTGATAATTTGACGATTTTATTACTCCAAAGACTTCAATAAAAATTGGATAAATAAATATATTTTAGTAAATATATACAAATTAAAATTTATTTTTAATACACTTTATTATTACACATAATCTAAGTTTATTTGTAGTTATGTAGCAAATAAGAACATTACCCCCCCCCCTCTTTTTGCTAAAACTATTGGCAGGCTAATTTTTTTTTTTGTTGTCTTCATAACAAAGTATATTTATTGATAAGAAAAAACTAAATAAATTATATTTTAGGTAATATATACATTTTTCCATTTATTTTTAGTATTCTTTGATACCGTGTTTGAGGAAATTTTATTTTTAATTTTCTGGGGGGGGGGGGGGGGGATGTTTTTTATGGATGTGTTTATGTTGTGAGAAGACCTCTTTGGCCTTCAGATTGTTAGAATTCTAACTACAAAATGTAATATGAAAATACTGAATAAAAATAATTTTTTTAGTTATTGTAACTGAATTCTATTATTGTTTTTTTTTCATATGTCACAGCATTAGCCAGGATGCGAACCCACGACCGTCTGCAACCAACTACTTGCTTGCAAGGTGGCTGCGATAACCTCTCGGCTATATTGTTTATCATTAAAATTTACTTTTGATTGCATAATAAATAAGTTTGACATTTTTCTTGAGAAGATGATTTTCAGCATTGATAACATCAGCATAGATAGTATGATATCATACAAAATAATGGATTTTTTTCTAAATAACATCAAACATTTGTTAAATATCATTACAATAAATGGTTGATTAATTATTAAAGAAGTAGGTAAAATTGATGATGATGACTATGGTCCATCCTTGTCTAAATTTTTTCTACAAAAAGGCAAAGTAAGTATATATGTATCCTTTAGAAACCAGTCAACACTTAAACAATCCTAATATAGATAACAATCAATAATCTCAAACTGTTGTCAAGGCAACCTCCTTTTAACACCTTGACAACAGTTTGAAATTCTTGATCAATATATATATAACAGCAGATTGAAATTGTTGATTGTTATCTATATTAGGATTGACTAAGTGTTGACTGGTTTCTAATGGTTACTTATGAACCCATTTAGCCTAGAACATTATTACATTTATATGTATGTGTTGTTTTTACCAGCATTTAAAATTTAGCAAGATATAATTTACGATCTCTACAAATAGTGTTTTTTTATTATTTTTAATTGTTTTAAGTAGGTTTATTATATTCTAATCCATTTCTCTGGTAATCTGTCTATATAAAATGAGTAATGAAAACCCAAAAAATCAGCCTGGTTGTGACATCCTTCAAACTCTATTTCTCATCATTTTGGGATAAAATTGTGAAACATAATTAAATTGATGTAACTTAAAACAAGAATATATTAAAAAATAATTAATCCACTCAAATATTTCTAAACTATGAAATTTTTTAAAAACAATTTTAATATGTATAGATGTGAATAATGATGGAATCCACTTTTAAAAATTAGAATGTGTTAAAGATCACATTAGTTTTCGTATAGTTAATTTGAAATTAAATTGAAGATGAATATATAGATATGTAAATCTTTATCAGTAACGGAAGTTTAAATAAATAATTTTAAAAAAGATTTAGAAAAAATATGTTTAGTTTTAAAACCACACATAATTTTTGAATGTTAAGATAAATATATATAAAGTTGTTTTTACTTTCTCTTTTTCAAAAACCTTAATTGGAAATTTAATTTACTTTTACCATTGAAACAGGTGTTAAAGTCATCAAAAGAATAAAAAGCACAGCAGACAGATAATGATCCATTCTCTCTTGACAAAGTAATAAATCAAAAATAAACCTTCATTCACCAAGTTATTTAATTGCTAGTTAGTAAAATATTGCTTTCTAAGTAAGAATAAATAAATATCCATTTAACAACCAATAAACTAATAGTAATCTTGATTGATTTGGAACACCTACTTGACAAATTCAAAGTTGTTTTGGAAATTTTCAGCTATTTTAAAAATTACCAAGATATGCCAAATTCGAATTTCAAAGCTAGCAAGTGGATATGTTCAATATTACTTTCTGAATTCCTTCAATTCTGGTAGTATATGCTTTATAAATTACATTTCAAGTATCTAAAATATGATTAACACTGTAATGAAGAACACTTTAAAATAATAATAAAAATTATCTTTATAATTGTATATATTAAAGTGCAAATAATTATATTTTTTGAACATTCTAAAACATTTTTTAATTTATTTTTAAATAACCACAAAAAATTTAAATTAGAAGGTATTTTAACTCGGACTTTCAAGCTCCTTAAAGTCATCCATTCTATCCAATATAACTGATACACATGATCACTTGCATGTGAAAAAGATAAGTCTCCAATATACAGTATTTCATGCTGAACCAGCACTCATCAGTTGGTCTGGGTCATCATCTCATACACACACACATATATATATATATATAATTAGTGCTTGTTTATATTAAGATAGCAAATTCTACACACTAGGCTTCAATCTTCTCCACTCTTTTTTTTTCATATGTCAAAGCACTGATCGGGAAATGAACCTGGGCTGACTGCTTGGAAGACAGCTATATTAATCACAAGGCCACCAACACTTGACTCTCCTCCACTTTTCAATTCTTCATCCTTCCATATCACTGAAAATCTAATGATATAATGCTTAAAGCCGTTGATGATGCCAATATTATAGTCATACTCATGTTGACCTCAAGTCAATCTGACCCCTCATATATATACATATATATATTTTGAACAATCCATCATCAGACAATCCATCATCAGATTTTCAGTAATATGGATGGCTCTTATTGAAAAGTGGAGAGGATTAAAGATTGTCCATTAAAGTGTGTACATTTACTATCTTAATATAAACTGAGCACTGATTATATATATATATGTGTGTGTGTGATTTGATGTTCTGGACCAACTGGTGAATGTTGATTCAGCATGAAGTATGTATATAGATCATTTATCATTTTCACATGTATGTGGTCATGTATATTGGTTATATTGGATAGAGTGGATGACTGTAGGAAGTTTGATAGTCTGGGTTCAAATCTGCTTTAATTACATCTAGATTAAGTATATACATTATAATTGTATTTCAATATAAAAAAAATAAAATGAATGTTTTTTAAAAAGAAATAATCTCTTTGGAAAAATGGTACCATACCACACTTATAGATTCTGAATTAAAGAATACCATAAAAATTATTATTGGCATGATCAAATCCATTCTTTTGTGATGGCTTTCTATTTTTTCACATATTCCTCCAGATATTAGAAAAAAAGTTGACTCACGTAAAATATACAAAATAATATTAAGATCAAATTTTCTAAAAACTCAATATATAGTTTTACTATCTAAGACTCATCCAAAATCAAGATATCTTTACTGGATGTTTAACCATTTTCCAAATGAAGAGTTATGGTTAAAAGTAAAATAGTTGTAACATTTCATAAAAATATCTGTTTCCAGATTTAACATTAAAGCCATCTAGATTTGAACTTTGTAGACACAACTAGTCACATCAACAAATTTAAGTCAACATATGATTAGTTTATTTTTCTGTTTCATAATTGCAATTTAATAGCTATTGATCTGGTGAATGACATAGTTAATAATTCTAGAGTTTATTACTACTACATTGAGAGTTGTAGCACTTAATAAAGCCATTTATGAATCTCTCCTAGTTGGAATTTCTCCAGGCTTTTTTTCACCTAATTTAATTTTTTTTTTTTTTCATATGTCATAGCATCGGCCGGGAAGCAAACCCACAACCGTCTGCAACCAACTACTTGCTTGCAAGGCAGCTGCAATGACCTCTCTGGCTAACAACGCTTGACCTCCTATTTAATTTTAATCAAGTATATCCTTTTGTTTTATATATTATTTTTCACGAATTTAACTATTAAATATATATTTAAAAAAATGACAGAAATAATGAAAACAAGAATATATAAGTGGCTGTGGAAAAATAATATTTATTAAAAATTCAAATTTTTGAATATTAAAAAAGAAATTTTTAAATTGAAAATGAAAAGTAATTTATGTGTAAAATTCACATTAAAATAAATTGTGCATATCAATAGAATATGAAGTTCTTTAAAATTTTTCAAGAGATTCATATTCATTAAACATTTATTTGGCAACATCAAATTGAAAAATACTAATCCGGGAAAACATCAAATCAAAAGTTATTTCAGTATAGAATCATAAATAAATAAACAGTTTTTAAATCTTCAACTAGATTCAATAAAATGTTTATTAATAAAAGAAGATCTCTAGGCTATTTTTTTATAAGATAAAAAAGTAAGTGCAATATATATATAGAGGGAGTCATAGTGAGCTTTTTAGCTGCCATAGGCAAACCAAATATTTGGAAACATTGATTTGCTTCATACAATGAATGAGTGAATGTTACATATTCATTTATGGCAACAATACACCCCCTATCTTGTCAATTGATATCCTAGATCTGTTCGTCTCTTGTGTTTAAAAATATTAAATCAATATTAAATTCAATATTAACTGCTTTACATTTATTTATTTGTCATTACAAAAGATATATTTATATGATTATATAATATTAATAACTATAAAAAGAATATTAATATAAGACTGCATACTATTTACAAAACTATAGTAGAGATAAATAATGATCTACGATTATTATGGAAAACTATTTTATATTTTATTAGATTGATTAAAAATCTATGCGATGAACGCACACACACACACACACATATATATAATAAAATCACAATCTGTAAAAAATTATATGTTTTTTTTTCCTATATTTATATTTTATGATTATATATGTACACATGTTTATGAATCTCATTTATTTATTATGTTGTCTACTACAAGTGAAGTCGTATAATAATTAAGCACTAAAGTTTAATGAAAGTTCAATATAAATATTAGAGGATTTGAACTCAGACTTTCACGCATCCTTCAACTATATATATTATCTCTTACCCCTGATACACATGACCACATACACGTAGAAAAGATAAATAATATATAAAAAAGCGTTTTGCTATAATCTAAACTGAACGATCTTTACATTCCTGATGGGACTAAAAAAAATGTTTTATATCAAAATCTAAGATTCAATTTACACCTTTAATATTAAATGTGGAAAAAGTACTCAACATTATGCACCTATCTGCTTAGTTATTTTTCTGCAGATATAAAAAAACAACAAAAGCAAAAATAAAAATAAACAAATATTCTCATTATTAAATGTGACGTAGGCATCAATTAGATAAATATTCTATTTTGATTCTATGAACATTTATAGTATTTAAATATCTTAAATAACCTCTACACTACTACACATTGTTTTCAAATCATATGAATAAAAATACAATAAAAGGCACCCCAAAATGTATTTCATGCTGAACCTGCACTCATCAGTTTCTAGTTGAATAAATTAATGATAATCATTATTGTATTTATCTAGAGTGATTAATAGCAAAATTGTGGGTGAAGTAAGCTTGACAATTGTAATTTAAAATGTAACCATTTTTTAAATATTAATTATATCTAGAATATAATGTTTCCATTGAGAAGAGGAAAATATATAACAGAGTAAAGCCATACTTACTCTCTAACAGTCAAAAAAATATTTGGTGTGAATAAATAAATGTATAGCACACCTTCAAACAGAATTGCACAGGAGAAGACTGAATTCAAATTCAGTCTTCTGTGAAATTCTTTTTAAAATAAGAATATAGCCATTAAAATCATATTTTATATTTCATGGGGAAATATGCACAATAAAATATATTCTATTGCTTAAGTACAATCCTGATTGCCAGGGAAATTTTAAGTATCAACAAATCTGATTTTTACACCCTCATTCACACACATAGTTATATGTATAATTGTTATAATATTTAAAATAGACATTTCAAAGTTTATTATAGGTGTACAATTTAAATTTAACATTAATGTACTTATGAATTAGCCTAGACCCCATGATTGATTACTGCAATAATTATATATTGGAGGAATACAATCCCATTCCCACACATATATTATTAAATCAAAATATATATATATATATCTTTATGTGTGTGTATATATTATAAATATATATTGGTAAGTATTACTGAAAAAAATGAATATTATAAGAGATAATTGGTTGCATTACACTCTTATATTAACTCTAAGCTAGGTTTCGACACTCATCCATGTCAACGACTTTAGGTCACTTGAAGTCAGTCATTTTTTGAGCTATGGTGATGATTTTATGCTTGTTTGAAAGCTTATGTGATGTGATGTTTTGTGGCTTCTCCTTAAACGAAGTCAAAAATATCTCAGCAATTATGTCCAAGTAAACTTGTTAGCCACTTTATTTTCCATTCCCCACTCTAAATTTTCCCATATTCTGCTCCATCCCATTTCCACAACATAATCTTTGTCAACTCTATAACCTTTATATCTAAATCCCCTTTATCATTTCCCAAATCCAGCATAAAAACCAATAATTCACTTTCTGTATAATCACTGTTTTCATATTTATTCTTCCATAACTTCATTATATGTACCCTTTCTGTTTTCAAGCATTTACATTCAATTAACAAATGCCTAATATTTTCTATTCCTTCCTTACATAATTTACAAAATAAATCACCCATTTTTTCCCATGTACATGTATATATTATATTATATTATATTTTAACGTTACAATTTGATGTGATGTGATGCTGCCTTCTCTTGAATTATTTTACAAGTAAAAAAATCAATAATAAGGATGTTTTAAGTCTAACAAAAGAAGGAGATGATCAATTCTCAATGCTGATTGGCTAATGATTATTTGGTCAAAAAGAGACCGCTGATAAATATTTTTCACCACTGAAAATGAACATTTATGTTTTAGAGTGTTTTTTTACTATATTTTGTACAAATTATAAATTATTTTCATAAAATCTGCTGAAAATATAATTATTTTATAAAAGTAGTAAGGTTTTATTAAAAAATTGTATACTTTACATGACTGTAAATTGAAAAAGAAACCAGTGGTAGCAATAATTTGGATATGCCTGTCAAGAGTTTAGATTGCCCCAAGCTGTTTATTTGATTTTAAAACAAAGATTAATGTTTTAGAATATTTTTCTGGCATTTATTTACATATTATAATGTATTTTGGTTAAAATATGCTGAAAATATAATTATTTTTAGAAAAATGCTAAGATTTTACTAAAAAATTCTTAACTTTTTTAACCTTTGTGCTGATGCTTACGAGACCTTGCATTGACGATTGATGTCACTCTAATTCCATCATTTTTAATACTAAGATAGACATTATATACTTATTAGATAGTTTTTTAAAAGTTTTGTAAGATGCTGCCCTCTCTTAAATTATTTTACAAGTAAAAAATCAATAACACTGTCGGCAAAGCTTTTCAAAGAAGAAAGCTTGTTGGTGATTGGCTCTTAGCCTTCAAAAACAGTCTGATTGGCTGGCAAGGACAAAGAAACCGCATAATAAAAGAAAAACGCTAAGATTTTCAATTTGAAAATGATAAACAAATATTTTAGACTATTATAAAAGTATTTTCTGACCAATTATAATCATTTTAGTAAAATAATGCTCAAAATACAATTATTTAAAAAAAATATTTAAGATTTTAGTAAAAATATTTAAGATTTTAGCAAAAAAAAAAAATTTACTTTTCCGTAACGTAAAACTGAAAAAAAAAATTTACATCAGCAACTCTTTTTAATTCATTACTAAGTTTAGCTTTTAATTTGCTGCTATGGAATATTTCTACAATAAACAAATAGAAATTTATTTTTGAAAGAACTTTCGTTCACTTTCATAACCTGACAAATTATTAATATACTTTTTACAAACGAATCTAAAGTGAATATGATATTAAAAGGTGAAAATATTTTGACAATTGACTTTGTCTTGGCCAATTAAAAGTTTTGATTTTTAACTCATTTGGGCCAATAATATAATTAGTGGGCAAAAGGTTAATAACGTAAATTGAGGAGGGACACAACGATGTTTACATGACTTGTAATTTGCTACGATTTTTTTTTTTATTTTTTTCCACTATTGAATATTTTTATAATTATAAATAAAAATATATTTTTAAAAAAAACTTTCATTTACTTTCATAACCATACAAATTATTAATATACTTTTTGCAAAGGAAACTAAAATTAATATAATATTAAAAGATGAATATATTTCTATCACTGAGTTTGTGAATTGACCAATTAAAAGTTTAGAGTTTTACCTCACTCAGCCAATAAATAAATTGATCAACTTAAGGTTAAATATAGCCATTTCATTGTATAGCTTATTTTTCTTAAAACTAAAACAGGTTAGACTAGATGGTTCAAAAGATCATATCTAAATGGCAACATATTTATAGCCTGCAAAGCACATGTGTTTTCTAGAGTTGGTCAAAGTGTGAATGTGTAAACAGTGACAAAATTTTTAATTACACATAAATTTTCTTTTTCTTGTTTGCTGTCTAAATTTTAAATTGTCAAAAGAAAAGATGTTTTGATAAATGGATAGAGATATTAATTTTCCATTTTGTTACTTGACCATTAAGTGTCATCAGTCTGAATTCTGTTTTTTTCTAAAATGACAGTAGTTTTTGTGGAAACAATCGTTGACCTGGCAAAGCTAGATGGATTGCAGAAAACTGATATATATATATTGTGCCCTTTTGTATGGGTCTCCATAAATTGATGTATCAATCTATTTAAAAAATTTTAAATTTAAGATATATTTAACTATATGATGTTAATTTTGTTTATAACAATCTTTTAAAAAGTGTAACTAAAGTAATTCATGAGTATTTGATATGTAAAAATTGTGCTGATGTTTGAGAGAGACGTTTCAATGGGAGTGATAATAGTATATGGTTGGGAAAACTGGCCATGATCAATACTGCATTAATAAATTTAATAAATGAATGTTTAAAGTTAAAGTTTTAAAAAGACAAGTTAAAATTAAATGCATATATTTATTGTTGATAAAGATTAATATTTAATAAATGAATATAAATATTTTAATTATTAGTAGTACATAATAGAAGATTAATATTTGATTTTAATAATATCGAATTATTATTTTAAAAATTGTTATAAGATATTATTTATTTTAAAAATATTTATTTTTAAAAAATGAATTGTTAGTTTATTTTTAGATTATTACAAGCGTCTGTAGCTCTGTTGTAAAAACAGATGTTAATTAGACACATACACACATGCTTGGGAGTTTTTTAGTAAAGTTGCAAAGCTATTTTAAAAATTCTGTTATAAAATTTATAAATATTATTTTGGCTATCATGAGATAAAAATAAAGATAATTAATGTGAAATATTAAATCTGATTTTTAAAATACTGCTTAAAAACATAACGAATAAAAATAGACTTAGTTTGTTTATAAAAATAATCTTATAAAAGTTAAAAGTGAAATAAAGTAAGAAAGTATATTTTAAAAAATGTTTAATGGATTTAAATAAACGATAAAGATTGATTTAAGAATTTAATAATGTGATAAATAATAAATATTAAATAAGTCATTATTTATTTTTAATTCTGTCTTGTTGGTAAAATATGTAAATAAGCTAGCAAGTCGATTGTTTAATTCACCAATCAAGTGGGAGTTTTCTTCCGGTATAAAACCAAGGTTCAATTGTTCGGAGGGGACTTGTGATTGAAATTCTTAAAGTAAAGTGTGCTATTAGAAATAGCTAAGTAATTATAGACGCTCTCAAAATCGTTTTAAAATTATTAGAGAGTAGTTTTTTAAAAATAATTTATAAAAGTTTATCGATAAATATGCAGTGTTAATTTATTATAGTTCCCTATTGATCGTTTCCTATTAAAGCTCAATTTACTATCAAATAATCATGAAGACATCGTATGAGGATAAAATGTATTGGAGACTTTATACTGAAAATTTAACAAACACTGGATTATCTAGGAGAGTTATTAGATGCATAAAAGTAATACGTTGGACCTTGTATAAATTTAAAAGCTGATGGTAATTAATTTTTATAAAACAGATATTTAAAAGAATGAGAAATACTTCTTTATGAAGAAAGTATTTGTAAATTATAAATCTAAGTATATAACTTAGTAAAGATGGTAAATAATTATGATTATAAAAATATTTGCCTTGTTAAGTCTTTATGGTTTAAAAGACTACATTTTGACAGTTTTAAAAGGCAAATAAATTGGAAATTTAATGGGTAAAGACGTACCTATAAATAAAAATTATTATATTATTAAAGTCTGAACGCTGGTCGTATAGAAGACTCTAAAAGTAATCTTACCTAAATATCT
Source organism: Epiperipatus broadwayi (assembly GCA_028023455.1). Taxonomy (NCBI): domain Eukaryota; kingdom Metazoa; phylum Onychophora; class Udeonychophora; order Euonychophora; family Peripatidae; genus Epiperipatus; species Epiperipatus broadwayi. Next base: position 1,749,094 of record JAQFVV010000113.1, read on the forward strand.
GTTACGGAATGCGCAAATGAAAATATACATGGATATCCAAGTCAATTTTAGAACAATAAAAAAAAGAATTTATAAACTATTGACTAATTCTAAAATAATAACTTTTAAATAATTTTTCTTAAAGAAATGAATATGGATCCTATAAACTATTTTAATTATTATTTTATTTTTATGGTGGAACGAAGTTTGACTTTTATTTTTTTTTTTAAAAAAGAACGTTTTCATTTATTTCATAAAAACTTTTAAAAACACGTGATGTACCGGAAAAGGAAGTAATGTTTGGTGAAAATTTGTGCCTAGGAAAAAGAACAATATAGTGAAAGAAGACACCGTTGGATGTTATGTAATATGTTTTATTTATTAACTAACATAAATATTTCATTAATTATTGATTTATTAAAGATAGGAAAGGTACATTTACATTTTTTTAAAATAATAACTAAATACTAATATAACTTTTTATTGCATAAAGTTTATTTTATAATTATACAACACGTAATATTTTAAAGAATAATTGTTGAGTGTAAATGTGAAATTATTTTGTAAAACTGAAATCTTGGAGGACATCGTGTGACGGACTGTACATTGAAGTATCATTTATGGTAAAAATTGTGTAATAATAATAATAATTTGATGTATTTACTATGTTTTCTTTAGATCAACCAAATGTTATATGATTATTGAATGAATGTATTAATGTTTAAATAATATACACACATAAGATTAATAATAGCAGTTTTATTTTAATATGCATATTTTAAATTGATGATGTAAATTTAGTACAACGTAATATGAGAACCTAGAAATAATTATATGATTCTTTCTTGAATAAATTTTAATGTTTCTGTTACAATATTAGGAATTAGATTTTATTAGCGTAAGTTATTTATTTTTTCTTTTCAAGTTAGTAAGAAGTATATAAAGTCTATATTTTTATTTTTATTTTTATTAGATAAGTAAGTTAATTTTACATAGAAATTTATATCTTGATTGAAGGCTTATTGTATATAGAGGATGAGGTATAAGAGAGTTTGGATCGTTATTATTTTTTTTGTTTTTTGAAATTGGTCATTTGTTTTTCTGAAATTAAATAAGGTTAAAATGACTTTTGTAGGTAGTAGTTTTATAAAGGAATAAGAATAACAAGTAAAGAAAAGTAATAATTTTTAAATGGAAAAGAATCATAGAATTTTATTTAACATAATACTTTATAAAATTTGAAATTGTTGAATAATTTTAAATGTTATTTTTAAAAGAACATATACCTATTGCATATTTTGATAAGACATGTAGTATGACATTATATCGGAATGAAATAAACAGTGATAATCAATAATTGTTATTATATTACAAAGTTATATCAGTTTATACATTAATTGATCTTTGAGTAATATTAATGGTACATTTAATACATACTAGTACATTATAATATAAATAGCAGTAAGACTTAAGTGAAATAGCATTTAAATTATTAAAGTTGGTTTATTTACATACATGCTACATGAATGATATCTTACACAAAACCTTTTCCTGTATTAATTGATGATAAATGATGTTTATTAAAATTTAAAGTCCTAAACTTGATTAAATATTATTGATAGAACATTTCAGAAATGTATAAATTATTTATTGATGATTATGGAAATAGTAACAGTGTAAAAATCTTGTATTATTATTTTTCTTATTTTTTGTTTATTTTCTTTAGTTCCATTCAAATGTAAATAGTGTAAATAAGTTATTTGTTAAAGTTGATGTAAATAAATTTGTTAAGTTGTTTAAAAGATGTGTCGAATTCATTATTTTACACCACAGCATTTGACAACAGATAATTTGAATAAACATAATATTTGCACAATATGAATTTATTATTTTATTATTTGAGAAAGAAACACAATATTTTATTAATATAATTTATAGAAATTGATTGACATTAACATATAATATTACAATGGTCATAAAGTAATTATAATGCACAATATAAGAGTATAATATTATTTATTGCCACAGATTGTTAAATTATAAGATTTTAGTATATTTTTAAAATTAAGATACTATATGGAAATGAAAGACATGTATATGATTTACTTATTTTCTTAATGATTAATGGTATAATCAAATAGATAAGATTAAGCTATACACTAAAGATTATTATTATTGTTAGTTATTGTTATTAGAATAAGTTAGGTGTATTTAGGTTTGATATTAAATCCCTTATCATTCCTATCTACATGAATTATTATTACTTTAAGATAATTAGAAGAACCTGAGATCATTTAATTATAGTTCCTTAACAAAAGATTGAGATTTATTTATCTATTATTATTAAAGATAGTTCATTTATAAAAGTCATAAGAGTGCTGTAGAGTTAGTAATGAGATAATAAAGAGGTAATAGTATTCTTATGCCATTGAGACAGTGTCTTGGAAAGACATTGACTCAATGTAAATCTGATTACCAATTGTAACTTCACTTCACAGTCTCATGATTTTAGTAAATATTTATTTAATTAGTACATAATATTGAACTATATTAATTTTTGATAAGTTTGTAATAAATCTGATAAGTTATAATATTATAAAAATATATTAAAGATAGTTGTACATATTTTAGCTGAGCATAATGATTTAATTGAGCTAGTCATATTTTAAATTATATCATATATCGAGAAGTGAGGGTACAATATATATATATATATATATAAAGCTGTGTGAGAAAGAGAGGTCAGCCAACAGTCAGCTCAACATGAATCAGTAGTCAGCAGTTGTGTTATTTTATTCTCCTTTCAAGCTTTTTCTTCCCTGCATTGAAAGAAGAAATAAAGGCAAAATGTTAAAATATTGCTTTATATAGAATAGATGTGCTGATATATAGACACTATTGCAGTTAAGTTATTATGGAGGGGTCAATAAATACTGTCCCTAAAAAGAAGCTGAAAAGTAAAATGGTGTTATAAGGAGAGTGTTATAAGGAGAGTGCACAAATTGCTACTTTGGAAAACATGAACTCAATGTTTATATATTCTGTTAGCTGTAAGAAAAGGAAGATGCAATGTTAACTTTCCTATTATTTTGTCCCCAGGATCTCTACCATCATGAGTTCAATAGTTTGTCTGCATACTCATATATATCTTTAAGACCCAGGGAATGGCCACATTCCAAATCAACCAACTCAAAACCACATGCTGTCTCAGAGACTTCTTTTTATCCCATGACCTATTAAAAGATCATTATCTTTGAAGAGAAAGAGAAGAAAGAAGAAAAAATGGAATATGTATATAAGCCCCACATCATGCCTCAGCTAATCTAGTAATCTGTTTTTTAAAGTTTTCTTTTATTTCATCAAAAGTGTCAGGAATAACTTTGAAATGGTAAAAGAAAAGAGTGACATACCAGAGTGAAGCCACCTCAGCCTGAAGCTATAGACAAGAGAGCAGTCTGTTGTTTCAATTTGGACATTAGTAAGAATTAAAAAATGGAGGGTAACTTTGAAATTTTATTAATCATTTTTTTACTTATTAAAAGCAAGCACTATGAAATTTTTTCTATAGGTCAAACATCATTTCTTTCTCTTTTAATACATAAACATTAAAAGTTTGTTTATTTATTTTATGTTATTAATTATCATTATTGCATAACAACATCACAAATATATTTTGAAATCATTAGCCTTAGTGTTTCTTATCATTGAATATTATTTTCGTATTATTGTAATTTAAATGTTTCTTTTATTTATTGTCATTTGTTGAGTTAATCAACAGTACTTGAGCAACCCATCAATATATATTTTATGATATTTTTTTTATTTATTTTGCATAATTAAATTTGATATAAATGTTGCTTTTCTCAAGATTTAAATAATTTTTTTTATGTGCATAATTTGTTTATGAAGAAATGTTATGAAGGGAAACATTTTAACATGATACATATATGCTAACATATCACAAATGTGTGTGGGAGTGACTGCTTATACAGACATACATCACTTGAGATAAGTCAACGTAGGTTAGACTAAAATCTTATTGATTAATAATATTTTGTTTAAAGAAGCAAATTAATAGCATATAGAGTCACTCATATGAAAGTGAACCCACAGATATTGCGTGAATGACTTTTATATTGTCTTTATGACATATATAACAAAGCTGGGAAAAATATTGAATAAGCATTAGATAGAATGTTTTGTTTTTGTTTTTTAAATGTTTCATTTTAAACCAGCTTATTTAAATAGGTAGGAGCATACACATATATTTAATTTTCTTATTTGGTTACACATACAGTATTTGATATTTTGTTTTAATAATGTATTTAATTGATATAATAACTGAAGTTAATCAGATGATTAGAAATTTTGCCATTTTGATTCTTTATTACACCCTTTAAGCCATAATGGCCGGCTGAGAGGACATCATTGAGTGTTCACCTTCCAGGGGCATACACTGAACTCTTGATCATTATAATCATCATTGAAATGGTTTGCTAATAATAATTTAGGTTGATTTTAATATCTGGAGCTGATAAAAAATTTGAAAAGAAATTTTACTAATTCAAAATTTTATAAAGGAATGGAATTATTTAAATTTATAATTAAGGACTTTTAAAACTACAGAATGATTAACTTACTATGTTTAATTGAACTGGATTTTATTATACTGATCAATTTTCTTTAAAATCATTATTCAAACTCACCTGCCAAATTGTTGATGTAATATAATAGATGTGTTTGCTAATTTTTGGAAAAGAAACCAGATAATTGTGAGAAATATAAAAATGATGCAATATTCGTCTCTTCTTTAATTTAAATTAAAAAGGAAATGTAATCATGCAAGGAATTACCAGCTTAATTACCCTCTTAATGGATTATTTTAAGAAAATTTATAAACAACATGTCAATATTTTTAAAAAAACATCAGGTCATGAGTGGATTATGAGACTAATAATATTGTTTTTACTTTATCTCAATTAGAAAACAAATTCTTTAAAATGGATAACAAAAATGTTTTAATATCTGCTATAACACAAACCTCTAAAAGATTTAAAATATAATAATTGAGCTTATTTAAAGAAATTTATTAGTATGAAATCTGTGAGAAAGAGTAAAAATGTACACATTGAGATTGATTAGAACTATTCATAAACATTTGTATATGATAATCATTATATGTATGGTTTTCTGTTATTAAATTTTTTGCAGTATATAATAAAAAATTTGCTAGTAAGCATTTGGGATTAATTAATGTTCTCAGCCACCATAAAAAGAACAGGTGATATGTCTTCTTTATTCAAACTAGTGTGATAAAGAATATATAATACTAAAGATAGATTGTGCCTTTAAAATCATAGCTTTTTTGTCTTGCGTTGTTAGCCGAGAGGTATCGCAGCCGTCATGCAAGCAAGTAGTTGGTTGCAGACGGGTGTGGGTTCGCGTCCCGGCAAATGCTATGACATATGAAAAAAAAAAAAATCATAGCTTTTAGATAATATTTTAATTTGTCCTATTAGATACTAGATTCTCGTTTTATATACCTCATATTTTACTGACATATTTTTTAATGGTATATTAGTGCCTATAAAAAAAATAAATGCTTTGTTTATATATTTAAAGAGTATTTATTATAATAATGCTAAGTATATAGATGATACTTCTTTCATGGATACAGATTGAGTAGAATGTTTTGTTTAAGACCTTAATATTGTATAAATGCATCAAGTGAATATTGCACTTATTTAGTGAAAGATAAAAGTCTCCTAAATAAGGACTAATAATACGATACTATTGTAATATTAATTATAAGTATGAGAAATACTGGGGGTTTATAAAATGTGAAGCAATCTTTGTTTATAAAAACAGTATTGCCACTCAGTGCAAGCAAGAGTAATCAATGGATGCCAGAAGCCTTGTGCATAAAATCCCCATGTAGTGCCTACCCATCCAATATCCTTAGACTAGTTTCTGACTTGTGGCTTTGTCATTGAGGGGCCTTGGGTCTGAGAGCATTGCACCTAGATCTTAGTATCTCTATTGATTACTCTGGCTTGCACTGAGTGGCAATACTGTATGGAGAGTTTTCCTGTTTTAATAACAGTTATAAGCAAGCATAAGAAATGGGGAACATGTGATGTTTATTGACTTAATCTTTGTTTATTTAGTATATCTTAAAATACTAAGGACATATTAGAACTCGTACCACAATCAACCTTCTTTATTGATTTGTACCTTTGGGTAGACAACATTGTCTATTACACATCAGTGCATCTATCTGAATTTTTTTCTTTAACAGCACTTTTATAAAGGACTTTATGATATCCAAATGTTGTAGAAATATTAATCTAATTATTTTATATATTTTATTCATTCTATTTTTATGCAATATATTTTGTTTAATAAATTGTTTTGATTATTGTTTAAATAACAGCTTTGTGTTTAGTCATTATCATAACTCTCATGTTAAATTTATGCATATGACTATATTATTATAGTTATAGTAGTATTCTTTTAGAAATAATATTTTCATTATACTCTAATCCAGTTTTTATAAGTGAATATTATTTATGTTAAAATTGCCTTATAGCTCATTGGCACTATTGTTACAGCTCATTTTATATGCTAATGTATGTGTTGGATGCAATATCAAAATTCCTATTTGTATACAGTCATAACTTGTGAAACTACATATTGTACTGATATTTAAGAGTCCTATATTATCTGGAGAATAGTAAATAATACATAGGTAGATATTACTTTGATACTCCTAATGTTAGGCTAGCCATATGTATCCTGTTTTAGTGTTAGTGATTAGAAATTTATTAGCATATTATATAATAAATGCTGAATAAATCCTGAGATTGAAAATTAATATTAATATTAGCATGTAATGGTACAGTAGTGGATGCTATTCATGTTGACAGGTATTTTTGCTTATTGATTGTATTACTGTTTTGAAAGGTTAAACTAAGTGCTAGGCAGTCACTGCTTGGTGATTGGGGTAAATTCCATTACAATATATATATATATATGGATTTAAATTGAACATTTTAATGTTAAATGCTGCAGAAAACTTTAAGGAAATGTTTATCAAACCAAAAAAAATAACAAAAACTCTTTACAAAAGGTTTGACTTTTTATCTAATCAGTTACTAACCCTCAATATATATATATATATTTCTCATGTGTCATAGCATCAGCCAAAAAGTGAATCCACTAACCCAGGACAACTGCTTGTAAAGCAGCTGTTGCTGACGTCTTGACCACCAATGCTTGGCAATCCTCAATATAATTATGTGCAAATCTTATATAAATCACTAATCTTCATTACTTAATGCAAAATATAAAGATGTTTAAAATACATTCTAACTCAATAACTGGTGAACTAATAGTATATCCATGATTCTAATTATCTAAGATGTAGATAATTATTTTATTTAATAACTTAATAGCTATCTTCTATTAAATAATTAACACGAATCTATGTATATTCTACATAAACAAAAATATATAATGTGTCATGTTTAAAATCTTTATATTATATTTATATAATTTATGTTTAAAATATTTATATTATATTTATATAATTTAATAATGGTTGAAAAATAATTTTCCACAAATCAAAATTTGACTTGAATAATTCTATTATCTGAGAATAAACTTATTTCTTCTTCAATACGACAATTATAGGGAATCATATAGAGAACAATAATCTTTAATATTTAAGTGCAGAATTGTAAATGCAAAATTTCTGTTATTTTTCATTCTTATATGCCTTTAAATAATATTATTTTTTTATTATACATTACATATATTAATATATGTTCGCCGCAATTATTTAATGTAAATATATAGAGATCTTGCTTTTTAAGATTTCTTGAAAACTGTTAAATGTTTTGAAATATTTTATTATTTATATTTATTCATTGAATAACCCTGATTTAATGTCTTATTGAATTAATGTTTTTCAATCTGATGTGAACAGATAAAAAATTAATGAATTCTAAGACTTTTGAAAGCTTAAAATTTTGAAACTATTTAGCTTAGCCTGAATACTTCAATATAAATCACTTTCTAAAATTTTCTTTATGAATTATATATATATAGCATCATACTGTGATACAACTTAATATTTTGCTTACTGTATGATTTCTATTTTTTTTTTTTTATGTTCAAATGTATTCAGATGTTTTTAGAAATATTAGAATGAAAAAATAAAACGTTTACATATGGTTTTGTTTGAATTTTTTGTTGTTGATGTTAAATATTCCCACTTCATTTATAATACTTTATTTAACTTTCTGTAAATTTAATGGTGATAGAGTTTATATTTTATTATGTTAAAATGTAACATTAAGAGATATAATTTTCAAGAATTACACTGAAGCGACGAATATAAATGATAAGTACGTTTACTAAAACATATATATGCATTTAATATATATATCATTAAAAACCAGTCAACACTTGGACAATCCCAATATCAATAACAATCAACAATTTCAAACTGTTGTCATGGCAACCTTCTTTTAACAATAAGGGTGGAATGAACTAATATACTTACATAGACACTATTGCAACTTAACCACAGAAATTGGAAACTATTGATAAAAAGAAGTTTAAATAAACCTCTTTAAACAGTCAAATACAACCAATTCTGAAAGCAGACTAACAAATAGTCAATTATAACATTAGAAAATGCAATTATAAATATCAAAGTATTACTTAAATAATAAGTGTAATAATGCTCAAGTCTAAATGGGTTTATAAGTAATCATTAAAAACCAGTCAACCCTTAGATAATGCCAATATCAATAACAATCAACAAGAAAATCTTTTAACAAAAAGAGTGGAATCCCACTTTTATTAATGGACTAACTTGTCCATAATTTCAATCTCTGCAGTCAAATTGCAATCTTTAGTCAAGCGTTGATAGTCAACAGGTCAGTGCAGCCACCTTGCAAGCAAGCAGTTGGTTGCAGATGGTTGTTGCGAGTTTGTCTCCTGGCCGATGCTATGACATATGAAAAAAATTGCAATCTTTAGTATCTATATAAGTATATTAGACCATTAATAAGAGTAGATTCCACCCTGATTGTTAAAAAGAGGTTGCCTTGACAACAGTTAGAAATTGTTGGTTGTTATTAATATTGGGATTGTCTAAATGTTGACTGGTTTTTAATATAAAACCATTTAGCCTTCAGCATTATTACACATATTATTTAATATTTATAGATGAAATACACATGTTTATATATACCTGTGTCTATATATGTAATAGACAAGGTACGAGCACAGACTTTCACACGACCCACCACTCTCCACACCATCTCATAACACTGATACACCTGAACACACATATGTCGAAATGATAAATAATCACCAATATACGTATTTCATGCTAAACCAGCAATCATCAGTTGGTCCAGATTACCATCTCTACACATATATGCTACAAGTGCTCAGATATATATTAAGATAGCAAATCCTCCTACTTTAATGGACAGGCTTCAATGTACTCCACACTCCAATTCTTCAACTGTCCATCCAATTGAATTTCTGATGATGGAATGCTCAAAGGCCACCCTTAGGCCGAGATTGTTGTCACACCCAGGTTGACCTAAAGGTAAATCTGACCCCTCATGTACAGGACATAATCCATTAAATACATATACAAGGGATAGGCAGACATCTCTAATAAGTAATAGATGAAATACACAGGTTTATATATACCTGTGTCTATATATGTAATAGACAGGGTACGAACACAGACTTTCACATGACCCACCACTCTCCATACCATCTCATAACACTGATACACCTGAACACTCATATGTCAAAAAGATAAATAATCACCAATATACGTATTTCATGCTAAACCAGCAATCATCAGTTGGTTCAGATTACCATCTCTACACATATATGCTACAAGTTCTCAGATATATATTAAGATAGCAAATCCTCCTACTTTAATTGACAGGCTTCAATGTACTCCACACTCCAACTCCTCAACTGTCCATCCAATTGAAAATCTGATGATGGAATGCTCAAAGGCCACCCTTAGGCCGAGATTGTTGTCACACCCATGTTGACCTAAAAGTAGGAGGATTTGCTATCTTAATACATATATGAGCACATGTAGCATATATGTGTAGAGATAATAATCTGAACCAACTGATGACTGCTGGTTTAGCATGAAATACGTATATTGGTGATTATTTATCTTTTCGACATATGTGTGTTCAGGTGTATCAGTGTTATGAGATGGTGTGGAGAGTGGTGGGTCATGTGAAAGTCTGTGCTCGTACCCTGTCTATTACATATATAGACACAGGTATATATAAACCTGTGTATTTCATCTATTACTTATTAGAGATGTCTGCCTATCCCTTGTATATGTATTTAATGGATTATGTCCTGTACATGAGGGGTCAGATTGACCTTTAGGTCAACATGGGTGTGACAACAATCTCAGCCTAAGGGTGGCCTTTAAGCATTCCATCATCAGATTTTCAATTGGATGGACAGTTGAAGAGTTGGAGTGTGGAGTACATTGAAGCCTGTCCATTAAAGTAGGAGGATTTGCTATCTTAATATATATCTGAGAACTTATAGCATATATGTGTGGAGATGATAATCTGGACCAACTGATGATTGCTGGTTTAGCATGAAATACATATATTGGTGATTATTTATCTTTTCGACATATGTGTGTTCAGGTGTATCAGTGTTATGAGATGGTGTGGAGAGTGGTGGGTCACGTGAAAGTCTGTGCTCGTACCCTGTCTATTTAATACTTATATAAAGCTAAAGCTTTAGTACATGTGCCTTGAGTGCTTAATTTTTAGCAAGAGAGACCTCTACAAATCATAACACGAGATTCGACTTTATATAAGTATTATGTGCTGACATTGCGCTTAATAAGAATTAATATTTATAACTTATTATTTAAGGAATACTTTGGGTGCAATTTGAAATTTGTAATTGCAGTTTATAATGCTAAAAGTGACTATTTATTAGTCTGTGTGCAGAATAGATTATATATATATATATAACATTATAATTTGATGTCTGTACTTGTTCAAAGCAATATATGTAATTATATAATTGAATATTTATAAATACAGTAATCAGATATATTTTAAAAATTTTGTCCACTTAGCAGCATTTTCGACCGTCCTTGTAGTCTTTGTCAACTAACACTTTGAAAGGTTAACCTTTCCACAATTCATAATCTTAATTGCTGCCTGCCTGTTAATTAAGTCATGTTTGTATTTGTATATTAGCATAGCTTCTTTTATTTTTATTTTGTTATTTTTTTCAATTTGCAATATTTTAACATTGTTATAATTGAAATTAAAACCAAAAATACATGAATTATTATAGTCATGAAAAATGGATGCTGAAACATTATTATCTACTTTGCAATTTTGATTTGATTTCTGAACTCTTTTTAACAACAGCAAGTGCTCTTTAGTTCTTTTTTCTAATGTACATCTTGATTCACCTATATATCCATGACCACACCTACATATCCATTTATAAATGATACAATTTTTATTTATAAATGAGGTTTTATCTTTAGAATTATTTATTAATTTGTTTAATGTAGGAGGTGTGTAAAATGCAATGTCACATATACCTTTATAAATCTTCCTTATAAAATGTACTTGATCATTCAAAATGTATGGTATTGATATCCACATTTTTTTTTATTAGCAGGAGGTTCAATATTATTATTAAAATTTTTATTCTTATAGCTTGTATTAAAATCTTTAATAACATTATATATATGATTATAATTGTAAAACATTTAACATTTCATTTGAATATATTTCAATAGTTTTGCCTTTATCTGATAAATATTTGCAAAGACTATTATTTCTAAATAAGAAAGACTTCAAACCTTCCATTTTATGTGACATTGGCACTCTTGATTTATATGGAATATAGCCTCTTTTTACTATTGGTTTAATGGTCATACAGTAATCCAGCATGCATTGATTTGTAGTTATTTTAAGATCAAGAAATGGAACACACATTAAATGTTCATCTGTTTTTATCCATCTTAAGCCATTAATGATTTAATTCTTTGAACAACTCTTTAATTGTTTCTGGCCTGCCACATACAAAAATATCATCAACATATCATTATCAAAAAACAATTACTGTATATTATCTTTTTTCATTATATTAAAGAAAAAAAAAATTTAACATATCAAGCACAGAGTTCTTCTTTTCAAAATAGTTCATAAATATCCAAAATAGAAATAAAACACACTAACTCCTTCTTTTTAAAACTTTTTTATATGACTATACTCATGTAAAAAAATTAAAAAAAATCCAACGTTTCGACTATTTCATATAGTCTTTTTCAAGGCACACTAAAATAAAATAATATATATATATAACAAATAACACATATTCCATAAAAAAAAAAAAAAAAAAAAATTTGCTATGGAAAAAGAACATATTAATGTTAATGAATATATGGATGTTAGAATTTTTAAAAAAAATGATAGGAATGGTAGTGTTAGTATAAAAACATCTGTGTTTAGAAAAAAAAACATTTTTTGGATTATCAAATAATTGGTTTTCAGATATTGATAATTATAGTAAAATTAATATTGTTAATAATAAAATTATTAGGGCAATTAAGTTATGTTCAAATAGTAATTTGTTTGGGAATGAGATTGATATAATTAGGAATGAATGTTTTATGAATGATTATCTTAGGGGTGTAGTTAAACATTTGCTTTCTAATAAAAATATAAATAAAATAAGAACTAGAATGGGATTAGATAGGAGTAGGAATAGAGAAAAGATTATTTATGTTGGTTTTAATATATATAAATATTTATTTATTAAAGTTAAGAAATTAGTTAAAATGATTAATAGGAAATATAATGTTTCAATTTGTCCAGTTTATAAAAAGAAAGCAAGTTTAAATTTTTTAATTAATAATAATGGGGACTATAATAGCTTAGATATTATGAATTCAGTTTATTTAATAAAGTGTTTGAATTGTCTTAGAAAGAATGTAGAAATGACATATGTTGGGACTAGTAAGAATAAATTAAAAACTAGATTAAAACAGCATTTAGGTGATAAAAATTCTGCTGTTTACATTCACATGAATAAATTTAAGCATGGGGATTTTGATATAAAGCCTTTGGAATGTATTAAGTCATATAATGAAAGGATGATAAAAGAAAGTGTATTCATTAATGAAATAAAACCAGAATTAAATAGGATGTTAATAGATAAACAGAAAAGAAAATAATAGGTTTTTAATTAAATGTTTTAAAGGATATATATAGATTTTTTTTTTTTTTAATAAAAGGAAATTGTTTCTCTTTGAGTTGTGTTTGTTGGTAATAGGAAAGGGGAGTGAGATAAGGTAAATTTTTGGTTATGAATATATTTTGTAATTTTTTATTTTTATTTATTTATTTTTATGGAATATGTGTTATTTGTTATATATATATTTTATTTTATTTTAGTGTGCCTTGAAAAAGACTATATAAAATAGTCGAAATGTTGGATTTTTTCATTTTTATTTTTTTACATGAGTATAGTCATACAAAAACAAGTTTTAAAAAGGAGTTAGTGTGCTTTATTTCTATATTAAAGAAATATCACCATAGATTAGTTTCACTTATCTAATAGAAAGATAAAAACCCTAATTAAAACAAAATCATACTAATATATATGTATTCAAATAATGAATTCAATGTTAATGTATTGTACATTATTATATAAGACTTAGACTTGGTAAACATGGTAATGACCTAATATCAAAGCAGTCACTAGGAAATCAAATGCAGAAGATAAAAGCATAATTCCACTATGTAATTTTATTTTGCTTGCAATAAATATAATACATGTAACAGTAGGGTTCACACAGTGATGGAAAAGGAAATAAAATGCAAGTGTATAAAACAATGGAAGCTGGGTCCAACATAAAAACAAACCCAGTTCATTTCCATTGTCTTTTACTATTTTCAAAGAGATACAAAAGCTGTATAATAACAACAGAAAATCAAATGTTCAAATCTAAGAGAACAGAGATGGCTTATTCAAACCCTCCAAATTATTCATTTGATTGTTGTAACACAAAATTACAAAATATAGCCGATATTTAAACGGAATTTTTTTTTATAGATTCATGCAGTTGGATAAAATAATTGAACTGATTGAAATAGACATTTAAAATAAAAGGACCATGTTATTCTTCAAATATGGATAAAATAACAAAATAGAACATCATTAGCATAGTTATATATAAATGATGAAATAATTTTGTTCTTATAAAAATTATTAAATACCAAACAGTGAACTAAAAAAATTTAAATCTAGTATGACTGCATAACAATGTACTCAGGCTAATTTAATATTGTTGTGGGGCTGAATTGTTGTTAGCCCTGACCATAGGAAGTGCAATGATTTAATATTCAATTGTATGATGCCTGCTGAAACATCAAATGCCCAGTTTACAGAATAAAATCAACAACTGAAGATAAAAATAACATTCTATACATTGCTGAGGAGTCACTGTGAATAATACATGACTTGCCATAGGAGCATGACTAGAACAGTGATGAACTGTATCTATAAGAGATGCTAGTTGCCTAATTCATGAACATTATGAGATAACTTGAAAGAGAATCTTAATTTATTATATATTTTTTTATTTACATATACATTTGTAGAATTCTGTATTTCTTTATTTATTTCACTTTCGCACTTGGAAACCTAAATCTGTATAACTTGGAAGAGTCCACTGTAGTTGAAGTCAAGAAAGTGAAGGGAGGAAGTTTATAAAGTAAGATAATTTTTTTATTGAATAAAGTTTAGGTCATATCTTCCTCCATAGTGACATAATATTGCGTGTTATCATCATCCTTATGACAATATGGAATAAGGTAAGACTTAATTTGATATTATTCCTTATTAAGAACATGCTCTTACTACGTTGTTTATTTTTTTTGTTAACTAATAGTTGTTTACATTTATTTATTCAGTATAAATGACTATTATTCTTGCATAAATGTTCTTTTTTATTAATCATAGGAAACTTGTAAATAATCAGGGGGGTCCTCAAAGAAAATGAAACCGTTACAGTTTGAATTGGACTACAAAGCTATTGCACACATCTTTATATAATATCATTAAATAGTTAGGTAGCTTCGCGATCACTGTAACAGTAAATTAATATTTTTTCTTTTTGTTACTCTTATCTACTTTGCAAATATGTAGTGACTTTATGTATATCTACCAATGGGAAGGGTTGGGGTAATAAGCACATCTAATCATTAATATGATAGAGATACATACTTGACACCAACATGTATATACATATATTTAATTTTTCTGTTAAAAGAGTTTTGAATTTTTATTTTGTTAATCAATAAACATTGTTAACTTGATTTTCATTAAATGGTCTCTAGTTTGTCAAAGTTATTCATCCATTTGTTCATCAATGCATACACACATATACTTTCTGTTGCATGATAATATAATAGTATGGTTAAATGAGTCCTCCACAAAATTGGAACTTATGCAGAGGTATTGTAATTGCTATCTAAGGTAAGTTCACCTCTGAAGAGAGCCAAGTGTAACATTCTCCCTGGGTTTGAATTCTGGGACATGGTGGAATCTGAAAGAGGGGTGAGGTATGAATGAACTAGCCTAAATTATGTCTGAATTTAATGTGTAAACCTAGAGCTAGCCCATTGGAAGTAGGCATGATCACTGATTAGGCACTTCATCGCATTATTCTTGGCATTCTACCTGAAGACTCTAGATCCATCTTTCATTAGATGTGTTTCACCTCTTCTGGTGTAAAACCCAGATTGTCACAATACCTATAATAAATTGCAATATTATTTTCATTAACTCAGTAGAAACAGTAACCAGATTGTCATTAAAATAATTATAATCAATTGCACTAACAAATAAAGAATTGCCTTAAAATATTGGATGTGTAAAATAATCAACTTAACAATCTATATAATAGATGTATGGTAAAATAAACATTTAGCTAGTTGGAATGTAAAATAAAATATTGGATGTGTAAAATAATCAACTTAACAATCTATATAATAGATGTATGGTAAAATAAACATTTAGCTAGTTGGAATGTAAAATAAAAACAAACAGATAAAATCCTCTCCAGCCATCAATTGGAAAACCTGATGATTGTTCCCATCTCATTATTATTTAAAGGATTTTTAAAACGTTTTGTACTGACATCTATCTATCTATCTACCTTTTATCTATTTATTTATACACTAACCTATTTTTATCTACATATTCATATGTCCACCAATCATTTATTGCTCTATCCATCTCTCTCTATATATAGTTTTACTTTCACTCCTAATCTAGGCCAGTCAATGTTGACAGATTACTGTTCTAAAAAGCTTTCTAATTAAATATATTATAAATAGAAAACTCCACAAAGTACATATATACATAAATATTCCCAAAATCACACTTTTCTTTATGTTTGAAGTTTGGATAAATTATATTTATACATATATATACACACACTAATAAAGATAAATAGGATTTTATCTAATTATATATAAATAAATTGTAAATAAAACAAGAATTCCATAATATCCAAGCAATTATAGATTTTTTTGTTATTTTTGTATTTAAGAATTCAAATGAAAAAAAGAAAAAAAAAGAAGTAAATTCAATTATATTCATATTACAATAAATAATCATGCAATTGATTTGTTAAAGCAACCAACAAAAAGCACTTTAAGCATCACATGATCACCATCTCTTATACTAGCACATAATTGTTTATAAACAAGGCAAAACTCTCCATACAGTAGTGCCACCCAGAATAATCAATGGATGCCAGAAGGCTTATGCATAAAATCCCTATCTAATGCCTACTCATCCAATATTCCCAGACTAGTTTCTGGCTTGTGGCCTTCATCAGTGAGGAGCTTTGGATCTGAGAGCACTGTACCTAGATCTTAGGATCTAATGCAACCCTCCAGCAACCACCTTTCATCTCTACTTAACTATAAAACTATGAGAATGAAATTGAAAACCCAAAAATATTTTCAATCTAAGCTCAATAGCTTGTATAGTCATATGGGTCTGAACTCAGTTCAGCACCCATACATTTTGGTGTCTTTGGCTCTTTAACAACAATAGCCACCACTATCCTATTAGGCAGGATTGGTGATAAACCATTAAGCATCACATGATCGCCATCTCTTATACTAGCACATAATTGTTTATAAACAAGGCAGAGGGTTGCATTAGATCCTAAGATCTATTTGCAGTGCTCTCAGATCCAAAGCGCCTCACTGATGAAGGCCACAAGCCAGAAACTAGTCTGTGGATATTGGATGAGTAGGCATTAGATAGGGATTTTATGCATAAGCCTTCTGGCATCCATTGATTACTCTGGTTGGCACAGGGTGGCACTACTGTATGGAGAGTTTTGCCTTGTTTATAAAAAGCACTTTTCTTATTTTCATTCTATATTTTAAATCAATAGAATATATATAAAAACCAGCCATTAAAAAATAGGTGGAATAAGAAAATTTATACAAAACCATATTAGCAAAATACCTCTTAACACCTTTATAAAATTGTTTCTTGCAACTAGATAAATATGGAAAAAAATCCATATGATTGGATAAAATACAATATGAGAATTTTAAAACAAATTTACAAATTCTAAAAACTGTCTTACTTTGCATCTCTAAAAATATAAAACATTCAAAAATATTTTGTGTTGAACTTACAATTCAAAAATTATCTACATATATTATATGTCCTAAAGATATCTTTTTTATATATACATTGGTAAAATGACATAAAAATGAATTTAAAGAAATGAATGCCTTTTTTAAAAAAAATTATTAGTTTTTTATACATCTGGAATTATACATTCATGTGATCCAAAACATTTATCTCTCACTAAGACATCAACATTTAAAGAGATATTAATGAAAGATATTTTTAACATGAACTTTAATTAAATAAAAGTTTTGGAATGTAACTTTTCCTTTTTCATGCCGAGTGGTATTATATTTTCGAACTCAAATGAAAAGAATCGGTTTTTCAAAATGCAATTTTCTCAACAATAAAAAAAAACATCTTTTTCTTTTATTTAATTTTAAATTTTTGTTTGATATAGATTTGAAAAGTATTTTTAAATTTGTATATTTATTATAACTAGATTTTATAAATTTTTGACTAATATCTATTTCAGAACAACAACAATTTTTATTTACATTAAGCATTTTATAATAATAACGTAGCTTACACCACGGCACATGCGCTTTACAGATGGAATGTTATTTATAATGAATTTTAATAATTAATCACAATAATTTTACATCTACAAATTATATTTTAATTTTAATTTAAAATTTTGGATGATATATAAATATATAACATTCTCTGTGACCAGTATTATTGTGTAATACATCGAGATTAATACTCACATGACTGGTTCATTAAATAAATGAAATACTCTCATTCCAAACTACAAGGCCAAAGTTTTTCGACAAGAATTGAATATTAATCATGATGTAAATCACAATAATAGTGACTGGGAATGTCTTATATTTACATATTTCATTATTTAAGTCAGTATTGACAATATGTAAATTGAAAGATTTCACAAATGTTAATTAAAGTAATATTAATCAATTTAAATATAGCTTTAAAAATAATATGATTGATTTAAAATATTCATGCTTCCATCAATAGTCTTCTAAAAAGCATCTATAAAATAGAATGTGATAAAGAGAGAAGACACTCCATTTTTTTCTATAAAGTGTTTTGTTTTATGCTTTGGAAGAAGAACGTTTCATTTACTTAATGAACAAGTAATTTGAGTATTGATCTCTGTGTATTATATATGTATATATTATAAAGATCCATTATTTAAAAATATTCTTTTACCTATATATTTTTTTTATTTATTTTTCAATTATAATAAAAAAATTAACTTCATTGTAACACTGTGAAAACAAATAATGAATAATTCATGCATGGGTGGGTTGGTTACAAAAAGTGCAAAGAACGTAGAATAATAAAAAAATAAGCTTTAAAATATTGTAAAATGATACTAGTAAACAATAACGTTTTATAATATAAATTCTCTGTCATAGATCACATGTATAACTTTAAAAAAGTAAATATAAAAAAGGTTATGTATTTTAAAACTTTGTAAAAAGTTTATTTATTTATTTTTTAAGCAAATCCTAATGTATTAACAAGTTAAAAAAATAATTTGTAAGAAATGAAAAGTTATTTCTTTGTTTATTTTTAAAACAATATTTCAAAATAAAATTAATTATTTTCAAAGTATTAAGTGTAAATTAAAAAAAAAAACTAATAAAATGGACACAGTTTAATACAGACAATTCAATAGTTGCTATGAGAATTTCGATGATTGCTAGGCAAATAAAAAAAAAAAGATTATCATCTGTTGTAATTATAAGTTTATTTAAACGGACATTGATTACGTAAGTAATATTTACTAAGGCTGTAAACCTCAAGAATATGTGCGTGAAAATGCGAAGATAGGGACCTCTACAGGTCTTAACCACAAGCATTTTCACGCGCATATTATTGAGGTTTACAGCCTTAGTAAATATTATTATCATCTGTTATAAAATTTGTGTACATCAGTTTCTTTTTTTTTTTTCATGTCAAATGTGTTGACTGGGAAGCAAACCCGGGCCAGGTGTTTGGAAGGCAGCTATGCTAACCACTAAGCCACCAACACTGGACAGTGTACATCAGTTTCTTTTGTACTGCTCATAAATTAGCAGCAGAGAAAATGATTTAGATTTTTGTATATTCATACTTATTTATAATGTTGGGATAAAAATTTAGTTGTAGTGCAAACTTCATCTTTCTGAAAATGTAGTTTGTTTCAGCGATAATGCCCTGATATTGAGTAATGTCTAATTATATCTACTAACATTGGATATCATTTGCAAATGCTATAACAAAATGTGATTATTAGATAAATAAATACATTTGAAAGTCATTTACGGATTACAAGAGAAAAATCACCCAAAGAAGAGAAATATGTATAGATATTAGATATATATGGATTCGTTTATTATAAATCATGATCACCAAAAAGGAATTTTTTTTTCCTAAAAAATTTCAAGTTGAATTATTTATAAATTTAGATATGAAACTATGATGATATCTTTGTTATGGTCAGAAATTGCTTTGTTAGATTGACATTAAAATGTGTTGATTCAACAGAAAAACAAAAGAAGACAAATTTGGTAAAGTGTTAAAATGACTTTTATTGAATAAATAATTTGAATTACAACATCAAAAGAAATTTTACTTTGTAAAATAGTCACTTTCTTTGTAAGTGAAAATTAATGTATTATTTTTTTGTTTCCTCATAATTATATTTATTTAAATTCAAGCATGGTATAAAAGAATGAAAACTTTATTGTCAAGGTATCATAGGTGTTATAATTTTATGATTAACTTTAAGACTAAAAATCAATCAAGTTTAGAAATAATAAAAAGACATAGATGCGTGAGAAGTCAATTTAAATATAAAATTCTGTCATGTATATTTCACATATAATTTTATTGATAATGTAAATACGTACATATAAAAGATATTATATAATTTGTATTCTTTTATTTTTATATCAAGTAAATTTATTATGATAATTAAGGATAGTTTATCATAAAATTTCTCATCTGACATACAAGTTATAAATGTAGAGTGGATAATGATCAGGAAATATGAATGTATCATTATGAAGGCTTGTCTGAACCTTATTCATGATTATTAACTAATAAAATCAAATTTTGGTTATAGTCACTCCACTTTATACATGGTTGCCCATTGATTATTGATGAATAGATAATCATTTCCCCTAGCCTAAAATTCTTTATAATAGCAACTAGACTACAGTAAATTATACTTTGTTATCATCAGCTGAAATATTTTAAAAAAAGAATATACTTAAGTAGATAATTGTAGTAGTGAATGTTTGAATGAATAAAGAGAATGCTAAACTACTTAAAAATATAAAAAAATAAGTTGATTAGGTAGATTAATTAGAAAATAGATCTTAAAAAAAGAAAATTAATTAAAGCATCCATATTTTATTTTAATAGGAAATCAAACAATGACATTAAAAAGAATTATGATGTTTTATTTAAATATTGTATATGGTTTGTTTTTGCTTATTATAAAAGTTTAATGAATAGATAATACTATAATCTTTAGTTTTGCCCCAAGAAAAGAATTTAGTTAAGAAGATAATTATAAGATTTTTTTCTAAATTGAATGTAATTATGATTTAATTTAAGATTTGAAAAAAAAAAGTGATGTCACAGATATATACAATCTATATGTGTCTTTAAGAAATGAAATTTGAAGCTGGATGCTATAGAAGAATCAACATGAATTTCAGCGGATAAATAGGCAGAATATTCCACCAACTATTATAAATCTATTTTGGAACTCATTTTGCAACTAGAAAATGTGATTCTAAAAGAAGCCTGAAATCTAGTATGACTAGAGATATAGTTATGGTGGATTAGCATATACGTATTCAACAAAATTCATTTTTAAAAAAAATCATTCAGCAAAGAAAATTCTATAAGCAAATGGCCATTCTAGATTTTTTAAAATAATGTATATATAAAAATTGACAAGGGAAATCATATGGAATGAATGATATAAGCCTCACAATAAACTACATGGGAATTTCTAACAATAAACTCACTACTGTTATGTAGAAGTAAGTTACTTGAATCAATAACATTCTTTAATTATTTGTTTAAAAATGTTTTCATATTTATATTAAAATTGCTTTGGTATAAATTAACATTTATTATTTGTAAGAATCTTTAAAATATTTTTGCTCTGACTTCATAAATATATATTTAGGTAATTAATATTACTAGTTAATTATGTGTGTACTTTGCCTTTGGTATTGTTTAGATCCAAATGCTTTCGTATATTTACATTTATAAACCAACCCATACTTGCTTAGTTATCTAAGCAATACATAATTTTCTTGCAGTTTGAAAGTTATAATTGACTATTTTTTTTTTTTTTCATATGTCATAGCATCTGCCGGGACGCGAACCCACATCCGTCTGCAACCAACTACTTGCTTGCATGGCGGCTGCGATACCTCTCGGCTAACAACGCAAGACTAATTGACTATTTGTTAGTCTGCATTCAGAACAGGTTATAATTGCCTGTTCAGTGAGATTTATTTAAACTTCTTTGAATTAATAATCTCACTCTTTTTAGAAAAGTCACAATCTTTAGTGTCTTTATAAACATATTAGCCCATAAAAAAGGTTGCCTTGACAACAAACAGATTGATATTCTTTGTATTTTGGTATCCTTTAGGTATGGACTGCTTTCATATATTTACATTTATCAATGAATCTAGCCTTGAGCATTATAATCTTTATTATATGTTTTAAATGTTTTAAAACATATAACAAATAATCTTTATTATCTAAATAAAATATGGTTTCAACGTAGTATAAAAGATAATAAACATCACATGATCACCAACTGACTATTTGTTTAGTCTGTTTTTAAAAACAGGTTATATTTACAGTTTAATGAAGTTTGCTTAAATTTTTTTGAATTATAAATTTCAAACACTTTTAGTTTAGGGCCAGCCTTTAGTGTCTACATAAACATATTACTCCATAGATAAAATATGGGTATCCACATTTATCACAATACAAAAGGTGTCTTAAAAACAAACAAACTAAGATTCTTGTTATTGTTTAGATGTGGATTGCTTTCATATATATATTGTAACCTTACAAATGTGTCTGACTATTAGCTATTATCAATTTAAAACTGTATAAATTTTATTGACTATAATTTTTACAATTAAACAAGTATATTCATCACTGTCATTGATTGTATAGCACAGAATATAATCAATATTCTATTTAATAGGCTCACATACTAATGTTTATGACAAAATACAATTTTATAAAGCATTTTTGAATGGCTTTCCAAAAGACACACATTTTTTGTCATTTTTCTTGTTAAGAAACAAAGATATCAAATGGTATAAACAGATAGAAATGCTCACACACATAAAACAACTAATTTAAAACAGAAAAATAGACTAGAACTATAAATTTAATATTACCACTTTAAAATATTTTGAGGTAAAGCAATTATATTTAGATTACATTTTTATTTATGTGTAGAATAAACAGTTTTTAAATTTTTATATGTGTAAGTATGATGTGGAACCTTATGTGTTTCGATTTTTTACTTAGCAAAGATAAACATAAGCAATTTTAAAAATGGGTTAAATGTGTTATATATAAATGTCTTTGGATTAACAAGTATGTTATGTAAAATTTATTAATCTTAATGTTTGTTCCAGAAAATATACTACAAAATGAAATTATTTGCTTTACTTCATCTGTGATGCTATTATTTTAAAATTCAAAAACTCCGAAATATTTTTCAAGTATTAATACTTCATTGAGATAAATTTTAAATCGTCACAACTGTTAGAGGATTATTTAATGCATTTTCTCATGATTATTTCTTTCTTAATTAATTATTATTAATAGAATGAAGTTTCTCAGATATTACAATGTCATGCACAGGTAATATTTTATTTAATATTATTATTAGTGATAATGAATAGTATTAAATATGATATTTTTATTTAATATTATTATTGAGATGGAATGGGATTAAATGTGATTTACTTTAGGTTTAATTGGATAAATGTAAATAACTATTAAACTTATATAAAACTGTGTTATATTACAATTATTATATTTTATTGTTTCTTAAATTTCAACCTCAAAGTTAAATGGAATTAATCATCCTTATTTAATAAACAGATCTGTAATGAATATTTTATGCATTACTCTTATATGTTAGTTTTAATTTTTCACCTGTATATAGTATGTAACAAAACATCCTAATGATAAAGTTATATTTTGTTAATGGAATAGCAACATTTAAGCCTGCAAATGAACCCAGTAAAGATCTTGAGGGGAAATAAATAAACCCAATATGGTACATGTCATCTAGGTATGCTAAGCAATGATTGCACTTGCTTCTCTTAAAGAGTAAAAACTTCTCCAGCATTATGGAGATTGATTAATAATTGATTAGTTAATAAAACAAACTAATTAAGAACCACATACAGCAATTATCATTAATCATTATGATGATTATCCTACAGTATTTAAATTGAGGATTTTTTAAAATACTAAACAACCTATTCCTCTTTAATGTTAGTGTCTTCACAACACTATCTGATAACACACTTTTCAAATCCAAGTTTGAATTAGATTTAGAAAACAAATAGTAATATTTATTAGATATTTTATAAAATTTTCTTATTGTTATTATTCATTTTTATCATTTATTTTATATTATGTAATAAAGTATTTGTTAATGTTTAATATTTCTCTTTTGTTATTATTAGAGAAACATCTTCACTGCATATTCACAATATAAAAAGGAGCATATATGATATATTAGTTTATATAAAATCTATTTGAAATAAATAGATCATTATTTTATTAATGCTATCTGAAATATATAAGTATTGGATAAGATCACGTACATAAAAACCTTTTTATACAGTCGTATCCTAAAAATCATAAACACGCTTTATATTCATGCATTTATTTTCTTACTTTATAAAACCTGAGATAAATCATTAATCAATTTTGTATTTAAAATTGCTAGCATTAGCTACTCTGAATTAGTTCTTATAATAAGAAACAATATATTTTGCAAAGATATTATTAATAAAATAGAATAAGACTAAGAGTACACATATTATTGAATAACCCTGAGAAATTTATTCATTATTTTAGTAAATGTGAATTTATTATTGAAGTATTTTAGCTATTACGTGGACATATAAAAACTTGTATTAATAGTGGATTGTAAGTCAAGTGAGAGATGCTTTCACATTATCGATACGTTGTCTCAACTGAGATCGTAACATCTCAACCGTTTTTCTCCACGTTATTGTTATGGAGATCACAACCGGTTTTTCTTACAGTTTCAGCGCGCGCGAACACACACACACATATATATATATATACAAAAATCTTTCCAGTGTATACCACTATCTAAAATAAATATCAAATATCAATTCATCTCAAACATGAAGAATTTTTTAGCTATTCCCACAGTGAATAAACATATTACACCCCACATCTCAAAACAGTTAAATAAAAAAGATACTTTTTTTAAACCATAGGTTGCAAATATATTAAATATCGAAACAAAGACTAATTCAAACAGAGAGCTGAAATTTAAATAAGCACTGATCATTAAATTGCACCTAAACAATGACTAAACATTAGTAATTTTTAATCTTTGAAACTCCCAAACACCTATAGTTCAAAAGGGTATCTTTTTGAAATAGCTGTTTTGAGGTGCAGGCGCTGATATATATATATATAAATGGATGATCAATATATATATATTAGGCATAAGAGAGAATCAAATGATCTGTTTTATAACTAATTTAAAAGTGCTGATTTGAATTGCATTGTAGTTTGTATATAAATATTTAATCTACATTTACTTTCAATAACAATTTATTTGCACTCTATTTAGGTCTAATTCTAGGTACATAAACAGCTACAATTGAAATCAATTACAACTTACGAGTTTTTTTTTTATATAAGCAAAAGGTGAGTGAGATAGTCTATCAATTAACCAATTCAAAAGGTTAAGATTCAGTATAGCTGAATCCTTTGAGTAGAGTTCAATCAAGTTTTGTTCTGGGATAGGGAGCACCTGGATTTAGGCTTTCTGTGGGTACAGACGGTTGAGATCGGTATGGGGATGTGACTAAAGTCTAAACTGTCCCCATGTCTGGTCCACCAACCAGGGTTGACCACTGCGTTTATCATCCTCTTTAATTTTACACAGGGTACTGAAGAAGAGTTTATCAATGGGGTCATCACAACCTTTATTGAACGTGACTATACATCTGACTGCCCAGATTGAAAAGTTAATACACGTGTCAAGACGTATCAATGCTATGTTTCTTTTTTCGTTAATGGAATTTAGAACCCAAATCTTCATCACTCCTGATTAATATTCTCTTTATAAAAAATTGGTATTTGAAAAAAAAATCTTACTTTATAGATCTTTTTTAAATATAAACACTTAACATTCATTAAAATATCTAAAAATGATTATTTTAAATAAAATTATGTGATAATAACATTTTAGGTTATAATTCTAAAATTTAGGTCGATTATCATAAAAGCTCAATAGTCAGCATTATATAAATTATATGATAGATAGTTACAGAGTGAATGCACACAAAAATATGTATGAATATATGGCAAATGTTTATAAACTGGAATAAAAATGACACAGGAATCATTTTGATTCCAATTAAGAATATACATAAATTGTTTGATGATATATATCTATATATCTGTTGAGCTTTATTATATAATTGCATTTATGTATAAGCTTTTAGTTTATAGTAAAATACATTTTCCATTACTCAAAAAAGGATATTATTTAAGAATAAAACAGGCAAAACTCTCTATACATATTGCCACTCAATGCAATCCAGAGTAATCAATGGATGCCAGAAGGCTTGTGCATAAAATCCCCATCTAATGCCTACTCATCCAATATTGGCATTGGCAGACTAGTTTCTGGCTGTGTCCTTCATCAGTGAGGAGTCTTGGATCTGAGAGCACTAGACATAGATCTTAGGATCTAATGCAACCCCCCAACAGCCACCTTTTATCTCTACTTTACTACAAAATTATCAGTCTTAAATTGAAAACACCATAATATTTTCAATCCAAACTCATTAGCTTATATAGCCATATATGTCTGAACTCAGTTCAGAACCTATACATTTTGGTGTCTTTGGTTCTTTAATAACCATAGCCACCACTACCCTATTAGGCAGGATTGGTTTTAAGTCAATAAACATCACATGATCACCATTTCTTATGCTTGCTTATAATTGTTATTAAAACAGATAAAACTCTCTATTTTTGCCTGTTTTAATAACAGTTATAAGCAATCATAAGAAATGGTGATCATGTATTATTTAAGAATAAAAGTGCTTAAAAATACTGTTTTATAAGAAGTACAGATCTAAGGTTGAACATCTCTATGAATCATTATTAATCTTATGGAAGATATCAGAAGTCAAATATGTATATAGACCCAAGATTTACACTGAAATGTTACTAGAAGACTTCCTTTTTTTGAGTATAATTAATAACTGTAAATCAAAATGTGATATAGTAAATGGGTTATATAACTAGGGATTATTGATATGTGAAATAATATTTTAGAGCTATTAAGCATTGGGTATTTATTAATGACAACCATACTGTGATTTAAATAATATTTATAGAATTTGATAATATATAAACCTCAGACATTTTCTGAGGTGTTTGAATGTTATCATTTGGTATGTTTGCTTTTCTAATGTCATTATGAAACATAAACTAAAATATAAAAAGAAAACTCAAGAAATATATTGATTAATGCTAAATTTAAAAAAGAAAGTGGGATACAGATTTAATTGGATTAATGTAGAATACAATTTAAATCAAAAGTCTGTGAGATTAATAAATGAAAAGTGGATTATTAATTGTTTTATGTTAATTATAAATGAAATATATTAAAACAGGCAAAACTCACTATACATATTGCCACACACAGCAAGCTAGAGTAATCCTAAAATCTAGGTTCAGTGCTCTCAGATCCAAGGCTCCTCACTGACAAAGGCCACAAGCCAGAAACAAGTCTGGGGATATTGGATGAGTAGGCACTAGATGGGAATTTTATGCACACGCTTTCTGGCATCCATTGATTATTCTAGCTTGCTGTGTATGGCAATACATATAGTGAGTTTTGCCCATTTTAACAACAGTTATACACAAGCATAAGAAGTGGTGTTCATGGGAAATATACTGACGAAGGAAGGAATAAATGAATTAATATCGCAGTTTATGTAAAATTTCAACTAAAAACAATGGCAAATTCTCCATAGAATAGCATCACCAAGTGCAAGTCTTAACAATCAATGGATGCAAGAATATTTGTTATAAAATCCCTCCTTAGTGATTACTTATCTAATATTCCCAGACTATTTTCTAGCTTATGAGTTTCATCAATGAGGAATCTTTGATCTGAGAGCATTGTATCTAGATCTTACAATCTAATGTAACTCTTTAGTAGCCATTTTTACTTATGACATACCTCCATGAATCTTTGCAAGTGTGAAGATGCACAAAGCACAAAGTGCCTAAAGCAAACCACTCCCTTTGACTATTAATAGACTTTGGAGCACCTATTTCTATAATGCAGCCCAAATAATAACTGACTGGCTTATAGATCACATAGGATTTGGTAGATTTACTATCAAATTTTTGATTGTGCACAGCTGTTAAAAATCACAAATATTTAATCCCCAGTATAAGCTTTCTTTATTAGATATAGTGCAGTTATGTGTCTCAATACTGTATCTGCAATCTATAGACAATATCTACACTACATTAGTCGAATCAAGCTTAGATATTAACAAAATCAATTTTGTTGTTGACACTCTTAAATGGATAAATGGTGACATTATGGCTCTGTTCAATGGCAGATTTTAGACAATGGAACATGGCTGGCCTATGGAGTTGCCACAAAGTGGCAGAGTTTGTAGTATTGTATTAAAAAAATTTGAAACAGCAATAATTCTGAGACACTTTACCACTGCTATATTACCTCTATACATATACTATGTCAACAATATGATGATTTATACCAAAGAAAAAATTTATCAATAAATATTTGGGACAAGCTGAGTCAGATATCCTCCTTGGTCTGGACAATAGAGCGTGAAGATGCATCAAAAGAAATAAAATTATTGGATAGGTACATCCAACAATTCAATATGGAAATAAATCATAAAAATTACCATCAAACCAGTCAATGTTCATGGTGTTATTCATCCTCATTCACATACTCCCATCTCACACAAATTAGGTGGCTTTAAGTGTTTTCTCCACAGAAACCAAAAGCTACACAAGTTTTGAGGCAAACAGGAGAGATAACATTTAAAACTACATTAAAGACTTAATTAAGTTAGAGTATTATTACCACTGATTAACAAAACCCCTTAAAAATTATATTCCACAATAAACATCAGGTCTTTGAACTACAACACTACTAATATATGAATTAGTATTTTTTTATACTTATGCATCATGATAGTTAATAACAATTTACTCAGTTAAATTCAATATTAGCTCCAGGACCCCTATTAATCCCAATCATTTATTAAACAGCATTAAAGACAAGTTACTTCTGAACCAGATTTTCCAAATAATCTATGAAATTAGCAGCAATGAATTATGGTCAGTCTTAAACTAATAGCAACACTATAAATGCATTAAAACAGACTCTAACATTAAGTCAGTATTTTTAGAGCACGAGATTGAAATCAGGCCACAGTTTTGTTACACTTAACATTAAACTGGTTTGTGCTGAGTGCAATGATTAAAAGAGAAAATACAAAGAAGGATGGCTTATTGCAAACAACACTCATGCAATAAATAAAAGATATCCATGCACTGCATTAGCACACAAGTGATATATTTAAAATTACAAACTTACATATTAATTAATCCAAATGTTCATTCTCCCATTTATCTATCTTTGTGTTATGAATATAACTGATCTGGTCAAATGCAGTGCTAAGCTATAAAATATTTACAATTGTTTAATATTTCCTGTATTTTGGACTCCCTCTATAGAATTACAAACAAATAAGGAAAGAAGTAAAACATATTGTGTTATTTAATTAACTAGAAAGCTTACTGATGAAAGCCATAAGTTAGAAACTAGTCAGAGATATTGTATGAGTAGGCAATAAATAGGGATTTTATGAACAAACTTTCTTGCATCCATTGATTACTAAGGCTTCCACTAGATGGCACTACTGTATGGAGAGTTGGCTACTGTTTTAACAGCTTGTGTAAGCATAAAAAAGGTGACCATGTCTACTAATAGAACATATATTTTCTTGAGATTTTAAATAAAGCACTATATACCACTGAAAATTATTTGGATATTAATTTATAAAGAAATCATTTTGTTCATTGTTATTTATTAAATATTGTTAAAATTCAATCTGTTTAATGATACATTATCAGATCATAATACTAATTGCATAGTATTTTAACAGAGAATAATTCATGTAATCTTTGTTTTGTCTAGGTATTATAAAATAAGGACATAATCAAGCGTTGGTGGTCAGCATAGCTGCCTTACAAGCAGTTATCCCAGGTTAGCAGGTTCACTTCCCGGGCGATGTTATGATGCATGAAAAAAAAATGACAATCTTTGAGTTTTATGGAGGACTAGAATAAAGATTGTAAATATTATAAAATAAATTTTGATAAAGCTTATTGGTTACAAATAGAGGAATTTATCAACACTCATCTGGTAATGTCTAGTTTCTGATGAAGTTTATGGATATAGAACTCAGAAGTAAATGCAGTAAACTCAATACCTAATATGGAAAATGAATAGAAGTAATACAACAGCATAGTGTATAAATGTAGAAGTATCATCACCACTCTTTATTAACTCAACTCTGGAGGCTGGAATATTTTCTTTATTTTAATGTTATACTTATTTCATGTTATAAATGATACTATCATAATTTGATATATCTATTAAAAAATACCTGTTTTTTACTTTCTTTGTTGATCTGTGAAAACTAAATATTTTTTATTACTTTAATTTACTTTTTTAATTATATGTTGATTCAAGTTATGGTTAGACAGTTTAAAGTCACATTTTATTAAAAATTTCTTTAGACAATTATACCAATGAAATATAGAATACATCGATAAATATTAATAATATAAGTAAAATAAAAATTTTAATTAAAGCATAACAAATATGAACTAAATAACTTTAATTATTTAAAAAATTAAGGTTTGTCTGATAATAAGATATTTATAAATAAGCTTTATACCTTGATTTAAATAAATTTAGTAGAGAAAATATACAAAATGTTTTATTGATGTTATAGTTTGCTTCAAAATAGTACGTCACTCATCAAACATGAATAACAATTTGAAAACTAAATATTTTTGAAAGAAATGAATGAAATAGAATAGGGGGCTAATAGTGTTCATATTAATGTTAAATAAATTAGATCAAATATTCAATATTAAATGCACATTAGATGAAATCTGAGAAAATTAAGTGATTATACATTAAACTTAAAAATATGGTAATTTTCTAGATATCTAGTATCAAGAAGTTAAGCATAATTGTAGAAACATATGTATAGATTATAATCTGATTTTTGTTGCTTTTAAAAAGTACTTAGGATTAAAGAGGAGTTAGAGAAAATCCATAAAAAGTTACTTCTTTAATTAAATAAATTAAAGAGATAATAATATTCTACATGTTTTTAAAGATAAACAAACCATGGAAGATGTTTTTGAAAATTACTGTACATAAATAAATAATCAAATGATTCTTTGCTTGTATGAAATGTGTATTTGAACACTGAAAATAACATTGATATATTTTAAACATGGAAATAACATATGTGTATGAAGGAAATAGTGTGAAAAGGATTATGTGAGGTTAAATAGAATCATTTTCAGTAAAATGATTAAATAATATTTTATAAAGCGCAGACGGTATTAAAAATTAAATTGAGAGAGTGCAAATTTCTAAAGCGCTTGTGACTATTAGTAACCAATCAGATCTTAAGCACTGGGACAGGGAATTTAACAAGTAGAATCCACTTTTTTCTTGTTAAATTCCCTGTCCCAGTGCTTAAGATCTGATTGGTTACTAATAGTCACAAGCGCTTGAGAAATTTGCACTCTTTCAATTTAAAATGATTTAAAAAAAATATTAATTAACAAATTAATGATTTTGTTTTGATATAATATGTTTATCTGCATCAATCACTGTCTTATAGTTATAATCTTGTTTTTATTAATTAAGAATGAAAAATACATTTTTTTAATTCTCTTAATTATAAGGCTATACATAAACCACTAAACATCACATGATCACCATTTCTTATGCTTGCCCATAACTGTTATTGAGATAGGCAAAACTCTCCATATAGTGGTGCCACTCAGTGCAATCCTGAATAATCAATGGATGTCAGAAGGTTTGTGCATAAAATCCCTATCTAGTGCCTGCTCATTTAAGGTCCCCAAATTAGTTTCTGGCTTGTGTCCTTCTTCAGTGAAGAGCCTTGGATCTGAGAGCACTGCACCTAGATCTTAGGATCTAATGCAATCCTGCATAATAGGATAACGGTGGCTATGATTATTAAAGAACCAAAGACACCAAAATGCATGGGTACTGAATTGAGTTCAGATCTATATGACTATATAATCTAATGAGCTTAAATTGAAAATATTGTTTTAAATTTTATTTTCATAGTTTTGTAGTTAAGTAGAAATAAAAGGTAGCTTCTGGAAGGTTGCATTTGATCCTAAGATCTAGGTGCAGTGCTCTCAGATTCAAGGCTCCTTACTGATGAAGGCCACAAGTCAGAAACTAGTCTAGGGATATTGGATGAGTAGGCCTTAGGTAGGGATTTTATGCACAAGCCTTCTGGCATCCATTGATTATTCCGGCTTGCACTGAGTGGCACTACTGTATGGAGAGTTTTGGGTGAATGTTAGTAAAATCTGGCAGAGTCAAGAAGGATATGTTGTTCCCTTGTTTCCATACTCACTAACTCAAATATGCATACTGATGGTATCTTCTGCAGTGACTCATAGAATATGCACCTGTCATTTGCTTTATTTGAATTTCAAAAATGATAGGATCTCAATTAAGAATTATAGCTCATAAATAGTTGAATTGTTTAGCCATTTCACCAACACAAATCTATAAGGCAGCCTACTTTTCATACTTATAGAAACTTAGTCTAAAAAAACCTGAACTTAAAATAATTCACTAAGCAACCATGTTATTTATGCATGAAGCTTATTATACATATTTATAGAATTACAAATGGAAGACAAATTTTGAAAAATATATTTAAATCTTCATGCTATCTAAGTCTACTCTATATATAAGCATGGAACAATAAAACATTGTTGATCATAGAAATATATCCATCAAGATATTTGTATAGAAGATTAGATTAATTTACTGATGATAAAGAAAAAAGTATATATACATAGTAGCATATTTGTTAGAGAAGTAACTCCAGTAAGAAAATGGAATAAAAGTCTGTTTCTCTATATAGTAAAGAGATTTTATTTTATACTAATTTGTGTTAAACAAAGAAATTTTAACATCCAGAAGAAATTAGTTACCATATACTAATCAATAAAAATACATTTGAGAAACTTCCTAAGTTTACAAATTGGAATAACAAAGAATTGATGTCACCAAGAGAAAAAAAAAAGTAAGTCAAAGACAGTATTTTCTTTTTAGAATTTCTTAACGTTTTATTCTTTAAATTGTTGTAAAAGACTTGTGATTGGTTTTATAGTTAGAAAAAGGTTTTATTTTATGCCTAAGAATTTTATTTTTCTTTGTTAGCAGTAAATGAAAAATATGAAATTTTTAAAAATAATCAATATGTTTTAAGAAGGAATTATCGTATTGAAAATAATATTAGAAGAAAATTAATATATAAAATATTTTTTATATTATAAAAATGTATGTCCGTAAGCATATAGTCCTAGACACATCACATAAGTTCATGTAATATTTATATGTTGTTAAAAATAATTAATTTATACATTAATGAAAAATAATAAGTAATTGAACAATTTTGTATTATTAAACATATAGTTTGAATACAAATTACATATTTTCAATGTATTAAAATAATTGGTGTATAAGTGTAAATCAAAATCAGATGAAATTTATTTGTATTCCTGGAGAATATTTATCAAGCTTTTATTATTTTTAGTAATATTAATTAATTAATAACTTTATTAATTTTTTTATTTTACTTTTTATAATAAATGTGTTTAATTAAACCACTAAACATAACACATCACCATTCTTTGTGCTTATACAAGCTGTTTACACAGAGACAAAACTCTCCCTATAGTAGCACTACTCAGTGCAAGTCATTCATTAATTACTCTGGCTTGCATTGAGTGGTGCTACTGTATGGATAGTTTTGCCTCTAAATGCAGGTGTGAGAATGCCAAAGGAGGCATTCAAGGAGAATTGGGATTGTGAAGTTTTTATATGAGAGATGGAAAAATCAAAATGAAAATGTTCAGTAGATAATAGTTTATGGATAACAAGAGAATAACCAAAATAGTATTTAATTGGGTTATGAGCAATGGGCAGGTAACAAGATAGGTGAGAAGGTAGTACAGTATGCAGATTTCGATAAAGAATTTACGTCAGTATACTTACATAAAAGATGCAATGATTATGTTAGGAGAATTGCTGAATGTTATTGTGACAAGAAATGGGATAGAAGAATAGATGCATTGGAGAGGTGGATAACTAGTATGGAGAGTAAAATGAGTTTAAATATATATAGAAGTAAAAAGAATATTGGGTGCAAGTTAATTTATGATAATAACAAGGAAAGTAATTTACTGTTTAAGGCTTGAAGAGAATCTTTAGCAACAAGGGAATATATACATAAATGAAAAAATGTGTATGATTTAGTCTGCAATTTGGCATCTGTTAATTTAATATAAATGCCTGCAAGCAGAAAGGGTACAAACAATGAAGTTGTGAAAGAATAAATATAAACAAAGTTATACAAAAAATGGTTCTTGGTTTTCATACTGGGTTTGAGAAAAGATAAGAAGAATGTAGATATAAAGGCCATGGAGTTGACAAAGTTTATGTTGTGGAAATGGGATGGAGCAGGATAGAAAAGAATATGGGAAAAACTTAGGGTGGGGAATGAAAAGGGAAGATAAAGTGGCTAACAGGTTTCTCTGGGCATAGTAGTTGAGAGATTCCTGATTCCGAATAAGGAGAAGTCACAGTGCATCTTTATGGGTCAAGAAGCTATCTATGATCACAACAGTATTTGGGATAGATGTAGTGAACATTTGCATTAAATTTTATTAATTGGCTGAGATTTATCTTTAAATTCTATCCCCTTCATTTACATATTTCATGATGTTGTCTAGTACTTTATTTTTGACCAGTACATGCATATATAACCATATTTTCATGATATTAGCCCTTAATGATCCCAATTTTATATAGATAGTATAGATATATGCTTATTTATCTTATGACTGACATTTGGTATCCTGCTTTTCAGGAATAAGAGCAATGCTAACATTATTTTCTATAGGTATTTATTTGCTCAAATTTTATTCTATTACAATATATATAATGTATGTATGTGTATGTGATAGTATTCATCATCTGAAAGTTGAATAAAAGTAAGAAAGAGAAAAAATAAATGTTTAAATCAAGAAATTAATAGATCAATTAAAAAATTTAATGAATGTCTGTATGAATTTGTTTTTCTGTCATTTTCGCCATTCTTTTAATTTACTTTTGTCAGTACAGACTCCGGTTAATTACAAGTCTTTCACTAATTGATAATAAAATAACGTGTATTTATAACATTTCCCCCCTAATTTTTAATTACAAATACAACAATTTCGATTCCATTTTTTTTTTATGAAAAATTTATATTTAACACACAATGGCTAAATTATTTTATAATGTAATATCTGGTACTGCTCATGAAAAAAATGTTGTTTTGCGATATAATTAGCGATTCAAATTTCTTTTTTTTATTATTAAAAACTTATTTATAATCAGTATTATAACAGTCGGACAAAAAAGTAGAAAAATATAACTATACATGTAAAAACTGGAGCTAACTGAGATCAGTGAGTTGTTTTTTTTAAATACATTCACGATTTATTATTATATTGAAATACATTTGATTTTATTTATTATAAACATTACTTACAATAAATATTATAATATTCATTTAAAAAAATAAAAATATATAATCATAGATCACAAATAATGGAGAAGCAAAATTACTTTTGTTTATTCTGCTCCTAATTAGAATTTATTAATTGCTATCTTTTTGTAAAAGTACGATAATATTTTTTTTATTTTTATAAAATATAGAATTTTATTCAGAAATTTGGTTACAATATATAATAATAGTTAAACATAGGATATATTACATGGTAATCAGGGATGAAAGTTCAATATTGATATCTTATTTGACAACAGCCAAACGGACTAATATGAAGCATATCAGCGAGGAACGAGTCCGGAATAGTATCTTGTTGATATAGATAACCACGCTTGCATGTCTCATATAGTTCAGCGATAGGTCTAATCCTTTGTCCATGCTCCACATGACCAAGTTGATCTTTCATATTGGAGGTTACTTCCATGACAACTCAGGATCTGGGCAATAATCATGCAGAGCAAAGTGAGTTATCACAAAGGGATGCAGACTATTCAGCCTCAAATCACTCTCCAGAGAAGGAGATTTCTATTCAGGAGTGAAAGGGATCAGCTTTTGGGGGCCAGATCAATAACCTCCATGTAGAGTCATAGATATAAGTGGTCGCCAAATTCTGGTCCCTTTTCCGAATTTTTTCCATTTTGTTAATACAGAGCTTGATCGGACGTTCTAGTGCATGATTAAAGGTGAGCCAGCACCACGTGTACCATAGTGAGAACAGTACAAATGTTGTTAATCGTATCTCCAGGATGGATCTACATAGTATATTGTCAATGAGAGTCAACAGGGCAGGTGTATTGTTATTTAACATGAGGCTATAAGGACTCTGTAGGGGTGAAGGGAAACACAGTGGCAGAGGAGGTTAAGACAAGTTTCATCCTCTCTGAGGCATAGTGAGCAAAGTATGATAATATTTTATAATGAATTACAAGCATTATGTACAATATGTATTATAATTTGTATACAATTTTTTTTAAGAAAATAATCAGAGATACCAAAAAAAAAAAAAAAAACAGAAAGAAAATTACTTATGTTTAGACTATGGCTGTAAGAGATATAATTAAACTCCAAAAAAAGTACCTTAAAACTTGTACTATAAGCAGATTCAAATTAATTTGATTTTTGAAAAATACAGATACCCTTAGAAAGATACTGAGACAAACACACATATAATTTATAAAATTAGAAAAAATTAAATCATACGAATATTTCTAGCAGTAGCATATACCACTTGCATCTGTTTAGAATTATTTTTAAATCTGATGTTTCTGCTATTAATAATTTTTATTAATCATTCATTAGACTAGAGATTATCCAGTAGTGAATATTTCTGTACAAGATGTTAAAAGTGGATAGAAACCAGTCCCTACCTTGTGTGAGAGTGGTGTAGTGAAAATTATACTACAGAAATATTCATTATTGAATTTGTTTTTCTGAGGTCTCGATTTTTATTTTGCTATTAAGAATAGTCATACTCATTTACACATCATGGCCAGTGATG
The DNA here is from genome assembly GCA_028023455.1 of Epiperipatus broadwayi. Classification (NCBI taxonomy): domain Eukaryota; kingdom Metazoa; phylum Onychophora; class Udeonychophora; order Euonychophora; family Peripatidae; genus Epiperipatus; species Epiperipatus broadwayi. The sequence continues at coordinate 1,786,564 of JAQFVV010000113.1, forward strand.
ATGAGTCTCATTTATAATCAATGATAATATGGCTCTTCATTCAGCATTACCATAAAATAAATTTATTTTCAACAATTCAAGCAATTGAAAAACAGTCAGTAGCACTAATGTCTAAAGCATTACTCTCAAAAGCAAGAGATTTCTGTCTTGCCAACTTAACATTTTATATAGAAATTCAGATTACACCACTTGCAAGAACGAAATTGTATATGTTACAAGTATAAGCAACAATCAATTCCATTGACTTCACTTTATTTATTCAAAACTAAAACATTAAACTGACATTTTTCATAAACTTAAGAAAGACCAAATTAACTATAATAATAAAAATATTTTAAATTTATGATATGAAATAATAAAAAAATAAGAGTTTTGAACTTATGTTCACTGTAATACTAAATAACTAGAAACTTTTGCAGTAATTGTTACTTGCCAAAGAAAGGGTTTGAATTAGTTGCTATAAGTTTGAGTTAATGATTCTTATATTATGTATATTTAATTATTACTTCTTAAATATTATGTATGTGTATATAAATTAATAAGACTGCTTAGGTTCATTCTTATATATATATATATATATTATATCTTTACATCTTAATGTATATTTTACCATATAATACTAAATCATCCATGCACTTTACTACTGTTACACAATGCTTTATTTACACCCATTTTTACAGTTTATAGTTTTGATTGCCCCAGTAATCTTCTTCAGAACTCATATCTCTTATGTAAGAGTTTTGAAGAAGATTGATGGGCCAATTGAAACTGTAAACTATAAAAGATGGTGGTAAATAAAGCATTGTGTAACAGTAGTAAAGTGCATGGATGATTTAGTATTATATGGTATACATTTGGCAATACAATAAGAAAGAGTAATGTATATTTTATGTACACTCAAGTATATATATATATATGTCTTATTATTATTGATATAGACAGCATATTACATTTCAGTTTCTGATTTTATCCACTGCATGGAACTATTGAAGCTGTGCTGGAAAATTTATAGTAAATTGAGTTGTTTTTTTTTTTTGAAAAATTATTTCTCATAATAGAACATAAATTGTAAATGAAATATATAATTTCAAACCTCTCATTATTTGTAATTGACATATTTGTTTTAAACTTTTATTATTTGCTTAAAAGTGAGAAAAAAATAAAGTCAATTGTAAGAATCAAGTTTTATGGAAACAGTACTAAAAACAAAAATAATTGTAAGCTACAAATTTTTAATAAAAGAAATTTGAATTCTTATTCAATATTCATTACAATAAAAAGTAAAATGAACTGGCTTTGTAAAAACTGTGCCCACTTGTTCATAATGTGAGATACTAGTGTATCGGATTAGATAAAAACATAAAAGCTGTGATCAATGATAGTATTTATAATAAGCTCTTTATGAAGACGTTTCTGAACAATATGTCTGTTTCTCAACTGTGCATGATATTCAAATGCGAAAAAGAAATAAATCCATACAATACTGAAGTTTATTTTTAAAACAAATGACATCTGAAAAGGTACAGCAATAGTTTAAATGTCCAATCATAATTACATCAGGCACTTATTATAACAGTATACATGTTTAAATTAGCACTCGTTTTTTGTTAAAAAGTTAAATTGTTAAAAGTCATATCAACATATTAGTTATTGATTGGTCAACTGTCTACAAATAGGAAAGAAAATTTATTTTTATACCAAATGTTTACTTTCAAAATCACATTAAGAAACAAATACACAAATATATTTTCAACATTTTTTGTTAGTCCTTTTTATAAAATTCATTGTTATCTTTTTTATTTTTGTTTAAAATAAATTGGTTGATTTATTTCAAATATTAGCTAAAGGTGAGGTTTATTATATGTATTTATTTTTATTAAACAGTTGATCACACTTTCAACTTAGAAAACCAGATTCATAGTACTTGTGGGTTGGCTGGCTATACTGCAGTATTTATTGATAAAGTACTAATTATTTAAATTAGCTCATTAAATATTCCATTTGATTGATAATTGGATACTATTTTTCTTTTTGTTACTGATGTAATTGTTGTTAGTAATAGCCATGCCTTTTTCACTTATCTTTTTCTGTCATCTCATTCCATGCAAACAATATTGGCATTCATTGGGGCATAGACATGGTCAATGTTTTGTTCATGTTCCCAAGAAACTGATTTATATTCAGAATTACTTTTCACTTGCTTGTATAAATATTTATGTTGAGAGACTTGTTTGGAAATATTTGCCCTCAATTCCTCATAATGCACTGCTTTGAAAATGGAATATATAAGTAGTTAATTTAAATAATTAGTACTTTATCCATAAACATTGCAGTATACTCAATCAGCCATAAGTGTTATGAATCTGGTTTTCTAAGTCGAAAGCACATTCAACTACATTTAATAAAATTAAATGACATATAATAAACCTTTTCTTTAGCCAACATTCAAAATGTTTCACCAATTTATTAGTCCACTTTATAATAAATAAAATAAAAAGTTAACTTCTAGAAATTTTTTTAATTAAATAAATATAATTATATAATAAATTAATTTGTTTATTAAGTTTGTTTTAAAACAATATCCATCAATATTTTTAACATTCACAATTACTAATATAAAAATGGCATGTCTGTTATTATAACATCAAATTCCTTACAGGGAAATGACAATTTATATATATTTTTATTTTTATAAACAAGTAAATATAAGCAATGAATATAAATTATTTTATTATTTAATCAACTTTTAAGCAATATTCACTGATAATGTACATTAAATTATAACCAATAAACATCACCTGATCACCATGTCTTATGCTTGCTTATAACTGTTACTAAAACAGGCAAAACTCACTATACATATTGCCACAGAGGGTTGCATTTGATCCTAAGATCTAGATGCAATGCTCTCAGATCCAAGACTCCTCACTGATGAAGGACACAAGCCAGAAACTAGTCTGGAAATATTGGATGAGTAGGCACTAGATGGGGATTTTATGCACAAGCCTTCTGGCATCCATTGATTACTCTAGCTTGCAGTGAGTGGCAATAGTGAGTTTTGCCTGTTTTAATAACATTAAATTGTGTTTAATTTTTAAGTATTTTTTTTTCATTTTAGTTTTGTTATAATTACAAGTATGTATATAAATTATTTCTTTCATTTTTGAAAATTTTCTGAATTCATAAAGAACTAGGGGGGAAAGTTTCAGAATAAGGGCCTACATTTCATCGTTTTAATTTAAGTTCTTATCTTACTTGCGTTTTTAAATAACTATTTTCACTGTGTTTACTTCTCTTCTTCCGTTATATATTTCAACTATTTTTCTCATAGTTAATTTTTAAAAATTATAAAACAGTATTTAAATTGTTCACTGCAAGGCAAAATTTTCTCCACCAGTTATTAATCAATAAATTTGTAATTTGTTGTAAGTTTTGAGTAAGTAACTTTGTTTTTAACTCTAAATAAGAATATCCATATCTATAAATAGCAGATTGTATAATGGATTGATTATAAAATTCTATGCCAGATTGCAATCTAAAAAAAAGTTTTATTTGGACTGAACTCAAACCTAATTTAAATCCAATGCAGATTGATGTTTAATCATACAACCACATATCTCTTTAGAACATACACAACAGCTTTTACATTTTCTGAAATACTTTGTTTTACATTAAATATTAATTATTTTAAAAACTATAGCTGTATACATATATAATTTTAACAAGTGTTATAATTCATAAAACATCTCTCACTTGTTATTTATATTGTTAATTTAATTATATATTCGATATAGTTTAAACATTATGCATATATCAGCACACACAAAATGCCAAGTTAAATAACGGTGAATTTGAATAGCAGAATCATCAAAACAACAAAATATCTGATCATTTATTTTAAATTCTTGGAATTTAGTGATAACATTTTTTTTATTGTTCGTGAATAACTTTGCTTATAAAATAAGGCATATACTTCTTTGTCAATAAATAATCTAGCAGAAATAAAAGTGAAAACTAATAAAAGAAGCAGTCAATGTTTCTTCATTCTAAAACTGAAATATTGATGTCTAAATTTTAATTTCCTTTAAAAGATTACAACAGATTTATTTTACTTAATGCGTTTTGTTTTGCAAGTAAAATAAAATTTCTGTTTAAAAAAAAAACCCTCCCAATGACATAGAAGCAGCAAAACATGCTGGAAAAATTGAAAATTAAAATTTTAATAATTCAAATTAATGAGACACATGCATTATTTAAAATATGATAATATCTTAGTTTTTGTGCCAGAGAAAATAAATGTTATCTATGTACTGCGTTAAATTTATTCAATTTAAATATTGTCACAAACAAAAAAGATGAAATAAAAAGTTTAATATTAAATATATTTGAAATTTTATATTGCTGTCGTTATACGTAATTAGGTAAGAAATTTATTATAATTATAAAATACTGATATAAGCGTATACTATTATATTTACAATGAAACAATAATTCTTTTACATTATTCGTAAAAATTCGGAAAACCATGTTTCTCATGATATCTATCAATAAAGTAATAGTTTAAATAGGGTGACTATATCTTATGAGATCAACAACGGAACATTTATATTTTAAAAACGGGACAAAATAAGTAAGGGTATATTATGTCAATAAAAAAAAGGTTTAAAGTTTATTCTTACCATTGTTAACAATAATGAGAAGTAGAGGGAATTATTTCAGAGTTGTTGTTTTTTTCTCATGTGTCATAGCATCAGCCGGGAAGCGAACCCGCTAACCTGGGACAACTGCTTGTAAAAACAGCCATTGCTGACCTCTCGACCACCAATATTTGACAATTATTTCAGAGTTGTTTGTACCAAGAATACATCAAGAAAACAAAAGTTTTAATGTTTATTCTTACCATTATTAACAATAATGAGACGTAGAGGGAAATATTTCAGAGTTGTTTTTACCAAGAATATTTTTCTGATAATGTAATCTTTTGTACCAAATTTATATTTTTTATAATTTTCTTATAAAATTTGTCATACTCTATAGAACAAATTTTGTCTAACAATTAGAATTGCCTTCAGTATGTCAACACTTAGTCTTGGTTTTTCACTTGTCCATACATTGATCATAACAAAAAAATATTCTTTCAACAAATGCTGTTGTTCCAGTAATGCAAAGAATAAATTCAACAATATTTTGAAAAGATTAGGAGTCTAACTGGTTTTCCCAATTTTCAGTAAAAATCTGTATCCATCTTCCAGAAGCAGAAATATTTTCTTTATTCCAATTATTTAATTCTGTTTAAATTATACTTTTTATAGTAGCCCACTGATCAAAGACATATGTCTCTTCCATGTTTACATGTTTTATTAATTTTCACTTATGCTGTTTTGTATTTCTTTCTATTCAGGTATCTTTCAAATTTGCCAGTATCTCCTAAACTGTATTTCCACTTATTCATATATGTTAAACTTGTAATATATAAATTGTTAACTATCTCAAAAAATTTCAACTCAGTAATTTCACCCAAATCCACTAAAGTTTTAGCTGTTACTTGACATCAATAGTTATTTATACATTTTTTATTTGTTCTGGCACCTAAATTATTTACAAGATTTTTAATCTGTATGGCAACTTTGGTAGCTGAAATAATATCTTTTTTGATTATTTTAATGTTTGAAATGTAAATAACTAATCTCTTGCAAATGATAACCAGAGTCTTGAAATAATTTTTGCAGCATAACTGGGCATTTTTCTTGAGATTGGAAACAAGAATGAAATCTACCAAACACATTTATAATTCATTCAATTGAAGGACTCTAAGACAGAAATCTGGTGTTCCCATATTCCAGTAATTTAAGATAATTATTTCTTGCAAAGTCACAAAAGTTCGTTAGTTCTTCAGTTTGTATGGTGTATATAGGAAAAAAAATTATATATTTCAACCATGAAAGATTGTATATCAAATGGTAAACAATCACCCACACTTTGGAGACAATTATGTACAATATGTGACTAACAACCAATTCTGATAATAGATCTGTCCAACTCATTTTCCAATTTTCTACATACATTATTTTTTCCCATTCTATTGCAAGTACCAAAGTTGGTGTTTGTATTTTTTGGACACAATGCAACTATTTTGTCTCTCAAAGCAAATTTGGCACACATTTTCTTCAACATAGCATACTGCAGGTCAGATGTTTTATGAGGTAATGAAATAAAAATATTTTTGTTCTGAATACCAGAATTTGGCAAAAAGTAACGTACAACAATTTGAAAAGTCTTTTTTATATTAAGTATGGACACTTATTGTAATGCTTTTTGTTTTATTCAAATCTCTTACTTCATCCAATATGTGTGATGACAAAACAGTTACTAGCAATGCTTCTGATTTGGTGTGAGCTGAAGAAACTTTTGGTTCATAAATTTTTTTATGAGGGTTGACAAGCGATCATTTGTACAAAAACTTTGGTTGTGATATACAGTATGAAACAGTGCTTCAACTGCTGCAATTTATCACTTTCACTATCACTATCAATTCTTTCCATAAATGAGGTGATATTTTTAGATGAAGTTATCATTTTTACAGCATTTTTGTGTTTCTGACTCCATAAATGTTGGTTGATGTCACTTCTGTCTTCATGAGAAATGGAGAAATGAATATTACAATGTGAACATACTACTTTTGTTCCTTCACTATACAATTTATCCAATATAATAAATGGTAATTCTTTTCGGAGATCATCACTGAAACTGCATAATCATCTTTTGAACATAATGGGTTAAAAAACTTTTTTGAACAATACTAATAATACACTACAAGCACAACACACTACTCCTTCACTCTCACTGAGCTAAAGCAAGGTAGGTTAATTGTAATTTGCTGACTCTCGACATTTTGCAAAATACATAATATGTATTTATAACTTTATTTCATTACATTTTATAGTTAAAAATAATTGTAAGTGTTCAATTTTTATATATAGCAAAAGTATTTTGATTTGATTAAAAACAGGACAAAACTGTTCTTTTTATCAAAATGATGGGACTGTCCTATTCAGAACAGGATATATGGTGAACCTAAATATAAACCAATTATATCTGAATTCACCAGTTTTTGGCATTAATGTTATTTATGATGTTATTATTACTCTTATTATTAATACTACATGCCATCATGTAGATGTCTTTTCCTAGCATAGTATAAGTAGCATTTTGCCTATTCTAAATGCTTTTTGACATAGTATATAGAAATAATGGTAAAAGTTGAATTTTTTAGATACTCTACTCAGATCTAACTCTAGGTAAGAATGTGGTATTTATTAGCAAATAAATATATAGATATTTTTACTTAGACAAGGATGGAAAATAGTTGCATCACCAAGCAATAGGAGTGTCAGATGACACTGTTTCTTTATGAGATATGATTATTTATGAGAGAGGATTTTAAAGGACAATTTATCTTAACCTTATATCCACATTTATTGTTAAAAGGAGGTTGCCTTGACAACAGTTTGAAATTGTTGAATGTTATTGATATTGGGATGACTGGTTTTTAATGATTACTTACAAACCCATTTAGCTTAGATCATTATTGTACTTATTATTTAAGTAATATGTATAATAGTCATATGTCACCATTTATTTAAATAATGAATGTTTAACATTGGTTGACCTAGAAATATTTTTCTTATCAGCTTGCTATTCTCATGTAGATTGTTAAAAATAAACATTTTCGAAAATCTAATTTTATTTCAATAAAATGTTTTATCGGGTAATAAAAATTATTCGACTTTAGCAGACACATTTAGTGAAATATTAAAAAAACCCACATATCGTATGAAATTTGTTGTTATACATTTGTTTATTTCCACCATCCTATTCAATTTTTAAATATTTTTACAAAATTCAAAGTTTATTTTCACTTTTTCAAATACATTTAAGAATAAGAAAAACATATTCTTTGAGTTGTGTTTTTTTTTCCTTTTTAGATATTGTCTGACTAACCAAGTGTCCATTTAGTGCAATGACTGAACTGCTAATCTTTAGATTCATTGATACTAAATGTAAATTGACACCCTAACCCAATTAGGATAATCTGAAGAAACAATAGTGAGCAAAATTTTTGTGTAAAACTATATTGATTTTATAGTGTTATGTGACACTCTCTATATGTATTGTCACTCAGTGCAAGCCAGAGTAATCGATGGATGCCAGAAGGCTTGTGCATAAAATTCCCATCTAGTGCCTACTCATTCAATATCCCCAGATTAGTTTCTGGCTTGTGGCCTTCATCAATGAGGAGCCTTGGATCTGAGAGCACTGCACCTAGATCTTAGGGTCTAATGCAACCCTCCAGAAGCCACCTTTTATCTCTACTTAACTACAAACGTATGAGTCTTAAATTCAAAATACTATAATATTTTCAATCCAAAGTCATTAGCTTATATAGTCATATAGGTCTGAATTCAGTTCAGTACCTATATATTTTAGTGCCTTTGGTTCTTTAATAACCATAGCCACCACTAACCTATTAGGCAGGATTGGTTTTAAGAAATGGTGATCATGTGAGGTTTATGTGCCACTGTCAGCTTTTAAACATTTTCCTTTTACTTTTTACTCTTTGCTCAATATGATTGCATTTCCTCAATAGAACACACACTCATTGATACATTCCAGGTTGGCTACTTCCATATATATCTGCCCTTTTCCTTCTTATCATTGGCTTGTGTGTTTTAATAGTTTTTGATGAATAGCTAGAATCATCAATACATATCTTTTGATTTTTATATAGATACAAATTTTGTTTTTTAGTATTTCAAATCTTGATTTTGTAGAGGTTAATATTTTTGTGCTATGACTTTGGTAATTTGTTCTCATACTGTATTGCATGTATATTTTCCTTAGCTTGTTTGCTATAACTACTGATAAAATGCTTACACTTTGTTATTACCCTATCTAATATTACATTATTTGATATAATAGCAATAACTGAGGAAGTCATTCAAAAGTTGCTTCCAGAAAAAATAGCTGAATTATACTGGAGTTACTAGTTAGCCAAATCAAACATTGATTATTAATGAAAGGAAAGTTAGTGAATATTCAAAGCTAGACAAAACAATAATTATTTTTTTGATTAAAAAAAACATGCTACTGTTTGTAATGATTATTATCAATTATGGTAACAAAATAAAAGAGTTTCTTATAGCTCATCAAATGAACAGAACAGCCTATAAACAAAACAAATTCAAGTGTAATAAAATTGTTAACATTCTGCATAACACAGAGGCAAAACTTTCCATACAGTAGCACCACTCAATGCAAGCTAGAGTAATTAATGGGACAAGAAGATTTGTGCATAAAATTCCTATCTAGTGCTTACTCATTCAATATCCCCAGACTAGTTTCTAGCTTTTGGATTTCATCAATGAGGTGCCTTGGATCTGATAGCACTGCACCTAGATCATGGGATAAAATGCAACCCTCTAGCACCTTTTTAGTTAACTATAAATCTTTGATTCCAAGATGAAAACACAATAATTATAGGCATTAGATAGGAATTTTATGCACAAACTTTTTTGCATCCATTGATTACTCTGGCTTGCATTGAATGGCACTGTTGAATGAAGAGTTTTGCATCTGTGTTAATAGATCGTGTAAGCATAAAGAATGACGTTCATGTGATGTTTATAGGTTTGATACCAATTCTGCATAACACAGAAATTTTTTTTAAAAAAAAGAAGAAATGGCTGTGGGTTCACAACTATCACACCTGAATAGTAACATTTACTGCAAATATAAAAAAAAATGTTGATAGATGTGTAGATATTTAAAAAATCATGAAAATCCATTAATAAGTCCATTCTAATTGATTTAATTAAAAAACAATTATTTATGGAATTTTCTTTAAAATTTTAAGTGACTTGCATTTGTTTTTTTTTAAATAAAAGTTTGAATTATATGTTGCAATTGACTTTGTAGATTCCTAAAAATATGTCAATATTTCCTTAGATTATAATTTGTTAAAATGTTGATTAACCAGTTCAGACAAAATATCTGACTCTTACCTCATCATCTTTGGTCATAAAATTAAATATCCATTAACAAAAGAAATTTTAAAAAAATAGTAAAAGAATGCCACTTTGATGAATTTTAAATATCTATATAACTTTCATATTATATCAGGATCTAAGCAAGGATAAACAAATAGCCATGGCAACTACCAAGTGCCATTTTGAATCATAATCTGATGTTAAAAATGCTTTTAAATGTCCTTGTATATCATGTTTCCCTGATAATAATATCTAGGTTTTATATTAATTTTTGCTTCAAAAGACACCATATAGCTTATTTTCAGAGGATGTTTTATTTTTTCATGTACAAAAATCTACATTTATTAAAGTAAATGTAAATTTATTGAAAACTCTCTATATAGTATTGCATCTCAGTGCAAGCCAAAGTAATGAATGGATGCCAGAAGGCTTGTGTATAAAATCCCCATCTAGTTCCTACTCATCCAATATCCCCAAGACTAGTTTTTGGCTTGTGGTTTTCATCAGTTATAAGCAAGCATAAGAAATGGTAATCATGTGATGTTTATTGAAAGCTGTAAGATTCTTATCCTGGGAGCCCCTCCCCCTCCACAATTCCTCTCTTGTACTAAACAGAATAGCTTTCTTTTTGCACTCATCTCATATGATGATTAGAATATTATTCCCTTTAAATTTACCATTAAATCAAGTGTTAATTGAAGACTTCTGAGGCAGAAGTATTAACAAAAGTGTCTACAGTTTTTTTTTTAAGTGTCATAGCATTGGCCGGGATGTGAACCCGCAACCCGGGAAACTGCCTGCAAGTGCAAGGCAGTCGAGCTGACCTCTTGACCACCAATGCAAGACAAAGTGTCTACAGTTAAGAATAATTTGTCCACACAAAAACAATAAAAAAATGCATGCACAAAAATGCAAAAAATAATTTTTATATTTCACACATGCGCATTAAGTATGTTCATTACAACCGCATCCAATTATTATTAAGTACAGAAATTGTAAACACTTTCCAAATTACTTATAATAGCACTGTTTGGGTATTCATTTTAAGAACTTTTCTTTAGAAGAAAGATTGATGATTTAACTTAAGATAAACTGATTATTAAAATCACGTTCCTTACTGAGATTATTAAAATCACGTTCTTAATTTTAATAAAGACTTTCAGGAGAGAAAAAAATGTTTAAGAGATCAAACTAATTTTATATTGAATATTTAAAAGCTACCATGCTGACATTCTAAAATTAAATCAAGCATTCTAAATCTAAGTATTAAATATAAATAAAATAAGTATTTAAAAATATATAAATGAAATTATAAATTGTCTGATGTACTGATTTGTTGTAGATAAATTGTTTCTCTATACAGGTAGAATTACGTTTATCAAACAGTCAGTAGGAAAATAAAAAAGAACCATATAATTTATAATACCACTAATTTAAAGCATTAATGTCATTATTTATACATTCTTTATGTTATAAATCTATACATCAATCATATGTTTGAATGAGCAAATAAAAGCTGTCTATCGGGTTGCCGATCTATATTTGGATTAGGGCTTATATTATAATCATCTTCAAAAATCATACTAAGGCTCATTTTCTGCTTAGGACTTATTTTCCGAAAAACACAGTAGATTTTGGTTGTTCTATAATAGTTCCAAATAATTATTATTTAAAATATATAAAATTTTCTTTTAAAATAAATTACATTTTACAAATAAATAACTTAATACATTTAAAAAAATATATATATATAATAATTGTATACTATTTTTAAAAACAAAGCAAAATCTATTTAAAAATAAACTTTAAACTTTTACAGAAAGTAACATAAACATTTCCATACGCATCTTTTTTTTACCCCATTATTGTTGAATTCATTATGCTAATTTAATATTTTTAAATCTAACAAATATAAAAATATGTTAAATATAGAAATAATTGTTCACAAAACATTTCTTATTCATACATGTATATTATGCAGGTTTTATTTATCTTAATGAAATGCATTTTAATAAGAAAAATAATATTTTTAAGTTTCATTCTAGTGTGAAAAATAATGCTACTATATTTTAAAATAAAAACCATTTTTAATGAATGTATATATGTCACTCATAACTTATAACACTGTTTTTACAATAAACTACTTCCAAGATAAGAACTTATATATCTTTAATTTCTAAATAAGCTAAATATTTTTTTAATATATTTATTTGAATACAAATTGTTGACCCATAGCTACAATATATATATAATGCTAGACACAATCATTTATAAATGCTGCTCCAGTAAATAATATCCCACCCACACACACAACCCACCCACCACCTACACACACACACACACATCTTAGTATCATAATAATACTGTAATAGAATTATGAAATTACTTTCCCATAAGACTTCTTTGTATATAAAGAAAATTGTCTATAACACTTATGACATAGAATGACATTTTAATAAACTATGAACTTATAATTAAATAATAAATCATAAACGGTGCTTACAATCTATTCTTATCATCGTGAAGCATTTACATTCTCCTGTTATTCTGTAACCTAATATATTTTCAGATTTAACAAGAAAATTTATTATGTAATCATTTTTCCTATTACATTTATATAAAATATTTGCAATATTTTTGTATTTTTTTTTATAAGTCCAATGCGTTGACCGGGAAGCGAACTCGGGCCAACCACCTAGGAAGCAGCCACGCCAACTGACAGGCCACCAATAAATAACGTATTCCTTATTGTATTCTGTTGTCCTGCATAGATTAATCCCATTGTAGAGTCATTACTCAAAATGTAAAAATTCCTGAATCACAACTAAATTCTCTCAATTCCAAATAATATATACCTTTATATGTAATGTAATTTTAATAATTATATAATGAAATATTCTATTTTTAAATAGTTAAATACAATTATATTACATTATAATCTGTATTACATTTCAAACCCCAAGTTCAACTTCCTGTTTAAATAATTTTCAATCTGATCATTATTTAGCTAAATGTAGATGAAGATTTTTATTATTGAATGATAAAAAATTGAAAATTTTATATGTTGTACTTAAAACAATTATAATATTATGTAAATTATTATTTTATATTTACGAAAACATTACACTCATAACCATACCATAAATCTAGACCATAAGTCTAGATGCTTAGAAAATTTAGTCATATGTAAATTGCTTCAAAGACTCCACTAATAGAAACTCTATAATAGAAGTAAACTTTAGTAAGCAACCAGTTAACATTTTCAGTCCAATGAATCAAATTTGCCCAAATCAATAAAAACTATCTATAAACTGCACCTTTATATATGGCATTTTACTTGTATTTCACGGAAAAGTCTACAACTGCCTTGCAAGCAAGTAGTTGGTTGCAGACTGTTGTGGGTTTGCGTCCCGGCTATGACATATGGAAAAAAAAAGTCTACAATAGATTTAAATTTTCTAAGTCATCTTTAATCTCTGATAGTAATCTATTTAAGACTGGCAACTATTTATTCAACAAATTACTAAAATTTGCTTTTTGTGTAGTAATTAACAATAATATATCCTACAGTGTATTTCACACATAAAAAATTCAATGGAGTTGTTTTGTCTCTTTTCTTTTTAAAAACTTTTTTGAAAGAGTTAAATATCTTACAAGTAGAAGTGAGAACAAATACTTTACCTTGGCCATGTATACTCATGAACTTGATATTTGTCATAAAATATGGTCAGTTATGCCAAGATTTTTTATTAATGTTATGATATGAAAAATCAAAAAGACTGTTTATTTAATTATTTGAATGTGAGGTAATCAATCTTATGAGAATTTCTTCTAATGTCAAAGATAATTAGCAATTAAGTTTGAATTGTAAATATTTTATGCATGTATATATATATATATATTATAATTATTGGGTCAACTGTAATTTGAAATAAATTTTAATATGGGTGAAATGTTAATTATAATTTTTTTTTCTTGTTTAATTTTAATAGCGAATATATTAACCTGGAGAACATTGGAATATGTTACTATGACAATGATAAATATATAAATTGTGAATTGATTTTGTTCATTTTAGAAATATTATGCTTTAAAACAGGCACAACTCTCCATACAGTAGTGCCACTCAGTGCTAACCAGAGTAATCAATGGATGCCAGAAGTCTTGTGCATGAAATCTTCATCTAGTTCCTACTCATCCAGTATCCCAGACTAGTTTCTGTTTTGTGGCCTTCGTCAGTGAGGAGCTTTGGATCTGAGAGCATCGCACCTAGATCTTAGGATCTAATGCAACCCTCCAGCAGCCACCTTTTATCTTTACTTAACTACAAAACTATAAAAATAAAATTGAAAACACAATAATATTTTCAATCTAAGCTCAATAGCTTATATAGTCATATGGGTCTGAACCCAATTCAGTACCCATACTTATGTTAGCACATAACTGTTATGAAAACGGGCAAAACTCTCCATACTGCCACTCAGGGTCACCCAGTATTCTGGCAACCATTGATTACTCTGGTTGGCACAGGGTGGCACTACTGTATGGAGAGTTTGGCCTGGTTTAATAATAGTTATGTGCTAGCATAAGAAATAGTGATCATGTAATACTATTCTTTTTTTCTTATATGTATTTTGATTATTGCTTTCACAAATAGTAGATTACAAATGATGTACATGAATATTTAATGTTTTAAATATATGTTTGTTATTTTATTTGTATAATATATGTAATATTATATTGGAAGGGTATGTATAAAATATCTATTTCCAGTGTAGTATGGTAAGAATAGGGTTTAAATTGTTTAGTTTATGTTGGAGTGAAAGAATATCTGTATTTTTAAAACATAAATATTATTTATTATATGTAATAATTGTTAAATATTTTTTATATTGTTACATTATTGTGTAATATACTTTTATTTGTGGAACCCTAGACAAATTTGACCACAGAGTTATAAAAGAGTATTGCCATTGTTTCTTTGACATCAGTTAAAAACAATTATAAATAGAAATGAATGTTTGAACTCTCTTTTGTCTTATCTTCAATAGAAACAAACTTAAGTTCATTCATAGAATTTTTTTTATTATCTTAACAATATTGGATTCTTAACTACATAAGATGATGGGGTAAAAAAAATAATATTTGTCCAGAAAGCTGAACAGACTTATCAAGAATTTGTAAGGAAATGATAATTTATTAAAACGATGAAAAGTAATTCATTGCATTAAAAATCATCTGAAAATGTCTTTGCTAAAAATGGATATCATTTATGTTTCAATAATAGAATATAAATGCTAACAATATAAAAATGTATACAAGTATTATTTTCATCTGACAATATAATTTTATAAGATTGATTAATTATTTCAATATAGGATATAAATTGGTTTATTTTGCATTGCATCACCATGGATGAAAACTAATATTTGTTTACTTATAAGGTTTTGTAAATTAAATACCTGCTAAATGGAGAGAATAACTTGGATATTTCAAGAATCAAAAATGTGTTTTATATCAGATAACTTTTCATGATATTTCTATCTTCAATGGAGTAGTAAAAAACCCTTAAATTAGAATACAAGAAATAAACATTATATCTGTGGCATTATTTTGATGTGTTATATTAGAGGATGATTAATCAGGTCATTTGCTAACTTTATTATTATTATTATTATTATTATTATTATTATTATTATTATTATTATTATTATTATTATTATTATTATTATTATTATTATTATTATTATTATTATTATTATTATTGTACCAGTCAGATGATGTATGTTGGTCTAATCCAGTTCGAATACTAAGCAAAAGTACCTTGAGGCCACCCATATGCGGGATATTAAATCAAGAATACTATGACCTCTGCCCTATTTGCCTATTCTCAAGTTTAATTACAAACCAAAAACATTATCTGAGACATGCATAAATTTTTCTTACCGGGCCCAGGCTTAGCATCAGAGAGAGACATGGATGGGGACACTTACGGGACTAACGAAGTTAAATGTGCATAAAAAACATATAATATGGAATATGTGTTTGTGCGTGCCTGGATCATTTGATACGTAAAATAAAAGATTAAGCTAATAAGCAATTGAAAGAAAATTAGAAAACTAAGCTTTTAGGTTTAAATAACATATTTTAATAAATGACATTTGAAAATATTAGGAATGTTTTAACTACCTTCGCTATTCCCCGGTTGATTAAATAATAAATAAGTTGACAATAAGGCGGAGTAATGACATAATATTGTGTGGTTTAAATCTATATCTTCCCAACTTTAATAAAATTATTAACTCGAATCCCCTCGATAAAGCAATATTAAAATAAATCTCTCACAAAGCATTTTCTAGTTGCTTTGTGCTTTTGAAAATATTTAAAGAACATTTTACTAACTAAGATATAATTATTGGGCTAAAGGCAGACAAAAGGAAGTGTTATCGAGGAGATCAAGTTGGCAAACAAAGGAATCTTACTAGTATTTAGAAGACCGATATTATTTTAAATTGGAAAGTTTCAAATGAAAAAAAAAATTTACACCGCAAATAAAAACAAGAAAACATTTAAATACATTTTAAAATGAGGAATAGTGAAGGGGAAGAATTTTGGTAAGTAAATGATCAAACGATAAAAGATAAAATTAATATTAGTCTAATAAAAAACAGTTATGATAGATATAATTAAATGGAACAATTTAGAAAGGTATTTATGAAAACGGTAGAGTAATAAAGAGTTCATGAGGAGATTTTTATACAGTTACCAGTCCTTGTTTATGGATCCAGTTCCCTCAACAGGGTGGCTTGATTGAAGACTTTGAGATTTGTCCGGACAAGGAAATGGAAATTATGTCGCATTTTAATCGAACAGTCACACAGACCGGCACATAGTTCAGGCTTCTATTTTGGCATGTTACAGCATTTTGATGGCTTAGGATCTCGGCAGCAGGCAAAGCTGTTTGCCTTACCACCAATCATTTTCACATTCATCAAATTATGATCACTTTTAGCATGTCACATGTTGAAACTTCTCATGGTGATTTTGAGGAATTTAGGAACAATATTTTCACTTTTAGAATTAAAATATGGTGACTCATAGCACAGGATCTGCCTGAATCAACAAAGGAAACAGAGAGAGCCCAGTCTTTTGTTCTCCTCTCTTTTTTATACCTTTTGTCAGCTACCCTTCTATTGTTTTGCATATGATTTTAGATCTTGATAAGCCCCCTACACTCCTTTGTTTCAAAGTAAGTTTTTACTAAAAATAAACTTTCAATTTCTTTTTATCAAATTTTGCATTTAAGTTTGAATTTTATTTAATTAAAAGGCCATCTTTAATTGCCTTGAATGGACTAACTAATTAAACATACCATTCCTTTTAGAAATGTTGGCAGGCTTATCTTAAAATAAAATCATACGCCATATTTTAACAAAATTTAAATGACAAAATTAAAAGAAAAATATCTTATTTCTTTTTAATAAAATAATCTTTTAGTTCAACCAAATTTTGCATTACTTGTATATATTATATACGCTTGACGTTTATATATGTTTGATTCCTAAATTTTGGAACGGAAAATTTTAATAACGAGCTTAAACAGAATTTTACTTTAAAAGACACATTTTAAAGCAATTAACTAAATTTAATATGCATTGAATATAAAAAACAAAACCCATTAATTTTATATTTTTATGCAAAATCCTGTTGATATTTCGATATAAACTAAATCCAGGTTTCAATATTGGAAAGTTTATATAAGGCTGTGAAGCATGGATCGGACTTCCAGATCCATTGCTTCATCATCATCATCATCATCATTATTATTATTATTATTATTATTATTATTATTATTATTATTATTATTATTCATTGATACAAATGGTATTATATTTTACATTAAGTAAAGATTTATTTCATATGCATAAAATATAAGATACTTTAAGTTTTTATAAATTCAAATTTATATCTCATAGCTTAACAATTATAATTTTCATTTCAAAATATTATCTTCTTATTCATTCATTATAAATTAATTTTGAATATATAACTTATAAATATTAAGAGCCTAAAGGAACTACATAATAGCAAGTATTTAGTTATTTCTTTATTTTATTGAAATAATGTGGAGAATAGATAGACTCATGTTTATTATATTTATATTTCAATTAACTATTTTTTATAGAGATTAGGAATGCCATTGACTTTCTTATATTTTGAAAAAGAACACATGTATTACAACATGTTTTGTGTTACATAGAGACACATATTTCAGATTAAATACTTTTATAGATAAAGTTCAATGTATAATCATTTATTTAATTAAAAATTAAATTTCAATAGCAAACATATTGTATACATATTGGATCATATATATATATTCTAAACATTTATGGTTTAGTAGTCTTTTTTTAAATTTATATTCATTGTTAATAAATTTTGAATTATTTTAAAATAAGAAATTTGCTTAATTGTCATTCAATTTTACAATATAAATTTATTGGTTAATAATATTTTGACAAAATCTATTCATGTATTGATTTATATGACATAATTCATTATAAGTATATGTAAAACAGTTTGGAAGTAAAATTATAAGATTCGTAATTGTGTATAATCACATATTTTCTTTGTAGTCAATTAAATATTTTATTATCTGGACCAGGTGTAGATTTTTATATAGTAATAAATTAATAGGTTTAGTATTTTTTAATATCTAATAAGTAATTAGAAGTTTATTATTATTATTCTGTTAGTAATATGTAACACTTATATTAAGATGGAAATTATATTTAAATTGATTTGATAATTTATAAAGATACAAATATAATAATTATTGAAGATAAATAAAGGTAATTACAATAAGATATTTGCATATTCTTATAAACTATTATTTGTTAAATGAATAATATTTTAAATTAGTATTTAATCATAAAGATCACAATCTTATTAAATTATAGAATTGGAAGAAGTATATATTAAAATTGCTATAATGATTTACTTTAATTATATTTAAAGTTCATTGGTGCAGGTTGTAAATTTAGTTTAAATATTAGATTTTAATAAAGACATTTGACCATAATACAACATTAATAATTTTTTATATATTTTAATAGTTATAATCTAGATTGAAGAATACTTTGTTGTGATTTGCTAATTATATTTGAAAAGCATCAAATGGGAATCCATTGTTTATTTTATATATTGGATATTATAAATTATAAGGTTATTTAATAGGATAATTTTATTTTAAAGTATTATAAGTTGGTGAATGTAGAAAGATTTGCTAGATTAATTGATTTTGGATTATATTATATTTTAATAATAAGGTATTTTACTTTATTTATAATTTAATGTTATGAATTTATAAGATTCTTGAAGAAAAAGTTTTATATGCCTGTTAAGGACAGAGTTATGTGTAGAAATTTATAGGTAATAAAACCTTTGTATTATTATTAGGTATTCAATCTTATGACAATTGACTTATTTAATAAGAGTATATGGATATTAATGGGATAGCATAGCTAAGATAGCTTTACTTTTATTTTATTTAGTTATAATTAGAGATCAATTATTGAGTTATACTTTATTTAGATATCGCATGATCACTATTTCTTATGCTAGCACATTACTGCTATTAAAACAGGCAAAACTCTCCATAAAGTAGTGCCACTCAGTGCCAACCAGAGTAATCAATGGATGCCAGAAGACTTGTGCATAAAATCCCTATCTAGTGCCTACTCATCCAATATCCCCAGACTAGTTTCTGCCTTGTGGCCTTCATCAGTGAGGAGCTTTGGATCTGAGAGCACTGCACCTATATTTCCAGACTAGTTTCTGGCTTGTGGCCTTTATCAGTGAGGAGCTTTAGTGCAGTACTCTCAGATCTAAAGCTCCTCACTGATGAAGACCACAAGCCAGAAACTAGTCTGGGGATATTGGATGAGTAGGCACTAGATATGGATTTTATGCACAAGCCTTCTGGCATCCATTGATTACTCTGGTTGGCACTGAGTGGCACCACTGTATGGAGAGTTTTGCCTGTTTTTTTAGATATCATTGGTATTTTAAGTTTGTAGGTTTGTGTTAAGTCTCATTTTGTTGTAAATGACTTCTAAATTTGTAGTGTATATTAAAGTTATTATTTTTATCCATTCATGAATCATTTTGTTTAACTACAAATAAAGTTTAACTTTTAGTATGTTTGCATTATTATAAACAGTGTTGATTCATGAGGAACATTTAGATTTAAATGTCTCATTCTATGTCATTATTTTCATTCTATTACAAGTGGTTTATATAATGGATATAGATTGTATTTATAAAATAATGATATTTAGTTTAGCTTTATTGTTTATCTTTAATCTGCTGCAAATAATTCTCATATTTTTAAGATAACTTGAAATAATGATTTTTATTTATTTCCAATCTATTACGAATGCTGTCCAAATCTATGGGGTTATAGCAAAGATCATTATCATTGTGTTATTTCATTATAAATACTGTCCAAACACATGGTTTGATAAAAGATTGAATTAAGTATTAGATTGTTATTCATTGTTTCATATTCAGCTTAGCTTAGTTTATTATTTTTATTATGTTACAAATGATGCTATAATTTACAGGTATTATCAAATTAGGATTGTTCTTTCTTCGTTCGTCATGGCCATCAATAATTAGGTTATAACAAAGGTTATTCTATCCTAATATTTCATTCTGTCACAAATGGCGTTCAACTTTAGAACATATATTTTATTCTGTTACAAATGCCATCCAAATCTGTGGTTCTATTAAATAAGAACTTAGTATCATATTTTATTCTGTTACAAAAGGTATCACAATTAGCAGAACAATATTAAAACAGACCCATTCTTTCATGTCCCACATTTTCATTCTGTTATAATATATATATATGTGTGTGTATTGTTTTACATTTTGCTTAAGAATGACTATCAAAAAAAAAAAAAAAACCATGAGAGAAAAATATTATAAATTTTAAATGTATTAACATTTTATGTTACTATTTAATTATATTTTGATTATTTTTATTAGTATAGGGATATGTGATATATATATATATTACATGAATATAAACCAATAGTAGAATATTCCAGTATTACTACCTGTATTTAGAATGTGTATGTGTTAAAACTACAAACATCCATCTACTTCCAATCACAATATGGCAGCCTCTTTATCAAACTAATACTACATATAAACTATCCATTTGCATATTAATTTCAAATCTTATACAATTGGAAAGTTTGATTATAAAGACTGAATTTCAATTCAACGGTAAATATAAACAAAACCTCTTTAAATGCAAGCAAACATCAATCTTCATATAGCAGAGATCATTTCTACTCACTTTAAAGCCATTTTCTTATATGTGTGTCCGATTTGAACTTTTATGTAAACTGTTAATTTGATAAAGATGGGGATACTGTGTTAATAGCAATAAGTGGATACATCATTATTTTAATATTTACATTTGACTGCTTTCACATATTAGTTTCAAAGTATATCATTTAACTGCATAATGAAGAACTCTCCAAGTTTAACCTAAAATTCATGATCTATAGTTTCTTTTCTCTACAACATTGAGTTAGGTGTTATTTTATATATCTGTCTCATATTTCCTTTGTTTAGTTTATAACTTCACTTTTCTACCTATTGTTATCATTTCTAGCAATATTTTCAGCATAGTTTCTTTTTATTCTATTCATTCTTTTAATAATGTTTCTTTTTTACATTCTTTCATGTTGCATTTTTTTTTCTTAATTATGTCTTATATTTTCTCCACTTTTTTTAAGGAATCAGCTTTTTCATGTCTCTTATCTTAAATATCCAAGTCTCATGCTTATTAATAAACATTATTAAAATATATTTATTGAAATCATTTTTGGTACTTCTCAAGTTTAAATTATATGTTGAATTTCATCCATTATATTTTCATCCATAATAATAATTTGACCAAGTTCCTTCTTTTATTATATAAGTATAAAACCCAGAAAGACCCAGAAAGAGACCACATGTGAGATGGATGGATGAAATAAGCAAATGTGCAGGGGTGTTGTGGAAAAGAGAAGCTAAAGATCGGAGAAGATGGATTAAACTTGGAGAGATCTTCATCCTGCAGTGGATTGATAATGGTTGATGATGATGATGATACATTTTTATTTTCTCTGTGCTTTTAAAAAAAAAAAAAATTGAAAAAATATTGCATATTACTTAAACTTTTTTCTTCAGCTTTATTTTAATTATTTCTGCTTTCAATTTTAATTTAACAAATACTTAGTATAGGAATATTATAAAAAGTTTTGAAAAAATTAAATCTCCACTTTAAACATGAATATGAATGTTCATATTCTTAGTATATAAAATGGACTGCAATCCCAAAGAGAATCACAAAATATATCTGAAGAGTCACTGTGGCTATTTTTAACTGTAATTATAGAAGATCTCAACATGATGATTTCTAATTAATATTTATTTTGATGTGACCTCACTGCAATATTTTACAATAATTTTTGATGTATCTAAAATAACAAATCATACATTTATTAATAAACAAATGTTCATTTGGGAAAGCAGAATATTATTGGGCAGAAAGGAAAAATAAAAAATTTAAAGAAGCAGTAAACCTTACAATGTAAATAACTCCATAACTCAATTCAATGTGTTAATCTATAAAGTTTGAAAACCATTCAATGTCCTTATCTTTAAAACATTAGAGATATCATGAGAATTCACATTTATAAGTATATAAAATTTACATTGAATATTATCTTTGCTAGAATAGCATATTGGTCAGATTACTACCTTAAATTTAGTATTTATGAACTTATATATCTGTGGATCAGTTCTCATGGAAGTATTTTCACTGGTCAGGAAAGCAACACTTGAAAAAGATAAAAAAAATAATGCCATTCAAAATGTCCTGTTATCTACCAACAACTAAATGTGTTTGGAAAGTATGAATAATGTTTTAATTTTTTAAAATTATTTAATATTTGAAATAGATGAAGGGCATAGCTCAACATGTAATTCCGGATACAATACCATCATCACTAACTTTCAAATGACCCTACTTCAGTCCTATTATTTGTTCTTTATGATCAATACATCAATGATTTATTTGATATATCTTGATGGTTCTGACACTTAAAACATTCTCAAGATTTGAATATGAGTCAATATTGATTGACAATGGGAAAGTTATCTGAAAATGTTTTATAATGTACTAAGTTTTAGAAAGTTGAACAATTTTGCCTGATCTATTCTTGATATGGACTTTCAGAATAACATCAGAATGATAATCTAATAATTCAGTAATATGTATATATGAGAGTGTATAGGTGTGCATGTTGTAAAAGCATGTTAAGAGTGCATACGTGATAACGTTAAATTCAATTTACTATTTATTTTATTGCCAAATGAAAATTTTCCCAGATAGATACATTATGATTTGAGAAATAGCTTTGTAAATTACTCAAAATCTTAACTATTCATTTAATCTGTAAAAGAATGAAGAGTACGTGGGTGTAGTTTGCATTAATTTTAAGTTTAAACATTACGTTAAGTGATTTTAACCGCGCTCTGTCTATATATATTGAGTAAAATCTGGCAGTTAATATTACTAACAAGATTATAATGATTTTTGAGATTAACTTATTTTATTATTTGATTATAAACTGTTCTTGAATGTTCTTAAAAGAATTAAACCTTAAAGAAGATTTAGTATTAGGGTTTATATATAAAATAAGCTTATTTCCTCTTTTTTTTTCATCCTACATAAAAATAGGATCAGATTCAAATATTTTAAATCTTTTACATAAACTTTTATTATTAATGTTAAAAAGTAAATAAGTAAAATTCTTAGAAAATGACGTAAAAAAATTAATTGATAATCAAGTTAATCTAAGATTTAAATATCAATAGATAATTTACTTGAGAATTATGATTATTGTAGATTGAGTAACAAAATGTTTTGCAAATTATAAATACCTTCTTAATAAATAAAAATTTACAAAACATTTTCTACTTATATAATAAATTCTAAGAACTATTATTATTAGTATATAAATGCCTACTTTGTTAATTGCTAATAATTGCAAAATAATTTAAGTTTTAATGTTTTTTTTTTACTAGACAACATATTTCTCTTGTATCAACACATAAAATATTTGCTTAACTTTGGATAGAGTTAAGTTTTGCATTACGAATAAAGTATTCCCTATTTCTTAGTTGACTGAATTGTCCAGAAAAAATAAGTAATTATTTATAGCATTCTTAAATGTAAAATTCAATACATAATAGTTTGGATAGATATAAATTATTTAGAAATCTTAAAATCTGGCATAGATTTTGACTTGATAAATATAATTAAGGATAAATCTTATATATATAAATTGCAGAATGTAGAGTTGTAGAATTTAAATACTAAAATAAGATTGAAACAAGAATGTTCATTATATCTTTATTTTTATTTTATTTTTGAAAGTTTGGAGATGAAAATAAAAAGATTAAAAAAGCTAGAAAAGAGATAATGATGATATTAGAAAAAACTGGGCAGAAAATTTAAAAAGTGACAAATTAAATTTAGAGAGTTTAAAATATTATTAAGAATCAAAATAGATAAAGTAAAGAATATTTACAAGATATAGAAATTATACCTTGGAGTAGTGTATATTATCCTTGGATTTTGTAAGAGGGTAAATATAGGTCAGAGTACTTTGAGCTTAAATGAAAGAATAAAGGTACATAAAAGTAGGGTTACAAATAAATATCTTAGTTCTGCTTTATATAACTGAAAAAGATACAGGCTACACTATTAATTTTGACAAATCTAAGGTTGTTTTTTTTGAGAGAAATGAAATAAAAAGAAGAATTAAAGAATCTTTATTATTAAAAATTTATGATTCTGAAGCAATTAACTTGTTTAAAAGTTTTTTTAATATTAAGGGTGTATAGGATGTAAGTGTAATTGTGGGTAATGTTTAGTTTAAATATGTTATTATTTTGTAGTTCTTTACACGTTACACATGAGAAATCTGTTTGTAGCAGTGATACCATTGTTTGTGTTTTAGAATTTATTTTTTTGGCTAGTCTAGTTAAGTTGTGAATTTGGGGTAATTTTGATTATTTATTGACTAGTTTAGATTTATCCCTTTAAAGTATAAAAGTATATGATAACACTAGAGGGAGCTTATATTTATAGCAAGAACAGAAGTTTTTGATAATAAGGGGAAAAGGCAAAAATGAAATAAGAATGTGATTTATATTAGACAAATCAGGAGAACTCACAGATAGATATAAAAACTTTCTGCTACGTGTATTCAGCATTCATAAATCTAAGGGTAACTATTTTGAGTCACATGATAGTACTTTCTTTGAACATATTAGCAACACTTCAAGAAATAAAAAAATTAAAGTTAGAAATTTTAAAGAAACATTTAATAATTAAATTATATGATAGAAATAATCCAATATATAATTATAAATTATATATATTTTAAATAGAAACTTACATAGGTTTTAAATTTAATTACATTTTTATAAATAATTTTTTAATCATGATGCAGAGAAACAAAGCACCAATCAAAATAGGCATTACAAATTGGAAACACATCTGATTTATGATCCTAATAAAAACATGACTAACAAGTTAAAGGTAGATTTATTTTTATCTTAAATTATTTTAAACAAATAGTGATATGATGGCTGTTTTTGCTTAAAGATTTGCTTCATTGCATCAGGATTGAAAAATTATTTATAGAAAAGAACAAAGAATTCTCATAGAATTTCTATCATTTAAATTATATTTATAATTAATATTTATATTTTTATACATTTCAATAATTGTAAATTTGTTATTGGAATTTTTATTGTTACTCTACTGTTTAGACAATTCAATTGCCTTTTTTTCTCAGGATGAAAGTTTATTCATCAAAAAAAGGTACAAATACAGATAAATAAGAGGTTTACAATGAATTGTAAAAATGAAATTCAGGAACAAGGATACATATGAAAAGGAAAAGGGATGTGGAAAGGGTGTATATTAACCATTAAAGACAAATGAATGTTACAATTAGAAATTATTTGTAAAGTTTAGAGTTCAAATATGAGTAGTATTTTAGGAGCACAATATGGAAAAATCCAATTTGCGATGGATAATTTGAGAATAGGAACACACTTGGAGATAACAACAAAGGAAATAATAAATTTAAATAGGGTGAATCACTTGCAATTAAAATCATTAGGTCAAACTGCGTTTTACTTTGCAATAATAATTGGATAAAATAGTTTATAACAATAACACTAAAACTGCTATGAATAGCGTTTTTTTTTCTTTTTGCGAATGAGAAAATCAATGTTGGCAACAGTCCCTGCAACACCCTCATCCTAGCCCTCCCCCTCAAAAGAACCAGGATTTAGGTCTCTGGGGCCCCTCCCAATAACTATACTCTCATTCAATCAGCAGATTTGATTGTAATGAAAATTTTAATTAAAAGGTACAATTAGGAATTATTTGTAAAGTCTAGAAATCTAACATGAATAGTGTTTTAGAAGCACAATATTGGGAAATTCAAATTTGCAGTGGAGAAGTTGAGAAATAGGAAAACATTTGGAGATAACATAAAATATGGACTAAATCAATCTACTGTTCAGTTCTTCAAATGGCCTTGAATATCTTCACAAGAGAGCAATCCCAAATACTTTGGAAAAATTGTGGAAAACTATGGAGAACAAGAAAATAAAAATCCAAGCTTCAAAATGTCTCTGCTGAAAACCATTCTAATCCATCATGAAAATCACATGAACAGCAAAAGGCCAGCCCTATCAATAACAACATTGGAAGTAATAAAATTAATTAAGGTGAATCACTTGCTATTAAAATCATGAGGCCAAACTGCAACTTATTTTGCAATAATAAATGGATAAAACCATCCATGACAATAATGTTAAAGAATCGCCATAAATAACGTTATTTTTTCTATCCTGTGAATGGAAAAACCAATGCTGGTAACGATCACCACAGCGCTCTCATTCCAGCCCCCTTCCTCAAAAGAACTAGGTTTTAGGTCCCTGGGGGTCCTCCCAACAACCGGACTCTCTCATTCATTCAACAAAAATAAGTGAAATGAAAATTTTCATTAGAAGATAAAATCTCTGTAGAAATCTTTTGTAATTTCAATGGCTGCCATATATTTACATAGTGTTTTTATAAAAGTTGAAATTTTTCTTATTTGTGATTGCATTGTTGATATAGCCTGTGTATGAAAAGAGAACTAAGAAACTCCCGTTTTTAATAGGGATAGTTTTAGAGAAATTTAATTCCCTAAACTAGGAAAAAAGGGAATGAAATAGGGAGCCAGAAACAGTGTTAACTGGAGTCCTTGGCTCCATCTAATTCAATTGCCTTCATTTCAAAATATGACATATGTGCTATGAAACTTTTTAAAAAAATAAAATTGAGTAATAATGATAGTAACATGACTTTTTTCTGATAATCTGTACATATGTTTTAATTTGTGCATTATCTATTCTATGTATTTATTTAATTATGGTTAACATTAATATATTGAAACTGGTTTTTACTTTTCTATTCCAAAATAAATATATACAAAATGTATATATAAAAAAGCTTAGTTTAATACTTTAACATCACATGATCACCATTTCTTATGCTTGCTCATAACTATTATTAAAACAGGCAAAACTCTTCATGATTACTCTAGCTTGCACTGAGTGGCACTACTGTATGGAGAGTTTTGCCTGTTTAATACATTAACAGGTTGATATGCTAAGCATGATTTCGACTAACTCATAGTCATACTCATAGCAATAGTTTTCCAAGAAAGTTGTGACTTTTATAAAAAAAACAAGAGTCAGGATTTGCATAAAATTTGAATACAGGACATAAATAAGTTAAGCTAAATGAGCCACTTTTTATAGAGGAACACATAATTCTCTTTTGTTGATGATGTGTATATTGTTGGCTATAGGCAAGGTCTCTTTAATTTTATGTTTAGCATCATTTCTTTCAGAGCAGATAATGCTGAAAGATGTAGGTTCGGAGCTTTAACTATGTTTAAACTCATGTTCAAGGGAAATGGTTTTGACCTCAGTTTTAGTCTTAGTTCGATTGTATTGATATCTGTGCTGTGAAAAATAAAATTAAAATTTTTAGTATAATAAAGTTTAATATTCTTTCATTCTTTTTTGCATTGCTGGTGTTAAAAAAAAAACTCTTAAAATTACTACTTCAATATTCACAATATTTTTAAATAAATTATCTGAGTTTTTGTTTAAGCATATATACATATAAAATTGTTAGATCAGAATTTAAACTCCGATAATGCGTTACTACTTTAAATATTATAAATCTCCATGCACTCACACATCAGTAAGAGTTTAAAAAACTTAAATAAATCACTTAAGTTTAGAGTGCATTTCTATAAATACACCAACTTTCACTGACCATGCTAAATCAGGGCTTGAGCCTATTGTGTGCCTGATGTTATAATCAAATTTTGAATTGTACAAATCTATTTAACCTATTGCAGGAGATAGCATGGTCAGTAAAAGTTGGTGTTTTTATAGAAATGCACTCTAAACTTAAGTAAATAAATTTAAGTGATTCACTTAAGTTTTTTAAACTCTTACCGATGAGTGAGTGTGTGGAGATTTAAAATATTTAAAGTCATAGCACTTATCGGAGCTCGACTACGATCTAACAATTTCAAGATTTTCAGTGCTTTATAATAATAGATTTACATATATAGATATAAATAGTATATGAAAGTATTTAAGAGCACATATATATTAATTAATTTTAAAATAATATATAATATAAATGTATTAAAAATAACACAAAAATAGTTGGTGTATATATTTCTATATAAAAATGTTATATAATCTTTTTGTATGTTTGTGTAAATATACAAACAATAATGTAATGCATTGGTATTTCCCAACTTGATGAAAACTGCTAAACTGTCAAAACAATCAGATAATTGAATAATAATCATTTTGAAAAGTGCAAAGAAGTAATTCTTTTAATATTTTCCTGAAGGTTTGTGATGATGGTATATTATTAAATGTGATATATGTTGGACTATTTCCATCATCTAAGAGTGAATGTTGGATGTATAAAAAATTTTAAACTTTATTTAAACTTTCCAAATATAAACAACTATTAGTAATAACACACAAATAGACAATAAAGGTTAGTAATTACACAACATTTTGAGTAGTATTCTCTATTCTTCTTCAGCTGTTGCTGGTCTATATGCACAGTGACAATAATCGCTTAG
Source organism: Epiperipatus broadwayi (assembly GCA_028023455.1). NCBI lineage: Eukaryota > Metazoa > Onychophora > Udeonychophora > Euonychophora > Peripatidae > Epiperipatus > Epiperipatus broadwayi. The sequence goes on from JAQFVV010000113.1 coordinate 1,815,929, forward strand.
AAGTTGAACTCGCACTTTTAGATTCTTGAATATCGAATTTAATGCAAATGCTCAGTTGCTTAGAGCATTTGCCATAAATTTGATATTCAAGAATCTAAAGGTGTGAGTTTGATTTCTATGAGAGTACTGTCACTGTGCATATCAGGCCAGCAACACCTGAAGAAGTGTCGAGAATAATACTACTCAAAACATTTTGTAGTTATTGATCTGTGTTGTCTATTTGTGTGTTATTACTAACAATTTGTTTGTATTTGAAAAGTTTAAATAAAGTTTAAAATTTTCTATACATTCATCATTTACTTTTAGATGATGGAAATAGTCCAACACATCATATTGAATTCTTTTAATGTTTTATGATAAAGTAGGAAAATCATATTATTATGTAAGCATGATTTCAAAGTTAGATTACAAATCTATTTAAAACTATTAGCCACAACATTTTCTTTTTTTACTTATCTTTTGAATAACTTTGATATTAAATTATTGTATCTGAAATGTATCATATTTCCATAAAAAGTGAGAAGACATAATAAATTGGAATTTGGCTGAGATTTACATATTATATATTTTTTGCTTCTTGCACAAGTTTGAGATTGTACTATAGTACATAGTTGTTCAACAAGATATTAATTAATGCATTGACTTCTAGTGTCTGTAGCTATAAATAGTTTCTCAATATCATTTGATATAGTTTTGATGCTGGAAAACAGAAAAATATAACATTTTAGAATGATTACTTAGTTTAATACTTTTACCACTTTATATTCTTTAATCAATGACAGCTATTGTGTATTATGTTTTCATCTTAGTTCCATTCTTTCTGTGATTATTTGGATGGTGATACATTTCTATTATTAATGAAAACATAGAAACCTTCACAATTCTTATATAACGGGATTTGCCATTTTCCATATATATATATTACGCATATATATAGTCTTGTATGATTGCGTGTATGTATATATAATGATACACATATATGCGTAATGGTTTAAAAGAATATCTATTGTTAAATTATTCCATTTTATTGCCCCAGCATATTTATGAGCATCAATTTATGACCTCAAGCGCCAATCCCATATTTCTATAAGAATTATGCTGGGAGAACTGGAATACCAATATGGAAATGCCCCTGGACTAGCTCTGCTCAGGGCTGGTGGTAAAATTTACCGGCAGTAGATCTAACTCTCTCTCTTTTTTTTTATTAAAAAAAAAAACTCATAACATAAAAACAAAACAAAAAAAACCATTCATTTTATATACATTTATTAGCTATGATATTTACGTATGTATAAAAAAATATATATTATTTACTTAAGTTAAATTAGTGTCTCTTTTAAATCAAAGATTCATATCAGTTCTCTTTTTTTCTTTGTTTGCTCCTTTCTCTTTTTGCCAAAACTCCCACACACACACATATGCTATTATATGTATTTTGCACCGAAGATTTAATTGGACTAATTTATACACTAATAAATTCCGTAGTAAATAGTTTGACCTCTCCGGGCAAAGAAAATAAATTTTAAGTTCACAATTGTGTCAAATAAACAGTTTTCTCAAATTCGTGGAGTAAGCTTACTAATAGTGACATATATAGATGTAATTAGAAAGAAAATACCTGGTTTCCCCAGGGAATTGATCGAATCCTCTTGGTGAAAATGGAATCTCCGGTCCTTTGTCGGTGAACGAACTTTGTTTTTTTTTTCTTTGAAGTTCGGGTTCCATGGCTAAAGTCTGTTTATTTATTTCTCTTCTGGCGATTCAATATTGTTGCTTATTGAGGCAAATTCTCCGGGCTTGACGTCCCTTCTCCGCTATCGGCAGCTGCTATACATTCGGGGGCAAAGGATTCGGACCCTCCGCACGTTGAAGCCTCTACCCCAGCCTGACCATATTTTATCAAAATGTATATCATGTTGACCGTCCACTTTCTTCTTCTTCCAAAACTTATACTAAATAATCAATTTAATTTTTTCTTTAATTATCAAACTTATCTTTCTTTTCACTCTTTTTTTAATTATATTTCCATTCACATTCCATATGCCTTTGTTGGAATGTACCACAAAAGCTTTTTACACCTATAATATTCTTTCCAATTAATCTTTAATTAGTATTAGACATTCCACGATTTTTATAATAATTACTTCCATTGTTCTGCAAAATTAGTCTTCCATCTTGATATTTAAAGTTCTTTTGTTGACTTAATATGTATATATTTAAAAGTTTATCAAACAAAATATTTTTATTTTTATTTTGTGAATTTTTCATTTTTAATGGTTCAAAAATGCACTCACACATATACATAGCGATGTGTATAGCTGGGTTTGGCAAAAGAGAGAAAAAAATCAGAGCAAGTGTATAACCCCCCCCCATACCTCTTCTATGAGTTCTTTTTAATTAAAATAACTAAATCAATTCTGTACGACCACACAAATGACTGTTGATTGTACATCAAACTGTAAATATTAATTTTGTTAGTAAAGTAATACATATTTTTAATAATACGTTAGTAATAAGATATATATATATATTTTATAATGCATTAAATATACGATTACGTATTTGTCTAATTATCACAACAGGGTTTGATTATACCTGCCCTGTTGCAATACCCCCCTTCCGGAACCTTCAAATATGGTCTATGGATTTGAATGGCTCCTAAATATCGTGAACCATTCGTAATGGCCTCAAATCAATTTTTTTTTTGACTTTCACCCTGTAGCTATAAAAATATAAGAATAAGCGACCACTAGCCCAATGATATACACTGGGTCTGACCACAACTCACACGCATATGACGTGCCAAGAATGAACACAGCCAACTTCACCCTGACCTACTTGGTTAAATGACTAAATGAAAAGCCATTCCCTAACCACACTCTGCTGCTTCCGAGTCTTATGGATGTGGGTAACTAGGACAAATGCCGGCATCTCCTAACCACACTCTGCTGCTTCAGAGTCTTATGGGTGTGGGTAACTAGGACAGATGCCTGATTCTTATTCGGAATTTTCCTTCCATGTCGGGAATAAAAAGCAGCTATACACAGAACGCAACACACCACATGCCCGATCGAGCAGCCAACCCCATATTCCACAGTCAGACTTAGACCGCCTTCCTCCCAAAGCTTCACAGCTACAACTTATTTACTCTCTATGCTGCTAGATTCTGAACCTCCAAACCCCCAAAGCATAGTGCTGACCCCTTCCCGGACTTCCTTACGCCTTCAATATTTCTTAAGTATATATATATTTATAATTTTACTGTGGACCGATCGATATTTCACTATGTTATTTCGACTTACTCTTGTTTTCCACTTTTATAAAACCTCGCTTTGAAAACTAGTACAGATAGACTATTGTTATTTCAAAACCTTCGTTTCAAAGTTAGTTTAAAATTCAGAAATTGTCAAAATGATTATAAAAGTAAAAAGTGTAAAATATATTAAAATAATAGCTACTGTGTGGGTGTAAATTAAATATAATTCATTTCTCGAATTTCTTTTAAAACGACACTAATTTAATATATATATATAAATTATTTTTATCTGGTTATGACATCTTATAGTAATAAGTGACAGAAAGCCAAATAATTATTTTGTATCTAATTAAAATGGATTAATTATAAAGGTTAACCACTTAAAACACTCGTTTACTTTTTTCTTTTAAAATATCTGTATTACTTTTTTTTAAAAAAAAAAAAAAATCAATCGCGAACAATAAAACATTTACGTTCGTTATTTACAAAAAAAAAAATCCATAACAAACTGAAAGTTCTTTAAAAAAAACCAGTCTAACCTAAACTGATTACTTTATGAAACGCTTTTATCTTCTGCACTCAGTTGGTATTTTTCATATAGCCTAAAAAGTTTTTTTTTTTTACTTATAAAACTCAATATTAACTACATCCAACTCTGCCAATATAATATAACTTCCGTTATTAGCTAAAACAATAATGATCTGACAAAACCGATATGTATACATTTATTTACTTTCTCAAAAAAAAAAATCATGCTAAATTCTTTCATATTTTTCTTTCCCTCATTGACCTACTTCTCTTCGATGTCCTTTTGTTGGGTCGCCATTATAATGGGATTTGCCATTTTCCATATATATATTACGCATATATGTAGTCTTGTACGATTGCGTGTATGTATATATAACGATACACGTATATGCGTAATGGTTTAAAAGAATATCTATTCTTAAATTATTCCATTTTATTGCCCCAGCATATTTATGAGCATCAATTTATGACCTCAAGTGCCAATCCCATATTTCTATAAGAATTATGCTGGGAGAACTGGAATACCAATATGGAAATGCCCCTGGACTAGCTCTGCTCAGGGCTGGTGGTAAAATTTACCGGCAATAGATCTAACTCTTTTTTTTTTTTTTATTAAAAAAAAAAAACTCATAACATAAAAAACAAAACAAAAAAAACCATTCATTTTATATACATTTATTAGCTATGATATTTACGTATGTATAAAAAAAATATATTATTTACTTAAGTTAAATTAGTGTCTCTTTTAAATCAAAGATTCATATCAGTTCTCTTTTTTTCTTTGTTTGCTCCTTTCTCTTTTTGCCAAAACTCCCCCACACACACACACATGCTATTATATGTATTTTGCACCGAAGATTTAATTGGACTAATTTATACACTAATAAATTCCGTAGTAAATAGTTTGACCTCTCCGGGCAAAGAAAATAAATTTTAAGTTCACAATTGTGTCAAATAAACAGTTTTCTCAAATTCGTGGAGTAAGCTTACTAATAGTGACATATATAGATGTAATTAGAAAGAAAATACCTGGTTTCCCCGGGGAATTGATTGAATCCTCTTGGTGAAAATGGAATCTCCGGTCCTTTGTCGGTGAACGAACTTTGTTTTTTTTTCTTTGAAGTTCGGGTTCCATGGCTAAAGTCTGTTTATTTATTTATTTATTTCTCTTCTGGCGATTCAATATTGTTGCTTATTGAGGCGAATTCTCCGGGCTTGATGTCCCTTCTCCGCTATCGGCAGCTGCTATACATTCGGGGGCAAAGGATTCGGACCCTCCGCACGTTGAAGCCTCTACCCCAGCCTGACCATATTTTATCAAAATGTATATCACGTTGACCGTCCGCTTTCTTCTTCTTCCAAAACTTATACTAAATAATCAATTTAATTTTTTCTTTAATTATCAAACTTATCTTTCTTTTCACTCTTTTTTTAATTATATTTCCATTCACATTCCATATGCCTTTGTTGGAATGTACCACAAAAGCTTTTTACACCTATAATATTCCTTCCAATTAATCTTTAATTAAAATTAGACATTTCAAGATTTTTACAATAATTACTTCCATTAATCTGCAAAATTACTGTCTTCCATCTTGAAATCTATAGTTCTATTGACTTAATATGTATATATTTAAAAGGTTTATCAAATAAAATATTTTTTTTTATTTTGTGAATTTTCATTTATAACGGTTCAAAAATGCACTCACACATATACATAGCGATGTGTATAGCTGGGCTTGGCAAAAGAGAGAAAAAAAATCAGAGCAAGTGTATAACCCCCCCATACCTCTTCTATGAGTTCTTTTTAATTAAAATAACTAAATCAATTCTGTACGACCACGCAAATGACTGTTGATTGTACATCAAACTGTAAATATTAATTTTGTTAGTAAAGTAATACATATTTTTAATAATATGTTAGTAATAAGATATATATATATTATAATGCATTAAATATACGATTACGTATTTGTCTAATTATCGCAACAGGGTTTGATTATACCTGCCCTGTTGCACTTATTAAATATTGTGGTGTCTTGTGTAGAGCCCACAAACTCCCATACATTTTGTATCAGTATTAAGGCTTCATATTATAATAACTAGTGATATCTGCCTCTCATGTTTTATGTTTGATAAAACTTGAATTTTATAAAGTAATTAGAAGTTTTCATAAAATCTTATAATTTCTTTTTAAGTTAGATGATTCATATTTTATCCAACTATCCATTAACTAGCTATATCAGATTAGCATAGATGGATACAATAAAATAAGACATAACTATAATATAATGTACACTTTACTCTTAGTGAGGAGGTGAAAATTCCAATGGACATTCACAAATGGTTGGCTTTTAGTTTTTTTTTAATAGTTACTAATGGATTCAGAATCAGTTGGTGGTATAAATTTTTCATCAATAAGGTTTATCTTTGATCTATGTTATTTTATCTGCATTTTTGTATACTTTAACTCATATATGCTTTTCATTTTTGTTGGAATACTAGATGAGTCTCATATTTAGTAATTTACTAGCAAGTTATTATTGGTATTATAAGTATTGTTTATATTTCTTTAGTTAATCATTAAAATCTCACTGGTGAACCAAAGGCACTATTGATATTTGGATCTGATGTCATTGCCATTACATAATAGAGTCTTTAGATAACTCTGTCACTTTCAAATCTTTCTTAAAAGGGATTATTGTTGTAATAAAATATTTTTAAAGAATAATTAAAGTAATTGACAAATTGTTTTATATTCTAGACACCCCTATTGTTTTTTAACATTTTGTCTGAGAGTCAAACTAATTTTTGTTGTAATTTGAAAAACATCTTAAAATTATTTTTCATCTCTATACTCTAGATAACTTAACTGATCAACAGAAGTTTGAATACTATGTTGATTTTATTTGATTATTACTATTTTATATAATAAATAGTTTTCATGATCTTAGATTACTAGTTTATTGCCTTAAGATTAAATCAACTGCAAACTTTAATGTATAATTATTAACATTATTATTAAAGGTCATTAATTTCTCATGTATTTTTATATAATTTCAAATCTGTGAAATGGGTTTGTATAATAATATTTAAATAAAATTTTTATGTTATTTTTAAATTATTAAGCTTCTACTAATTTCTTCTGATATGTAAATTGATTAATAACTTTTATGAATAGTTAATGATTTAATAAATATCTCTTTTAATGATGAAAATGAAAATCATAAATTATTTATAAATTCTAAATAATAAATGGATTTATTATTAGAAAATGCAATAGCGGTTAAAGCTGATAAAAAATATTGTGGTAATTTAAATTATTTTCTTTTACAATTAAGAATACTATATTAATTTTAGATTATTAATAATTAAATTAAGTGAAAATAATAAAAAAATTATATAGTTTAGTGAAAGGACAAACAGCATTATTATGATAAAACATAAGTCATATTTTATGTGTGTGTTTAATATCAAAGTGCTAAGAATCATCAAATATGTTATTGAAAATCTTTTTCTATAAAATAATTGAAATGCTCTACTCATAAACTCAATTCCACTCTTTATGCACAATGACAAGTTTCTAAAACACTTATCAAAGCAAAAAAAAAATGCTTGTACTATATATCAATATAATGGTTATTTTACTTGTTATATTAGAATGTTTAGTTTATAATTTCATAAATTTTTACACAAATTAAAAATATTAGATTAAACTATTCTATATCGACTGTTTTTTCATATGTCAAAGCATCGGCCAAAGCGAACCCGGGATAACTGCTTGTAAGGCAGCTGTGCTGACCACTCGACCACCAATGACTGTTATTAACATACGATTTATAAACCTCTATATAATTCCTAAACCACTACATATGTAATTCCTAATTTATTAGTTCAATACTCTTATTTTTTCTAGATTGCCAAGAAAATGAAAAATAATCATTTATACATGTAGCATTATATATATATATTCCAGGAAGCATGTTTTCAGGATTAATCACGTTTATTAGAATAAAAGATATTACATGAATATAGTATCTAATCCCAAAAACATGCTTCATAAAACATCTTCCATCCATGAAAACATTTATTTCAACACACACACACATCTATATATATATATATTGTAATATAAATAAAATGTCCATTAATTAAAACAAAATTGTAATCATAATAAAAATAATAAATTTAACGATAATAAACTATTATAAACAATCTTTCAATCAGCAGAAGTACTTTCAGTTAATTTCTTAAACATGCCTCAACTGCCATTAAATTAAAAAAAAAGCAAAGCAAACATCATCAATTCAAGCCCCATGACTCCAATATTTTAATGTTAGCAGCTTGTCTATTTATTGAATGCATTTTATTCCTAAAAAATTGCCTCCTGATTTTTCTTTTATTATGGTTTCTCTCTTCATGAAATATTTTCATTTTTCAAAATCAAATTTAAATTTATATTTACATGTTTTTTATGATCAAAGAAAACAGAAGGAGTCATTAAATCACCATTATTCTTAATTTTTACATGCTTATATAACAATTCATGCTCCTTTAATTAATCTCTTCTCAATACTGCACCTCGATTCACCTATATATGATAACATACAGTCACAAAAAGTTTGATATATCATCATTACTTTTCTGTTTGACAGGTATGACACCTTTAGAATTAACCACTAATTTATTAACATTGTTTGGGACATAGAATGATACATTAAACACGTTCTTATATATATATCCTTAAAAAATTTCACTTAAGGATTTGAAATAAATGGAATAGATATTTATTGTTTACTATCAATCTTCATTTCCTTTAAACCATTATAAGTCTTTTTAAATTGACATAAATAATTGTTTATTCTATTTTATAGCCAACATCAAGCAATTCCTTAGCAAATATCTCAATATTTTTTACTTTATTACTTTGGTAATGACATAATTTTTTGTTTAGAAACAAAAAAGATCTAAAACTTGCCATCTTATGCATAATTGGTAATTTTGATTTACAATTTATATATCCCCGTTTTTGCAATAGGTTGATTATTAATTTATAATTTAATATACTGTTATCTCTTGTAATAATTAAATCCAAATATTTAATATTTTTGTCCTGTTCCTTTTCAATAGTCCATTTCAAGCCATTCAAATTATTTAATTCATCTACAAGGAAATTTATAGTATTTGTATTTCCACAAACAAAAACATTATCCACATAGCTTTTGTAAATTTTAATATTTTTAAAAGAGCACATATTTAAAATACCATTCCCATGTGTAGATAACACAAAATTGCAAACTTGTGCAACTACAGGCAGACCCATATGCCAACCTTTAGTCATTTTATAATATTGACCTTCAAAAGATGCAACAATGTTATTAAATTTTTTTTAAAGAATCAACAATAAACTTTATCATATATTTAATGGAATGGGTCTGACCTTATGTAACATTAGACTTGATAGGTTGCCAGAATGGGTAAGAAAGTTTTTTCTAGGATTTCTAAATATATAGACACATATCCACTCTGATCTCATGCCTGGAAGATTATGTATTAATATACAAACATGCATCCAAAATATTGTATGTCTTTTTTTTCATCTTTAGCTTCCATTAATCCCAGAATTCAAACTCAGGAAGAATGCATGTAGTATTCTACTTCAGACTTTATCATTATCACTATTTATAACATGCAAGTATATGAGAGTATATGAGAGTATGTGACAGTATATGACAAATTTAGAACTGAATATAGAAAAAATACAAATGACAGTCTTTAATTTAAAATCATATATTTAACAAATTTATTTACCGTTAACAATATTCTTTGATTATTATTGATAGTCTTTATTGATCCAACTCCTTTTTTCTTCAAAGAATAATCATTTAATGTCAATACTAAGAAAGATATTTAAATTATAATTTGTGGTTATTTGTTTACACTTGCTTGTTAATTTAATTTTATCAAAATCATAATATATTATCTCCAATAAGTTGATTAGTTCATATCAATCATCTTGTGGAGACTTGGGATCTTCCATTGTGGTTGGTTACTACAAAGATAGGAAAGACCCCTCACACTAGAGATAATTAATCATACACCCTGAAAACAAATAAATAAATAATGGAAATAATTAGTGATAAATAAAAAACAAATAACAATGTTACTATATAAGTGTTGGTATTTAATTTATAATAGAGTAAAATCTTACCATTATTATAGTGATGAAGTTCACATCTGGACCTATATTTTGTTTCAATTTATAATAAAGATCCCCCCCCCCCTTTCAATCTGTAATAAAGAAAAGAAATAAATGAAGCATTTATAGATTCATTTTATTCCTCCATAAATACTATATCTTGTATTGGAAAGGAAAGTATTCATTTATTATTTAACACTCGCAAAGTGCGTGCACAATTAGCTTGAAAGGCTGATATTTGAATGTAATACAATTGTAAACACAGCACTATAAAAATAAATGCTTATTTACATAAAGTAAATTAAGAAATATAATATCAACCTAAAGATCATTTAAGAGTCCATAAGAAAACTGTCCTAAAAGGATTATAACGGTTCTAATTAATCCATTTCATGTTTGAGATGTTGGGGTTCGAATGTTCTAGATCATCCATTATGTTGATCATAATTTCTCTCTTAATATGACCTGTTTTGAAATGTTGAGTTTGTAGTTTCACATTTAATAATAAAGTGGAAGTAATTTGCAGCATAGATGAATAAATGCTAGGTCAAATTAAATTTGGTTTTGGCAGCTACAGCTCCATTGGTGACACATTTCTTCCCCTAATATCACTTCAACAACACATGCTTGTATGTATTGCTAAAAATATATTTAATAAAAGTTCTTGAATGAATTAAAGAGCAAAATATTTACTGTTAGATATCTCAAGTTAGAGTTGTTCTATTCTCTGGTTTGAACTTGAAAACACTCTGAAGATGTTGAATAATTTAAATTTGTCTCTGAGATTTTTAATTTATAATCCCTTAGTTGGATGGGTTTGAATTTATATATCTTTAATTTAGCTTTAATTCAGTATCTTAAGATCTAATTTCTTGTGCTGTTTTCACTTTAAAGACAGCAGACTTTTCTGTTTGAACCGCAAGTTCAATTTTTCTGCTCAAAATTTGTACGTTTCTTAACCGATGAGAGTTTTTGGTCTGATTTTTGAGGAGGTCATTTGTTTCTACATTTTTCTAATTGCCAAAATGAGGTTGTCTGATCTGGATTTAAATTTTATATTTTCAAACAGCAGGTTTGTGTTCATGCATTTATGTCATTTATTATAGTTTAGATGTGTGTGTGTTATTAACGACAATAAAAAATTGTTTATTTTTTTCCTTTAAGTATTTTTTTTTTTAAATTTTCTTGCTTGCATCTAAATCTGATCATCTTTTACTTGTATTGTTGTAATATGAATGAATTAAGCAACAATTTGAACATAAGTAAGTATTTGTGTCTATATTTTATGGTTTAGTTTATATAAAGCATTTGTCATAAAAATAAATTAAATGCTTAATTGTGGAAACGACTAATTGTTTATCAGCTACAGTGCTGGTGATTACTTTCAATTTTTGGTAATAGATTTGATTTGCGTGTTCATTATACATATAGTTTGTTTTCTATTAAAGATAGAGAATAATGCTGTTCTTGGGTTTGAATTAGATAAGAGTGTGTTTAATGGGTTTGGAGGAGTGTAAGACCACATCTTACTATATATATATATTATTACTATTTGTGGGATATTCTGTATAGTGAAAAAGCTAAATGCTGACGTTTCAGTACAATATCAAGCACCTTCCTCAGAGCATCCTCTTTCTCAAATCATAAGAATGCATGTGAGATTTAAAATCATTTTTATCGTTTTTTCTCTCCTCAAATTTAAATTCTATTGGTTGAGAAGTTTTAAAAATTATTTTCTCTTTCAATAGCTTCTTTCAAATGTTGTTAATCTTCTTTAATTCACACCTTTCATTTATGCTATTGGACCTTTTAAAAATCTCTATAGCTTCTCTTAGCAATCTCTGGTCATATTGTTCAATTTTTGCTAAAATATATATATTTTTTTCAAAATTGATATCATGATTTATTAATTTTATATGAGAATAAATAGCTGATGAATTGGATTTTTCTCTGACTGCCAGAATGTGTTCTTCCTTTCTAATATTTATTCTACAATTAGTCTGTCCAATATATGTATGTGAACAAACCCTACATGGAATTTCATATACACATTGACACTCCAAAGCAATTAATCTTTAGGAAGTGAAAATATTTCATTAATTTTTTTTATAAGTAGTGTAAACTGTGTGAATATTATTGTTCTTTAAAATGTTACCAATTTTATCAGTTACTCCTTTTATATATGGCAAAAATTGTCTTATTTCTGACATATCAATTTTTTTTTTTTTTTATATGTATAAGCCCTATTAATAATGTTGTAATTAAAACCATTATGAAGAAGCATTTTATTAGTAGCAGAAAGGTCCTGGTGAAAATGACTATCATCAGAAAGTCTCTTTGTTCTATCCAATAATGTCTTTGCCACTGAAAATAGTTGTGCAAGATGGTGATAAGAAGAAAAATGCAGATATCTCCCAGCGTGTGTTGGTTTTTTTTATATATACCATGGGATAAAGGACCATCTTCCCTTCTTTCAATCAAAACATCTAAAAAAGATAATTGATTATTATTTTCTATTTATAGTAAATTTAATATTGTTTAATATTTTTTTAGATTTCTTGCTCACTTCCAAAAGCTTCTAATTAAGTCATGAGTTATCAACTAGTTCAAAATTTCCCAGAATAAGCTGTACATATATTTTATGATTCAGATTATGATCATCAGATGAACCGGAGGTTGATATACCTATTTTTTTCCTCATATGTCATAGCATCGGCCGGGACGCGAATCTACACCCATCTGCAACCAACTACTTGCTTGCAAGGCAGGTGCGATGACCTCTCGGCTAACAACGCTTGATTATACCTAAATATTTGCCCAAAAACAATGGTCTGACTTTCAATTTATATATATATTAACTATGACTTTAATTAAAAGTTTAAATGTTTTGACAATTGATTCCATATATAAATTTATTATATATGTGTGTGTGTGTGTTTTGATAATAATACTATACGTGAAAGATAAATTAGTATAATGTGCAGAGAGTTGGCATAAACTGATATTTACATTGTTCATGATACAAAAGCATTATATAAAAAGATGAGCCAAACTGAATTAATAAATCAAATGTAAATATATAAAAAATAATATATAAAATGTAAATGTTTAAAAAATCTGAAATATTTACCTATGAAGGAAGTTTTCAGAGGAAGAATTTTTATTTGAGTATCAAAGTTATAGATTAAATTACACAATTAGTTTTTATATTATTGATGAAATTTTACAGAATAATTATATAATTATTGGGCATAGATTTTTTAATGCGCAGTAATTAATAATTTTCTATAAATAGAAATCAATTATATATTCTATCTTATAAATATAGGGAACTTATTTGATATGATGAAAAAACAATATATTGGAGCATATTCAGTTAAAATTGATGTATTTATTAATCAAATTACAATTTAAAATTAATGAATTTAAGTATATGCCACATTACAATTCTTTTGTTTCTAACCCTTTCTTAGCAAATTTTATGATATCTCAGAATGGCATTGTTCATAAGGCGTTTGAGCAGTTTAAATGCCAATTGTTGTGTCCAATTTTACAGTAAATAGTTTCAAATAAATAGTACAAATTATATGTTTTCATTTTTATTAATAGACAATAGAAGTTATCACAAAAAAAATAAAGATCTATAGGTTAATAGTCAAATTGTAAAACTCATATTGTACAATTTATCAAGCAGAAATGATTCATTATTTTAACATTGTTTTTGATTATTTAATAAATGCATTTATTTTTACAATTATGTGATGTTTTTAGAAGATTATAAATTTATGTAAGAGTAGAAATTTAAAAAAAAAAAGATATGTTATTCTAACTAATACAAAAAGTAAATTTAGTTTTATCTTTCCTTAAATAAATTGATGATGTATCCCCTGGGTTTTCCCATCGACATTCCTTTTTTTTTTTACCTTTTATAACTTTTTGTTAAGCAAAAATAAACCTTTGTCAAGCGTTGGTGGTCAAGTGGTCAGCATAGGTGCCTTACAAGTAGTTGTCCCGGATTTGCGGTTCGCTTCCCGGCCAATGCTTTGCCACATGAAAAAAAAAAAAGAAAAGAACAAACCTTTTCAGATAACTTGTTTTTTCTTATTTTTTAAATCCTGTTTTAGCCCTCTCTCCCTACCTTAATTCTTTTAATTACATTCAATTATCAGTTGTTTTTTTTTAGTTTCTCTCTTCATTTTTTTTTTAAATATGTAAATAATATTTTTATAAAGCGCAGACGGTATTGAAAATTAAATTGAGAGAATGCAAACTTCTCAAGAGCTTGTGACTATTAGTAACCAATCAGATCTTAAGATCTGGGACAGAGAATTTAACAAGAAAAGAGTGGGTCCCACTCTCTTCTTTACTTGTCTTTCTATAAATCCAAGCCAGTCCAAAATACTTATATCTGAGAGTGTGAATCTTAAATATCATCACACTTAATTGACTGAGTTCAAATTATAAACATACAGCGTGAAATCTTACGATTTACTACGCAGTAGTTTTTCGATGTTATAACTTTCCAGCAATATATGTAAATAATATTTTTATAAAGCGCAGACAGTATTGAAAATTAAATTGAGAGAGTGCAAACTTCTCAAGTGCTTGTTAAGATCTGATTGGTTACTAATAGTCACAAGTGCTTGAGAAGTTTGCACTCTCTCAATTTAATTTTAACAATAGATTGTATTCTCAATTAAATTATTAATCAAGGCTACAAAATATATAATTTTATTTTATAACTTAGCTTATTAATAAACTGAAAGGTTGCTAGTCTTTCACATGCACCTACAGTTGTTTCTCAGACAGCCAATCAGAATCTTTGTCATGTGTCAAGGCCTGATCGCTCTTAAGACCGCTGTTTAAACATCTGATTGGCTATCTGAGAAACAACTGTAGGCTTATGTGAAAGACTAGCAACCTTTCAGTTTATTACTAATTTAATAATAACATGCGATTTAGACAAAACTTAGCTTATTGAAAATGCACATAGTTTTACAAATTTTGAAAATGTTTTTTTACATATTTTATTATAAATCATATAATTCCCCAAATATAAATTTAAATTATACATATAAATATGAGATCAATTTGAAAGACTTATATTAATTTTATTATCTTGTCTCTCTTTCTCTCAAAGACATCAGTTGGTATTATTCAAACAGAGAAATTAATATAAATTATTGATATAAATTGTACAAAATCATCAAACTTAAACAATTTTATATTTAATACTAATATAAATATATCTTATTATTTTGTATTGTGCATTACAATATTGGCATCCAATCGGGTTGATAGTTATTTAATATATAAATATTATTAATACATTGCAACCTTATTCAGTGTAAATTTTGGATTACTTTATTAGTTGGGCTTAAATAAAATTATTACATAACTTTATTCCATTGCAGATTTGGTTTACTCATTATGTGGAGCTCTATTAATTTCAGCTAGCCAATTTATAGTGGTACATAATTGTTATTGTATAATTCATTCTGTTACAGATTTTGGCATTCAAAGTTTAGACATGTATATAAAGACTCTCTCTCTTGTTAATGTTATACTGTTGCAGATTTGATGCCTCAATTCATGGAGTGTAACCAAAGCCTCTCTCATTGCTCTCATGTTTATATTGTTATAGATTTTGTGCAGCCGAAGTTGGGTAATGATTATAACCTATTTACCTGAGATTGTTATTGATATTATGCATGTATTTTGGGTATAAAAGAAAATTAAATATTAATTGTAATAAGTACAAACTTGATTGTTTCAACAGTATATATATATTATAACGATCGGGGAGATGATCGAAGTTTACAGTCTTATCGTATCTGCCGAGAGTGCCACTAGGCTACTTGAACCTAGAAAATTTATAGAGTGGCAGATATGCGCTGTTAAGATCTTATTTTACACATATTTTTATTCCGACCGTTAGCCCAATGTCACTAGCTCAGTGAGACACAGAGATTTATAAATATAGATTCTTATCAGAAAATATTTTAAATATTAAAAAAAAAAGCCACTGCCAGTAATTAACACACAAACATTTATTTATGCACACATATATATATATATATAAATTTAGCATTATTATTTTAGTATGTTTACTTTAGCATTTAACTACATTTTTAACTTTTATTTTGAAGTTCGCACAGATGAATTTAATAGTTTATTTAAGTGTCGAGTATGAATAAACTACATAGATTGCATTTGAAAAGAAAAATATTTTATCCCTGATTTAACCTTAGGCCAAAAGTTCGCAGCCAAACCAACGTCAATCCATCTGATATATTGATGTATTCAATGCAGTATGAATACGACAGCACAAAATACCACACCATCAGGAATGCACATCTGAACAGCATGGTTAAGAAGACATTGTTTCTTGTCCAGTACAGGAATGTCACATCTGTCTGGCAAGAAGAACAATAAAAAAAAGAAAACTCCATAGGAAGGGATTGTGGTCCTTTTTGCCGACTTACGATCCCATTCCATAGGCAAAAAGGGGGTGTGCGGCATAATATGCGATCCTGCATGTAGCGAACCTCATATTACATCTACTAATTACACCAATATATCCAATTCATTGACCCAATTTAACTACAAAACAAATAACCTAAGATTACCCTCCCTTAAACTAACATAACTTTGTGAATCTATGCAGGCATTCACACCCAACTTAAGTTTAGTTTAACAAAAAATAAAAATCATAAAACTTAAAAGAACAAAAAAATGGAAATGATTTTAAATAAAAAAAATACATCAAATAACATTATTAATATTAATTTATGTTGGTCAGACAGGATTCTATTTGTATTATTTACTGAAAGGTTTAGAATTTAGAGTTCTTATTGTTTTCAAATTAATATTCATTAGAGTTCATAAAGTTCTTACGGTTTTAGAAATGTTCATTAGTTATATAGTTCTTACTGTTTTAGAAAAGTTCATCCTTTACAGTTGCTTGCCATTTGGAATCCAGCATTAAATCCCCCGATGATCCTGTGGTCCTCAATATAGGAAAAACAATGTTTCATTTTTTTTAACAACTGAAGGAATTGGCGTCTTTCAATCCCTTCACCTCCAACTCTCCGACATAACACATCTCCATCTTCTCTTAATTTTTCTTCACTCACTAAACAATTTATTTCCAAACTTTTTCTTTTATATGTAAACTTTCGGATCCAATGGACATTACGTTATCGATGATGATGATCCTTTCATTGAGATGCATTTCCCGAGGGATTTCTTTCATTGGCTATTATGCTCCTATTGTTTTTCTCCTATCTGACCTTTACTTATAAATGTTGGAATGCCCAAGGGCTAGTTTACTTTTATTAATTAAAATAATCATTTCCATTTTATACAATAGAATTAATTAAACTGTACATTCTTTTTAACGATATATATTTATCTTTAAATCTTTTAAGTTTTTTCTTAAAATTTGGTTTTAAAATACTAATTTTTAATAGTTTTCTTTTAATAACTTTTCATCTGTGTGATTTTATATATATAAAGTTTAAAAGACTTTTAACTTTCAATTTTTATGTCTTAAAAAAGAAGTTTTTATATGCAAACTTTTCTTTTTAATTTCTACTTTTTAAAATAAATAATGTAACGGTGTGTGTGCCCATTACAATATATATATATATTTCATGATGTTATTAAATGAAATTGAGTTAGATATTTTAATAATAATAAATACATAAAGTATTTACTACAAGTCTTATATGATATAAAATTTCTTGACACTTGGCAAGAACACAGATATAGTAGTATATATATATAATATTTTAAATACAGGTATAATTTATATCCCTGGAGTTTAAATGTAATTACAGAGGATTTGAACCCAGACATTCAAGCTTCATTTAGCTATGCAATCTATCTTAGATGAAAATACACATGACAACACACATGTTAATAAGATAAAGATCTCCAATATATGTATTTCATGCTGAACCAGCACTCACCAATTGATCCAGATTGTCATTTCCCATATACATATATAACAAGTATTTGGTTTTATATTAATATAGCAAATCTTCAAACTTTAATGGACAGACTTCAGTCTACTCTCAAACTACTTAGCAATCCATACCATTGAAAATCTGATGATGGAACACTGAAATGCCTTGATTATGCCAATATTTTTGTCATGCTTATTTTGACTTTAAGTCACTCTGACCTCTCATGTGTAGGACCTTGTCCATTTAAATACACATAAAAAAGATAGACAGGATTATATATGTGTGTATATTGGAGATTATTTATCTTTTTCACATGTGTGTGATCATGTGTAATGGTAGTATACAATAGATTGGATAGCTGAAGGAAGTTTGAAAATCTGGGTTCAAATCCCCTATAATCACATATATATACACATTTGAAATGCTTTAGAATAATATTTATTTTATAGGTCCTCAATTAATTAAGAGTGTCCAAAGAGTAAATATTAATAAATGTTATTTAATCATAAAAATAATTTATATTTCATTAATATTTAGTGTGCATAAATAAGTATATATATATATATTGTATTGTTTATTTATATATGGTACAAATATATGGGCATTTGGTAAAAGCTAAAGGAAAAGGTAAATTTAGCGATCTTATTAAAATATGCAATTTTAATTTTTTTTTAGTTAGTGTAATTTTTTTTTAAAACGTACAATGAAAGTTAATTTTTTGTTTCGAATTATTTATTCAATTAAAGCTTAAAATTTGAAAGAATAAAAAAAAGACATGTAGATTATAATCAGTAAAATCTTTTTGGAAGCTAAGCAGAAAGACTTTAAAAAAACTTTGTAACTTAAATTTAAAAAAGAATGAACAAATTATTATCTTGTATGTTGATAAAAGGACAAAAGAAAATATGCACAGAAGTCTGAAAACTGGACCTCGAGTATAAAAGGAAGAAGATCAATATGATCGGTGGCTTGTCTTGTTGGTTTTTCTTTTGGCTGGTCCCAGATCATGAAAGATCCATGACCATTCTATGCTGAAATAATTCTTCATGCTGGAGTGGACCAAAGCTTTTGACATCATTCATCATGAAGACCATCAACCCCAGAAAAGCTTTCATGACTAGCCTTTAGGATGGATCAAAAAATAAATTAAAACCTAAAAGCTTTCATGACTAACCTTTAGGACAGACCAAAAAACAAGTTAAAAACAATGGTCATGAGCTCATTATACCCCATGAAAAGCCATGCATAGTAATCAATAATCTTCATAAACTTGCTAAACTTACTGGTAAGCTATGATTCTTGATTGTGACTAAAATTAAGCTTATAATATAATCCTGATAGAGACATTAATTCTACTTATTCAAGAGACTTTTGTTTATGGTATAAGAAATCTAAGTATAATGTGAACTGTGTTAATTAATTGATCAAAGTTGTTATCTGGATTACCATGTAGATGCCTTCATATTTTATTTAACAATTTATCTTTAAATATTTTAATTTGATAGAATAAAATATTTATTTCTAATATCAACTGTTCATTGTGCAATATTATTATTATTAGTTTATTTTTAATCTATTAGATGTAAATTACCTTTGCCAATATGCTTATTTATTAATTAAACCCCAGGTGTAATATTCTCTGAAAAATAACTAAGTTATGGGAAATCAAAAACTCGATCTTCAAAATTATTTTCTTCTTTATTTATGATGTGTGACACAACAGATTTCAGTGTATTCTTCTATGAATCCTGGCATCCTGATAAAAACAAATAAGAAAGCTGATTTCACTGGCAATGTAAGTAGCAATAATTAGTAGGCCAGTTATTTAGGAAATATAGCTATGTTTTTAGAAATATGAACAAAATATTTATATTTTCCATCTTCATGGCTTGATTAACTTTCACTTCATAGTATGTAAAAAAAAGGCCTTCCAGAATGTACTAACACATGAAAAATGATACAATGGCACCCAATATGGAGCTTCAAAACAAACCACTACCTGAGATACAATGTTAAACCCTGATTATACAACTAAATATATATATATTGTGCCAAGGCCAAATTGGCACATGTATATAAAATAATTTTGTCGTAAAAAATTATTAAAACAAAAAATCTTTCGCAAAAGAGTTTGAAATAAAAGTTGAAAAATCATTGATTTAAAGTGGGAAGGGGTTTTTCTTAAAGTTAAACTGAAGGTTTTATAAAAAGGAAGTAAAGAGTTTATTATTATTAGTGAAATACAATTTAAAAGCTTTAAAAGATATATAAATCTCTTCATTTAAATTAAAGAAGAAAAATAATCTTAAAACTAGTTTTGATGTGTAGAGTAAAATTATATATGTGTGTGCGAATGTAAAAAAAATGTATCAATATTAAATATTATAAATAAATGAAAAATGTATTATATATTATAAATAAATGAAAAATGTATTAAAAAAAAACACAGCGGTGCGCTACTAATTAAAGATATGAAAACAACACATTTTGAAATAGCTACTACTAATTAAACAATCAATCAAAAACACATTGTCTTAGGATTAATTGCTAAAGAATTTTGACAACAGATATTTGCCGGAGGATATCAAAAGGAAAACACTTCGTCAGTATAAATACGGAGTATTTTATCGGACAATGAATTGAGAGAGTTTTTTTTCAGTCTAGTTTGCAGTGACAGTCTTGTTCCAGTTTGAGATAACAGTGCATCTCTATTATGAATCCAGAAGCAAACATGCATTATTGAGCAGCTTTTGGAAATATACGCTTGTGCTCCAGCCTTTTTCATCCAACAAGATCATCAAAACCTGCCTGAGAAATAATGTCAACACAGAAATCCTCCGTCAAATGTTCAACTGTCTTCAAGAATAAAGCAAATGGTTCACATAAAATCTCTTCAAGAAACATCCAAATCTAAATGGTTAGATATAATCCATCAGAAGCAGCAGAAGCAGTCAACAACAAGCAATATCCCCATTCCGAAAATCCTAGGTAAACATTTATTTATTATCATTTATATGTAGTAGCCACCACTGTAATTTGTAAATATTCAAGATTCAAATTATATGAACTCTATCATACATAAAATGAACTATTGATATGTGTGTTTAAGTTTCAAATGCTATTAATGCTTTATTATTATGAGTTAATATGTGTGTGATCATTATATCAGTGTTATTAGTTAAATTATATAAATACCAGTGTTCTACTATTAAAATCTACAAAAATATTTAAACTAGTTTAGAAATGTTAATTTAAAATGTGTGTGTTATTTAGATTTATAAAAATGTTTAAAATTAGTAAATGTTAGTTAATAAATTGTCTTTAAAATTAAACTTTACGTGTCGGTCAATTCTTTTTATCAATTCTTTTTATCAATTCTTTTTCTATATTTTATTACTGATTAAAATTAGACTGGGCTAGTTAAGGGAATTGTTTTGAGCGCTGGATTATGAGCCTACTGACCAAATACATTGTTTATTCTTCTGAATAGATAGCTGGCGCCCGGAGTTTACTCTGAAACAAATAAAGTGTTTGGATAGTAGGGGTTTGAATCTAGCAGCTGAGATGGGCCATTGTTGATAGTTAAAGCTATCAATGTGATCTCCCATTTTGCTCGAACATGCCGGTTCGTTCACGTAACCTTTATAAGATTATAAATGTATTATGAAGGAGTTTGAAACCGACCAAAACTTATACATACGTATAAGTAGGTGGTGTCAGTGGTTTGAAATGGTACAATATATATATTAAATATGTCTAGAAGACACAATTGTGGCTGATGTAGATATTAAGTCACAAGTGTTGACTGGGTATGCGGATACTGGAGAGGGAAAAATCATAGCCCTGAGTTTTTATGTGCCAGTGTGTAACAAACCTCTGTAAGAGCCCATCAGTCTATTTGTAGCAGGGTTCCTGAAAAATGGGAAGGTGGACCAAGTTGCCACAAGCCTGTAAGATTCAAAATGATGAGCAACATTCATATGTACTTATGACTTGGGCATCTTATTGTTATTATTACGCTTGAGCAGAAAGGACGCAGGTGAATATGAACATTTCTCATTTCCACCATGATAGACCCTAAATGTGGGCTTTAAAGCCACATGTCACTTGTGAATAAGTCTACAAAAATATATCAGCACAGTAATACACTAAAAAAATTCAGAATAGAGACTTAAAAGTTAAAAATAAAACTAGTGCAAACCCCTATTTTATTTTCATCTTGTATTGTACCATTTATTTATATATGGTATAAATATATTGGCATGATGTAAAAGCTAAAGGAAAAAGTAAATTTAGTGATCTTATTAAAAGATGCAATTTTAATTTTTTTTAGTTAATGTAATTTTTTTTTAAAAATGTACAATGAAAGTTAATTTTTTGTTTCGAATTGTTTATTAAATTAAAACTTAAAATTGGAAGGAATAAAAAAAAGACATGTAGATTATAATCAGTAAAACCTTTTTGGAAGCTAATTAAAGATGGCAGAAAGTCTTTAAAAAGACTTTGTAATTTAAATTTAAGAAAGAATGTACAAGATTATCATCTTGTATGTTGATAAAAGCAAGAAGACCAGTGTGATTGATGACTTGTCTTGTCTTTTTCTTTTGGCTGGTCCCGGATCATGAAAGATCCATGACCACTTTACGCTGAAATAATTTTTCATACTGGAGTGGACCGAAGCTTTTGACATCATTCATCATGAAGACCATCAACCCCAGAAAAGCTTTTGTGACTAGCCTTTAGGATGGACCAAAAAACAAGTTAAAACCAATGTTCACAAGCTCATTCTACCCCATGAAAAACCATGCATGGTAATCAACAATCTTTGTAAACACACTAAACTTACTGGTAAGCTATTATTAATTATTCTCAATTGTGACTAAAATTAAGTTAATAATATAATCATAGAAACATTAATTCTTATTCAAGAGAGTTTTGTTTATAGTGTAAGAAATCTAAGTGTAATGTGAACTGTGTTAATTAATTGATCAACATTGTTATCTGGATTAGCATATAGATGCCTTCCAATTTTATTTAACGATTTATCTTTAAATATTGTAATTTGTTAGAATAAAATATTTATTTCTAATATCAATTTTTTATTGTGCATTATTATTGTTAGTTTATTTTTAATCTATTAGGCATAAATTACCTTCGCCAATATGTTTATTTATTAACTAAGCCCCAGGTGTAATATTCTCTGAAAAATAACTAAGTTATGGGAAATCAAAAATCCGATCTTTAAATTTATTTTCTTCTTAATTTACGATGTGCGACGTGACAGATTTCAGCGGATTCTTCTATGGATCTTGGTACCCTGGTAAAAACAAATAAAAAAGCTGATTCTGCCAGCAGCATAAGTTGCAATAATTAGTAGGCCAGTTAATCAGGAAATATAGCTATGTTTTTAAAAATATGAACGAAATATTTATGTTTTCCGTCTTCACAGCTTGATTAACTTTAACTTCATAGTGTGTAAAAAAAAAGGGCCTACCAAAATCTACTAAAACATGAAAAATGATACAATATATATATATATTTAATATATAAATATTATTAATAAATTGTCACATTATTCAATATAGATTTTCGATTACTTTATTGGTAGAGCTTAAAGCAAATTATTACTTAAATTTATTTCATTACAGATTTGGTTTATTCAATTTATGTAGCTCTTAATTTTAGCTTGCCCATTT
The DNA here is from genome assembly GCA_028023455.1 of Epiperipatus broadwayi. Classification (NCBI taxonomy): domain Eukaryota; kingdom Metazoa; phylum Onychophora; class Udeonychophora; order Euonychophora; family Peripatidae; genus Epiperipatus; species Epiperipatus broadwayi. Next base: position 1,839,578 of record JAQFVV010000113.1, read on the forward strand.
ATAGTGTTACAAATTTAATATTGTATAATTTGTTTTGTTACAGATTTTGGCATCCAAAATTTGGGCATGTAAATAAAATTTCTTACTCATTTATTATTTATACTGTTTCAAATTTAGCATCTCAATTTATAGGGCATAATGAAGTCCCTTTCATTGCTCTCACTTTTATACTGTTACAATAAAAAGTAACTTATAACTATTAACAATTTTATTTAAAAATAAACACTTTAAAAATATTGCCTCATAATTACAATAATTCTTTGTATGATGAAATTATGTTCATCAATGATATTTTACATTTTATAGTCTTTTCAATTTAAAGTAGTGGTAAGATGGCCAACTCACACATGTGAGGTTCTAAAAGAGATTCCAATGGTGTCTTGTTTAAAACTTTTTAAAGAACAATATTAATTTTTTCTAATTATGCTGTATTATCTTTTTACAGATTTTACTAAATAGCTTTTTCTATTTTTAATAATGATATTATCTTTTTTATACCATATTATCTTTTTATATCTTTTGCTAAACAGCTTTCCTTGGTTATGGACTTATAATAGATCCATAATCGACACTATAGTCCAAACCTAAGAAAAATAGGGTGATTAAAAAACAACATTTTTAAAAAGATATTATTGCATGACAAAATATTTAATTCCTAACAAATTTCATGATAATTATATTATTTAATGCAATAATCTTGATTCTAATAAACTTCTTACACAATTGCACTATTGACGAAGTCCAAAAAATGTATCTAGGGAAACAAACCAAGTGTTTGACCTGTTTTTTTTTAGTTTTTTAACATAACCTCTAAATAAAGAAAATAAAATACAAAACATTTTAATGGCTTTTAAAAATAAATTGAATAGACAATCTAAGTATGAAAATTTAAAATTTCTTCTCTTAAATAAATCCTGGCTAAATCCCTAATTGTCAAACTATATAATCATCATTATCATCATTATTGCCAACCATTATCAATCCACTGCGAGATGAAGATCTCTCCAAGTTCAATTCATCTTCTCTGATCTCTAGCTTCTCTTCTCCAAATCACCCCTGCACACTTTCTTATTTTATCCATCCATCTCACATGTAGTTGCAATCTAAATCTTTTACAATCCCTTGGAATTCAGTTTAAGATTTCAATTATCCATCTATTATCATCTCTTCTAGGAATATGTTCAACTCAACTTCACTTCAATCTTTTAATACTTTCAATGATGTCAGTAACACCTGTTTGTTCTCTTACCCATATAATGCATTTTTGATCTCTTCTTGGTACTCCTAACTTGCATCTCTCCATATTTTTGAGTGGTCTGAAGTTTCTGCATTCTCTTATGTTAAATGTCCAAGTCTTGGATCCATATATAAGAAATGTTAAAACACAATTATTAAAAATGTTCCTTTTCAAACACATAGGTATATTTCATTTTAGTATTAAATTATTTCTATCAAAAGCACTCCAACCAAGTTTAATTCTATGATTAATTTTATCCATTATGTTTTCATCTATAGTAATAATCTGACCAAGATATTTATAGTTTGTTAATTTCTTCTAATTCATCATAATCAACTTTTATTTTTAAATATTGAGAAAATCCATTAAACATTAGTTTAGTCTTTTTACCATTTACCTTTAGACCTACTTTCTTACTTTTATCTAATAACTCCTGCAATATTTTTTGAAGCTCTAAAGCATTATTTGCAAACTACTATACCATATGCAAAATCTAAATGACTTAAATAATCTCCATTTACTTTTACTCCTTTAGTTTTCCATTTTAATCCACAAAATACTTTTTGCAGCACTGCTGTAAAATGTTTTGGAGATATGGAGTCACCTTGTCTTACACCCTTCTCAATATTAACCTTCCTAGTATCATTATGTAATCTAATTCTTGCTGTTTGCATTTTTTATAAATATTCTTCAGATTATGACAATATTCTGGATCTATACCTTGATGAACCAATACTTTAATCACTGAAGAATTGCTTATAGAATCAAATGCTTTTTTATAACATACAAATCCAAAGCATAATGGCAACTCATATTCATTAGTCCTTTCTATAACTTCTCTCAATACTTGGATATTATCTACTGTACTAAAACCACTTTTAACTCCAGATTGTTCTCTTGGTTGGTTGAAATCCAATTATCTCTGTAGACTATATAATAAAGTATAATATATATATATATATATATATATATATATATATATATATATATATATACTTTATTATATAGTATAAAGTATAATATATATATATATATTGTACTTTATTATATAGTCTACAGAGATTATATGTATATAATATGATTTATGAAATAATCAAATTTCTTTAGCACAATGTTTAGATTGGTGCTAATGAGAAGGGATGATTACCTTCTTTATAATTACCATTTAAACACTATAATAGTAAAATTTATTGATTATTACTAATTTAACATCGTCCAATATTAGCATAAAGCAAACTAAAAGATTTCATAAGTGCTAATAAGTTTATTAAAGTAAGTAATGGATTTAAAATGAATGGCTTATATATTCATGTTTTCACTTGTAGACACTTAAGATTACCTCATATAATTGCATTTGAGTTTGAAAATAAGGTGGCCATTTTTGTTTTCTTAAAGTCTCTATCTTGAGATTGGGGCAAGAGTATCCTTAAAGTTTTAACATCACTGTTTAATGGCATAGTGAGAAGGGATGTTCACCTTATATAAAATTATAATATGATTTGGTTATTAATAAGCATTAAAAGTAAAATAATAAAGTAGTGTAAATATATTAATTACAAGTAAAGCTATTTTATTAATAGAAACATAAATGAGTCATAACTATATAGATGGTAATCAAACCTCCACACCAGCAGTATTAAATAAGGTCTTCAAACTGCAAGGATACTCTCACCCCAACCACAAGATAAAGGTTTTAAGGTAATAATAGCAGCTGTTTTATTTCTTAACTCAAATAATAATTTATGATCCAATCTTAAGTATCTAGAAGTGAGAGTGTGAATATATAAATCATTTATTTTAAATCCATTTATTTTCATATACTTATTAGCACTTCTGAAATATTAACATTTACTGTGTGCAAATATTAGATAATATTAAATTATGTAAAACTCTATACATTTTACAAGCACAGTGTTGAAATTGTAATTATATAAAAATAATCAAGCCTCTACACCTGCACCATTAAACAAGATCTTAAAACTGCAAGGATACTCTCACACCCAGCTACAAGATAAATTTATAAAGTATTTATAAAGTTATGTGTTCTCAATTAAAAATAACTAATGGATATTTAAAACAAACCATTATTTGTAACAAGTTGGTGCTAATGGCATCAAAGAGTTATATGCGCTATTTATAATTGACCTATTTTGAAAATGCTATAAATTATAAAAGTTATACCAATGAACAATGTAAGTATGAACATTTAAAATATTGAACTAGTTATATAATAAACCATTGTTGTTGATAGTGGAACAACATGCACATAAAAAATTAAATAATCATGTAAATATTTTATTCATCATCATCATCATAATCAACCATTATCACTCCACTACAGGATGAAGGTCTCTCCAAGTTCAATCCATCTTCTCTGATCTTTAGCTTCTCTTCTCCATATCACCCCTGCACACATTCTTATTTTATCCATCCATCTTACATGTGGTCTCTTTCTGGGCTTTTTACAATCTCTTGGAAGGCATATTATTTGTTAATAGAAAATGTGAAAAAGTTTATGCATGAGAGAATTTGAATAGCGTTTCAAACAAGAGAACTATTTTTAATGAATTATTGACATTCCAGTTTAAGTTAATCTAAGTATTGAATCAGAAAAAATAATGGTGACAAGCTGGACTCTCTTTTCTTCTTGCTACATGGGATAAAGCTCAGAAGTGAAGCATTCCACAAAATCATACTCTAGCTGTAAATAACATTTTCAATAATCAGATAAGTAAACTAGAATTACTTATATAATATCAGAACTAGAAAGAGTAGAGGAGGGGAGCAGTATAAAATTTTCATGAGTGTAAAAACTTTTTAAATACAATAAAAACACTTAGATATTTAAAAAATTATCTTCTTTGCAGATATTTTCTATCTCTACTAGAAATTTTAGAGGATTTTTCAAAAAATAATATGAAAACTTTTGAAAAAAAAAAAGAAAAATTCCAAATTTACTAAATAAATATTTTTACTATTATTTAATTATTGTTTAAAAAATTATTTTTTTAAAGATTAATTTGTTTTGTTTTAGTATGTATTTTAATCTCTGGGTTTATTTTATAGAAATAAATGAATATAACACAAAATATTTACTAAACGTGTTAAATAATAAGAATATTTTCAAGTTTTTCTTGTGAAAGCACTGGGAAAAAATGTTTTTTTTAATTTACAAATGTTATGTTATACAATGAGGAGGGGGACTGACATTTACCTTGCACAAAGATCCCTTCCCCCCTACACATGTGAGGATCTGATTTTGTATATTCCAAATAATAAAATATAGCTTTTATACAATTAAGTCAATTAATTATCCAAAATGCTTCATAAATTAAAAATCTTGTATTTAAAAAAAACAAAAATTATAATGAATCCTTATGGCAAAAAAATTAATTCAAATATATAAAAATGAAAAATATTAAAAATCAATTTAAACAAGTGAAGCTTAAAAATAAAGAGTGTAATTATTAGATGTTAAACATTTTTCTATATTAAGTATACTGTATTATTAATATATATATACATAAACAGAGCAAAACTCTCCATACAATATGGCCACCTGTGCTAAACAGAGTAATCAATGGATGCCAGAAGGCTTGTGCATAAAATCCCTATCTAATGCCTACTCATCCAATATCCCCAGACTAGTTTCTGGCTTGTGGCCTTCGTCAGTGAGGAGCTTTGGATCTGAGAGCACTGCATCTAGATCTTAGGATCTAATGCAACCCTCTAGCAACCACCTTTTATCTCAGCTTAACTACTAAACTATGAGAATGAAATTGAAAACACAAAAAATATTTTCAATCTAAGCTCAATAGATTAAATAGTCATATGGGTCTGAACTCAGTTCAGCACCCATACATTTTAGTGTCTTTTACAACTATAGCCACCACTATCCTATTAGGCAGGATTGGTGTTAAACCATTAAGCATCACATGATCACATTTCCTATACTAGCACATTCATTGTTGATAAACAGAGCAAAACTCTCCATACAGTATTGCCACCTGTGCTAAACAGAGTAATCAATGGATGCCAGAAGGCTTGTGCATAAAATCCCTATCTAATGCCTACTCATCCAATATCCCCAGACTAGTTTCTGGGGATATTGGATGAGTAGGCATTAGATAGGGATTTTATGCACAAGCCTTCTGGCATCCATTGATTACTCTGTTTAGCACAGGTGGCAATATCCCCAGACTAGTCTTCTGGGGATATTGGATGAGTAGGCATTAGATAGGGATTTTATGCACAAGCCTTCTGGCATCCATTGATTACTCTGTTTAGCACAGGTGGCAATACTGTATGGAGAGTTTTGCTCTGTTTATCAACAATTAATGTGCTGGTATAGGAAATGTGATCATGTGATGCTTAATGGTTTAACACCAATCCTGCCTAATAGGATAGTGGTGGCTATGGTTGTAAAAGACACCAAAATGTATGGGTGCTGAACTGAGTTCAGACCCATATGACTATTTAAGCTATTGAGCTTAGATTGAAAATATTTTTTGTGTTTTCAATTTCATTCTCATAGTTTAGTAGTTAAGCTGAGATAAAAGGTGGTTGCTAGAGGGTTGCATTAGATCCTAAGATCTAGATGCAGTGCTCTCAGATCCAAAGCTCCTCACTGACGAAGGCCACAAGACAGAAACTAGTCTGGGAGTATTGGATGAGTAGGCATTAGATAGGGATTTTATGCACAAGCCTTCTGGCATCCATTGATTACTCTGTTTAGCACAGATGGCAATACTGTATGGAGAGTTTTGCTCTGTTTATCAACAATTAATGTGCTAGTATAGGAAATGTGATCATGTGATATATACATAATACTAATCTGTGTAAATAGTGTATAATCTAAACAACTTGGTTCCTTATTAGAAGTATATACTCTTATTCTTCTCCTTTAATTTCTTTGCATTTCTTTATATATATTATTTATAATAACTCCTCTCATATATATTATTTATAATACTTCACTCATATACACTTTAATGCAATTAATTTTCTTAAAAACTTCTTTATTTTCTTACAGTTTCGACTGTCCAGCAGTCTTCTTCAGAGCTACAAGATTTGAATAATACAAATACATAATTATCATTTCACATATATATGTATAAATCTTATATAAATCAATATATATATATATCTCCATCATTTTACACACATATATAAAACACACACATATATACATATATATCAAAATATACACATATATTTTCTTCATATATATACACATATAAATCTATATCACCCCTAGACATATATATAATCCATATCTACATCTATATATATATATATGCATATCCAATACCTAGACATACCTCTTTTAAACATACATCCATATACAGATATACATACACCTATAGACATATATACAATCTTCATATATCTTTACTAATACACATCCATATGTATATTCTATCTACACATATATAAAATACAAAACATATCCAATTCACCGTTTTTTAATTTTTTACCTTTTTAAACAATTCCATTTTTACTTATTTTTAAATCAACCTTTTAAAAATTCTTCTTTTTAATATTATTTATAATATTTAATACTATTTTATTATTATTATTTTTATAATTATCTAATATATAACATCTTTTACTTTACTATCTTTAATTTTACTTTTTATAACTTTTATCTCTATTTCACTAAATAATATTTTTAACATTATTACCTCCATCTTCCTTACAGTTGTTTTAACTTTAATTAAAATGACCGTTTTTTTCAAAATTTTCTATCTTATTTATTCATTTAAAACAGCTCCCTCTGTTATCAATATTATAAAACTTATAATTCTATTTACCTTCCAACTTCCCAATTATAATCATTAACCATATTCCAATATTATAAATAGCTACTTTACCATTATTCCACATCTAAATATACATATCAAACATCCATATTTCCTACATATATATACATCTTCACATTACCTCTATACATATAACTAAAATAATATATAAAACCAATATATAAACCCAATACATAAAACTATATCCAAAATAAAAGATTACAAAATTAAAAAATTAACAATTTAAAAAATTAACAATTTAAAAATTATTAACAAATCCCTACCTACACCTATACACCCACACATATATATATATCCAAAAATATAATTCTATCCCTTAAAACACATTCGTATATATACCTACATTCCCAATATATATACCTCTATTCATATATATACCTATATTCTCATAAATACCTATATTCATAACACATATACCTACATATATCTATCCTCCTATACATTTATACATACCCACCCACATAAATACTCAACTTACTTATAAATTACATATATAACTATACAAACCACATCTAATGCCCCAATTTATATTATCTTTAAAATCTATTTTATTTCTACGGTTATTTTTTCATTTTATTATCTATCTTGTTTAATACATAATACCTTTTTACTTCCTTATCTATAACACAAAACTAGACCATTTTTTATTACCTTTAAAACTATTTTATTATTACTTTTAGTTTTTAAATTTCTATAACAAATTTACAAACTTTTATAAACATTACCCTTTTTATTATTTATTATTACTATCAACTCCCTCTGTTATCTATTTTATAAAACTTATAACTATTTTTAACCTATATTTATTAATAATCTCTACAAATCTTTTATGTATATCCACATAATATAACTTTTAAACCTACTTTCTTTTATTACTATTATTAATACCATTATTATTAATCAATCACAACAATAAACATGCTAACACCAATATCTTTTCCAAACCATATTTTAATTTTATATTCAATATTCGCTACCCATATACACATTCATACACTCCTAAAACATATATATATATATTCTTATTTTTAATTACTAATAAGCCTATAAATCCAATACTACACCTACCAACACAACATTCTTAGTTTCCCATCCTTATTTAAACTAGGCCTTATCCTCTTAATTAGTATCGCTTCTTTTATTTTTCTATCTCTTCTTTTATTAGTATATCCTAACATTTTTATACTCTCTTTGTCAAATACATGCCCTGTTTCCATAGTATGCAAATAAATCGACAAATTTTTATCATACCTATGTTGATTTAATCTTGTAAAAATAGAATTCTTTGTCTCCCCTACATATTTAGTCCTTATCATATTTTGCTTACAATATCTACAATCTATTTGATATATGCCATTTATACATTTCCGCATATCTTTAATGTATTTATTATCTAATATATTCATTATATTTTTTCTTTTTTATTTACTACCTTATACTTAACTACATTATTATATCTTTTATTAATTTTTCTAATAATTTTATTAATATCCTTAACTATATTATTACTATATGTTTTAACCCCTATATACTCCTTCTTTATATTTTTATTTCTATATTTAACACTCTCTTCTTCCTTATTACCTTTCTTATATTTATCTTCTATTAATTTTATATTCTTCACTATTGCATTCTCTGGATACTCATTTTCTTTAAATTCCTTTACTATTAATTCTACTTCTTTTTTATATTCCTTTTTACTTGAACAATAATTAATAGCCCTACATATTCTTGAACTTATAAAAAAGAAGTAGAATTAATAGTAAAGGAATTTAAAGAAAATGAGTATCCAGAGAATGCAATAGTGAAGAATATAAAATTAATAGAAGATAAATATAAGAAAGGTAATAAGGAAGAAGTGAGTGTTAAATATAGAAATAAAAATATAAAGAAGGTGTATATAGGGATTAAAACATATAGTAATAATGTAGTTAAGGATGTTAATAAAATTATTAGAAAAAATAATAAAAGATATAATAATGTAATTAAGTATAAGGTAGTAAATGAAAAAAGAAAAAATATAATGAATATATTAGATAATAAATACATTAAAGATATGCGGAAATGTATAAATGGCATATATCAAATAGATTGTAGATATTGTAAGCAAAATATGATAAGGACTAAATATGTAGGGGAGACAAAGAATTCTATTTTTACAAGGTTAAATCAACATAGGTATGATAAAAATTCACCGATTTATTTGCATACTATGGAAACAGGGCATGTATTTGACAAAGAGAGTATAAAAATGTTAGGATATACTAATAAAAGAAGAGATAGAAAAATAAAAGAAGCGATACTAATTAAGAGGATAAGGCCTAATTTAATTAGGGATGGGGGACTAAGACTGTTGTGTTGGTAGCTGTAGTATTGGATTTATAGGCTTATTAGTAATTAAAAATAAGAATATATATATGTTTTAGGAGCATATGAATGTGTATATGGGTAGCGAATATTGAATATAAAATTAAAATATGGTTTGGAAAAGATATTGGTGTTAGCATGTTTATTGTTGTGATTGATTAATAATAATGGTATTAATAATAGGAATAAAAGAAAGTAGGTTTAAAAGTTATATTATGTGGATATACATAAAAGATTTGTAGAGATTATTAATAAATATAGGTTAAAATAGTTATAAGTTTTATAAAATAGATAACAGAGGGAATTGATAGTAATAATAAATAATAAAAAGGGTAATGTTTATAAAAGTTTGTAAATTCAAAAACTAAAAGTAATAATAAAATAGTTTTAAAGGTAATAAAAATGGTCTAGTTTTGTGTTATAGATAAGGAAGTAAAAAGGTATTATGTATTAAACAAGATAGATAATAAAATGAAAAAATAACCGTAGAAATAAAATAGATTTTAAAGATAATATAAATTGGGGCATTAGATGTGGTTTGTATAGTTATATATGTAATTTATAAGTAAGTTGAGTATTTATGTGGGTGGGTATGTATAAATGTATAGGAGGATAGATATATGTAGGTATATGTGTTATGAATATAGGTATTTATGAGAATATAGGTATATATATGAATAGAGGTATATATATTGGGAATGTAGGTATATATACAAATGTGTTTTAAGGGATAGAATTATATTTTTGGATATATATATATGTGTGGGTGTATAGGTGTAGGTAGGGATTTGTTAATAATTTTTAAATTGTTAATTTTTTAAATTGTTAATTTTTTAATTTTGTAATCTTTTATTTTGGATATAGTTTTATGTATTGGGTTTATATATTGGTTTTATATATTATTTTAGTTATATGTATAGAGGTAATGTGAAGATATATATATATATGTAGGAAATATGGATGTTTGATATGTATATTTAGATGTGGAATAATGGTAAAGTAGCTATTTATAATATTGGAATATGGTTAATGATTATAATTGGGAAGTTGGAAGGTAAATAGAATTATAAGTTTTATAATATTGATAACAGAGGGAGCTGTTTTAAATGAATAAATAAGATAGAAAATTTTGAAAAAAACGGTCATTTTAATTAAAGTTAAAACAACTGTAAGGAAGATGGAGGTAATAATGTTAAAAATATTATTTAGTGAAATAGAGATAAAAGTTATAAAAAGTAAAATTAAAGATAGTAAAGTAAAAGATGTTATATATTAGATAATTATAAAAATAATAATAATAAAATAGTATTAAATATTATAAATAATATTAAAAAGAATAATTTTTAAAAGGTTGATTTAAAAATGAGTAAAAATGGAATTGTTTAAAAAGGTGAAAAATTAAAAAACGGTGAATTGGATATGTTTTGTATTTTATATATGTGTAGATAGAATATACATATGGATGTGTATTAGTAAAGATATAGGAAGATTGTATATATGTCTATAGGTGTATGTATATCTGTATATGAATGTATGTTTAAAAGAGGTATGTCTAGGTATTGGATATGCATATATATAGAGGTAGATATGGATTATATATATGTCTAGGGGTGATATAGATTTATATGTGTATATATATGAAGAAAATATATGTGTATATTTTGATATATATGTATATATGTGTGTGTTTTATATATGTGTGTAAAATGATGGATATATATATATATATTTGATTTATATAAGATTTATACATGTATATGTGAAATGATAATTATGTATTTGTATTATTCAAATCTTGTAGCTCTGAAGAAGACTGCTGGACAGTCGAAACTGTAAGAAAATAAAGAAGTTTTTAAGAAAATTAATTGCATTAAAGTGTATATGAGTGAAGTATTATAAATAATATATATGATTATATAAAGATATGCAAAAAAAGAGGAGAAAAATAAGAGAATAACTCCTCTCATATACATTTGAAAGGTAAAGGAAATTAAGCTCTGATGAAGACTGCTGAATAGTTGAAACTGTCAGGAAAATAAAGAAGTTTTATTATTAAAAATTTTTTTTGCATTAAATTGTATATGAGAGGAGTTATTATAACCAACTTGGTTACTGTAGGTTTTTTTCTAGAAACATTAATTTACTTTTCATTTTGATTTCTATATTTGATGAGATTGATGTTACAATGACTTAGGATGTGTTAAATTAAAATGAAACATAGCAGAAAAATATAAGTTAACAAAATATATATTTGTGGGTTTATTTTTGAAGAACTTGATGTTGGATCAGCAGTGTTTTTTTTCTAATTATCTTTCTAATAAAATTATAAACTTTTTTTTGCATCATTATTAAAATGTATTTTTTAAAATCAACACACTTTTATAATTATACTCATAATAAAATAAAAATTGGTTCAATAAATGTAATATACATTTGATTAGTGTAGTTTTAATAAAGGCTCCATGAACTTAGTCTTCCACCAAAATTTGAAAATCAGTGAAAAATTAAAACGGTTATTAAGATGAAAAAAAAAAGAAAATAGAAAAGCTAAAGTCATTGTTTTACTTTCATGTATGGGTGGAGCCTGTGTGTAAACAGTTGAATGACAACAACCAAAGGGTACAGACATGTTTCTTGCTATTTTTGTTTTTCTTCAAGTAACTCCCAACATTTTTACAGATTGTCAGGGTCATAAAATGTATTGTTTTGTAATTGTAAGTAGAAGTTAATTTGTAACAAATTGGTCTTCTAGAAATCAAAATAGCTCTAATTACTGTCTAAAGAATTAAAAATAATTATTTGAAATGCAAAATGGACAAATTTCTAAAACGGAAATATGATTCTGGTGCTGATAGTACAAGTACAAGCAATATCAATAATGATACAATAAAAAGAACAAAATAAAAAAGGTCAGAAGACAATATACCAATGATTATTTAGATTTTGGATTCACTTATATTGACAAAAATATATGTCAAATTCCCCTTTGCATGGTTTGTGGGGGAAAGCTTTATAACAGCGCAATGGTACCGGAAAAATTAAAACAGCATTTTACATCTAAACATGCCAATATTCAGTCAAAAACAAGAATTATTTTCAAAGATTGTTGAATAATCAAATTAAGGAAATAATAGTAATAATATCTAATAAAGCACAAATTGCATCATATAAAGTTGCTGAAATAATTGCTAAAAATTTAAAACTACACACACACCATAGCAAGTGTATGACTTTACCAGCATGTTCTAAAACAGTTCAAATCATGTTTGGTGATTATGCAAAAATTGAAATTATGAAAATTCCTCATTTGGGTGATATAATATAAAACAGAATTATACATATGTCAGATGATATTGAGAAAACAGTGACTAATAAGCTTTCTGGACAATACTTTGTTTTACAAATTGATGAGTCCTCTGATATCAGCAATATAGCCCACATACTAGATTTGTTTATTTCATTGATGAAAACAAAATAGTGAATTTTTATGCTGCAGGCAACTTACCAAATGCATAACAGGATGGTATTTTTTACTCCAATTTGTCATATTTATATAAATTTAACATAACATGAGACCAATGTGTAGGAATGTGTACCAATGGTACTCCTTCAATGATTGATTCTATTAAAGGATTTATTACTTTTGTGAAGAAGAAAAAATCCTAATATCATATCTACACGTTTTTTAACACCAAAAATCACTTGTCTCAATAACATTACCTATGATATTAAAATTCACATTAGACCAAATTGTAAATATGATAAACTACATCAAATCATGACCGTTACAAACATGCCTATTTAAAAAACTTTGTGCTTCTATGGAAACTCAGTACAAATCTTTACTTTTACATACTGAGGTAAGGTGGTTATAGCAAGGTAAAGTGCTAAACCAAATTTTGGAATTTAAGAGTGAATTGTCAACATTTTTTCAAAACAAAGGGAACAATATTTTAAAAATGTTTCTTACAAACAATATTTGGCATATTAAAATGGATATTTAGCTAATATTTTCAATTATTTAAATAATGTGAACTGATAAACTGTCATTATTTAAATAATGTGAACTGATAAACTGTCAGCATTTAAAAAAACATCACTTTGGAGAACACATATAATTCAAAAAAGGATGGTAGACATGTTTCCCTCAGTTCAAAATTATAAAATCGATGAAATAATTCCTATTATAACACAACATTTAGAATTATTAGAAGAAAAAATTGTGAAATACTTTCCTGCATTGAATATCATGGGATACAAAATCAATTTTCTACAGTCAACATATCAAGTTATGAGTTTCTGTTACAAGAAGATAAATTCATTATGTTGTCAATGGATCATACTATCAAAATGAAAATTTTCAAAATAACATTTGAAGAATATTTCTGCTCAAACTGAGTTTAAAAGTATTTCTGAAAAAGCAATTAAAATTTTATTACAATTTTCAACATCATGTTAACTAATATTAAGACAAAGAAATGTGAAAGGCTGACAAATATAAAAGAAGAAATGAGAGTATCTATTTCACACATAAGACCAGATATTGAAAAGTCATCTGACCTAAATATCCCATTAAAAACATTGTGACAATTTTTTTAAAAATTTAATTTACTAATTGTTATTTGCTATTGACTGATATGTAAAGTGTTATATATGTGATTTTTAATATATTATGCAATATAAATCATCATTATCATCATCATCAACCATTATCAATTCACTGGAGGATGAAGGTTTTTCCAAGTTCAATCCATCTTCTCCCATTTTTAGCTTCCCTTCTCCACATCATTCCTACACACTTTCTTATTTCATCCATCCATCTCTTATATGGTCTCTTTCTGGGTCTTTTACAATCTCTTGGAATCCAGTTTAAAATTTCAATTGTCCATCTATTACCATCTCTTCTAGCAATATGTCCAGCCAACTCCACTTCTGCCTTTTAATTTTTTCAATGAGGTCAATAACACCTGTTTGTTCTCTTACCCATATATTGCATTTTTAATCTCTTCTTGTTTCTGTATTATTAATACAGATGAAAACGTCATGGATGAAATTAATCATAGAATTAAACTTGGTTGGAGTTCTTTTGGTAGAAATAACTTGATACTAAAAGGAAATATGCCTATGTGTTTAAAAAGGAAGGTTTTTTAATAAATATGTTTTGCCAATTCTTACTTATGGATCTAAGACTTGGACACTTATTACAAGAGCAATACAGAGACTTCAGACCACTCAAAGAAGTATGGAGAGATGCAATATATATATATTTACAACCCTGTTCTGCAGAAGTCTTGTAAAATTTGTAAATGCTCCTTGATTCTGAAAAGGTTAAGAACCACTGTTCTAGATGATTAAATCTTTTTTTTGACTGGTTTTTGGCTTGGGATATTTAAAATTTCTAGAGGTAAAAAATATTAATAATTAGTTGAGACATAATGTAAACATTTTAAGATTTGTTTTGATATATAATATCAAAGTTTGTTTTTAGTTATGAACTAAATGAATTTTGTATATTTTGTAGACATCTTTTTTTATTTTGTAACTAAAACTGCCACTATCTTCATTCTTGCTTGCTACTGGTGAATTATAATGATAATAAGTAAATATTAAATAAAGTAGTAATAAACAAACATAAGTTTATGTATAAAATTATTTATTATGTCAGCAACTTTTTCTTGAATGAAATTACAAAAATTTAAAAATTGTTTAGCTATATTTTAGATAATGTGGGTATTTTTAATTTTATTTGTTGCTGCATATGATAAAAGATTACTGTCGATTTTGTATTCAACTAAATGAAACATTTTTTCGACCAATTATGATATGTCATAAATTACAATAAAACTGTCTTGCAAGAATACAGCATGAAAATTAGATAATTAGTAATCATATTTTAATTAATTACATTTTACTACTGTATAGTATATAGTATAATAAGGTATATAATGAATAAACCTTGTATTGTACTGTACTTTTTTTTTGGTATGCATGTTGCCATTTTATCTTCTGTTGATATTGCTTTTATGAAATCATTGTTCTATTATGTTATTATTCATACAAAATGTGGTCAAGCTTTGGTGGTCGAGAAGTCAGCACAGTGGCCTTACAAGCAGTTGTTCCAGATGAGTGGGTTCGCTTCCCAGCTGATGCTATGACATATGAGAAAAAAATGGTGGTCATTTTCAACAAAAGAAATGATTTATTATAGATCATTATAATTAATAGTTGATTGCTAATTAAAATAATTGGATATAAATTAACACCATTGTTATGGTGAATCCTTATAAACAGATTCCTTGAAAGTAGGACAAAAAGCATATCATGATGTTTTGGATATAAATTAACACCATTGTTATGGTGAATCCTTATAAACAGATTCTTTGAAAGTAGGACAAAAAGCATATCATGATGTTTTGGATAAAAATAACTTCCTATCTTATATTCTTTGCATTTATATTTTGAATGTTAGTTATTTGTTTTGTACATTTAAATGTATTAAAGAATAGAATATCAATGTCAATATATTTTAAATACAGGCACTCCTCACATGCCTGGAACCTAATTGTAAATATAGTGGATTTGAACTCAGACTTTCAAGCACCCTTCAACTGTCCATACTATCTCATACCACTGATACACATGACCACATACATGTAGAAAAGATAAATAATCACCAATATGTATTTCATGCTAAAACAGCACTCATCAGTTGGTCCAGATTATTATCTCCCACACACATATATAATCAGTGCTCAGTTTATATTAAAATAGAAAATCTTTATACTTTAATAAACAGGCTTCAATCCATTCCAATAATATTGGCATCAGCATGGGATTTGGGCTTTCCCTCATCAGATTTTCAATGGTATGGATGGCTGAAGAGTTGAATGTTGGAGTGGATTTAAGCCTGTCCATTAAAGTATGAAGATTTGCTATCTTAATATAAACTGAGTGCTGATTATATATGTGTGTGGGAGATGATAATCTGGACAAACTGGTGAATGCTGCTTTAGCATGAAATATGCATACTGGTGATTATTTATTCTTTCTCCATGTATTGAAACAGTAAGCTCTGCTTTGCAGATCTTCGTTTCATCTTTTTTCACCTCTTTCATGCCCTCATACCTTAGTTTAAACTCCAGTGTATCATAGTGTGTCTGCAATGTGCTTATATGCCAAAAATCCCGCCCAATTTTAAACCACGAGTACAACATTCGTGTTATATATAATTGTATAACTTATGCCCAGTATAAATAAAATATTATAAATTATGTGTATGTACACCTAAAAGAGATTTATTTAAAAGTAGGTTATATATGTCATTGTGCACACACTGTGATATATTAATTTTCAAAACCTCCAAATAATAATCTTTGTTATTTAAAATTATTTTGTTTAAATCTATTTATAAAAGGTATTACATTCGTAATATTTGTTTTTGATTTAAAATAAAATTATATTCGTCTCATAAATAGATTTAAACATTGAAAATTAAAAGTAAAATAAATTTCTTTTAGATTTTAAAATCATGCTACATATTTTCTGTTTAAAATAAATGAGGGTTGGTAAGAAACAATAGCTTTAATTAATTAATGTTCTAGGAGCTTATCAAGTAAGACAGCAGATGCCCACTTAAGGTCGTTTCTTTTTAATTAGCAAAAGTTTTTATTAAATCAAAGTTTTAATCCAAATGTCTACAGGATAGTTGACAATAGAAAATAATTAAAATTTTGTTAAATTCCTTTGGACATTCGGATGGATTTAATTACAGCTGATAAAATGGCAAATTTTGGAATATTTTTGTAACACTCCAGGGCAGTTTTATTGTATAATTCTGCTATATATAGAAGGGTTTTCTTTTGTTCTGATTATTATTATGCTATTCTAGCTTATTCTATGATGATTCTAGCTTGATTATTCTAGCTCGCTTCATTCTATTATTATTCTAAGCTTCCTGAGACTTTCTGATGTTCTAATTGCTACTTACCTGCAAACTTAAATATTTGAAGACGAGTTTTCATCTTCAAATAGATTTACTGTATTTTAAATATTGCTTTAAAATCTCTCTGAAGCACAGCCTTTAAAATTGCAATCTTCAAAATGACGGAGTAGAGCCGGCAAGAAGGCTATTTTCCCCTCAGAAATGGCCAGCTGCTGCTCCATACCATCTGATGCCATCACATAGGAAACCCTAAAACTGCTACTGCTGCTAAAATATGAACTATAACCAGAGTTTGCTGCTGAGTTGTATGAATGCTGCTGACAATCAGTTTGGAAAAGTATCTACCTGAAACTACCTGCAAATACTTCTAACGAGGTAACCCCAAAATTTAACCCAAGAGCTCTTGTGATTATTTCCTCTAATTAATAAGCTATAGCTATTTAAACTGTTTCCATTTTACTTTACCTTACCATTGTTTCTTTCTTTAAAATGCTATAATATAATCAGTATTTCTTGCTCTCTATCCTTGGGTTAATATTTTATATTTATTAATCTGTTTCTTTTCTTTTATTATGATAATGTGCCAGAATAGTCTTTGACCAAGCAAATTATTCCCTTTTATTTAAAGTAAGATGCTGCCATTAAGGCATTTTAAATTATAAATTGTTTCCCAGTTTGTTATCTCGTGAATTGCTTGTTTGAGGGCTATCCTACTCTTATTCAATGTATATAATAATTTTCTAGTTTAAAATCCACATGTTATCGATTTTAACCTAATATTAGAATATGTGCGAGGTCAATTAGTAAATATTTAACAAATGCATGATTGTGTAAATAAATTTATGCTTTCTTTTAAAACCCCGCAAACATGCATTCTCCCATTTTAAAATGTATATTGTTTTGCTTTAATTTCAAGCTTGTAATTTGAGGTCGAGAATGGGCAGACTTTCTTTAAATAATTATTTGGGGAATTGATTGGGAATTTTTTTAATCTAAATAAATCCCTTTTGAGTATACTTTATATACTTTATTCAAGTGTTGCTAGTAGGTGTATTGGGTGTTTTGAGACCGCTTTGCTTCTCCTAAAGGGCTTTAAACGGCTAAAACTGTTTCCCCTTTCATTTTCTGCAGTTCCCAGTCAGAGTGTGTACTCAAATGTCACACCTGGGAATGCGATGCAGCTGTCACCCAGTCGCTAAGATTTGGACAAGTCCAGACTTCGGCTGCTTGTGACACCACATTCCTATGGATTAATGGTGAGATGCCCTCCATATTTATCTCACATATCCATTATATAAATTTTTACTTATTTATTATTTGCATAAGTTCCAGTGATTTAAAAGTATCACAACCTCCATCCTGTACAGAAATTCCTCACTAGCAACACTGACCTCCCAATCTAACTTAACTATATGTTTATAAATATAAACTGGTCACATCCCCACCTTATAGCTTAACAAGCATTAGTCCGTTCTATTCTCGAAGTCAAGAAATGTTATATCAAACTTTAATGTTGCAAAATATTTTATTAAACTCTTTCTAATTTACTCAAAGCACCTTGCACATCTTCACAAACTCTTTTAGGCACATTATTGTAATATTATATTATCCCGAGGTATAGACAATGTATTTAACAACCTCCAAATGTAAATTGTCTGGAATGTTGTTTTAACTACCATTTTAGTAAGCGTCACTGTCTAACATATGCAGACAGTGGGCATTATATATATTTTTTTGATATATTAATAAATCTTTTAAAACCAATTTTGATCCTTTATTTTATTGATCCATATCACTGTCTCGGTCTATCTTTATAATTTCTTTTGTACCATCCACAGACTTTAGTTAGCAAACCCCAGCATATATCATCGAAGAGTCTTTTTGTTTCTCCCTGACCACCAGGCACTGGTAAAAGGTTATATTATTAGTAGCATCAGATGCATTATCATGTAGGTGGCACTGTGGAATTTAGACTTTAGATTTGAACCTAGGATATCTAGAAGGCATCCCCTCCGAGAGTGTTCAGTTTCATATTTGGAGTTTGAATTCTGCAGTGTGTTAGTGAGATAGATGGATCTGACTGTTACAGTATGTGGTCATGTGTATCAGTGGTATGAGATAGTATGGATAGTTTAAGGGTGCTTGAAAGTCTGAGTTCCTCTCCCTATATTTAATATCAATGTCAATCAATTTTTATTTATTGTATCATGAATTATACACATAAAAGTGACTTTTGTTTATAGATACTTATGAATCATCCTCATTTATCAGTCCATATTTCATGAGAAAATGGTCAAGGTAGGTGCTGCCTTGAAATTTCTGGCTACAATTTTAAGTAATTCACATGGATATAGGTTTAGGTTTAGATTTATAATGGCATCTCAGCACAATCAATTCTGGTCATGTTTTCAATGACTATTCTAATAAAATAAAAGTCATTAGATTGCTTCAAATATAGAACAACAGAATACATAAATTTTAAACAAACTTCTAAAAGTACAAAAGGTGTAATAGTTTTCTGTTTATGTAATAGTTCTTTTGACGTACTAAACCTTCATTGGTAACAAAATTTTAATCTGAGAAAGTGTTAGAAAATTTTTTATGGTTATAGTTAAAAATTATTATTATAAACTTTAAATTAATATATCTCAATAAATATGTAAACAATGTAGTAAAAATATCTCATCTTTCAGGCAATAAACAAATGATACTTTATTGGCAAAGAAACAAGAATAGAATGACACTTTATAGACACAAATCCTTTTTGATAATAGAACTTCTTTAGTAAATGTCAATACACTCACCCAATTATGTCTTTTAATTAATAATTTGCAATACATATTCAGAAAATTTTAAACTCTCATAAAATTTTGAATTCAAGTCAACTATATTATATAGCTATAGATATATAAGCAGCTACAAATTGTAATGTCCCTACATATAAGCTTAGTACAAGCACCTTTGTTGTTTTGCAAAAGATATTATGTCCAATATGGTTAACTAGCTCTTTTTTATTTTATATTAACTAATTGTTACAAATGTTGATCGTTTGCAAATTAATGTGTCATATGATACTTAATTTTGTATACATTATATTTAAAAAAATGTATTGTAAAAGACCCAGAAAGAGACCACATGTGAGATGGATGAATGAAATAAGAAAGTGTGCAGTGGCGATGTGGAGAAGAGAAGCTAAAGATCAGAGAAGATGGATTGAACTTGGAGAGACCATCCTGCATTGGATTGATAATGGTTGATGATGATAATGATTACATATGTAATGTTTGTAGTACATGGATTAGGGTAGCCTTAAATTAGATTCAGAGAAATTGTAAATGATGCAGGAGACAACATATAAGATGAATGGATAAGACAAGCAAGTTAACTGAAATATAAATAATTGAATGGTTTATTCTTGGAAATAAGTTCAAACATTGAAAGGTGAGACAGAGGAACAACCATCCACAGATCATGAACTCCAGAATCCATCACTCTATTACTGCATTAAATAACAGGGCAGAAAGTTCACTGAAATAATGTAATGAAAGAAAGCTATGGATTAAAAAACTTGATTAGAGATTTTAAATTTGCAGTTTAAGTGTGAAAATGATAATAATGAGAGTAAAAATGTCTGAGTTGTATTTATGCTTATGCAGGTAAATTTGTGTGTTTGTATATATGTACGTATATTAAATTTTCAGGCCAAAATAAGTGAAGAAATTTGCCAATAAAAATAACAGCTTATTTTGTTGCTCAGATGTCATATGCTATTTGATCACCAGGTGATGGGTTGAGCTAAAAATCAATCCAGAAATACTTTACTTCTGCAGAAACTGCAAAGTGAAACCAGACAACATGCATGAACCAAAGATAACACTTGACTATTAGTGGTGTTAATTTTTTTTTTCCATATATCAAATCATTGACGGGGAAGCGAATCCGGGCCAGCTGCTTGGAAGGCAGCTATGCTAACCACTAGGTCACCAACGACGTTGACCGGGAAGCGAACCTGGGCCAGCTGTTTGGAAAGCAGCTATGCTAACCACTAGGCCACCAACGCTTGACTGTTAGTGGTGTTAGTTTTCATTGTTTGCTACAAGTTAATACAGACTTCAATATATAGTCTTTCGTTTTTATCATTTTAATTGTTATCTAATAAATAAACTTATTATTATTTAGATCGTATTCTTTGATTGAAATATTTAGATAAAAACGTATATATATTTAATGCAACTTTATTTTATCATTAACGATTATTCTCAAACCATTAATTATGTGATTGCTTTTACAATCATTTGATGTCATTTCTATTATACATTTATTTGAGTTGAAGCTAAAACTAATGGTATTAAATAAAGTTCTAACGATAAGATTAATATGATTGGATTGTAACAATTATTAAGCACTTATCGTCATTTGGAATTTTATCTTCGCTGATTGCACAGATCGTTGTCTGGCAACAGTAAACAAACTCAATTTTATTGATTGACCTTACTTTAATAATTGCAATAATGACAGGTTAGTTGGAAAACAACAATGTTCAGTAATAACATTTGATGATTATTGTCTGTTTAATTTACTTTTTGTTTCTAGCAAATATAAACATAAAGTCAAAATGAAATATTTTGTTTAAAACAAAAACTTAAAATATAAAATTATTGCAAAAAAAAAAAAATAGATATTTTAACATTATCTTTATTGAATTTTATAAAGTTTGTTTAATCATAAATAGAAAAAAAAAAATTAAGCAGGATATTTTTTTTTACATATATTAAGTGAATACAATTTTTAAATATATGAAAACAAATAGAAAAATATTTTCTTGAGAGGTAAAGGGGAACCAGACATTTTCCCAGTTTCTGAAAAGGAGAGACTCTTATTCCATCTTCAAGTCTAATTATATAATCCCATAGAGACCAATTTATGATTCTGATTTTTTTGATTACCTTAAGCCTACTAATGACCATGTTTGCATGACTTTGTTGGGCCTAGTCATATATAAATGTACATTTATTGCACAGAGGGCAAACAAAATAAAAGCAGTAAGATGAATTTTATGAAAGGTACCCTATAAAAGTCTAAGAAAAATTAGCAAGTAATAATGAGATTGTTGAAGAGAATATCCAGTATTGTTTTAAGAGTCTGTAAAGCAAATCATTGACTACGTTTATGTCCTTTCATTGACTCATAACATACTAATATCTATTCCAAAAATAATCATATATATATATATCTCAGATAAATGAATTTAGGATAACAAATCTGGTTAATAAAGCATGTTCTCTATTATAATGGTAAGATATGGAAAACCCCGGTGACTCAGTCGTTCATTAATTTGCGCAAGCTATATAAAACTTACTCCATCTTCTTATAGTTTAAGAATAATTTTTAACAACAAAACTAAGCACTTCTTTTTTTAAAGAAGAATATTATCATAAATGGAATGGTAAAAGTAAAAGATTATACCATGCAATATATGGAGATGGTGGTGTAAAATTGTAATAGTATTTTTATATGACTCATATTTTTTGGTAAATTATTAATAAGGACTGTAAATGAAGGTAGATAGGAAGATAAATAAAGCAGTATTTAAACAGTTTACTATAGGGTAAAGTCTTTCTCATAAATCTTTCATGTAGATAAAATGAAAAAGAATACATTTATCATCACAGGCTTATCAATTTTTAAGTGGTAAGGTTTACATCTTCATTTTGCCATCTAGCTACAAATAGCTGTATAATCATAGTTAGTTGCATTTATGAATTGGAAAATTGAAAAAATACTAATATAGACTAAACTCTTAAAAATGTTTTACCATTCTGAGTTCAAACCCATGTCATGGATATGACAGATAGTCGCTCAAGATATGCCCAGAGACTTTTATAGGTGAAATAGTTGGCAGTACAATGTATATATATATATATGATAAACAAAACAAGTTATAAATTTCGTAACTTGCTCTTAGCTTGCATTTTATGATCACTAGATGGAGCTCTACCAATAGCTCCTAACAAGCTTTTGTTTACATAAATGCTGAGAGAGATAGAATTCAATATCTCTTTCATTGTCTCCAACCTTTAGATCATGGTTTCGAGCTAGTTGGCTCACCTCAGTAAAGGTAGGAAGACCAAAAACTCTTCCTACCTTTACTGAGATGAGCCAACTAGCTCAAAACCATGGTCTAAAGGTTGGAGACAATGAAAGAGATATTGAATTCTATCTCTCTCAGCATTTATGTAAACAAAAGCTTGTTAGGAGCTATTGGTAAAGCTCCATCTAGTGATCATATATATATATACTAACATAAAGGTTTTCACTATGTAAAATATTAAAATATATAACAACTAATGTTTTGACAAAACAACATTTGCTTTCAGTCGGATAGTGCTGCTACATCATTGTTGCAATATATAGAAAGTTGTTGCAAAATATTAATTGATACATAATCAAATGGTTTGTAGCTCGGGAATTCATTAAAAAATTTGTGCATCAGATATGATTGAACTGAGTTATAATTCAAAGTCTGACCTTTTACCACTGCACACCAAACATTCAGAACTAATAATCAAATAGTTTTATCACTCAGTTTGTAACAATTAATTAATAATTGTAGAAATCAAAGATCAAAATAAAATAAAGTTAAGTCTGCATTGTTTGTCCAATGAAAATAAAAATTAATAACGAGTATAAATTAAAGCTGAGATTGTGAGAATCATTGCATTGGTTTGAATTTTATTAATTTGTTTAAATAAATCTAATGCTTGAATATCCTAGCACCTCACTGAGGAAGGCAGTAGCAGAAACCGGTCTGGGGTTGGGGATACTCTGCAAAGCTTGATAAGAACTTATTTGTGAGCTCTATATATAACATTTGTAATGGTAGTTTGGCTGTGCTAAGATTTCTTACTACAATTCTCTTTCTTCAAAATCTCAATGGCTTTTTTAGATGTTTAGAATGAGAATTGTAGCATCCGAATTGAACTTTGGTTTTGACAAAATCTGTTAGATCAAGTCTCTAAGATATGGAAAACAATTGATAAAACTGATGAGTAATGTTTTATTGCATTAGCATGTTTATCTTTTTTGGCACTGGTGAGGTAGTTATTCATACCTATACATGCAATCTGGCATATTATACAGAACATCTCATAGATCCCTTAAACGACAAGATGTATTACATTATTGGTTTGATTAGAGTATTAATTTTTTGTTCATAAAACATATTGCTTTAATGTTGTAGCATTTCAACCTAAGACCAATTTTGTATAAAGTTTTTTTTTATGTTCTGTTTTTAAGATGGAGATTAATTTGATGCATTATTTGTATCAAAAATATTATAAATTATATTTGTTAGATGTTTTCTCCAGAATAATTTCATTTTAAAAAAAGAAGGCCCTTATAAGGAACAATATTTTCTTGGTGATGATAATATGATGTCTTCAGTATTTGTCAGTGTTATATATATATATAAATTAAGTTATTGTTAGTGTTATATATATATATAAATTAAGTTATTGTTACTTGTTTTGGAAATAAGAATGTCAAGAAAAGGGAATTGTCTATCTTTCTCGGTTTCTATAATAAATTTAATTTGAGAATAGAAGTTATTAATATGTATCAATAATCCACTCAGTTTTTTCTGTGTGTGTGACCAACCAACAAACATATCTTCAATATATGTGAACCATGCAGACAGTTCATATAATGCAAAACCTTAAGCTTATATTCATTTTTTTTTCATAAACAAATTAACAAAAACATTAGAGAGTGAAGATCCCATCAGATTTCCAATTACTTGCTTATAATACAGTCCATTGTAAATCCAGAAGGTATTAATGAAGTAATATATATATATGTCAGTAGATGGTGTTCTACCAAAAACAACATCAAGCGTAAGTTTGTTTACATAAATGTCAGAGCAAGCATTCACTATCTCTAACTTTAATTCCACTTTCAGATCATGATTTCAAGCTATTTGCTATATATATATATAACTACAGTGATCTAATGAGTCATAATAAATTACAATGATAATAAACTATGTCTAAAGACTTGTCAATTGATGATATATTAATAAACAATGAGATATCATTGAAGCTGAGAAAAAAAGTTTTTTGCTTGATTTTTGAAGTATTAATAACAAAAATAAAGAAAGACGATATTAAGTAAAAGATTTTATTGATAGATTTACTAATTGCATTTGATTTTCCAAGCATTTTGTAATCCAAAGCATTGTAATGAGATATAGTGAAATATCTATTTTGTAAATTTTTTATTAACCACAAAATTTAGTGGACTTCTCTCTTTAGATTTTAATTTTTATATTATTATCAAGAGGACATTTACAAATAGGAATTGTGATTGCCTTTGTAAAAAAATAGTTTTATAATAAATAGGGACTGCATTACTATCTCTGTAGAATAAAAAAAAAATTAAATCATGATCAAGTTAATTTTCTTGATCTTGATTCACATTTTCTTGAACAATTTTCATTGTTTAAATGTATTTTCATGGGTGAAAGACGTATTAGAATTTATAGTACCTTTTAAGAATAGCTGTGCAAAATATTAAAATATATCAAACTGCAGACCAAAATAGAACAAGTTAAAGACTATACTTTTTGACCAATGAATATGGATTTGACTTATGGTCAACATGGGTAGAATGAGAAGGTTGGCACCAATGTGGACTTTGAACATTTCATTATCAGATTTTCAATGAAATGGATAGCTGAAGAGTTGTGGGGTGGAGTGGATTGAAGCCTGTCCATTAAAGTATAAAAATTGGATATCTTAATAAGCTGAGGATTGATTGTATATATATCTGGAGATGATAATCTGGACCAACTGACGAGTGCTAGTTTAGCATGAAATACGTATATTGGTGATTTTTTTATCTTTCTGACATGTGTGTGATCAAGTTTGTCAGTAGTATGAGATAGCATAAATAGTTGAGGGTCAGGTAAAAGTCTGAGTTCAAACCCCTATATATTACATATTGGAGTGCAGGTATGAAAAAAGCCTGTAATGTAAAAAAAAATCATATATTAATGATTTTTATTAATTTGTGTAAAAAAATCTTTCTGTAATTGATAGTTTAGTATTTCATTACATTTATTAATACAAATTTAATTGTTTTAAAGTTTTGTAATAGTGATATTTATATATTCTTATATCTATGCAATTATTGATGAAAAGTTAGTATGAATTATAGATGTTTGTGTTAGTATGATGATATATAACAGCTCTCTATTTCTAATGCTATCTAGCGTAGACTTCAAAAATCAATGATTACAAAATGCATAAAAATCCTTATTCTTAGAATTTAAACTGGCATACTTGGACCAGTTTCTGGTTTTTGCCTTTATCAATGAATCCTGGTATTCAAAGGTCTGTAAACTGTGAACTCAGTTAACATCTTTAATTTCATTTTGTCTGTCGATCTAAAAATTTGAATTTCAAATCAGCTTAAGATTTCAAATGAATAAAAGTCAAACTGCTTGAATAGTGATATAGATCTGAAACTAATTCAGTAATCTTCAGTGTTTCATTAAATATAGGTACCTCATTTCCCTGGTTAGAAATATTAATCACCAAACTATCAGCTTAAAACAATATGGTAAGACAAGAGCACCTTTCTATTCTATAGCCATCTAACATAAGATTGAGAAAACAGTGATCACCAGAAGTAGATAAAATCTCTAGCTTAAGTATTTAAATCCCCATTCCAAGATTAGTTTTTGTTTTCTATCTTTATCAAGCAACCTGAGTTCAAAGTTGGAAAGTATGTACATAGGCATCTGCAAACACCTTTAATGTTATTTTATCTATCAAACTAAAAACTTAATATCCTACTCAGTCTGGGGTTTTGGGCCGAAATGAAACTGCTTGAACTGTTACTTAAATCTGAAGTCAGTCCTACAAACCAATGATCAAACTACAAGAATAAAATAATGTGATAATGCAATGGCAGCTTACCACTTTTATTTAATGACTTACGAAAATTTATCTTGAGGGGAATGAAAAAATAACTAATAACAAAAACATGACATTATAGTTAAAGTTCTATTTCTTTTCCTATAATAGTTTTTTCAATGAATTTGAAATTGGGAGATGATGCTAATATATTCTAAGAAATTCTAAATGTATAGAGACCTAGGTAAAATAATAAATTTCATATATTGTATAGAGTTCGCAAAATAAGCTCTTGACAAGCTTTGCAGAATACCCCCAACCCTAGGACCAGTTTCTGCTACTGGCATCATCAGTGAGGTGCTAGGACATTCAAGCATTAGATTAAAAATACCAAGACAAGCCCATAAATTTATCTAATGTATAACTATTAAGTAAAAAATCTGAAATTTTCAACATCCATATATCTTCCAATCCAACTATCTAAATTAAATAGCCATATGGGATGAGCGCTGGGCTTGTCCTGGTATTTTTAATGTAATGCTTGAATATCCTAGCACCTCACTGATGATGCCAGTAGCAGAAACCAGTTTGAGATTGGGGATATTCTGCAAAACTGATTAAGAACTTGTTTTGTGAACTCTATACATAACATTTGTAAATACAAGCTTATTAAATTAGGTCATGTGACATCTGATTTGATTTTTTTTTTGTAATTAAATTTCATGTAAAACAAAAATAGAAAACTGTACAAAATGTTATAAAATTTAAAAGAGCTAAATTAATGAAGACAAATTCCTTAATATATCATTTTTTCTTAATTAGCTTTAGATAAATTTCTTTATTATAAATTTAACTTTGTTCTGTTGTTAAATATTTCAACGATTTCTTATTATTACAGTTAGTGCAGAAAATCAGGTTATGAAAGTCTTTAGAAATATTACTTAAAGGCAAAAACATTTCAAATTACTACAATAAGATATATGTACAGTTACTATTCTTAAAGAGACAGGAAACATTTATTTTAAGCCAATAAACATCACATGGCCACCACTTCTTATGCTTGTGTATAACTTGTTAAAACAGGCAAAACTCACTATATATATTGCCTCACACAGCAAGCTAGAGTAATCAATGGATTCCAGAAGGTTTGTGCATAAAATCCCCATCTAGTACCTACTCATCCAATATCCCCAGGCTAGTTTCTGGCTTGTGGCCTTCATCAGTGAGGAGCCTTGGATCTGAGAGCACTGCACCTAAATCTTAGAAACATTTATTACATTACAAATCTCCTATTTTTTAATTATTCTATATTAGATTTAAAATTATTTTTAAAAAGGTGGAACTTATTTAACAAACATGCATGTCAAATTGGATTTAGATAGATTAGGAAAAAAATATGAAATAAAATAGATATTAAAAGTTTATATTACTATAACTATTTATAGTTATAGTAATATAAACTTTTAATATCTTTAAGATACTATAGATTATAAAAAGGTGATCCATTCCAGAATTTGTTAAACTTTTTTCTACTTGGAATCTTCTTTCACCCAATAAAATTGTATGCAACCTCAGATATATAGTTGTATAAAAGAGAAATAAAATACAAATATTTACTAATAATAAATCTAATTTTTTTAATTTTTAAACAATTCTTTGATATACATATATTAGGACATCTTCAATATTTTAAGGAAATGATTGATGTATTGATTTTATAACTATCAATCCTGATAACATCACTTTGTGTGCATACATAGTTTCAAAATGGAAGCATTTGTTGGAAATTTTCTTCTGATCACAAGTCAAATATTAATGATTTTTTTTTAGGAAATATCATTAATAACTCAGAAAGTTCTTCCTTAAATTTTAGTGATGTAACTATTATTTTTGATTCCAATTGAATATGGTTTATGAGCCCAATTTAGTTTTTTAGAATAAAAATTTTCCAAGGGGCCTTTCCGAAATTGTGTCTTCAGGAATTTCAGATAATCAATTATAACTTTTATAATTAAGTCTTATGGAAGGTTATCTTTAATTATAAAATTCTCTTTAACTACAAATATTTCTAAAGAAACATTTTTCATCTTATTATTTCACATTTTAACATTTTGATCAAAACATGGAATTCTATTTTTAGTACAAATGTTATATATTTTTGCTTTGAAACATCATATTTAAATCATTAAAAATTTCAAAATATTCAACAAATAACCCAATTTGAAAACCATAAATCATTAGCCAAAACTATAATAACTTCATATTTCATGTTCAGTAATCAGCTTAAACTTCCTTATGAATTATCCTATCTTTTCATGAAGTAATACATTTTTGTAATTAGAGTTTGTCTTTCAAAGATTTGAAAACAAATAACGGTTAAGGATCTGACTTTAATGAAGTTAACAATTTTTATAGTATTGCAAAGTAAAAATCTAACTCTAGTTATATTTTTTGGGCTGCGAGTGACTTCTAATGGTTTATGCAGTTGGTAAAATTGATGTGTTCAATGTATCCTGCCAAATGGTTCCTAAACAATGATTCCTTTGTCAAATTAAAAATATCAATTGTTCCAATGTAATTGAATTGTAACTTTGGTATAGCAATAAACCTGGTAATAAGATACTAGAATTGTTTATTACTAATTTCAAAAGTATTTTGAAAATGGTACAATTTACTAAAAGAGTTTTAGGCACATTAACCCCATTATTTTCCCATAAAATATGCCTGATATTTTTAAAATAGAAGTTAATATGAAATCTCTTGTCATACATAACTTTTTGGTTTTTGAAATTAAGTAAAAAATTTTATAAGATGCAAGTAAATACTTCTCATTGACAGTAATAAACTTCTCAAAATATTGCTTTTTTTAAAATTTAAATATTGTACAAATTATTTAAAATATTCTTTTGGTTTATTAAAGTATGCTTTATACTTGATATTAAACTGCTGTTTTAGTTTGATTACTTTCATGCTCTCCATAAGCCAAAATTTCATTACAATGTAAATATTTTTTTCACACTATTATAAATTATCAGAAGAAATCCATATTACAAAAGTGATTCAAGATTCTTTTATTTTTTTGTCAATTTAGGGGTGCTACAATTTGGCAGTGAAGATTTTGCCCCAGAGTCATTAGTATTATTTTTTATCATGCACTAAATTTAGCTACTTATCAATGACAAAATTGTTAACAATTTGTCAAATAAATCCTAATTTTAGTTTATAAAATTTTATTTGTTTTTGCATAGTTAAAAAAAATTGATATTCCCACTTACATACACAAAGAGCATTAATGAAACAGAAATATCATCTAAAAGGCAATTTTTAAAATCAAATAATTTAACAAAATCCAATCTAAAAAGATATAGTAATTAAATACATTCTGAAGAACAATGGCAGGAAACTATCAAATGTTTCTACTTTCCATAATCAAAGTATTACCTTTCTGTAAGAGCAGAACATTTTTTTACGTATATTAAAATACTAAAATTTATAATATGTCTTGAATATGGAGCAGAAGTGTTTTTGGTAGTGTTCATTTGCATTGTGTGGCAAACGTATGCATATTGATAGTGGTATATTATGTATTCAGAACCATCATAATTATATGCTGCTAAACCATCTCAGATTTATTAAGGGTTTGACAATATTGAAAGTTTTGATCAATGCATGTTCAGAAACTTTCACTATTGTCAAATGTTTTGTCACCTGATAGGAAGCCATGACTTACATTTTAAAAACGTTTAATTTATTCCTATATAAAAATGTGGAAACTTGAAAATGTGTTTAATTTTCTAGTTCTCAATCGCACAATATTATATAATCAGGTGATGGCATTGAAGTGCTTTGGCTTTAAATTATTTTCCTGTGGTTATCTTTAGTAGTTCTTTGTTGGTTGTGCATTCATTCAATGGTACAAACAGGAAGTAAGAAATATTATGAAGATATCAATATTCCACAGAATAAGTACTACAAATGAAATGGCTGTTGCTGATTGGTGGATTCTTTGAAAGAACAATTGCAAGATAACTTATAAACCTGTCTTCAATTGTTTTTAGCAAATACTAAAAAGTGTATATTTGCTGCAGTTTATTTAATTATTTCTTATAATTTTATAAATATGTGTAATTATTAAAAATTAAATATTTATATAATTACATTTTCATTTTTTGAATGCGTTTTATTTTTAAATAAACAAGAATTTCATAATCGTAAATATAAGACTATAATTGATAATGTTCTGCCAAATACCATAGTATAAAACTTGTAATATTTTAATATTTGTAAATGCAATTTTTAATTTTAGAACAGAATTGCATAGCTTTTTGATGACTGTTAATTCATATAGGTTTCAGAAATGTAGTTCGGTTACCAAGATTTTAAAATCACTCAAATATTATGTGATCACCATTTTATATGCTTACACAAGTCATTAATACCATTAGCCAACAGTCCATACAGTAATGCCACCAAGTGCAGACCTTCATAATCAATGGCTTCAATATAGTTTGTGCATAAAATCCATATTTAGTGCCTACTTAGCCAATATTTTCAAACTAGTATCTAACTTGTAATTTTCATCAGTGATGAGCTTTGGATTTGAGAGCACAGCATCTAGATCATATGATATAATGCAACTTTTCAGTTGTCACATTTTATCTGTTTGTTCAGCTATAAATCTGGGAGCCCAAGATAAAAAAACACAATGCTTTCAATCTAAGCTCATTCACTTATATAATCATATAGATCTGAACTCAGTTTAGCATCTGTACATTTTGATGTCTTTGGTTTTTCAAAAACCACATTCTCCAATATCCTATTAACAAGATATGTATAAAACCATCAAAATATCATGAGATAACCATTTCATATGCTTAAAAAGGCTGTTAATAGCAGTAACCAACTCTATATACAGTAAATCCATCTAGTGCAAGCCTTCATAATCAATGGATGTAACAAGATTTGTGTATAAAGTCTTTGTCTAGTGCCTATTCATCCAATATCACCAGATATCTATTGATTAGAAGGCTTGAACTTGGTGGCACTACTGTATGGAGATGTGATAATGTTATTAACAACCAGTATACACATGTGAAATGGTGATTACATGATGTTTTGATAGTTTTATACCTGCCCTACCCATAGAATAATGGTGACTGTGGTTTTTGAATAATGAAAGATACCAAAATGTATAGAAGCTAAAGTGAGTTCAGATCTATATGGCTACACAAGTGAATGAGCTTGGATTGAAAACATTATTGTGAAATCATATTAGCCTCCTAGCTTCATAATTAACTAAATGGGTAAAAGGGGGCTTCTGGAAAGTTGCATGGTTTTCAAAGATTTGCAGTGCTCTCAAATCTAATGATTCTCACTGATGAAAGCCACAAGTTAGAAACTAGTCTGGAAATATTGAATGAGTAGGCACCCGATAATGATTTTATGTACAAACCTTCTTGTATTCATTGATTACAAAGGCTTGCACTTAGTGAGACTAATGTATGTGAATTGGCTACTGCTATTACCAAGATTTTAAGTTTTCTTTTTTACTGGCATTCCAGTAATCTTCCAATAAGAAATACTATTGTTCTCATTATATATTATATTTTATTTTTCTATATTTGTAAAGTTCAAATATGAATATTAGGATGGTTTTTGTTTGTAAAATACAATTTTTACTAAATCATGTACAATTTATATGGAATAAAGGTTTAATGTTAAAATAAAATAATGAAATGTGGAAGGATTAAACTACATAGATTATGAAAAGTTTCCTAATTTTTGTACATATATATTAGGTAATGTTAATGATTTTAAAAAAAAAAACATGTTGAAATTATTAAAAAAAGCCTTACAAAAATGCTACATCATCAATAAAAAACAGTATATATATATGTAGATGTGAAAATGTAAATCTCTAAACAAAGATGAATAGAGTGACCAGATAATCACTTACTATAATAGATAATCAAGCAATAAAAGGCAGTCATCAGCAATAGTTTGTCATGCTTTCCATTTTTATAAATAATTTATTCTTTTATTCTGCTAATTACTGAACTAAAGTACTTAAGAATATTAATATTTAGTGGTTATATTGTAGAAATATATATAACAAAACACTTATCAAATTTATATTTATAATTGTCCATCAGTATAAATTGTCCAGACCATTTTCCATTTTATAAGTGTACTTCATTAACAAACATCACCAGCTAGATAAGCTAGAAGTTTGAGATGAATATATTTCCATACCTATGGTTATAGTTCTAATATTTATATATTACAAACTTTTTTTCTTACTATGATAATAGATGGGCAATTAAAATTTTAAACTGGATTCCAAGAGATTGTAAAAGACCCAGAAAGAGACCATGTGTGAGATGGATGGATGAAATAAGAAAGTGTGCCGGGGTGATGTGGAGAAGAGAAGCTAAAGATCGGAAAATATGGATTGAACTTGGAGAGACCTTCATCCTGCAGCGGATTGATAATGGTTGATGATGATGAAAGGGCTTTTGAGGGGAAAAGAATTAAAATATATTCTTTTGAAAATGTGTGTGTGTGGATTTTCTTTTTAGAACTTTAATGCCGTTTGTTTTCATTCAATGCTTTTGCATAATTGTATCCCTTCTACTTCTTTCGGTGCAGTATAGAATTTGGCAATTGGTCTTATTAAAATGTTTTTAAGATATTGTTATTGATATATAATACTAAATTAGATAACAAATATACCATAAATATTTACATGTTCCATCATAATCTCTATACTGTCTTGGTTTTACTAGAATAAAATACTTATATGATTAAAAACTGTTCGTCAATATTATTTCATCAAAAGATTAGCAACAAATATTTTTTATTTAAAAAAGTTGAGTTATTCTTTTAAAAGTTCCAAAAGTATTTTGTGAGCAAATCTAAAATTTCTTTATTTGTTTTCATTTAGTGAGGTTAATTTTATTTACCATCTATTCAACTGAGATATGTTTACATATTTAGAGACGTAAAAAGAGAAGTCAGTCATTCTTTTCTATATTTCTTCTAAATAACTGTCTCAACTTTTACTCTTTATCTTGACATAAGAAATCTCTGTTTCCATCAGAAAATCTGATCTCCCATGATGTTTTCAACAATGACAGCTGCTTGAACTAAATTTCAATGGCAAAGAATTGATTATCTTAATAAAAAAACACATGTCTATTCCAAGATTCCTGGCTACATTATATTAATATCAAAACAATGAAGACATCAAAACAATAAAAGTTATTTACATTATTTGATTTTAATTAACAATCTAATTATGACAAGTTACTATTAGAAAAAACCCCAGCTTACTTTAAAATATAAATATGGAAGTTTTATTATTATTTTTTTAATGTGTCAAAGCGGCTGCCGGGAAGCGAATCCCACAACTGCTTGTAAGGCAGCTGCGCTAACTATTCGGCTATCAACGCTTGACAGGAAAGTTTTATTTTTCAAATAAGAAAATTAAATCAGTACGATTTGCCTTTTAAAAATAGTTTTAGCAGTTTTTGAACTTCTGAAAACAAATTATAATTGTCAAACAATTTCTTCATAAAATCCTTTTTTTTTTTTGGATTATTATAAAAAGATAATCCCATAACCATGGCTAATCAATTTAAAATTATGTAAATTTTCTCGATATATACCTACACAATCATCAACATCATTTTTAAGCTTTATTGGTGCATTTCAAGGCTACAGGTCTCTCCAAGTTTTTTTTTTTCATATGTCATAGCATCGGCCGGGAGGCGAACCCGCAACAACCGTCTGCAACCAACTGCTTGCTTGCAAGGCGGCTGTGCTGATCTCTCGACTAACAATGCTTAACAAGGTCTCTCCAAGTTTAATGCAGTTTTTCTCAATTCTCCACATAGCATTAATAAACTTTATTATTTCATTCATCCATCTCACATGAAGTCTCTTTCTAAGTCTTCCATGATCTCTTGGGGATTCAATTTAAAAGGTCAACTGTAAATCTATTATCATATTTTTAGCATCATGAATAGGAAATGTGAAGCATTAATATTCTATTGTTAAATCACTAAAATATTTAAATTAATCTATAACATATGTAAGATCTTCTTCAAGTCAGTTATTTAATTTTCAGGCAATATTAGCAAATCCTCTAATGCAAACAATTTTTAATGGATACAGCTTTTTAGTCATATTTCATTTAGATACTGAATGCCATAGTCATTCACAGCCATTTTGTGATACACTATCATTATTATCCATGCATTATTTTAAAAATTTGAATTATGATTTGATGCTAATGGAACATCCATAAAGGGTGTGAGTTGAAACCTGGGTTTCTAGTAGCACTATTATAAGTATTCAATAGTATAACCATACAAACTAAGAAAGTATTCAGTCAGATCAGGCATCATAACTTGTATGAATGGGATGAGGAGGAAATATTATTGTTGTGGAATTATTATTATCAGCAATAGGCTTTAAACTGATAATGCTCATCAATAGGCTCATCATAATTTTTGATTGCATCAATATGCTATAATCCTCTATACTTGGTATAGTTATATTCATTGGTAACCCAATGGACTTTCCTCAAGGTAATCATCTAGGCATCCAGTTACAATGTATATCTAGCAAATGTGTTTATATAAATAATAATAATAATAATAATAATAATAATAATTATTATTATTATTATTATTATTATTATTATTATTATTATTATAACATGTACTTAATATTTATAATTTATTTATATTAATATTTTATTATTAATAATAAATTGTTGTTATTAATATTTATTCTTAATACCTCTACAGACATTTTTTGGGCATTATAGGAAAGTTGTTTTTTTTAGCTTTATTCTTAAATAAGAATAATTTCAAATTGTAACTTTATTCTTTTAAAGTCTATTAAAAGTGTAACTTTAAAACATGAATGTATTGTAAAATATAAAATATCAACTTTTAAATAAATAAAAAAGACAATAGACCAAAATTCATGCTTTTATTAGCGGTAAGCAATAAGAATGTGTTTGACTGGAAGTGGTTTTAGTTTGGCATCATGTTAATATTTATTTGAATAATTTCTGTGAAAATTCTGTTGCAATGGAATAAAACTATAATATAAACATAAAATAACTGCAAAGAACTAAATATTAATATTTTTTCAAAAAAAAAATATTTGAGTAAATAAATTGTACTGTAAATTCATTTATGAACTAATAAAAATAACCAATACTGGACTTACTTAGTAGCAATTTTGGTCTTTAAAGAGACCACATATTTGCTTTACTTTTCAATATTTTTACTAAAAGATAGTAGCATCCATAAAATATAATTGAAACTAGAAGCTTTATTTCATATCATAACTTTATTTTTTCAAGTCTATCAAAAACGTAATTTTAAAACATAAAATTAATCTAAAATATCAACTTGTAAATAAATAAAAGAATTTCTAAAAAGATGACAATAGATCAAAAACAGCTTTTTATTAATAATAAACAATAAGGAAGTTATTGAAAGGAAATTGTTTTGGTTGACATTATGTAAATATTTATTGGAATAATTTTTGTATAAAAATTGATGCAATGTAAACATAATTACAAATCAATGAATAATATTTTTACATAAAAATTATTTGAGTAAAAAAGTTAAATTGTAAATTCATTTACATTATACTAAAAAAACAATGCTGAACATGTATGATAGCAATTTTGGTGTTTAAAGAGATCACTTTTTTTTTAAAAAAAATTTTTCAATAAAAGATAGTGGCATATTGAAACTAAAATTTAAATTTATTATAAACTGGAAAAATAACTTTTTGCAATTCATTTTTATCTGTAAATAAATAATGCATCAACTCTGTCAGATAATGAAAATTATTCTACACGAATAAAGCGTGATAAACAGAGCAGACAAAATTCAAAAAACATTATTCACAAACAATTTGCTAAGTGCTTTTGGTACTGTATACCAGAATCATGGTGACATATTGGAAATGATTGGTTAATAATCAGCGTAATACTAGTGTTCCACTGAGCATGCACTGGAATATTAACCAATCAGTTCCAATATGTCCTATGATTCTGGTATACAGTACCGAAAGCGCTTGGCAAATTGTTGTTTATAATTAATGTTTTTTTAATTTTGGCTGCTCTGTTTATCATGCTTTATTCATGTAGAATAATTTTTATCTGTAACAAATTCAATGGAGGAAATGACAACTGAACAATTCAATGAATATGCAAAATCATGGCAAAGCAATGAAAATATTAATTAACTTACTTAGCTACAGTATGTTTTTGGTTGTGATATAGCTAATGAAAAACATATAGTAAACAAAATAATAATAATTATAAAATGATTTCATTATAAAATAGAACACTTACTGCACAGTTTTGATATGATCTACATAAATTAGTTTACCATATATTCTGCAGACAAACGGTTTTTCTTGTTTAACTGCATAAAGCACTGCTACCAAGTTTTCTTTATCTCACATCTGCTTGTTACTGTTATTATTAGTAACCTCAGGTCTTTCTAATACTCATAAACTAAAGACCGAAAGTTCATTTCAGAAGTTCCATATTAGAAACCTTCCAAGTATAGATTTGTAATTAATTTTGCTAATAATTTTTTTAAAAAAATCATACACTGAATTTTCTCTGATTGCTTGTAATTTTAATACAAAATGTATGTAACAACAGTTGAAATATTCACTACTTAAAATAAAATAGCCATTGACCACAAAATTACCATTGACCAAGATCATGTTCTCTTGCAGATAAATAATTAGCACATTTCCAATTATATGCATTCATTCCTTGTTTTGTTAAGTTATAATCTGAAATCATATCAGGTTTGTTAGTCCTATGATTGATCTTATTAGAGTGGTACATGAAAAAAGTTTGCAATATAACTTTATATTTTAGGTAATATAAAATGAGTGTAATATTATGAAAACTATATAAAATGCTGTCTATTGCTCTCGAGCATAGCAGAAAAGTTGTAGGAATTTGGCTTTCTTCTTAAAACTTTTCAAATAAGTACCTGTTTTTTTTACTCTGTCTCTATTTCTATGGAGCTAAACTAATTGTCTGGTGTAATATTTCAGATGGAACTTTATATATGTTTATAGATTATGATGCATAGTGAAAGCTTTTTTTTCTTCAGATAATATCTTATGTCAGAACCTTTTTATGAATATATATATATTATATCTACTGAAATTTGAAATAAATTTCAGTGTGTTATGGAATGTTAGTTATAAAAAAAAATTTTTTTCCCTCCTTATTTGATTTTGATAATGCCAACATAATTGCTAATTTGTAAAAGTATGTTTTGAGAACCACGAGGAAGTCAATTGAAATATTAAAAAGACCAACTGGCTTAAATAAAGCTGATGTAAGTACAATGTATTCCAGCCTTATGGGGACCACTTATTTTATCTCTTTCTTCTAATATAAACTTTAAAACAATTACTGGTGAAACTGAAAAAATAAACATTTTGTTAATTCACATATTCTGAATGCAACTACTTCAGACTCAATCTCAATCTTTACCTCACATTCAATATTGTTACTATTTGAGATCTAATGATTTTTCTTTGAAAATTAACCTTGACAATGGCAGATGCCATTTAAGGTTTGATCCCCAAACTATTATATATATATGTTAAAACGAAGATTTGCACGGGTTAAATATATAAAATACATATTTTGCGGGTTCATCCGTGTTAACACGGATGAACCCGCAAAATATGTATTTTATATATATATAGGTATTTAGAAGATAACTATTTATATCATCATCAGTAAGCATAGGAATTCATCATTTCCTACACTTATTTAACATATAAATTTTAAATCTGCATCTCCTCTTAAATGTCACAAGCATTTCACCAATGCAAGTTCACATTTCAATAATATTT
Organism: Epiperipatus broadwayi; assembly: GCA_028023455.1. Taxonomy (NCBI): domain Eukaryota; kingdom Metazoa; phylum Onychophora; class Udeonychophora; order Euonychophora; family Peripatidae; genus Epiperipatus; species Epiperipatus broadwayi. Next base: position 1,878,785 of record JAQFVV010000113.1, read on the forward strand.
TTTTTTCAATTTTTGATAAACTGTTCTAACTTAACTGATTATAACTGCAATATCATTGAGTTCTCATTCTTTTCAATCATCAGGATTATCAAAATAAAGATAGCAAAATGAAAATGCATATTCTTTTTTAGGCCGGTTTCATCAATTGCACAGAACAAATCAAGATTTTCATAGCCTGATTTAAATATTTCCATGTAGGTTAATAGCCCTAAAATGCTTTAGTTTTAAGAAATCCACACCACAACGATGAGTATGATTTTGAATTTTATATTTTGTTCTTACTTGTTATATATTTTTATTTGTCCATATTATAATATCAATCAGAATATTATCAGTAGACAATAAATTTCATACTTATTTAGGATTTGGGCGGCATTCTTAAGCTTTTGCATTATCTGTCAATCTTGATGAAACTTTAAACTATGCAGCACTGGTGGAGCCTCTTTGGATCATTGCCAAACATGTTATTGCTTGAATTATTTGTTGTCAAATTTATAACATAAACATTCACTTCAGTATCAGACTCAAACATTTCAGTATCAATATTGTGTTCATTCTCCACTATCATCAGCTTCATTATTTAACATTATCAAGCACTATTCTTCATAACCATAATCAGTTGGACATATTTTTAAAATAAAAAATTGATTAGTTGAATGCTTTCTTTTATTTAAAGTCAGTATAGACTTGATTGCATGCAAAATAATTTAAAGTTTTATGTAAAACGTGTATAAAATCTATAACAGTATCACATAAAAAGCAAACCATGTAAATTTTTGTTAGTCTTATATTTTAGTTGTTGATTGCATAGCTTTAAAAAAGGTACAATCAGATACTATAATATTTAAATATAAGCATAGTATATATATACTTAAGCTAGAAGTAATGAGAGGGGATTTGACACCTGTCCATTAATGTTTGAAGATTTGCTATCTTAATATAAACTGAGCACTGATTATATATATATATTGGAGATGATGATCCAAACCAACAGATGAGTGCTGGTTCAGCATGAAGTATGACTATAGGAGATAATTTATCTTTTTCACATGTAAGTGGTTATGTATATCTGTTGTATGAGATGGAGTGGATGACTGAAGGGAGCTTGAAGCCTGGGTTCAAATCCCCTCTCATTAATCAGGCATTATAATAAAATAAATTTGATTTCTATTATTGTAATTATTGTTCATAAAGTTAGTATAAGAATTATATAAAAAAGTTGAAAAAAACCCTGTAAATAGGAAAAATGGAGGATAGAATTTTTTTACATTTAAAGTTTACACTACAACTAATGTTATATATCAATAAATATCACATAGGTGGTATAAAACTTATACTATGTGAGGTAATTCAGACTAATTTGATTTTTGTAAAATAGAGACCTTACCAGGATGGTACTGAAATGGACACCTGTTCATTTAAAAAAATCTATAAAGTAATGGCATAAGAAATTTTATTGTTGTATCACCAATTGTAAGGCATTGCAGACTAATTTCCATTACCCCCATGGCATAAATTTATTTAATTAAAGATAATTAAATATGTGAAAATATTATTCTAAATGGCTGTGCTTGATGCTCAGCCAGAAACCAGAAATTTTATAACAAGGGGGGGGGGGGAGTTTAAAGAAATATAAAATTTAAAATACGTGTCCATAAGAATGATTTTCCAAATCATACAGTGACATCTATTTAAAATAAATCTTTAGTAGATAACATTTCTGCTGATCAAGATGGATTATAGATATATGATGATCTGGAAATGTAATGATTACCATCAAAGTAATTGCAGTAAACTTGCAAATAAATCGATATCTTGTTTTACTATTATCAATATTTTATGGATGGTATTTTTGTTAAGTAAAACAAAATACATATATGCAATTAGTCATTATCTTCTCATTATAATATGTCTCTTCCTCTCCCATTCTTTGTTTATATTAAGGGAGTGTATATATACATATATTAACATTAGTGTTTTCACTGTCTCATATCCAAATCCAGGTAGAATTTGAAATCTGAGGATCTCAAAGTAAGCTTAGATTTTTATTTCAAAAGCAGTCTCATGATAAACTGTTATCCGTCCAATTATGGCTTAAAATGGTCTTAACTAAAAAATAAAATAAAATAAATTCTAAAATCATCACCAACAATAAAATTCTTTTTTTATTTCTTTTGTTGATTAACTACTGACTAATAGATTAGTGCTTTTTTCATTTTTCGTCTTCAGAGAGAAAGTGAGAATGTTTTTAGCCTGCGGTTGGCTTTGTAAGGCTGTTTTAGTCTCTCTTTTTTTTACATTAATATAACTTAAGTTTAAAATGATTAATAGAAGATAAAATAAAATAAATGAGAAGAAAAAATACAGTAATTTACCTCTTTTAATTACAATCAATCTGTTATATACATAGAAATCATAATAAATGAAACTCCTACAGCAGCTAACTTTCACACTATTTGATGATAAATGTCATTACAAAAAAGAACATTTGATAGTTCACACTCTCTTTTATCTACTTGATGTCACTTTAAATCTAAATTATATGTGTTCTATCTTGAAGGCAGATAGTTTTCCCTAAATAACATGACAATTTTTCATTTACGATATTTTTTACAATTGAGAAAACATTAATTAGTTTTAGAAATAGAAAAAAAATCTCTTTAAATTTTTAAATAAATGTTTGGTCAGCTGAAAACATTATTTATCTTCTGAGAAGAAATTATGTTTAAACATTAAAAAAAAAAAAAAAAGAACAGGAGAATCGAATCAAACGTTTTTTTTTTTTTTTTTACCATCATAATAACTAAACAAGCAATCAAACTAACTAAAAAAAGAAGGTAAAGTGGGTTTACATACATAAAAGTAAATCATATTTTAATAAATTATAAATGAGATAATTTATCTTTTTTACATGTGAATGGTCATGTGTATCGATTGTACGAGATAGATTGGCTAGCTGAAGGGAGTTTGAAAGTCCGAGTTCGAATGCTCTATAATTACATCTACATTCCAGGGATATAAAGTGTACATGTATTTAAATATTAAAGATAATTAATAAATGGGCTCATGATACAATACGTTATGATATTTTCCTAATTAATATTAAAAAATAACTTTGCATGCAATAAAATAATATGTATAGGTGTTAGTTCATTTTTCAAAACTAGAAAAGTATCTAGAAACTCTGTATAGATGTTAATGACTTTATTAGTAATAGTTATTATTAATCTGGCATTGACATCTATCAATCATGTGATTAGCATTACCCGAGAATGTTCGTATCAGCTGACTGCTTTTTTAGTATATTGAAATGGATATTTATTGCTATGATGAAATCCAACTACATCAATTGCTAATTGTTCTATATTTTGCATTGGTCTTCGTTTTTCATTATCAATCTTCTTAAGTAATATAGACTGACTTGATACAATAGATCACATCAGAAAACTAACGTAGGATACTTTCAATACAGTTATTTGTTTTTTAATTTCTGGTCTAAGCTGATCTCTCATTTTTATTAATGTATACAGTACTTTCAAAAATCTTCATTAGCATTACAATTGGGAGAAAAAAACATTATTTTTAATACCATTCTTCTTTATTGTCAACTATGTCTGTGCCTTTATATCAATTTTGAAACTCAGTAACTTTATCATTATAATTTACATTTTGCTTTATCACAAACTTTTATTTCTACTTCATTCTTTATCATAACTCATGAAGGTTGTAATTTATATATGTATTCAGCTATAAGTTGAATGTTATTATCATGAAGTTTTTGAAGTTTCATTTATCATAAATCTAATATAGACATTTTATTAAGTTGATGAGTTTCGTTGATTAAATTGTCATCATCCAATACATATATAAACTATCGAGTTTGTGCGAAATAGATTTATTATTTATGTAATAATTAATAAAAATGGGGTTTGAATATTTCAAAAAGTGATTATTAATCTAATTACAAATTAGATTATATTTTTGGCTGTTTAAATAGGGTTTATTTAAACTTCTAGAGATACAAAAATCTCAATATGTTAAAAGTCCTATGCCAGATGTCTTTGTCTATATTAAGATATTAAGCCAGAATAAATGGTGGAATCCATTTTTTACTAATAGCGATTGCTTTGACAACAGATTGAAGATTCATGATTTAGATAAGCTTGAGCTGTTATAATATGATCGGTAGATTAATCAACCGAAATAATATATATAAAGTTGCGTGCCCGTTATATTCGTAGGTGAAAATATGTATCGAAAAAAAGAATTTATGAACGTAAAATTTTGCTTTTGTATAATGAATTATGATATTCTGGGGTAAATTAAAATCTGCATTTACAGAACATTCAGTTATTTTTAAAGGAAGTAAATGTGGAAAATGATTTGAAGAAAAAAATAATAAAGAGGTATATTTTATAAATATAAAATATGATGGATAATTTATTAAATAAACAATATAATTAATTGTGTTAATATGCATAAATTATGAAAAGTTGGCTATTCATGGGGGGATGTAAATCTTGTGTGACTTAAATGATTTTTTTTTTTAAATTTTAAATGAGAAATGATATTTAAAATTGCAGTCATGCAATCTGACTATAATTTATTTATCATCATCATCATCATCAACTATTATCAATACACTGAAGGATGAAGGTCTCTCCAAGTTTAATCCATCTTCTCCGATCTTTAGCTTCTCTTCTCCACATCACCACTGCACACTTTCTTATTTCATCCATCCATCTCATATGTGGTCTCTTTCTGGGTCTTTTATATATAGTGATAATTGTAAGAGTTTATTCCAGAGGGTTTTGTTTATACATAAATATTAAAATGAAAATTTTTACAGGCTACATTTATATATATGTAATGTTTAAATCCATGTATATTATCTATACTAAACTTAATGTAATTATAAGAGACTTGAACTCGGACTTTCAAACTCCCCAAAGCGATCCAATTCATCTTATACAATTGATACACATGACCACCTATGTGTGAAATATTTCTCATGTCCAATCCATACATTATTGTTATTGAATGTCAATATTATATAGTAAATGAACATGGATATTATTCATCAATATACATCAGCTAGTGTGTAAGTTTGTCCATTGTTTATCTTTACAATTTCCTTTTCAATTACCTGATATGTTTTAACAAAACAACATTTTATTTTCTTGAAGGCAAGATAAATGTGTACTTAAAGAATCTATATTTGTATATTTGTAAAACTAAATCATGGCAATATTAAGAGAAGGCTGTTAAGTTATCAGCAAAGGCAGCAGTTAGTGGTTAAAGATGAAGTGGGCTAAAAATCCTCTATTTGTGAAATCATTTATTTAAATCCCTATAACTACAGGTCACTTTCATATGAAAGAAACATTTGATGAATTAGAAAACAGACTAATATAAAATAGAATATAATTGGAATTTGTGAAATTGTAACAAGAAATGAAGAAGCAATCAATATAAAAACTGGATATGTACTTTATTACAAAGGCCCAAGTATTTGAAGTAAAAGTGATATGGATTCATTATAAACAAAAAGTGGAAAAATAAAATTATGGAGATTAATGGTATTTTAAGAAGAATGGCAAATTAATTAAAGTTTATGCTCAAACAAAATGTCACTGTGATGGAAAAATATAAACTGTTATTTAGGTGTATAAATTGCTATTGATAATATTACAAAACATTTTAAAATTATTATGGAATAGTTTAATACTGGAATTATTGAATGATAAATTTGGCTTTGGAAATGTGAATACATTTACTATTTTACATATTAATTTCTAGATTACTTAGTAAAATTCCTCACATTTCTATAATATGTGATCTACCCATCAGAAAGAACCTCATAGTATATATTAATGACCAAAAAAAAAAAAAAAAACCTAACCGATAAAAATAAAATGATTATTAGAATTGGCTATTTGGCTTAATGAATGGGTAGTGCATCTTGTAAAAACATTGAATAGTAACTTCTAACTTACACAATATGGTATCTACAAAATATTTTATGTCTGGCAATCTTTGATGGAATTGCGATAATATTAGATTATTTTAAGAATTAAGATTCGATTAGTGGATTATTTTAAGAATTAAAATTTTGGATTGATTTATAATGTTTGCAATGATGTAATTATTAAAAACAAGTTATATTTTTTATAAGTGGAAACTTTATGTAAGACTGTTCATATTTAAGAATAAATGTATTTAATTGCATCACTACTAATAACAATATGATAAAAATTTCAGGCTAATGATTTTTTTTTTGTTCCTGTTAGGCCTAGGCAAGGATCTAACTTCAAATCTGGGGTAATTAAAAAATTTGAAAATTTTTAGATTCCACTGTTGATCGGTATAACATTTATTTTTTCTTATCTAAAAGATAATACAAGAATGGAAACGATTTAAATTTTCACCATATTTACTATTGGTAAACCTGGCGTCTTCTACTTCATGGTTTCGCTCCTATGAGAGGCTATTTGAAAGTCTCTGCCTTTCAATAGGCAAAGCAAACTTTTTTTGACCCATCAATTAAACTATAATAATTTTTAAATGTTTTATATTTTTCTTATTTATATAAATAAATGTTTTCAAAATAATTTTTGAATATACTGTATATATGTTTTAAATTAAACTCCTTTTTTTTTTTTTAACATAAAGCAAAACAAAATACCTAAATGTTACAAATGAGCTACCCCAGGGTTCATTCGTATATGTTTCATTTTCCAATATTTTATTTTTATCTCTTTGGGTCATTAACTCTGCTTATTATAATGTTATAGATGAATCTTGTTCTCGATAACAAAGTTTCACTTTAGCCATAGGATAAAAACAAAGGATGGAAGAGAAAAAATCTCTATTATATTGGGTAAATTAGGAATTTAATGACTTTGTTAATAATAAAAGAAAAAAATTGACAACCAGCTTCTGGCTTTAAAATTTGCTTTATTTTATACTATGTTAATAATAGCACAACGTTGCTCTCAGAAACGATCAAATCTCACGCAACGGTTAACGCAAGCTTTTTAATTATTTTATAATTTAAAAGAAACTTGTATAATTCTAAGTAAGTTCCGGAGAAAATCCAGTATTACTCTAGCTATGGAATATATTATTTTTCAAGAATTAATGATATAAATAAACAAAAAATTCTAATAAATATCGGATTAGATTTATTGACTTATTTAGTATAATATAAAAGTGTTATTCATATGTACAATGTTTATAAATAAATAAAATTGTCTTCAGTATTCTTTTTTCGTCATTGATTATTCTATTCTGATATATTTAAAAATTATACAAATAAATATCATTTTAGAAAAATAATTTGTTTTTGAAGATCGTCTTTTCAGACATTATAATGTTAAATTTTGTCTGAAGGTTAGTGATGAAAGTAGATTAATGCGGTAATATGTTGGAAATAGTCCAACATATAGATGATGATAATAGTCCTATATATTATCACATGATAATATTAAGTATAAGAAAATATAATTCTGAAATATATAACATATTACTTTCTCAATTTATAAAATACAGTACTGCATTAATTCATATCGATAAAGTTCTACAAAAGTTAGTGTTATTACTATAGACACAAGCTTCAGAAATATAGTAGCACATCTTCGAGCAAAAGCCACCAACTGGGATTGGATTCTTGTCATTTAAACTTGAAATTTCTTTCATATCCCAATTAGACTAGAAAATTGGTTATAAAATGGTAGATTAAAAAGCCTTGAGAAAATTATTTTTCATATTATTACACTATTATTAAATCCTAGGCTACAATATAAAACATTTCATTGCAAGAGATTATTTTAAAAGTTTCGTTTGTAAGACTTTTAAAACATATTACAGAAGTGACATGTTTTTCAATGAAGGTGTATGTTAACATCTCACCACTTGCTTAACATAGTAACTTAAGAGATGGTGATCATGTGATGTTTAGTGGTTTAACATAGTAACTTAACATTTACAACTTCATAATAAATTATGATCATTTAACATTTTAAAAAGCATAGATACATTATTGCTGCTATAAATATACTATTTACAGTAGGAAAATCATTAAAGTATTTTATGAATATTATTGAAAAAAATTTGAATTGTTTTTTATAAGAATTAACCCATTCAGTGTACTGCGGGATTCTATTAGTATCATCTGGAAATGTAAAAAATACCAAGTGATAGCCAAATAGAAAAGTATTTTGATGGAATCACATTGAAAATATTTTGTTAAATTAGAAAGAAAAAAAATCTTATTTGAAAATATTTTTACATATAATGAAAAAGACATTATTTTTAGAATTTACCCTGGATTTGAATCCATACACACTAAACCTTGAATTAATTATTGTAGGTTCTAATCATGCTTAAGATTTTTCTTTTAGCTAGATATTCATAACAAATTGCCCAATATTGGTTGATAAATAGGTGTCTATTTATTTTTAGCTAGGGAATAAAAACTGCTTTGAACTCTTATTACCCAGAAACCAAATACCTGAAGAAAAAGCTTTATCTTTTACTATTTAAGAAATTTTATTAACTTCATATGGGTAAAAATACTATATGTGCTACTTTTTTATAAAATGAATTTTAAATATTTTAATGCTACAAGCAGCTATAGTATTGTTTAAAAAAAGATACAAAATGTCATGTGATGCATACATGTTTTATTGGTTATACCACTAATTTATCAAGTCAATAGAAGCGAATGGATCTTTTTAGATACTTTCCTACAATAATATAGTAATTGTACTCTACACTATTTTGTCACATGGCCACCATTTCTTATGCTTCACAATCTGTTAATACAGTAGCAACTTTTTTCATACAATATTACCATCTTGTGCAAGTCATAGTAATCAATGGATGCTAGAATGTTAGTACGCCAAAATACCTATCTAGTACCTATTGCTCCAATATACCCAGATTAGTTTTTAGCTTATGTCTTTTATCAGTGGGGATGCTAAAATATGAGAGCAGCGCACCTAGACTTTGTATCTAATGCAGTCTCTAGTAGATACCTTTTATCTTTTTAATTGTCTACAAAAATGGCTGATAAAGGAATTCAAAGACCTAGATACACTGCTCTCAAATTCAAGCCTCCTCACTGATAAACACCATAAGTTTGAAACTAGTTTGAGGATATTAAATTAGTAGACATTAAGTAGGGATTTTGATACACTAACCTTCTAGCATCAGTCATTGATTGTTATTATTTACACTAGGTGGCAGTATTATATAAAAAAGTTGCTACCACATACTTTATTTCAGACATAGTTAAATAAATACATTTTAATTGGAAATGCAAAAGTTGTTTTTCACATAATTTCAGTTAATATCATGTTTAAATAAATAATGTATTATTAAAAGGTTTAAGATAGTGTTTTATATTATATTACAATTTAAATTTATAAATATCTATGATAACTTTCTCATTGAAATATAATACATTAAAGGCAAATCTAATACCATATACCTAAAGAAAAAATTAAAATACAACTTTATATAGCATTAGTATTATGAAAATGTGCAATTTATTTAAATATGAAGTTTTATATAATTATTACCTATACATGTTTTAGGATCAATAAACCATCAGTTACAAAATTCAGTTAATTTTGTAATAACAGATAACCAAGTAATGCTTATATTATTATTAATAGATTCAGGTGTTAGACAATTCTATGAACAGCCCAAATACTTGATTTCAAGAATTACACTAAATTACAGAAAGAGAGCTTATAAATTATGATTTCATGTGCAAGACTTTATTCTGATAATAAACATGGTATATCCAGTCAGTATTAAAGATGTGCATAAAGTGGATGATTAAAATATTTTACTAATATTAAGTTGTAAAACTTGATATTAAAAATGGCATAATTTGGGTAACCTTTAATATATTATATTATTTTAATTATTATTCCATGTATTATTTCCAAGTAATGATATTATCCTTGAAGATAATAATGATTCTATTCATACAGACCCCATTTAAATTTTTATATAAAAAAGATATTTGATTCTCATGCCTGCAAAATCAACTGATTTAAATATTAACTCTATTTGTCCCCTCTAGGAGAAAAAGTGAGAAGTAAATAACATCTAACATTTTTCAGTGATCTTGATGCTTGAGTTTATGAGAAAAAGTTTTTATATCATATTAATGTTGTATCTAATTCCATCCCACAGAATACAAATTGCTTTAATAAATTATTTAGTTACAAATAGAAGGAATCTTGCTTTCCTCTTTCTAAGAAATGGAGTATCTGCTTTACATTCAGTTTGAATAATCTATTGTTTACATATAGATATACACACATCATATAATCAAAAATATTCTAATACTATGACTATGAGGACATTTAATGATCTTGAAAGCACTTGGCTTCCATTTTATATTTACATTAATTTTTATTCAATTTATAGCTTTTCTTACTAATGCATATCAGCATATATAACTTTAATTTACATTTGTCTAAGGAAAGTTGCTTAATTCTATAATTACAATATAAATAGATGAGTAACTTATCAACATAATTTTATATGCTTAATATACGTCAATAAGATATGAACATTATCTCCCTATATTGTTATTATCCATAGTTGCAATTACAACAGTTTGAAAAGTATTAAATAAGAAAAAAATGAAAATTTCAATTCATAAATTTCACATGTATAATTTAGGGATCATCTTTTAGCCTACCATTTTTTTATCTTCTGCATTCATTCAGTTATGTAGTTGCTATCTCACTTTGTTTCTAGATTTGATATCTTTCATAACTGTACTATTTCAAATTTTAAAATTATTTTATTGATATCTAAATGTGTACATTTTAAAAATTAAATTATATTGTACTAAAATATATGTATATGCAATATGATATATATAGGTCAGACAGCAAATACTGCCATGGAAAGATGTAAGGAGCATGACAGGGCAATGATCAGGGCTAAATATATTTTTTGGATATGGGACGTAAAAGGAATTGTGAAAAAAATATTCAGGTAATAAATTATGTTAAAAATTACAAGAAAAGAAATTGTTATGAAATTTTGTATATTCAACAAAAAATTAAACAAATATGTAAACATGATTAAAGGTCCAGCACAAAATAGAGGAGAAATGGTCATTGTTAGAATATTGGAAACTTTAGAGTTATAATTTTAAAAATAAAAGGGATTATTATTATTATTTTTTGTTTTTTTTTTAGATTATATTATGGGGGAAAAAGGATTATAATAAGTTTAAACATTTTTATGTACATACATGTATTTTACTAATTATGTTTAATGCATGTATTTTAATAATTATATTTATTATAATGTAATGTAAGTAATGTTCACTGGGGGTTACTGTAGAATAATTAGTCATGTGATTGGTAAAAAAACATCTTGAAAGATTCCATTAAGGAACGAAAGCTAGGATGATGTATTAAATATTTTTTATTTATTTATAGTGAATTGTCTTATATAGAAGGTATAACATTGAAATTTGATTATTTAAATATATACATATGTTAAACATATATAATAAAAAAGATTTCTATTATCCATAATTTTAAGTAACTTCATGAAATCTTGAAAGTAAATGGTAACAAAAATGCGAACTTACTATATATATAATAGGCAGGAGTTGTGCTGTCATTTCAATTATTTTTTCATCAACTAACAATTGTCAAGCATTGTTAACCGAGAGGTCAGCGCAGCCGCCTTGTAAGCAAATAGTTGGTTGCTGACGGTTATTGTGGGTTCGCCTCCCGGCCGATGCTATGACATATGGAAAAAAAAACGAAAAAAAAAAACTAATAACAATTAGTAATTGTATTTATATTTTATATTGTTTAGTTGTTTTTTTTCTGCTATTATTGTTTTGTTTTTTTGCTAAAATAAATGAAAAATAAATATTTTTATTTTCAGACATCTACTTTGATCTCACTTTCAACTACATTTTTTTATACAATTCTTTTTTTAAAAAAACTGCTATATATATAAATTAAAAGCCAAAAATCCTTTTGAAAATTAACATTTGAAATTTTTAAAAGTTCAATAAATTGCTTTTTTTCTTTTAAAGGTTAAAAAAAAATTAACGAATTGTAACATTTCTTTATTCATAGAGAAAGGAAAGATGTTAGAAGAGATGTATTTTTAGTTTCAAAATATAACTCACAATCTTAAAAAAAAATGCATTTGAAATGTAAAATCCACTTGTAAAAAGAAAATAACCAAAGTAACTCTAGTAGAAAATTTCTGTCTTCAATATGATTGTCTTCTGTTGTAAAAAAAAAAACTTTTCACAAACCTTCAAAAAAAAAAAAAAGATAAATAAATTTACTTATTTTCATGTTTTCAAACTTGGCAGGTTTTACTAATAAACAACAAGTCTAAAAGACTGATTTTAAAAAATAAAAGAATAAAAAATAACCGTTTTTGCTAGATATTCACCAACTAAACATGTAAAAATAATATATCTTTTTCTAAAAAAAATCTTTTAAATTATTTAATATGTTATTTTAATAGTCTGCTTTCCAAAAAATCAAAATAAAATTTACATTTATTTACAATAGCCAAAAAGATTTCACAAACAAAAGAAAAAACTATTTAAAACTATACAGATCATTCATAAACAAAAATTAAAATGTATACCATCATAAATAAATCATTAATCTAACAATAAACAGAGCAAAACTCTCCATACAGTATTGCCACCTGTGCCAAACAGAGTAATCAATGGATGCCAGAAGGCTTGTGCATAAAATCCCTATCTAATGCCTACTCATCCAATATCCTCAGACTAGTTTCTGGCTTGTGGCCTTCGTCAGTGAGGAGCTGTGGATCTGAGAGCACTGCATCTAGATCTTAGGATCTAATGCAACCCTCTAGCAACCACCTTTTATCTCTACTTAACTACAAAACTATGAGAATGAAATTGAAAACACAAAAAATATTTGGTTTTCAATTTCATTCTCATAGTTTTGTAGTTAAGTAGAGATAAAAGGTGGTTGCTAGAGGCAGATCCAAAGCTCCTCACTGATGAAGGCCACAAGCCAGAAACTAGTCTGGGGATATTGGATGAGTAGGCATTAGATAGGTATTTTATGCCCAAGCCTTCTGGCATCCATTGATTACTCTGTTTAGCACAGGTGGCAATACTGTATGGAGAGTTTTGCTCTGTTTATCAACAATTAATGTGCTAGTATAGGAAATGTGATCATGTGATGCTTAATCTAACAATATTTACTTCTTATTAGAATTATTTAACTGTCCTAGTAAATTAGGTTGTCCAATATCATTAATAGAATATATTTATTTGAATAAACATTCTGTAAAATGTTTTATGATGAATTTGGGCACATTTTTCAGGGGAAATGCAGATCTTATTTATATTATAAAGATTATTTAAGAACATTCTAAAGAAATTCAGGGTTGATTGTCTTCATTAGTAAGATATGGTAGAAAATACAATAGGCATTGAAATATTACAAAATAAAATGTTTTATGAAAAAGAAATTACAAGATAACATCACAATCACTTAACCAGAATAAGAACAAACATATTCTATGCATAGACATAATTGTGTTTCATAGATTGCTTCATATTGTCATCACAAAACTCATGTCTAATCTATTATTATTACAAGAAGCAGCAGTAGTAGCAGTAGCTAATAGTAGTAGTAGAGTAGTATAAATGAACATGTTTTATATATAGACATATTTATGATTTACAGATTGGAGCATAGTGCCATCAAAAACTCATTTCTGATGTACTACTACTACACTCTACTACTACTGCTACTACTACTACTACTACTACTACTACTACTACTACTACTATTATTATTATTATTATTAGTTTTGTCTTATTATCCCTCTTTTTTGAATAACAGTGACCCTGCATAACTGCAAGTGATTGCTTGTGGTTATGATAAATATATTCACCATGAATCTAATAAGCTATCTATTCATACAGTGATTGGTTAATCAGTAAAAAAGCACATTAATGGTAATTTATTCAACAGTACTAAATTGAAGTAAATTAATTTAAATGATATATACATTTTTCAAATGTCTTTTTCTTAGATGTATCGAAATCAATTATCTGATAGAATTATTTCATTTAATTAGCAACAGAATATGTTATGATTTTATAGATATATAATAATTCAAGTTAATTTTAAATAAAGAACAATGCTAATTTTCAATTATCTGATAGAATTATTTCATTTAATTAGCAACAGAATATGTTATGATTTTATAGATATATAATAATTCAAGTTAATTTTAAATAAAGAACAATGCTAATTTTATACTAATCTAGATGGTTGTGCTTTTATTCAACACAGCACCAATTCATGATAAGATACTTACTAAAATATACAATGCACTTGATCAAATGAATGTTCCTGGATAGCTCATATACTAGTTAAAATTAGGTATTAAAGCATTTACTTTGCAACTGCCATGAATAATTTAATACAATGGACATAGATGAACTGAAAGCTGCAAATTTCTGGATTGAATATAATTAAGTGTGTTTAGTCACTTGAATAAAACTGTGGTTTAATTAGATTCACAAATGGCACATGACCTCTCAAGGAATTAATCATCTGATTATTTATTTTACTATTAAAAGAACAAAAGCAATAATAAGTAATCATTACATAATATTAGTTAAAAATATAAAAGCTACTATTATGAATACAAATGCAAATATATTTTGCAAATAGACACAAATTAGTAAGATAAAATGGCCTATAAATTCAATATGGAGCACATTAAGGGAGCATCTAGCAGATAGAAATGTTTTAGAAAATAATTTTTTTGAATTTTTAGATTTACAATATTCCTAATCAATATGTATAAGTATTAGTAAAACAGAAGCACATTAACCCTCTCTGACTGCACTAGCACTGTGATAGTTTCATTTGGTTTCACTGGAAGTAAGCTTTAAACATTAAATTTAATATTAAACTATTATTATTTATCATAATATAATAAATTTCACTATTGTTAAAATTATAGCATGATCAAATCAAGGCAATATTCATCATTTAACTGTCAGGGAGGATTGGATTTTTTTCAGATACAAAGGAAATCTTTTTATTTGATATTTGTTTTTAAAATGTGAATGGATAAATATCAATATCTGATAAATCTATCAATTTATGCTTTAAAAGATTAAAAAAAATAATAATTTTTACAGTATTGCAATTTATTTTAAAAGATGGCATATTCTAACAACTGATTACTGATTATATGTTAGAAAACAGCTTGTAACCAACTTCCCTGAAATTTGACTTGTTCAAAAATATAGCATTCCATTTTTTAACAAAGTTAGAGCCAACCATGGGACAATAAAAAACAATCAAGGTTCGGATTAAAATCATTTAAGTTAGCAAATTTTTAGATATACCAACATCTATAAAAAAATTTGGAATTCAAATATTATGAATAAAATATATATAAATGAACTGCTTTGGGAAGAAAAATAAATTGTTAATATTCATTATAGGTAAAAAAGTTCACAACCCAAAACATTTAAAGTAACATATAATGCATAATGCCAATAACTGAAAAGTAATCACACAGAATTAAAATAAACATAAAAATACAAAGCAAGAGTAAAAGCAACTGCTCACAATCTAAAGTCATTGTCTTCTCCTTCATTGTTCATCAATGAAGCATGTTGGGGAGGCTTTTATCATTCATTGAGGCTATTTTTTGCCCAAAGACAAATCAAAATGGTTGTCTTAGGCTATAGAGTGGCCATTTTTTATTAGTACAATTTATTCAAACATTGCAATATTCAGAACTAATAAAAAATTAAACCAGTCTTTTACAACATTAATACTTATATTAATAAGTTTTCTGGTCTTTAAAAATAAGTACCACTTTTATATCTAATGCTTCCCTCCAGAAATCACCTTTTACATTTTTAGTTAAATATAAAACTATGGGCCCAATTGAAAATACAACAATGTTTTTAATCTAAAATAATTTATTTGTATAAGTACATAAATGAATTAAATTCAGTATCTATATATGTTGTTGTTTAATGATCTTTTAATAACCTCATTCAGGGATACCCTTTGCCTAGAATTGGTAATAAACCACTATAACATCACATGACCAGCTTTCTTATGCTTACACAATCTGTAAACATTGTAACAAGTTTTTTATACAATTATTGCCACCAAGTAAAAGCTATAGTAAAAATGTGTGATGGATAGCATATGAAAATCCATTTCAAGGTCTTCCCACATTGGATTTTAGATTATGGCTTTCATCTATAAATAGCTTTGAATCTGAAAACACTGTATCTAAATTTTTAGATGTAATACATTTTTCTGGAAGCCATCTTTTATCTTTTTAGCTAAATATAAAGTGATAAACTCAAACTGAAAATGTAATAATGTTTTCATTCCAAGATAATTTGCTTGTATAGTCATAAACACTTGAACCCAGTTCAGTTTCTATATATTTGGATTTATAATTGTCTAGTGTTGGTTTTAAACTACTGTAACATCACATAACCTCAATTTCTTATGCTTACACAATTTGTTAACCCAGTAGCAACTTTCTACATAATATTACCATCTAGCACAATCCATAGTTTGAGCTCATAGTTTTATAGTTAACTAAAAGGTAAAATGTGCTTTCTGAAGGCATGTACTAAATCCAAAGATCTAAGTGCAGTGTTGTCAGATCCAAGGATCCTCACTGATGAAAGACATGAGCTAGAAATTAATCTAGGGATATTGCTTGAATCATTACTAGGTATCAATTTTCAAGCATCAACTTTCTAGAAACCATTGACTATTATAGTTTTGTACTAGATAACAATATTATATGAAGAAAGTTACTACTATGTTACCAGATCTGTGTAAGCATACGAAATAGTGGTCATGTGATGTTATTGTGATTTGGTATGAATAATAGCTGAAGAATATTGCAGACTCAAGTTATTAAATCCAATGACATCAAAATATATAGATGCATCTGTACAAATACCTTAGCTTTAATTGAAAATATGTTTTCAGCTTGGGCTCATAGGTAAAAGGTAAAAAAATTGCTGCTGGAGAATCCAAAGATTATGGTGGAATGTTCTCAAATCCAATGAACCTCACTGATGAGAGTCATAGGCTAAAAACTAGTCTGCACACATTGGATGAGCAGATATTAGATGGGGATTTTGATGCATTAACCCTATAGCATCTTTCAATTACTAAGGCCTGCACTAGATAGCAAATTGTATGGAGAAAGTTTTTATAGTGTTCGATTTTATACAGAAAAATTCTAATAAAATTAAGATAAAGAGTTAGAAATATTTTAAAAATATTAACATACATTCAATAATATGTAAAAATTAAATGTATTCATAAAAAAATACATGATATTCTATGATCAGCTTCATAAGTTACTATTGCTAAACAGTAACAATTTACTAGTCATTTTCAATTAAGACACAGCAATGTAGAAAAAAAAAAATATATAAAAATATTAAAAGAGGTTTCATTTAGTAAAAGTTAAATGTTTGAATTTATATAAGGTATTATGAAAAGTATTAAGAATGAAGAAAGGAAATATAATTAAGAATTAGCAGGGAAAGCTATAGATTGTATTTGAGTTAGATAACTGGATTGGAAGACATATGGATGTCTGATAATTTTAGATTTTTTTCTCAATAGTTATACATTAGATAAAATGCTGGGCTTGTGCTAGTATTTTTAATCTAATGGTGAATATCCTGGCACCTTACTGATGACACCAGAAGCAGAAACCGGTCTGGGGTTGAGGATATTCTCAAAGCTTGTTAAAAGCTTATTTTGCAAGCTCTATATATAACATTTGTAAACACAAGCTTTATTAAATTATGTCATGTGACATCTGACTTGATTTTTTTAATCAAATGTAAGAAGTATAAAAAAGATGTAATGAAGTTTGTAAAATTTTTTTATAAAGATCTATATAATAGTAAAGAACAAAAAAATGAAATAATCTTTGAAATTATAAATTCTTCTGAATAACGGTTCTTTTAAATAAATTATAAAGAATAGAAAAGCTCCAGGAAAATATTAGGATAATTATCAATATCTTAATAAAAGATATAAAGAAATTGTTATCAAACTATGTACAAAACACATAAGTAATACAAATGTATTATATGATTGGAAAAATGCAATTGTATATTATTATTTAAAAGTTGTAAAAATAAACAATATTAAATATTGTAATAACATGAAAGCTAAAGCCTTCAACAGATATGCCTTAAACATGCTAACATGACAGCCAATAAGATGGAATAATGACATCACATGGACCTCTCAATTCTCAAACACAAGTCGGAACTATAAGAAAAAGATGGACACTCTTAGTTCAAAATGCTTAAGTATGGCTTATTTATATATAATTGAGGCATAGATGAAGATGGGTCCATCTTTTTCTTATAGTTCCGACTTGTGTTTGAGAATTGAGAGGTCCATGTGATGTCTTCATTCCATCTTATTGGCTGTCATGTTATCATGTTTAAGGCATAACTGTTGAAGACTTTAGCTTTCACGTTATTACAATATTATCTGTTTACACTTAATAAATTTTATATATTTTAATATTAAATATTAAAAATCTGTCAATCTTTTATCAGTTCTATACAGGATATTTATTAATATTACAACAAGTCAATTTTTGGACTTAAACCAACACAACAAAACCTATATTTAAAAATAGTTTTTAATGTAAAGAACCAAAAAATATGAGATGCCACTATATTTTGTATTTTTAGATTATGAAAAGCATTTCACCCCTTTAAAAATGTTCATGACGAATACAACTTTAAGATATTAAAATATAGACACAGGAAGTAGCCAAATTCTGAGAAATATTTATTAAAATAGAACAGAAGTATTAAATTTACTACTAAAAAAATGAAAATTGTAAAAGGTGTGTGAAATGGTGATTTTATATTTCAAAAATTTTTATAGCAGTTTTATGAAAAATATTTTGCAGATTAAAACAGGAAACTAAGAGAACAAAGAATTGCAAGATGTTCTTTAATTCATTTACATTTTTAAAGTGATACATTTGTTGTTATTCTTGAAATATAATAATTAGAGCTTCAGCAAATATTACAAGAATCATCAAGTGAAATCAAAAAAGTAGAACTAAAATACTTATTAAAAAGAACAAAAGTAATGATCAATGATTTTTCATCTAAGAAAATACAGATTGATAGTAATAAATTAAAATAAGTTAATAACTACAAGTATGGATGGAAACAATAAATGAAATTAGTCATAGAATTAAACTTGACTAGAGTGTGTTTGTTAGAAAGAACTTAATATTAAAAGGATATTTACTTGTGTATTTAATAAGCAAGATGTATATTCCCAATTTTTGTATATGGATCTGAGACTTGGATGCTTATCTGAAGAGCAATACAGCAACTTTAAACCACATAAAATTTGGAAAGATGTATGTTAGGAATAACAAGAAAGGATAAAAAATGTAACACATGATTGAGTGATTAAACAGATATCAATGACTTCATAGACAAAATTAATAGGTTTAAATGTAGACAAATTGGACATGTTTTACTAAGATATCTATTAGATGGATAGACAAAGTTTTAAATTATATCCTAAAAAATTGTCAAAGATAGGAAATGGATGAGATAGAAAAATTTTTGAAGTCACGTGAAGAAGAAAAACTGGCTTAAACTTGCAAATTTTTTCATCCTGCATTGGATCAATAATCATTGAAAACTATATTCTGATAAATGCATAATCTAATAATAATAACTGATAATATAATGAAAAAAGTATATACTTAACAAACTATTATATGATTATTTGAACTTTTAATCTCCATCTACATTCACTTTATTTTTTTCAGAGCTTTAATCTACTGATTACTTAAGCAGTCAATAATTTGGTCTGAAATAAAATAAACTGAATTAAAGCTCTTTACGCATATTATTGTGTGTCATATAAATATATGAGTTTATTAAAATAATACTAAATTTCTTTTTAAAAACTGATAAATGCAATATTGGTTCTATTAAACATAAAAATGAATTTAACCTCTTTATCGATGCAATAGATTAATATAATGATTTATTCCTTAAATTCATTATTGAAATTTTTTCCCAGGAGTGTAATCATATGACTTTTATATTATTCAGTATTGTGTTTCTAAAGCAATTATTGTCTTTCAAATATATCAAACAAGAGAAATTAGCATAAGTTAGTTCATTGATCAAGCCATTTAATTAACTCTTTAATAAACATAAACTCAATAAAGACAAATAACTTGATATAAAACATATTACTAACAATTACATTAGAATGTAGGAAAAGCATATAAAAAGAACTTTAAAATTCATAAATGAAAAGATGTGTTGGAAGTCTGTGGTCAAGTTCCTTATAATTGACATCTAAAACTTCAAGTATATACATTATACTTGCATTCAGTCAAATCAAATATATATTAATAACCTTATTATATTAGCTATAGCATAACAAAACACTAAAATTTTCATAAATTAAAAAAATTGTTCCTCTTTTTTTTTTTATTTTTCAAGGAAAAATTTTTACTTGATGAAAGTTTTTCTGCACACTGTATGAAAAATGAAAACTTTTTATATTATTTTGTATAGAAGTTTGAAAACTTTTATAATGCAAAGAATTGCTCATTCCTGGTTATATATATATATATTATATTAAATATTTTTATGGATAAATTAAGATGTAAATAAAGTAATAAGTAAGATTAATTTTATTAATAACTGATGAAACAAAATAATACTGAGGTTTCTATGTAATTACCTACAATCCTTACATTAAACAAATTTGTCACCAATATTTTTTTGTTTTGAGTTCTTTTATAAAATGAAGACATTCTACTGTTTTTAAATTAATTCAAGACAAATAAGCAATTTTTTTTTCTAAATGGATTCAAGGCAAAATATCATTATTGAATATTAGAATAAATTAGTTTAACTTAAGAACTGTCAGTAGAAATTAATAGTTACCAAGTGAGAGCAGTTCTAAGTTATTTCTTTTGCTATTAAAGCAATTAATCTAGGGGATTTGAACCCAAACTTTCAAGCTCCCTTCAGCTATCCTTTTATCTATCTATCTATCTATCTATCTATCTATCTATCTATCTATCTATCTATCTATCTATCTATCTATCTATCTATCTATCTATCTATCTATCCATCCATCCATCCATCCATCCATCCATCCATCTATCTATCTATCTATCTATCTATCTATCTATCTATCTATCTATCTATCTATCTATCTATCTATCTATCTATCTATCTATCTATCTATCTGTCTGTCTATCTGTTTATCTGCCTATCTGTCTGTCTACCTACCTACCTACCGACCTACTGACCTATCTACCTACCTACCTACCTATTTATCTATCTATCTACCTACCTACCTACTTACCTACCTACCTACCTACTTACCTACCTACCTACCTACTTACCTACCTACCTACCTACCTAACTACCTACCCACCAACCTACCTACCTATCTACCTACCTATCTACCTACCTAACTACCTAACTATCTATCTATCTATCTTATCTATCGTTTAATTAAGAATGTTTTTATCTTGAAGGAATATGCAAAGACTTCATTAGATGTAAAAGAATTATATGCCTCTCTGTAAAAAAGGAAAGACTCCATTAAGATTATTAATAAATTATTACTTAATAAAAATGTACATAAATAGAGGCAGAAATTATTAATGATGTTTTGACTTCGGTTGATATAGATATTGTAGCTGCATTTAGAGGTAATATATATAAGATGATGAAAACTTGGTCAATGGGTTGGCTATTAGTGCACTTGTTTGTAGTTCAGTGTTGGCATTTAAAGGAAATAGTATAATTATTCAGATATTAAAGTAATATAAAAACTATAAATTCCTAAGCTATGTGAATAATGTGTTTGTTTGCACATTATAGATACTTATTAATTGTTTATATAATGAATTAAATATGAAATCAGAATTATAGTGAACTATGGAACCTGAAAATGATAAGGAAATTTGCAACTTGGATTTAAAAACAAAGCATTGTCTTAATTTGTTGTATTATAAAATGAATGGCATAATATTTAAAGTTAGAGGATATTATTACTATATGAACTCATAAACCAATGTTACATAAATGTATAAGTGTGAGAGAATTTTTGCATTGAAACAATTATTTATATAAGTTTGATTCTGACAAGAATTTGTATTTGGAAATTTATATTCATGATAGGATAAAATCTAATTTTAATTGCAACTGATATCTATAGATATATTGATCAATTAAAAAGAAATACTATATATAAAGTCAGAAAAGTTAGAAATTGTAGAAACTGAATGGAACTGCCATAGTTACCAAATGTTTGGAAATAAAATTAAGAAGTTTATTATAGTAATATTTGAAATACAAACACTCTTCATATACCTGGAAATATATATATTGGTGATTATTGATCTTTTCTGCATGTGTGTCATCATGTATACTGGTGATATGAGATAGTGTGGATAATTGCAAGTCTGAGTTCAAATCCCCTATATTTAAAGTTTTGTATAGATAAGTTCAGTGTTGTATTTAGAACATCCAGAAATTTGAATAAAATAATAAATAATACAAAGGGTAAAATATATAAATTGTACTAGACTGATGTTATGTATGTAGTGGGTTGCAGCAAATTGGATTGCCCATGTATATACTACAACGAAGCCCATGCACATTTGAGAATTAAAACAGTGCAACAGTCACTTATTTACAAAAAATATAAAACTGATTTGACAAATGCATCTGGATTTTATTATCACAAAATAGGAATATAGACATGTTTTTAATCCTGGTATTGTTGAGATGATTTGTGAGGAAAAAAATGATAGAAAGACAAAAATTAATGAGGTTTGGTTTATTGCACCAAATAAACATATGATAAGAAAAACAATAGCATTCAAATACATAAAAAATGGGATTTAATGGTAAAATAGTGTGGGTGCTTTTTTATTATTCATCAAAAGTGCTTATGATACTAACATGTTGAAAATCTACTTGGTTTATTTAATTCAATTTTAATTTTTATTCTCTACTGCAACAATCTAATCATATAATGCAACCAATGTCTTTAGATTTGCTACATATTTCTTTTGAAAGATTGTTATTAATTCATGATTTATTAATCAACATAGTGGCAGGACAGTATTTCCCCAAGCTTGGGGAAATACTGTCCTGCCACAGTTGCTGTTTAGCAGACGATGTAAGCTGGATCGGTTTACCTATGGCTAACCGCGCCACCAAGCAGGCAGTAATGCTGGCTGCTACTTGGCATAATGTTCCTGTGTGTATGCATGGTAAACAGTGCCATCTAGTGGCTTTTACTTGCGTCGTCTGCTTTTGGCCCCCTACTCTGAATGTTTCTGCAATTTTTGCAGAAATGACGTCTTTAGCAATGGCAGGACAGTATTTTCCCAAGTACCAATATTATTATAGGAGAATATAGTGAATGTATTAGTGAATTAGTAGGAGAACAAAAGAGAATAAAGAGTGACTTTATTCAGTTAAATGATCTGTACATATCAAGTATCAAACAACTGCTATATTTACATGTAAGATCATAATAATATTGAAATTGTTTAAATCAATAAAAAATCTGGTTCAAAATATTAAATTATACTTCTGAATATAAATTAAATTACATTAAATATAGAATTAAGACAGCAAAATGAGTATAAAGGCTTCCTAGCAGAGTTTGTTGTTTTGGAAAAAAAATACTAGCTTTATTTTTAATATCATTTTATAGTCAATATTCACTATCTCTTACTTTAATAAGGTATTTATTTGTATAGTGCTATGTTAATTCATTGTAATTGTAAATTAGTGATCAGGCTAATGCACATGCACTTTATAGATTTTAAACTATAAGTAAATTAATACTCTCATTCTCAAACACAAGATAAAGTCTTTTTTTGAATAATTGAAAGAGAATATATTTTTCATTATTTTTTCATTTTACTGCAGCATGGAGGTAACAAAATCTGAATGTAAACTTTAACAAAACTTTGTTTTAATATTCTGCATAAAGCACTCTAACCTTATTCTTTTTTATATTTTATATATTAAATTTAATATTTATTTATTTAAACTTTTAAACTCATTTTATATTTAACGTGATGTATTTATTTATACATTTTATTTTATATTTATTTAGTATTTAATTCCATGTGTTATCTCACTATCAGAAAACATCTCTGTAACTGATTTCGTTTTACAATAAGTAATTTTTGGTGTATTACTATTTTTTTTCATTTAAAACTTTCCCATGATGCAATTTATTTTTCAAAGGTAGTTGTTGATCATAATTGTTTATCATACATTAATGTTAGTTTTTGATAAATAATAAAAACTTCAGTCTTTGAAAAAGATTGCAACTACATGGAAAAAATAATTAATTTAGGTAGATGACAGGTACTTAGGTTAGCTAAAAAATGCTTTTACTATTTCTGATATACAAGGGAAGTTAAAAAAGATGTTTTTGTAATAATAAAATATTTATTCTTTTCATAATGAAATAATAATTTCATTGTGTTTGTTTTTATTATCTTTTCAAATAATTTAAGACCCTAAGCATGCAATTATAGTATTAATTTTCTTTTCTTTATACACATGTGTGTGTGTATGCATCATAACTTTTTATATCTATAATTTCTTTAAAAATATGTAGCCACCTTTTTATTAGTTTTGAAGATGTGTACATATTTAATAAAAATGTTCAGTATAACAAAATTATTTGGCTATGCAAATCAACAAATTACTTTTCTAAAGAGCCATATATACAAAGAAAATAAGCAAAAATAAACTTTATACTGCATAATAGAAAGAAAAAGAATTATCTTTTATTTAATAATATTTTATAAATAAAAATAATAAATTTATGAAGTAAAAATAAATATGTCGCTCTTTTTCAAAAACATTTATCACAGGGGACATGAATTCTTCAACAACTCTTTTAACAAAAAATAAACCCACATCATAATAGTATATAATTAAATAGATAAGTAAATGTTTAATACACACAATTTTTTTTATTTTTAATAAAATGTTTCTTTAGATGGTCTCAAATAATTTTTCAATTTAAAAGTCAAATATAAAATAAAGTTTTAAGCCTTTGTACATATAAAAAAGTTAGCTATGTATAATATTTTAAGTATAGGGGATTTGAACACAGATTTTCAAGAAACCTTCAACTATCCACACTATCTCATACTACTGATGCACATGACCACATACATGTAGAAAAGATAAATAATCACCAATATACACTGAGCACTGATTATATATATATATATGTGTGGGAAATGATAATCTGGACCAACTGGTGAGTGCTGGTTCAGCACAAAATACTTATATTGGTGATTATTTATCTTTTCTACATGTATGTGGTCATGTGTGTCAGTAGTATGAGATAGTGTGGATAGTTGAAGGTTTCTTGAAAGTCTGAGTTCAAATCCCCTTTCCTTACAATTAAGTTCCAGGTATAAGTATAACATTTTAACTAAGATTGTTTTTTCTAAATATTTTTCCTTTTATACTTAATCTTGTAGTTAAGATATAGATTTTTGTTTCACAGAAATGTTATTTTTATTTCATACATTTTAATATTAAAAATTGTACTAAATTATTTTTTCTTTCATGTAATTAATACAACCTACTTTAATATACATGAACTGTTAACATTTCGTAATGATGCCATAAACTTCAGATTAAAATTGAGATAGAAAATTTGTTGATGTAATATGATAAGGCATAAAGTCATTTTTTGCTACTTTCTCATTTCCAATAAGCATAACTGACTCTTGTTAAAAAGATTAACTTAGCAAATGCTAATTGTAATTTGAAAAATTACATAAATATTTTATATATAGAGGTTTGAACTCAGACTTTCACATGACCCTCAACTATCCATGCTAGCAGTATGAGATAATATGGATAGTTGAGGGTCATGTGAAAGTCTGAATTCAAACTCCCTATATTCTACATTTGGAGTGCAGATATGAAAAAGCCTGTACTGTAGAAAAAAATCATATATAAATATTTTATATCTTTTTTATTTCTTTTGATAATTTCAACTTTTAGTATAAAACAATTAAAGTAATTGCTTCATTTTTTCAAAACAAAATTGCAGTCAATGGCCAAGAGGTTAGCACAGCTGCCGTACAAGCAGTTGTCCTGGGTTCGCTTCCCGGCTGATGCTCTTGACACATGCAAAAAAAAAAAACCCTCCTTATCCCACCTAATCTACTGCATATTTTTTATCAAATAGATAAAATACTTATGGTAATACTAAGTCAAAATAGCATTTATTAGTATTTGTAAATAAAAAAAAATTATTATTAAATTAATTAGTATATTGTTTTTCTGAAGGTTCGTGATGATGGTATTTTAGTTGTATTTATATATTGGACTATTTCCATCATCTAATATGTCTTTAGAAAAATTTAACTTTATTTAAATATTCAGAGTCCATTCATCTGTTAGTAGCAGCACACAGGCTAGTATATAATTAGTATATTAACTACAAATTTTTTTTTTCATGTGTCATAGCATCGGCCGGGAAGCGAACCCTCTAACCCGGGACACCTGCTTGTAAGGCGGCTGTGCTGACCTCTCGACCACCAACGCTTGACAACTACAAAATATTTGAAGCAGAAAATGGTAATAATAAGTAAAATGAAAAAAAAAGTTTAACAGCATATATATTGTTTTACAGCACATGTATAATAAATGGTAATTATTTATTTATAATAATATAAATACATCAAAATTAAGCATTAATACATTAAAAAATTATTATATATATATAAAGTTATAAAATAAATGCTTGAATAATTTTGTTTCCAATTATTTAAAATCAAATTATCAAAGAATCTAATATCTTCAAAAGAAAGTTAATAATCGTACTTGATAAATACATTTAATTGCCAAATTAGTCTAACAGTAAAGGAAATATTATTACAAATTATGCTACTGAGACATAATTTTCTTAAATTACATGATAAAATTGTTCTTTTCATTCACTGAAAAAAAATTGAACAATAAAGAAAAAAAAAAAAACCATAAATAAATAAATTACAATATTTACAAAAAGAGGAATGAATAGAATCAATTATTTATTTCACACACTTATCAAACAAATGCCATATAATCAGTAATAATCCAAAGTCAAGTAATAATAGTAAAAACAAAGTTATATGTAATTCGGAAATAAATCGGATAAATTGAATAAGATATTAATAGTCTATAAACAATAAAGATTGTCAATTCCTCTACAAGCTTTGTGGTAAATGCTTAGCCAGAGCCAGCACGGTTTCATGCTTTGGCACTCCTCAGAGAGGTGTCAGGGTAGGTTCAAACACTAGATTTAAAAATACTAACCCCAAAAAAAGCACTTATCTAAAAGTTATCTATTGGGTGGAAAATCTGAAATTTTCAGACTTCTACATGTCTTCAAACCCAGCTATCCAACTCAAATAGCTATATGGGGCTGATAGATCTTCAGCCATACCATATATTAGTAATCTTAGTATCACAAAGCTTGTAGAGGAATTGGCAATCCTTATTGTTTATAACTTATAAGCTTAAGAGATAGGGTCATGTGATCTATGACTTATTTTTGATTAATAGTCTATGGTTTGCAAAATTTGCTGTTCTTTGTTGTATACAGAAATGTTTTGTTAAAAATAATTATGATGTAAAAAAATCTTACAAAATTATAATAATCTTAAAAAAAAAAAAAAACGTTATTATTTTTATATAACAGATCTACTATTCATCATATCTATTTATTGTGATTCTCCATTTCTAGTATTGACTTTGATAAAAAGAAAACATTTCTTAAGATTTAACAATACTGAAGTTCTTATAAGACTTGTATTGATAAAAATTAAGTCAAATTTAAGTATTTACATTAAATTTAATACATAACTATTCCATTAAATTACTTCATATATATATATATGAGTATCTTTATACTATTGGCATAAGAATACTCACATCACATCCAAAATCCAGAATTTGAATCTGTGTGGAATTAAGAAAATTTTGCCACGTGGCTGAGGTTTTTCAAGCAAGCTTAATATTTTTTATAAATAGTTAAATGTAGCTATCCCAACTAGTTATCACAATGTTCACCAGAAATTGATAGTGTATAATTTTATCTGTAAGGTGAAACAAAAAATAATCATAAACTTTTACTATACTTCATTTGACAAATCGTATCATAATATTTTATCTTTAACTTTTTTTCTATTTTAAAATACTAAAATGGCTTTTGTTCTGAAATAAGTTGTTTAAGCCTGTTACACACACACAAGCACACACATACATATATATATAACAAAGAAATTAAGTCATATATCACATGACTAATTTAACATGCTTGTATTACAAATATTATCTAATGAGAATGCCAATAGCCATTAGCAAGCTATTATATTTTTTATTATTAAGGCTTTCATGATTTTATATTGCTAAAGCTATTAATATATGGTGTATCTGAACTTAGTTCAGTACCAGATGGCTATTTAAATTAAATAGCTGAATTTGAAGACATGCGATGTATGAAAATTTCAGATTTTTTACTTAATAGTTAATCATTAGATAAAGTGGCTGGGCTTGGCCTGGTATTTTAAATCTAATGCTTGAATACCCTAGCATCTCACTGACAAAGCCAATATATAAAGACTAGATTCTAGTCTTCCAACCCTTCACTGATGTGAGCTAGTTCATGAGCAAACTAGCTCGAAACCATGGTCTGGAGGTGGGAGGCAACAAAAGAGATATTGAATTCTATCTCTCTCAACGTTTATGTAAACAAAGCTTGTTAGGAACTATTGGTAAAGCTCCATCTAGTGATCATATATATAAATATACATACACAATTTGCAAGTTTGTTTGTCTACATGATGAAGAAACTACTTTGTTATGCAGATGAACAAATGTTTGCAAACTTGAATTACAAATACAAAGGAAGGAAAAATCAATATATATATAGAAATATAAAGTCTGTCAAAACTTAATAATACCAATATCAATAGCAACAACAATATATATGTATATATATATTCTCAATGATTAATTTTATTGGTTTTTTTTGCTAAAGCATTTAATTATGTATTATTAAATGCTGCACAAATTTGTGGTTTAATAAAAAAAATATTATAGAAATATTGACGGAATTGCATAATGTTTAAGTTATTTATAAATTTATTAAAATCTTGCAACTCTTGAAGTTAGATTTGAAAGAAAGAAGCTTATTAAAGAATACATTTATAAAGAGCAGATATTAAAAAACAAAGAAAATGCAAATAAAAAAAGGTTAAAAAAGTAAATATCTAAAAAAAAAAGACAAACATGGAAATATAATATTAGTAATGTAACTTGCACATATAATGTAATATATAAGGGATTCGAACTCAGATTTACACATGACCCTCAACTCTCCATGTCATTTCATATTGTTGACTCACCTGATCACACACATTTTGAAAAGATAAATAATCACCAATATAGTATTTTGTGCTAATACAGCATTCATCAGTTGGTCCAGATTACCATCTCCACACATATATACAATCAGTGCTCAGCTTTATATTAAGATAACCAATCTTCATACTTTAATGGATAGGTTTCAAACCACTCCAATCCAAAACTCTTCAGCTGTCCATTTCATTGAAAATCTGAAGATGGAACATTCAAAGCCCACGTGAGTGCCAAGGTTGTCATCCTACTCATGTTAGTAAAATGTTAAAAAGAGCAAATGAAAAGATATTTTTGAAAACATTATAAAAGGAAAACAGAACAGAAAGTAGTATGTAAAACAAGTATTACAAAATGTGATTAAAGTCACTGATGATATTATATGAATGCAAAAAAAAAAGAACGATTTTTATATGAAAGAAAGAAAAGGGTGCGAGTTTTGAAGAGTATAATAAAAGATAGAAACATTGGAGGACAATTTTGTAAATAGGACTTACCTTGTGAAAAATAATTAATGGTAATAAAATTACATTAAAATGTAACTTAAAGCTTTCATAATATTGGGAAATATGAGTAAAAGTACTAAAAAGCACTATTATAGAACATTTCAAAAGAAATCAGGAATTATGGCTCAATAAATTACTTATTGTTCTGAATTACATTTTAAATGTTAATTATAGTAAAATAAAACAGTTTATTATAACAAAAGAATAAATGTAACAAAAGTAAAAAATATATATATAAACAAATTTTGGAAAAAAAATGTATGCTTGATCTAAATGGATTTTTTTTTTTACATTGTGTTGAAAATGAAAATGAAATTGTCTCAAGTCTTTAAAAAAAATTGATCCATTTAAATACATCATATGAATTTTTTAAAAGTTTGGTTTAAATTTAACTTTTAACTATGACAATCCTCTGCTATAACAGTACATATTATGTTGGACAACATGATAGATGGAATAGTTCATCACTGATTACTATTTCAGTACATTTTTCACAAATGTGTCTACGTTTACAGTTCAAATGTATTTTCCATAATTGTGATCCAGATGACCATAGTTATAATTACACCATTATTGAAATGCTACATTGAGGTTGCTAATAAGGATCACACCATGTATTTGGGATAATTCTTGATCATCAACCAACAACTTAATTCTCAAAGGGGGAAACAGCATTTCTCTTGTCCAATAGCATTTTATTGATATAATTTGTATTTCTATGGATAATTTTATTACAAGGAGTTTAAGTTAAAATAGTCTTCACAATGGACACTACTTTCCACCTGCAAAGATTGCTTTAAGATTTACTATTATCCTTAAAAGACCATATCCATTTTCCATGAACTCTTCCACATCTCCCTTACTCAGAGCATGCTTTCTCCTTACCATGTCAAATACATGTTTGAAATGAGGTTAAATAGCATGGACAATTATGCTTAGAAGAAAAAGAAATAACTTATTCACATTGAATATACTAGGATAATTTACAAGCTATATATTTTATTCCAAACAGTTCTGGTGTATTATATTTGGAAATCACAGATAAACAAAATTCAACTTTTAAATTAATTTCTGAAAGTCTTCCTTCATTTCCAATGCACATACATGGATAAGATAATAACATCTTCCAATTAAGAATTGTTAGTAAAATTTTATATCTATAATTATATTGCTACTATTTCTTATAAAACAAAGAATTAACCAAATATACAAATAACAAACAAAAGTAAGAAATGACTTAGTTAAGGCCTTATGTTTTCAGATCATAAAAAATCTCATTGTGAGTTGATATTAATATAGTAGTACAGTAAAGTTACTATAAAGATCTCTAAGTATAAGCTGTTCTTTTATGTATTGTTTCATTTTTCTTCTGTCATTCTTATATGATTAAAATAGTAGATGAGAGCATGTTCTTTATAATCAGGCATAGATGATCTTATGGCAACATTCTTTTACTCTGGTGGACTTGTAAATTATAGAAAAAAAAACTACATATTTCAAGTTCTTGCAAATGCAATAAGATGGATTCTAGACCCTCAATATGTCAACTTTTATTATATAAAATTCTGTATGTTCTTCTCTTATTGAGAAATGTTTTGGTAAATTTCTTTTTATTTACTATCACTGAAAAGTGTTTTGTACTTCCCTAGTCTTAATGCAAGTATCAGTGAAGATGGGTGCACTTGAGAAAGGCAATGGCTTTATCTTAATCTTGCTATGAATTAACTATTATCCATGACCATTTTTTCCCTGTCTAGTCTGTTTTTTATTGTTAGTTTCCCCTATTTCTTTATTTCATTCTTCTATTTATAACATCCCTCATAATATGAATTGCAATCCTATACTTGCCAGTTTTAATTTCTATGGTTTTTTAAAATTATATTAATTAAATATTTCAATTCATCAAATGTGTGTAACAAAAATACATTAATTTTAATTAACTAGTTATATATAGAGCTTGCAAATAAGCTCTTAACAGGTTTTGCAGAATATTCCCAACCCCAGACCGGTTTCTGCTACTGGCTTCCTCAGTGAGGTGCTAGTATATCCAAGCATTAGATTATTAGATCATGTGGCATATGACTTGATTTCTTTGTAATTAATTAGTTATATAATTTTTATTAACATGTTTGATTAATTTTTACTTAATCCAATTTAGATGTTTATCAAATAATTTTTTGAAGGTAGCTTTCAAACTTGACCCATTAACAAATACTATAATTCTAATGTTATTTGTAAAGAATTTATAATTACATTAAAAAAACTATCTTCACAAAAATAAAAAGAATATTTATTACTGATTTTTACAAATCAGACTAAAGTGAGTTTGTATTTCTTCTTTACATTATGAAAATATTCATATTCTTTAAGAAAGTGTAAATTCTTTTAAAATAACATTTAAGAAGACCAAAGAATAATGAATAAATATATCTGTATTTAAAATAGTTAACTTTTAATAGTTCTTTCTGCCCTGCGTCTAAGTCTCTTATTCTATGGATTTAGATTAACTCTTTATCCAGAGGTGAAAAAGATTGTAATGCAGAATGTGTAATTAGACTGAGTTCAAAACATTATAATAGATATATAATATATATATTGTCTATACTAAACTTAAAAAAATTGGAAAGGATTTGAATTCAGATGTTCAAATTTTCTACAGCTATGCACTCCATCTTATATAACTGATACACATGATCACATACATTGGAAAAAGATAAATGATTTTCAATATAAGTATTTTGTGCTAAACCAGCACTCATCAGTTTGTCCAGATCACCATCTCTCACACATGTATACAATCAATGCTCAGTTTATATTAACATAGCGAATATTTAAACATTAATAGATAAGCTTCAATCTTCTTCACCTGCCAATTTTCCATCCACATTATTGAAAACCAGATGATGGAACACTCAAAGATATCTTATACTTGAATATTACATATTTAGCCTGTATTCTGCCCATCCCTCTTCTGTGTATTTAAATAGGAATATTAAGGTCTTATATGTGAGGGGTCAGAGTGACTTAGAGTCAACATGGGTATGATAATAATATTGGCATCAACAACGACTTTGAGTGTTCCATCATCAGATTTTTAATGGTATGAATGGCTGAAGAGTTGGAGGATGGAGTGATTGAAGCCTGTGCATTAAAGTACGAAGATTTTCTATCTTAATATAAACTGAGCACTGATTATATATATGAGTGGGAGATGATAATCTGAACCAACTGATGAATGCTGGTTTAGCATGAAGTACATATATTGGGGATTATTTATCTTTTCTACATGTGTGTGGTCATGTGTATTAATTGTATGACATAGTGTGGATAGTTGAAGGGTGCTTGAAAATCTGAGTTCAAATCCCCTATACTTATATATATATATATATATATGATATATATAAATATATATATATATATATATATATTGTAACATAAATTAAAGGAGTGCAATGATAAATAAGATCCAAGTGTATTAAATAATTAAGAAAAGATTCAAATATAAATCCTTAGCTTAATAAATGAAAAGCATTGTAGCTTAAATTAAATTATGAGAAGAATACCTGAGTAGTGGCTATTAAACAAAAAGGTCAGACTGAGTTATCAATCATATTAAGGGTTATTGGATTAAATGAAACATACTTCTATAATTAAATTCCTCAAGATATCACAATATCAATAATTATAAACAAATTATTAATAACAACTATTATAACTCAGATATATGGAAATCAAGTGAGTGAGTACACTAGTAACTCAGAAGTTTCTCAGATATACAGACTGTAGATTTTATCCACTTTCATTTCTTGGTTTGATGTTAAGTGCATATCCAAACAAATACCAAGTGAATATGGTCTAGCAGGGTGCCACTAGATTATTTGAATCTAGACACAGTTATATCTAATAACCTTTCACATGTACTGGGTTTGAATCCCTTTTGGTACCTTATTTCTTACAAAATGTATGATTTTGATTTTAGACCCATAACACTGTATGCACTAATATTTAAGTAAACACCTAGGTAACATAAAACATCTTTAAACTGAAGTGGAATTCCTTAGACATAAATCATTTCTCAGATCTTAGCATAATGAATGTGTTTCAATATTTTTTTATAAGTTTTACTAGCTCAGATTACTATTGATTTAAGATGGCAATTCACTCATCCTTGCATGAAATAGATGAGGGGATGGTGGTTATAATAATACTAAGAAATCACTAAATACTATGAAATCAATATTTATTTATGGCCTTTAAACATTTAAACAGCTCATTAATTAAAACGTTGATGATGATGATGATGATGATGACAATAATGATAACGATAATGACAATGGTTTCAACCACAGCTTTAGGACTAAGCTTAATCATAAAACCTAATTTTTATAAAGAAATTCATAATTATTGTTAATCTTAGCATATTTAATCATATCTTAAACAACTAATATTCAACCAGTGATGATGAGTGATCACACTTGATAAAGACGACTCTTAATGAACTATATACACCTCGTTTAATAACATAAACTAATATTTATTACCGCATTTCTAACATATACATAAAAATTTCTATATTTACATGAAAATTTATATTAACAATAACAACAATAATCATAATCGACTGTTTTAAAATCCTAACATTAAATTTTAAATTCTTCCCCCTTTCCCGTAAATGTATTTCAAAAGTATATTGTATTAAATTGGGGTAACCGATTTGTTAAAATGTTCCATCCATAAGAAAAGTATTTCATAAAACAAAATCTCCACTCATTGGCACACATACTTTATAAATCTAACATGTAAGTAGAATGACAAAATAAATGTTAGTAGAATTGAAAGAGCAAGTTTTACCAAACAAGTTTTAAATCATTTTCTCCCCCTCCCTTCTAAGCTGAAACCTATACTTTCTTAAAACAAAGTAATTTAATATTTTACCACTACTTATTACTTCACATTCGCACACAATTATACACATGTAAAAATATTATTATGTAGGTGCGTGTTTTATCCCATAATAACAAAATATTATTTAAAACCAAAATAATAATACAAAAAATTATTTTACACATTAATATTTCATAACTGTAAATTAATAAACAAATAATTTTGATACATTCAAGATCATTTATGAAGCTCAAGGTTATTATTGGTAAAAAATTATTGGTTTTAATCGATCTGAATTGTCTTTAAAAGTTCTTTAAATAAACTATATCACTTTATAGCTAAAATTTTATTAAGACTCTGATATCATAAAGAAAATATATAAAAAAAAAAAATTTATACTACCAGTTCTTTGTAGCGACTTCTAATGAGTCAAATTTCTCTTGTTTAATGTCTATCTTTGGCAGCAACAATTTCCGTGTTTCTTTGGAACGATCTCTTTCTTAAAGTGTATAATTATTTGATGATGATGATCCTATGGAGGTTATTTGCTTTAGTGGACAATTTGGAAATCTTTATATTAATTTTTCTTCTCTTACTGTCAAGCATGATTCTTTTAGTGGATGAAATACAGCAGTTGTTTTCATGTTTATAAATTTCCTGGGTTTTAAACTCAGTTGCTGGAACACTTAATTGGACTTGATGATTAATATTTATCAGTAGATTAATTCATCTTTCTGATCTCCTTTGAATGCAGGTGAATGTTTTCTTCTTTCTATTTAAAAACATCTTATTTCTCTGGTCAGTTGAAAGGTGTAGAATATTATTTTTCAGACAAGATGTCTTTTCTTTCCTATATGATCTGCAGCTCCACGATGGTCAGGTCTTGATGGGACACATATATAATTTTTCTACCCCATCATTTCTTATATTTTCAACATTCAAAACTTCATAAAAAAATGATTAAAAAAAAAACTATCTAGCAGAACTAAAAATGTTTGTCTGCTTTAGCTTCAATAATTTTTTTTTTTTTTAAAAAAAGTCTCTATCACAAATATATTATAATAACAATAATCTAATAGCTCAACTGATTTTCCAGACTGCTTTTATATCTGATTTTTGAGTCAACTCACCCAATTAGAGTGATAGTGTGAATTGCTATTTTTGACCAACCCAAAAAAATCACATACCTGGTTTTCAGACACTTTTGTCTTAAAAAAAAATAGACTTAATCCTTTTTCCTTTTTCACGTATATCTGTAATATCTAAAATTGGAGTTTCTTTTCTTTCATCTTAAGTTTAGACAATTTCAAAATTAGAGTTCCCACCAAGCTTAAGCTCCAAAAATGACAAACAATCATTTACAAAAACAAAATTGCTACAAAAATAGATATCTGATTCAACAGATTTTCCCTTTTAACATAAAATTGCAAAAAAAAAATAATTTGACAGATTT
The DNA here is from genome assembly GCA_028023455.1 of Epiperipatus broadwayi. NCBI lineage: Eukaryota > Metazoa > Onychophora > Udeonychophora > Euonychophora > Peripatidae > Epiperipatus > Epiperipatus broadwayi. The sequence continues at coordinate 1,915,209 of JAQFVV010000113.1, forward strand.
AACCCTTCTTCCTTTCAATATATAATAAATGTAAATTTCTGTATGTAATGTACACACATACTTTATCATTTCAAATCATTCATAAACTGTCATTACAATAATCTAATTGCCAGCTTAGTAATTATAACCCTAATCTTTAAAATTAAATCCTTAGCTTTTAAATACCAATTACAATTATAGAAAAGCAAAATAGAGGTATTGAATAAGACATTAGAATTGATCAAGCATAGGTTAGTTTTAAAGAAAGTTAAAATGTTTAATATCTGAAATTTAATGATGGCTAACTAAATAGCTTTTATAACACACACTGCCTATACATATGCATTATAACATTGCTTTTTAACAGAAAAATTAAATATTGAATAATTTAAATGTGTGTATTACCTTTCTATCAACACACAAACAAATAAAGTATATAACTGGCCCCACTCTCTTTCTGTCTTAAGCTTTTAAAACCTGATCTTGTAGGGTTTAAACTTGGATGCCCTACAGCTTCCTTTTTAGATAAAAATGTGATGATTTTTGTTCAGCATTTTGTTTTCATGCACATTACGCTAAATTTAGCTAATGACTAAATTGTAATGGCACAATATATTGAACCGAGTTCGAATATGTGCATTCGAAACACCGGTCTCTTAGGCAGAGAAGAACATACTCGGAGAGTATGTATGCCCAAACGATAGCTATAAAGTATATAACTAACGTTACATTTCCAGGACATAGCTTCTTCTCGGCTGTTGAGTTGAACACCATGTCCAAAGCACTTTTTTGTTTGTGTATAACCACGGGCGCCAGCTGCTTATTCTAAAAGAATACTAAAAGAATAGACAACACACTTTGAACAGTGGCCACTAACTCAACGCCTAAATCCACGACTAGCTCAGTTGTTTGTAATCACTAATAGATTATACTTAATTAGTGGTTAAAAGACTTGATAAAAGAATTGTAAAAGGAGTTGATAAAAGAATTTGATAAAAGGAATTGATAAAAAGAATTGACCGACAAATAAAGTTTAATTTTAAAGATAATTTATTAACTAACATTTATTTACTAAATTTAAACATTTTATAATTCTAATAAAACACACGCATATTTTAAATTAACATTTCTAAATGGTTTAAATATTCCTATAGATTTAATAACAGAACACTCTAATTTAACTAATAAATATTGATATAATGATCACGCACATATTAACTCATGTACACACATAATAATAATAAAGTATTACATAGCATTTGGAATTTAATCACACATATCAATAGTTCATTTATGTATGATATAAAGTTCATATAATTAGACTCTTGAAAGATTCGTACGAATTAATGCAATGCAATGGCTATTACAGTATAAACGAAATAAGCAAATGTTTTTACCTAGGCTTTTGAATGTAGACATAGAATTTTGTTCTCTTTGGTGGCTGCTTTCGGTGAGGATATTTCCATTATGAATGCTTACCAGCCGGCTGGGACTTTTCCTTGATGAGTTTCCTGATTTTCACGATTATTACTATTGGAGACAATTAAATACTGACGGAGATTTTCTAAGTTGTTACGTTGACATTATTTCACGGGCAGATCTTGCTGTTTTCATCGGACTTTTTAGGCTGTGGAGAGGCGTGAATTCCCAAAATCTTCTCAACACTGCATTTTGTTTCTTAACTGACTCAATTAATTTCTGAACTGCACTACTCAATTAATTTGTGAACTGCACTCACTCAACTAATTTGTGAACTGACTACTGTCCGATAAAAAAAAGTCTATTTATATCTGCGACGTGTTGTCTTCGTAATATCTCCTGCAAAGATCTGTTGTCAAATTCCAGTGATAATCATTTGATAAACGTGTTTTGAAAGATTGCTTAATTAGTAATAGCCATGCAAAAATGTTGTTTGATATTAATTAATAACCATTGCCATGTTTTTTAATGATAATCTTCTTTAACTTTCATTTATTTAAAATAACATTTATTCTATTGTTGACACTCGCACATATATACGCACATATATATGCACATATATTAGTTTTAACATTATTTTTTCTTGAATGAAAAGAGATTGGTATGTTTTAACTTTTTAAATTATATTTTTATGAATACTAATAAAAACTCTTTACTTCCTTTTATAACCCTTAGTTTAATTTCTCAAACCAAGACTCCCCTCCCCCCTTTTGATTAATTAATTGTAGCTTTTTATTTCAAAACTAACGCTAGAAAACTATTTGATTTTTATCTTTTTCAAAAACAAACTGAATAAACTCTTCAACATTTAATTTTATGTTTTTCTTTAACGAAAGATTATTTTAATAATATAATTTTAGATAAAATTATATGTGCCTATATCAATATAGGTACATTACACCGCCCTTCCTTTTGAGAGTAAAATGCGTCATTTTTGACCATTTTATCTCTGACAACATTAAATCTTAATTTATTATTCTTTCTAAGTTTGCTTTTTGGTATCTTTTCCTTTTCCATGCTAAGGGCAATCTCCAATTATGCTTTTCTTCTTTCTATGCTGGTAACATTGCTTACAATGTTCGTCCTGGATAATGACCACGAGGACAAACTAAATTTGTGGCACAGGGATCTTTTATAAACGAAGCTTCGGCTGCCGATTCTCTTGATCGGACTTTGACTAAGAAAAGGTGGCTGCAAATGGCAGGAATTTCAACTGTCCATTTCCGACTTACGCCCTGGAAAACGATTGCCGATTCTCTTGATCGGACTTTGACTAAGCAGCTGCAATGGCAGGAATTTTCAACTGTCCATTTCCGACTTACGCTTTGGAAAATGAGGTACGAGATATGGGGATTCTCCCCTGAAAAGTGACTTACGACTTACTCTGGTTGTTGCCAGTGCGCTTTTTAAAAGAGGAATGATCCCGGCCAATCCGTTGCGGGTACTAGAATTTATCCAGTCGAGAGCTTTAAACTTAATCCTTATCTAACTTATTTCAATACTACCCTCATCCCTTTAGATTCGAACCCTTATACGCTCCTAATACAACTTAGATTGACTTTCATTTATATTATTTTTAAATTCATTACGAACATTATTTAAATATTTAGTTTTACGATACTTATTTTAAACCCATACGAACATTATCCATATTTATTTATGCTACAATATTATTTTGAAACTATCACGGACACATATTTATTTATATTACAATATTACTTTAACCCATTACTTTAACTTATATATTATCGTGCGTATATTCAAAAACTATCTTATTTTACTGCTCTTTATTATTATACAAAGATTTTATTGGACTTGATTACTTTAAACCATTTATTTACTTCCTTTTATTAACTTACGTATTCAAAACTATTTTATTTTAATGTGCATGTACTCAGAAAAAAAAAACTGTTTTACTTTATTGCGATTCATTATCATACAAATATCTATTTGACTAACTTAATTTTATTCTAGAAATTCCGTTATCTTTTCATTTATTTAAACCTACAACTTTACTTTTACATCATTAACTTGACCCATTTATTTAACTTGATTTTATTGATTGATTTTCTTTTTTTTATTTGAGCTGTTTGTTTACGAGCATTTCTTCTTAATTAATATGTGCGTGGAGAAAAAAAAATCTTTTATTTTGCGAAGCCTACGTTATTATTATTACTTGCAACATTTCATTTATTATTATTCATTCATTTTTAAATTTATTGTCTTAAGTTTTAAATAGAAGTTTCAGATTTAATTTATTAGATTTATTTACTTTAGAATAATCATATTCGTGCTCATTGTCCATTTCCGGTCCTTTTTGTTTATTTCCTTTACTATTCCGCCCGTTTACTAACTCTTAAACTATGTCCGGCGGCTCCTTTTTTCTTTCTACAAATTCTATAATATAAACTAACTTTCCTCTCTTATCGGTTCCGCTTTTATATTTTATTGCTTTATCTCTTTCTCTTTCCATTCTGTTTTCGACTTCGTAACTCAGAAAACCTTTATACCTAGACAAACTCCGAATTACTTCAATCTGGGAATATTTTTTTCTACGCTTTCTCTTTGTTTTAAATCTACGTCTACAGCGAATGCGAACGTTTACTTTAACCTTTTTAAATTTTTGTAAAAACTTTTCTACACTATCTACTACCTTGAACTTATGTTTTTCTTCTATTTCTTGATCTACATTTGTGTCTACTTTATTTATCACAATGCTATCTGATTCTAATTCAATTTCTATGTCTTTTATCACCTCAACTTCCTTTTCAACTTCCTGACTTTCTTTAATTAAATCTAACTCTATAACTTCTTGGTTCTTCTCTACCTTTACCGTTATCTCACATCTTATTTCTCTTACTTCTGCTCTGAGTTCTTTAATTTCTGTTTTAACCTGACTAATTTCTTCCTTCAATTCTGCTTTGAGTTCTAACTGACTTTGTTTAAATTCTTGACGCATTTCTTCCATCATATTCATCATCATTTTCATCATCATTCGCATCTCAGATACTTCTTCTTTCTCCTTTTCTACTAACTGGGGATTTTTAAAATATATTGGGCTTTCTTTCGGATCCATTTCTTTATTCATAGTTATGCTATTACTTTGTATTTTTTAAATTATATTTTGCAAAATCGAATTGTTTATTTATTTTTCTTACTAAGATGGAAACTCACGCTAACTCCACCCTTTTGTCCTTTTTACTACTCGTTCTAATGCTTTAACTCTGCCCAAATATCAACTGTCTCTGATTTGATAGCATACATGTCAAAATCTCTTTTCATTTAAAAAAAAAAAATCGGTCAATTCTTTTTTTTTTTTAAAAAAAATTAAAACACTTTCACAAACGTAATTTAGCTTTTTATAAAAAAAATTTTAAACAAGAAACATAGTATTTCGTTACTATTGTTTCTTAGGTTCAGCCCCACAGTTGGGTATAGCCATTTGAACCGAGTTCGAATATGTGCATTCGAAACACCGGTCTCTTAGGCAGAGAAGAACATACTCGGAGAGTATGTATGCCCAAACGATAGCTATAAAGTATATAACTAACGTTACATTTCCAGGACATAGCTTCTTCTCGGCTGTTGAGTTGAACACCACATCCAAAGCACTTTTTTGTTTGTGTATAACCACGGGCGCCAGCTGCTTATTCTAAAAGAATACTAAAAGAATAGACAACGCACTTTGAACAGTGGCCACTAACTCAACGCCTAAATCCACGACTAGCTCAGTTGTTTGTAATCACTAATAGATTATACTTAATTAGTGGTTAAAAGACTTGATAAAAGAATTGTAAAAGGAGTTGATAAAAGAATTTGATAAAAGGAATTGATAAAAAGAATTGACCGACAAATAAAGTTTAATTTTAAAGATAATTTATTAACTAACATTTATTTACTAAATTTAAACATTTTATAATTCTAATAAAACACACGCATATTTTAAATTAACATTTCTAAATGGTTTAAATATTCCTATAGATTTAATAACAGAACACTCTAATTTAACTAATAAATATTGATATAATGATCACGCACATATTAACTCATGTACACACATAATAATAATAAAGTATTACATAGCATTTGGAATTTAATCACACATATCAATAGTTCATTTATGTATGATATAAAGTTCATATAATTAGACTCTTGAAAGATTCATACGAATTAATGCAATGCAATGGCTATTACAGTATAAACGAAATAAGCAAATGTTTTTACCTAGGCTTTTGAATGTAGACGTAGAATTTTGTTCTCTTTGGTGGCTGCTTTCGGTGAGGATATTTCCATTATGAATGCTTACCAGCCGGCTGGGACTTTTCCTTGATGAGTTTCCTGATTTTCATGATTATTACTATTGGAGACAATTAAATACTGATGGAGATTTTCTAAGTTGTTACGTTGACATTATTTCATGGGCAGATCTTGCTGTTTTCATCGGACTTTTTAGGCTGTGGAGAGGCGTGAATTCCCAAAATCTTCTCAACACTGCATTTTGTTTCTTAACTGACTCAATTAATTTCTGAACTGCACTACTCAATTACTTTGTGAACTGCACTCACTCAACTAATTTGTGAACTGACTACTGTCCGATAAAAAAAAGTCTATTTATATCTGCGACGTGTTGTCTTCGTAATATCTCCTGCAAAGATCTGTTGTCAAATTCCAGTGATAATCATTTGATAAACGTGTTTTGAAAGATTGCTTAATTAGTAATAGCCATGCAAAAATGTTGTTTGATATTAATTAATAACCATTGCCGTGTTTTTTAATGATAATCTTCTTTAACTTTCATTTATTTAAAATAACATTTATTCTATTGTTGACACTCACACATATATACACACATATATTAGTTTTAACATTATTTTTTCTTGAATGAAAAGAGATTGGTATGTTTTAACTTTTTAAATTATATTTTTACGAATACTAATAAAAACTCTTTACTTCCTTTTATAACCTTTAGTTTAATTTCTCAAACCAAGACTCCCCTCCCCCCTTTTGATTAATTAATTGTAGCTTTTTATTTCAAAACTAACGCTAGAAAACTATTTGATTTTTATCTTTTTCAAAAACAAACTGAATAAACTCTTCAACATTTAATTTTATGTTTTTCTTTAACGAAAGATTATTTTAATAATATAATTTTAGATAACATTATATGTGCCTATATCAATATAGGTACAATATATATTGTACCGAGATATATCAGGAAGGAGTGTGCTTTCTTCGGAGGTACACATAATTTTAAAAATAATATAAATTGATAAACGATTTGTGTAAATATTAATAAAAATAAAAGATCGCGTAGGGTAAAATAAGAATAAAGATTTTTTTCTCATAGACAGGTTATCGTTAAAAGCATAAAATAAATAGTTTTATAATATATAATTTTGAATCGTATTTAAATAAAACCTAAAGAATTAAAATTGATTTAACTAAATTTGATTTAATTAAAATTTGATTTAACTAAATTGAAATTCGATTTAAGATTGCTTTAAGAAAAAAAAAAAGAAAAAGCAAGGTGGAATTCGTTTTGTCTTATAATCATAATAAAAAAAAAAAAAAGAAAAATATATGTAATTAAAGGAATGTAGTGAACAATGGGAGCTAATGACAAACATAAGAAATTTCCATTAAACGGCTAATTAGTGAAAATAACTTTAACAAAGAAATTGAAAATAACTTTAACAAAGAAATTGAAATAACTATAACAAAGAAAGTGAAATAAAGAAAGTGAAATAACTCTAGCAGAGAGTACAAAGAAATTAAATGACCAATGCGAACACCAGAAAGTCAGCACGGACCATAACTGAAACACCAGAGGATTAGTTACGTATTGTAGATTGAATCCGCAAGATAAGGACCGTAAAATATAAAAAGGGCAAATTTTCTATTCAAACATTCTTAAGCTTAATCATCTTAAGCTCTTCTTCTTATTATTCATTCATTAATTATATTATTTTCATAGATAAAGAGTATACGTCTAAAGTAAAATGCTGCATTGTTAAACCCATCATGTGAACAACCGGCCGAATCCTTCCATGCAATACCAACAGCAGACAGTTCAAACTTCGATCATGGTCGTGTAAAACAAGAAGGAGACGGAGTGTCCACGTGGAGCCCACAGGATCCCAATGACATCGGGAAACGGATTGCAAAGAGTTAGCGCTAACTGACTGAATGAAATACTATCAGAAGCAACGCTCGGAACCGTGCATAAGGGAAAAAGCTAGGTAATGTTTATTTCAATTTCTAATTCACTAATAAAAAGCCATAATAATAAACTCTGAACTTTATCTTACGAACAATAAGTACTAATTGTCTTTAGCTCCATTACCCAGAGATGTTAGTGTGATTTCAAATATAAGTATATGCGTATAATTATTTTTCAAAATGTATTTCAGTGTGATTTCAAATATAAGTGTATGCGTATGATTCTTTCCAAAATGTATTTATAATATGAGATTTTATTGTGATTTCAACTATAAGTGTGCGTATAATTATTTTTTGTATTTATAATATGAGATTTTATTGTATTAAATATTATCTAAACTTGAACGAAAGTGTAGTTAATTATATTATAAGACCAAACGAAGTGTAATAGCGTAAATGAAGATTTCATGGTTTAGTAATTACTCAAATTAGATTTAAATTAAATAATTAAATAAAAGAAAAAGAGAGAGCGAGAAAATTAGCGCAGAGAAAGATTCTAAAATTGATTTTTAAGTAGGCGGAGTATATTTTATTGATTATTGTAGCTGAGCTAGCGGGAGCGGGTACTAGACCGTATTGGTCAAGCAGACTTGTCGACAAGGTCGGCTGGTGCCCATAGGATTTTTTTCCTTTAAATAAATAAAAAGTTTGATTGGCTAATATGTAGTCTAGTAAACGAGTATAAATGTTATTGGCAAATATTTTCCAATGATATTGATTACTCTACCCGAGGTACTGACAGCCCTGTGATAGGATTTTGTGTAAGAGGGAGGTACAAAATTCTGATCGAGTCGTTATTATAAAAATTAAAACATTGTTATTGATTTATATAAATGATGTTTTTATAAAATTTACGAGACGACGTATTAAGGGTTGAGGTATAATATATATATAGTGTTTAAATTATAATGATTGCATTCTTTCAACAAGGTGTTAAAACTGGATGGAAACCAGGTCCTATCTTGTGTGAGAGTGTATAGAGAACATTATCAAACTACCAATGTGACCATAGAAATTTAGGTGTTGGTACATAATAAATGATTTGGTAATAATTGTTAGTATATTTATGTAAAAGAGTTTGTATCAAAGCTAGGGGTGCAGAAAGTTTGACACTTAGAAATCAAACTGTAATAATTTGAAATCTATAAACAGTAAACAAATGTGAGTGTGATCCCAGCTAATTTGTAAGTGCTGATTCAGCATGAAGTACATATCTTGAGGATTTATGTGTCTTTTTCACAAATCTTTGTTAATAAGTTTTAGGGATGTGTGATAGAATAAAAACCTGAAATATCTTTAACAAATATATATTTGAAATTAAATTTATATATATCTAAACATTGTATATGAAATTAAATCATTCCATATATTTCTGTCTCATTCATGTAAAAAGTGAAGTGGGTGTTTGAAAATATTCTATAGTAAAGGAGGCTGATAAATGAGTATGATATGACAGAGTTAAGGTAAAAGATACACTGATAAAAACAAAAAAGAAAAAACATATATATATATATATCGTTATGTGTTTTGTATAAATGCTTATATTTTACGATTATTAACAGAATCGAATATTCAAATAATTTTTAATTTTTATCGTAGAAAAATAATTTTTAAATAATAATGACATATATTGAACGTAAAATAATACTTGTAGTATATTTTTGATTTTAATAATCTAATTAGCAGCCGAATTTTCGTGAATTAAATACATTTAAATCAAACTACCAGATATTTCAGCCACTGTGAAATTTAGATCATAATAACTGATCATAAGACTATTTTTTATTAATTTTCCTCTTACTCGATTATTGTCCCACCTGCAAGATATAAAAAAAAATTCAATCTCGATGTTAACAGCACATAAACAAATATGTAGCGAATTTAAATACATCGTTATATGTTTGTTTATATTTGCCAACACCGATATTGAAGGTTTTTAATATTTTACGTAATAAGTTTCAGCTTTTGTTCTCTATTAGCCTGACATTACCAGATTCACAGTATTGATTTTATAAAAACTTTCTCTGCTGTAATAAACTTGTAAACCAAAAAATAACATTATCTAAATATTATGTTATATAAAGAAGTTGATTTTTTTTTCTAAAAAAAAAAAAAAAAAATGACAAGATCATTATATACAATATTATTAAGTGTGTTGAATTTTATAATTGGGAGAATGATTCAGAAATTACCTAACATATATAATAATTATTTCACAATGAGCATTCTAGAGAGTGACACGTTTTTAACATGGTTTTTAACATCACATATAAGGAATTGACAAAGATTATGTTGTGAAAATGGGATGGAGCAGATTATGGAAAAACTTAGGATGGGGTTGGAAAGGGAAGATAAAGTGGCTAACAGAATTCTCTGGGCATAGTTGCTGAGAGATTCCTGACTCCGTTTAAAGAGAAGTAACAGCGCATCACATCACATCATATTAAGTTTATAATTCAAGATTCATTGTTATATTTTAAACTTTCCTTCCAAATATTTAAAACGCTATGATAATAGCTGACAAAGGCTATTTATTATACTTCCACATTTATTGAGTTACATTATACAACTTTATACAATAACTATTTTTTTGCAAACATTTAAAAGAATATAAATAATATTAGTATCATTTATTAGAATATGTAAATTATTTTCCTTAATATTAGATACAAATATTAATTTTAATAAAGATCAAGTATATCTATAATATTCTTTAAAATTTAAATAATATAGAATTGCTAAATAATTTATCATATAGTATGAATTATCCAAGAATGTCCATTCCATATGTTCTTGTCGCTGCAGCTGTTATTATTACATGATTATTCTTATAGTATTCGAACATGGATTGACTGCTGACCAACAGGCATTAGCCAGCATGGTTAGATTATTGGTCTTTTACCTCTGAGTTTAAGTTCAAAAAACATCATTGTTTTTCTTCTTAATTACCTGATAGGTCTAATGTGAACTATCACTTGAATTTTCTTGAAGGCAGAATGAATGTGTATATGTTTGTAAAGAAACTGTTTTTTTTCTAAAAGATATTTACAATCTTGACAGACAAAAATAAATCATGGCCCTTATTCCCAGGAGGCTGTAAAATGGCCAGCAAAGCCAGCAGTTGGTGATCAAAGACAGATAGTGCTAAGAATTCCTTGATTGTGGGTACTCACATCTGCAGATCCCTTTCAAGTGAAGGAAGATTGTAAGAATTGGAAAAACTGTCTCATATTAAAAGGGATATTATTGAACTTTGTGAAGTTAGAAAAAAAGGTCAAGAGACAATTGATTTAAAAAGTGGACATGTACTCTACTACAAAGACACAAATATTGAAAATAGAAGTGGAGTTAGAATTCATTATAAATAAAAAGTTTAAGAACATTATGAACATGGGTGGTATATTGGACAGAGTGAGAGATTAGGCATTCAACTTAATAGCAGATACAAGTGCAGATAATTCAGGTTTATGCACCAACAAGTTCTGATAATGATGAAATAGTAGAGGATTTTTTGTGAATATACAAAAGGCTTTTAATCAGAGAAAACAAACATTTAAAATTGGTATGGGAGACTTTGATGCTACATTTGACCAACAATTGAAAGATGAAAGTGTGTAGGAAAATTTGGTTATGGTAACAGAAAGGAGAGAGGACATAGACTTGTGGAGTTTTCAGAAAAAGAAAAACTTTATATTATGAATTCTTTTTTGAGAAAAATGTTAAAAGGAAATGGACATGGAAGCATCCAAACGAATGTACAGCAAAATTGGATTATATTTTGATTAACAGAAAGTATATATTTCAAGATTGTAATGTTCTTAATAAATTCAACACTGGAAATGATAATCGATTAGTTAGATGCAAGATACATGTTCATGCAAAACTATAGAGACAAAAATTATTAAGAAAAACAATATTCACAGCTAATATGCCTAAACTTCAGAAACATTTTAATTTAATTTAAATTAGAACTTGCAAATTGTTTCAAATATTAGCACATTTTAATATGATTCAGATTTGAATGAAATTAAGATGAAAATGACTGATACATTTTTAAAAACTTCAACAAATGTAGCTGGAAGAAAAAAGCAGTAATTGACCAATAAAATTTCTACTGAGACTAGAAAATTTATGAACAAAAGAAGGAATATGAAGATATATAAAAATGATGCATTAAGAATGATTGAATATTTCAAATTTTATAAAATGGTGTGAGAAGAGTTGATAATGATAAAAGAAAATATGAACTAGCAAGGAAATATACTTATATAGAAGAGAATATATATATATATATATAACATAATAAAAGTCTTCAAGTATGTAAAACAATCTTTTTCTATTGGTAAAAAACTTATAATCGCAATACAAAAAAAGATGGAATTATTACTAAAAAGGGAAATGACATCATGAAATGTGTAGAGGTGTTCTATCAAAAATTATATAGTAATAAAGAACAAGTACCTACTACAACTATTATATCTTCTGAATTATCCAGGATTTTAAATGAAGAAATGAGACATGCAATTAAATTTATGAAGAAGGGAAAAGCTAATTATAATCAATTTTTTGGACTAGTTATCTAATGCCTAAATGATAAAGATGTACCAGATGATTGGAAAAGTGCAGCATTAATGTTTTAGAAGGTGATAAAAAAGATATTAGAAATTACAGACCATCCAGTTTTTTATCAGATTTATATAAATTTTTTACCAAGATAATTACATCTTGACTATAGAGAACTTTGGATTTCAACAACCAAAAAAAACAAGCTGGATTTAAAAATGGTTTTAGTATAGTAGATCATATCCAACTATTGAGAGAAGTTATAAAAAGGGACAATGAATATGAGTTGCCATTATGCTTTGGATTTGTAGATTATGAAAAGGCATTTAATTCTATAAGCATTTCTTCAGTGTTTAAAGCATTGGATCATCAAAATATGGACCCAGGATATTATTATATTCTGAAGAATATTTATAAAAATGCAGCAGCAACAACTGGATTATGTAATCATAATGGAAAGCTAACATTGACATGAGTGTAAGATAGAATAACCCCATATCTCTAAAACTTATTACAGCAGTTTTGCAAGAAGTATTTTGTGGATTAAAATGGGAAGCTAAGGAAATAAAAGTAAATGGAGATTATTTATAAACATTTAGATTTTTCAGATGATGTAGTTGTTTTTGCAAATAATGCCTCAGAACTTCAGGAAATGTTTCAAGAGTTATTAGATGAAAGTACAAAAGTAAAATTAAAGGTAAACATTAAAATGACTATAGTAATATTTAATGAATTTACTTAAAAAATGAAAATCAAAATTGATAACGATAAGTTAGAAGTTAAAAACTACAAATACCTTGGTCAGTTTATTACTACAGATGGAAACATAATGAATGAAATTAATCATAGAATTAAACTTTGTTGGAGTGCTTTTGGTAGAAATAACTTAATATTAAAAGGAACATGCCTTTGTGTTTGAAAAAGAATGCTTTTAATAAATATGTTTTACCAATTCTTACTTATGGATCTGAGACTTAGACAATTAACATTAGAGAAATACAGAGACTGCAGACCACACAAAGAAGTATGGAGAGATGCATGTTAAGAGTAACAAGAAGAGATTGAAAATACAATACATAGATAAGAGAACAACCAGATGTTACTGATATCATTGAAAGAATTAAGAGATGGAAGTAGAGTTGGGCTGGACATATTGCCAAAAGAGATGCTAATAGATAAACAATTGAAATCTTAAACAGGATTCCAAAAGATTGTACAAGACCCAGAATGAGACCACATGTGAGATGGATAGATGAAATAAGGAAGTTTGCAGGGATGATATGGAGAAGAGAGGCTAGAGATCAAAGATGGAATAGACTTGGAAAGACCTTCATCCTACAATGGATATAATGGTTGACAATGATAACGACGGTCCAAGAATTGTTTAGAAAATAATTATCATATATAAAAATACTGTTTTACGTAAAATAAGTCAATGACTCTATATTCTGAAACAGGAAGAATAATAAAATTAATGAATTTTAAAAATGGCATGTTAATAATAGCAAAACGTTAAAAAAATAGTGTAAACTTTCTTACTCTCAGTGTTATAATTATATTAAAATCAAACAATGAGGAAGACTCTCAGAGAGGTTTATAATTAAGAATTTTTTAATAAACATAAAGAAAAATTAATTTAAAAAATACTTAAGAAATAATTAAATTCTTTATCTGCTATTGAATGAAAAAAAAAGCAAACGGACCATAGTCTTTTGTCTTCTTTTCTAGGAATATTAATATATATACACTTACATACCATATCATTTTTTAATAATTCTAATGAAAATATTATAAAAACATTTACATAATTGAGAATCACATAAGTTTTACAAATCAGTGTTTACAAGATTTACTATATGGAATATTTCATTATGTGTTATAAATCTCTTGGCAACTGATCTAGCCATCTAATTAATAATCAGCCAAAGGATATTTAATTATAAATAATTAAAAAGTAAAACAACAAGGTGGATATAAACTCTAATCACCCAATATTTGTATATATAGGTAAGCAATGTTCTGTACTTTATTGATTTCTTGTAGGGAGATGTTAGCCTTGCAATTACAAAGAACTATTTAATATTTTTTTTTATCGATATGTATTTTATAAATCTTATAAAACTATATACTTCTGTTTTATATGCTTTCAATATTTACTTTTTAAAAAAAAAAAAAAATAGAATTTTACATATATGAACTATTTTTAAATATTGGAAATATCTGTTATATTATATTATAGTCAGATGATAAAATTCAGTGACCAATGAAAATAGTAAACTGTAACTTCTTTTTCATTCATAAAGGAAGCTGCTTCCAAGTGCACTTTTATTATTATATAAGTAAGTTTAAGGAAATAAAGTCTCACAACTTTCCCTTCTCTCCTTATTAGAATAGACTCTTCTACTGACAGCCAACTGTTGTAAATTAATATATATATTTCACAGTGTGTATATTCGAAATTTTTATAAACGCATGGAATATTTGTTATATTTTATTATAGCAAAATCGCAGTCAGATGATGAAAATAATAAACTGAAAATAATTTGTGCATTTACAAATAGAATCGTTTCTTGTATTAGTGTATTAACGTTATTCATAGAATTACATATTTAAAAAAAGAAGGAAAATTATATATATAAGTTTAATATTAAAAATGTAAAATTAATGTTTTATTTATTTATTTATATATAATAGCTGTGGTTTATTTAATTATAGTATTGCCTTGACTACATATTGTTGATATCCTTTTGTTTTATTTAAGTACAAATAATGTAGTAGCATTGTTTATATATTATAACAGGTATATATGTATATTTTATATAAACAATAACACAGTAATTGTATTTTTATATTGAACTATTTCCATCATCTAATATACATATTGAATGTCTTTAGAAAAATTTAACTTTATTTAAATATTCCAAATACATTCAACTGTTAGTAATAGCACATTAAACAGGTTAGTATATGCACAATGTTTCGAGATATATTATTCTCCCCTTTTCTTCAGGTGTTGCTGGCCTGGCCAGTGATAGTACTAGCATGGAATTTGAACCTGAGTCCTTAGATTTTTGATTATTGAATTTTAAGGTAACATTCTATCCCATGCTAGTATTGTCACTGGTCAGGCCAGCAATACCTGAAGAAGAGGTAAGAATAATACCTTTCAAAATATTGTGCATATACTAACTTGTTTGATGTGCTATTACTAGCAGTTGAATGTATTTGGAATATTAAAATAAAAGTTAAATTTTTCTAACGACATTCAATACACATATTAGATTATGGAAATAGTGCAATATAAAAATACAACTAGAACACCATCATCACAAACCTTCAGGAAAATAATAACAAAAATAAATGTAACAAAATGTAAATATATTTCAAATAATGGTAAATTACAAAATAAATTCCAATATAAGCTTTAATTAATAGTAGTACTTTCAATTATATTTATAATCATTTTCAACAAAACTGACTTAATTTCAAAATGGAATAAAACAGCATCAAACAGAAACAAATGTTGATTTGCATATCCCATAATTCACTAATATTAATATTCACTAATTGTCTGCTTATTATCACATTTTTATAATGATTAATAAAAATTGCTATTTTAATTTTTTTTTTTCATTATTTCTTTCTTGATTTAAAATCTTAATTCTTTTCATATCAAAATTAAATTTACATTTATAAATTCTATCATAATCATAAAATACTGATTCTGTAAATGAGTACCTTTATTTTTTTTATCTCTTTGAATTATCTTCAATACTCTTTTATATAATAACTTATGTGATTTAACTCTCTTTTCAATATTACACATTGTCTCCCCAATATATGGAGTATTACATCCCCAAAAAGTTTGATAAACTTTACTCACTCCAAAATTCTTTTGATAAGAGAAATTTTATAATAATTGTTAGTTAAAAAATATTCACAAATGAATCGGGATACAAATTATGTTAATTTATCATCATATAATTTTAAATTATTAAATAAATTTGTTTCGAGATTTGATTTAAAATATATTGAAGATAGAATTAATGATTATAAATTGGGGATTATATCATCAGTTTAAAATTTTTTTGATATGTCATTGATAAATTTGGATAAGTTTAATACAATTGTTAAGAATATTATGGTAAATCAAATTGATAAATTTAAATGTAATAAATCATGAAAATAAGTGATTGGATTATTTTATAAACAATTAAAATGGTTATATTAATTTGTTTGAAAGAAGATAAAGTTTTAAGGATATGTTTAATGTTAAAAGATAATTATATTCAAAGAGTTAAATTACAAATGGAAAAATTAAATTTTGAATTGATTGATAAATATAATAATGAATCAGCAAGAATGAAGTCCATTAATAACATTTTATTAAAGCTAAAGAATAAAGGAATAAATGAGGTGGTCATGTGATGTTTAATAAATGATCAAATGAATTGCTCATTGTAACCTTCATATGCTATTTGTCTTCATGAATTTGCAAATGTTAAGTTACATAAAGAAGGTTACTACTTAGAATAATTTTGGATTCTGGAAGGTTCATTTGTATATAAGACTAGTAAATTTATTGCTGATTTTTTACAAAATTTGCTTGGTTTTGGAAAATATACAGTTGTATCATCATTTGATTATTGAAAAAATTAAAAATTTGAAGATTGAGAGTGATGTTGTTTAGCTGTTGGTGGATGTTTCTGAAATGTATGGTTCCATTGATAAGTTTGATTCTATTAATATAATTCATCAAGTTTTATTGGATAAAAAAATTGATAATCAGCTTATTTGTTTTGTGATGAATGCTTTACATTTTATTGAACACAATATTATTGCTTTGTTTAATGGTAGTTTTTTACAAAATGAGTAAAGGTTATGGGATTTCCAATGGTTTCACAATTATGCAGTTTTATTTTGTCTTATTATGGATAGAATATTTTAAGTAAATTAATGTTAAATGATGATATTAAAATATATACAAGATATGTGTATGATGTATTTTTGTGTGCTTCTTCAAAAACAATTGGTCAAGTTTTTATTGAATTTAATAAATTAGAAGGTCTTAAATGGACTATCTCTACTAAATATAATTTGTATTTCATCTCTCTTCCTCTCCATCATCATCATCATTTCTCATTTCTTTCTTCATCATCATCTTGCTTTTCTCATCTTCATCACCATCTCTTCCTCTCCTCATTCTCCACTTTCATCTCTTCTCATTTCTCATCTTCATCATCTTATTTCTCTCTCTTCTTTTCATCATTTCATTTCTCATCTCTCTATATCTTCATTTCTCTCTCTCATTTCTAGTTTCTCTTTCTCTTTTAATCCTCTTCTCTTTCTCCCTTCATCATTGATTGCTTCAAGAAATAATAATATTGATTATAAATTATTTGTTAAGATTATACAAACAAAAGGTTATATTCTATATTTTTCTGAAGTGCTGCATAATTATAAAATGGCTGCTTTTAGGTCTTTTTTTTTGCATAGAAATAATATGCTATGTAAATTTTCATATGATAAAAGAGAAAATATTGAGAGTTATGTAAATCAATTGTTAAGTGTTTGTTATGATATAAAGAAAATTTATAAGGCAAGTTATCAATTTAATAAACAAACTAAAAGGAATAACATTGCAAAGTGTATTAATAATATGAAATGGATTCCATTACCTTTTTCTCCTACTAATCAAGCTAAATTTTGAAAAAGATTTATATTGGGATATATAATATTTTGTGGTTCATATAATTTGAATAAGATAATTAATAATTCTAAGAATAAATTAACTAAGGATGGAGTGAGTAATATAATGTATTGAATTTTTTGTGAATGTAATACTTCATATAATGGAGAGGTGAGGTATAGTATTGAAAAGAGAGTTAAAGAAAATAAGTTATCATATCAAAGAGTACTGAAGATATTTCAAAGAGATAAAAAGAATAAAGATGACTCATTTACAGAATCAGTGTTTTATAAAAACTAAAGTCGTGCAATAGGTCTAACAAGCTTTATTGATAAATGCTGGCAAGAGAAAGTATTTAAAAAATCTTTATCTAGAAATCATTCTTATCCTTGTTATAGATATTGTATACTCTTTAGTTTTTCCTCATGTGTCATAGCATCAGCTGGAAAGTGAATCCGCCATCCCGGAACAACTGCTTGTAAAGCAGATGTCGCTGACCTCTCGACCACCAATGCTTAACAGCTCTTTAGTTTTTACAATTACAAACTTATTAAATCAAGTCATTGATGTATGTCTTATTTTTAGTGTTTTATAATCATGATGGAAATTATAAATGTAAATTTGATTTTGATATAAAAAGAAATAATGAAAAAAGAAAAATTAAAGAGGCAATTTTTATTAGTCGTTATAAAAATATGATAATAAACAGACAATCAACGAATGTTAAGATTAGTGAATTATGGGATATGTAAATCTACATGAGGTTTCCGGTTGATGCTCTTTATTCCATTTTGAAATTAAGTCAGTTTGGTTGAAAACGATTATGAATAAAATTGGAAGTACTGTACTAATATTGATTAAAGTTTATATTGCAATTTATTTTAACCAAAACAAAGGCAAAACTCCCCATACAGTAGTGCCACCATGTGCCAAACAGAGTAATCAATGGATGCCAGAAGGCTTGTGCATAAAATCCCTTTCTAGTACCTATTCATCCAATATCCCCAGACTAGTTTCTGGCTTGTGGCTACCATCAGTGAGGAGCCTTGGATCTGTGAGATCATGTGATGTTTAGCAATTTATTTTATTTGTAGTTATTTGGAATATATTTACATTATATATATAGAAACAATGCATACCGCTAGCTGAAATTTATATAAAATATTTGAAACGCTTTGTAGCTATATATTCCTACCACTTTTCAACGTAGAGCTAAAATTCGACCTTTCATTATTTAAAGGGAGAATATAGCTGGAATAATATAGTTATGGGATGTTTCAAATATATATTATCTATACATCTTGATATCTTTATGCATAAAAGGTAAAAAGCTGGCTTAGATGCAGGATAAATTTCAATGTAATGCCGTGCAGTTTATCAATTGAAAAAAAAAAAGAATATTTCATTACAGTGATATATATATATATTGTTGAAAAAGTAGATTGTACAGTTTTATATTTAAAAAAAGACTTGTAAATCGGGTTTTAATATGGTGTATTATATAATTTTTTAAAAATCACTTTTGTTGTATAAAAACGTAACTGTGCTTATAATTTTATTATTATTACTTTCTTTCATATTGCTAAAAATTTTATCTACTTTCAAAAAGATTTATAATCTTAAAAGAGCAAAATACTTTAACAAAAATCAATAAAATAAATACTTCAATTCCTTTGATGTTAATAGCTACCATTCACGAGTGGAAAATTCTTTCTTGTGTCCTTAGTTTTTAATCCGTTGGAAATCTACTTTGGTCTTTATTAAGTTTCTTTGATTCTAATCTTCTGTAATACCGTTCTGGTAACTAAATGGGATTGTTTCATTACTTAATCTTATTAGACAAACTAATTGCAAAAGTTATATTTAACTAAGATTTTTTTTTATTTTAAAAAAGGCATCAAAATATAGTATTAAGATAAGTATTAATTGTTAAATAAAGCATAATGACTTTTTTAAGTTTTAATACTGAATAATAAATAAATTGTAAAAGTTCTGTTGCCATATAATGATTATCGACTGCTCACTTGACAATATTTGTAAGAGCTACTACATTTATTAATTAATGTAATTAGATAGGACTATATTAAAAATGACACGTTAATATGTCTTATTTAATTATTGGTATATATATTACTGACAGTTTATAATCACAATCATCATTGTCAACTATTATCAATCCACTGCAGGATGGTCTCTCCAAGTTCAATCCATCTCCAATCTCTAGCTTCTCTTCTCCAAATCTCCCCTGCATACTTTCTTATTTCATCCATCCATCTCACATGTGGTCTATTTCTGGGTCTTTTACAATATTTTGGAAACCAGTTTAAGATTTCAATTTCCCATCTATTATCATTACTTCTAGCCCAATTCCACTTCAGTCTTTTAATTCTTTCAATGATATCAGTAATACCTGTTTGTTCTCTTACCCATATATTACATTTCCAATCTCTTCTTGTTGGGCTGAAGTCTTTGAATTGCTCTTCTATTAAATGTCCAAGTCTCAGATCCATAAGTAACTGGTAAGGCACATTTATTAAAAACCTTCATTTTCAAACACATAGGTATATTTCCTTTTAGTATTGTTATTTCTACCAAAAGCACTCCAACCAAGTTTAATTCTATGATTAATTTCATCCATTATGTTTCAATCTGTAGTAATAATCTGATGAAGGTATTTGTAGTCATTAACTTCTTCTAACTCATCATAATCAATCTTTATTTTCATCTTTTGAGAAAATCCATTAAACATTACTTTAGTCTTTTTAATGTTTACCTTTAGTCCTACGTTCTTACTTTCATTTGATAATTCCTGCAACATTTCCTGAAGCTCTAAAGCATTGTTTGCAAAAATAACTAATCATATGCAAAATCCAAATGACTTAAATAATTTCCATTTATTTTTACTCCTTTAGTTTCCCATTTTAATCCACAAAACTTCTTGCAGCATTGGTGTAAAAAGGTTTGGAGATATGGAGTCATCTTGTCTTATACGCTCCTCAATGTTAACCTTCTTAGTATCATTATGTAATCTAATTGTTGCTGTTGCATTTTTACAAATATTTTTCAGAATATGACAATATCCTGGATCTATATCTTCATGATCCAATGCTTTAATCTCTGAAGAAATGCTATAATCAAATGCCTTTTCATAATCTACACATCCAAAGCATAATGGCAACTCATATTCATTGGAATTTTCTATAGCTTCTCTCAATACTTGAAAATGATCTACTGTACTAAAACCACTTTTAAATCCAGCTTGTTTGTTGCAATCCAATGTTCTCTGTAAATGAGTTATAATTATCTTGGTAAAAATTTTGTATAAAACTGATAAAAGGTTGATAGGTCTATAATTTCTAATATCTTCTTTATTACCTTTTTTAAGTATTAATATTAGTACTGCATTCTTCCAATCATTTGTTACATCTTTATCATTTAGACATTTGGTATTGTACCAGTTGAAAAACCCACCAAAAAAAAAACTGCAAGTTGGATCCAAACTCAGCTGAACCACCACTGAATTCAAACCCAACTCAACAGCTCAGATTAGTAGAAATCTAAATCGATGGCACAGTGCTATGTGCCAAAAAACTAGCTCAATGGTTGGTGAGGATCAGAGACCCCTGAAATGACATTAATATCTGATAATAAACTGACTAAAAAAATAATTTTAAATCAAATCATATGTATATGTTTGGGTTGCCAACACAGACAGCGAGTATTAGCATTAAAATAATTATAAAAGAATTATGAATTAAGAAACCAAGTGTGTTTAGAAAATATTTAATAATAATAATTTGTTTGGTTGAATAAGATAATGATCATATTACTGACCTCTAGCCTTTAATATAGTTTAGAATTATAATAAGAGTGGCGGTCCTTATTATATGCCAATGAATATTACGCAATATTTAAAAGTCTATGTTTATGCCCCCAAAAAGAAATAAAAGGCAGATAAAGGTATTCATTAGTAAAGGAAATTATTACTCTAATTTTATACAAAAGAATGTGATATTTATTTCACATTCGCAAATCCATTCGTGAAAAGCAAGATACGTATTTTAGGGCATAACTTTTAATCTTTATTAGAAAACTTATTTTGAGATATAATGGAGAATTTGTTGGACTTTAATTTAAATCACTTCATCATGAATTACGAGCATCAGAGCAGGCTTTACTGGAACAGAGAGGTAACGGTGCTGACGAATTATGAGCTATAAAGTGAAATTGAAAGATGATGGCTAGTCGATAATCGAAGTCCTATGGTGACTTGATCTGACAAGTCTTACACCCTTTGACTAATATGAACAGGAGAGGAAGTGCTTTCTTCCTCGATAATTTAAAATAACAGAAATTATCACCAACCAGCCTAACGGAGCGAAAAATAGCCCTACGCCAGCAATGTTGAAGATGATGACTTGCTAGTCACCATTTGAAAAATAAAACCCAGTGATAGAATGCTCTACATGATGACTTAATCAATTTCATTGTCAAATGAGCTTTTACCTAAAACTATTTTAATGCATTATAAAATTATATTCATCATGCCCCAAATATCGTGCCCCTCCTGAATATTAATAGACAGTGAAAACAATCTGAATTAGAATGTATTTAGTTGATTCCTTTTACAAAAACATTTTAGATTATACGTGAATAAATAAATATTGGTGAATACAAGAAAAAAACATTTTAACATTATATATATGAATATATAAATATTTGTAAATTAGATAGGAGCTGGGGACATAGGTGAAAAACGGAGCTAATAATTTACTCTAAAAATAACAAACATTTAATAATTTCTTTCAACTCGATGATTGATAGAACTTATAAATTTAGTTCTAATGGGTGAGAACTACTACTAGAATTAATATTATATTATTTGCGTGAGGCAAATAGAACAAAGGAGCTCATCGAGTCGAAAGATTATTGGCACATAATTAAAGTAATAACATTAATAAATTACACAAATATATATATATAATATAATAAATGAATTGCCAAGTAAGAAAAGAGAAAGTTTAAAGACTAGAGATTGAGAGAATTTATATAAATTTAAAACTAGCATAAATAAAAGGGTTTACACAGAGTATTACATTTATAGAATGAAAAGAGCTCTTAAAGGGAGTGTAAAGTAATGTTTGGAAACTGGCCAGAAAGCTTAAGGGTCATTATGGAAATATATTACCCATTTCTTCTGGGGCGGGTTCCCTTAGTTTACACGTCCGAGTGAGGAAAACATTGGCATGCATTTGGTCGATTACTTGAACAGTATTTTAATGAATTTTCACGATCTTAGCAGCATGATTGGTCCGGAAAAGATTCAGCAGCTCCATTGAAGATTTTCAGGGGACTTCACGAACCGATAGCCAGATTCCTGATGTTCAGCCCCTTACCATGATCGAAACACTATTTAAAATGCACAGAGTTTACTGCACTTCTCTACAACAAAGATGGCTTCTTTTTCTCCAAACTTTCAGAGCTATATATCTGTCCTCTGATGCCTTCAGGCTAGCACTTCTTTCATTATCAATGTTTTTAGATTTACTGGTTGTTTTTAGATACATTCCTTCGATAAGGCTTTCAAACTCCTTAACTTGAATTCATTTTCTAATTAGAAAATGAATTCTTAAAATCAGAAAATGATTTTAATTAGGAAATCCTTATCTTTTTTTCTAATTAATAAAACTTTAACTGTTGTTTTTGGAAAGAGAAAATCTGAAAGCTTATCGAAAGAATGTAGCTTTTAATCGATAAAACTTTAACAAATTATTTAAAAATAAAATCAAACATTCCCGACACAATGAAACTTTTAAACAATTATATATATTTAAATATTTACAAATATATATGCACAATCCACGCAGTTATAATATATAAATTCATGAATAATTCTATCATGAATTTATTAATAGAATTGATCAATTTTAAACTGAAACTAATTAATTTTAGTATGCATTTATAAAATAAGTTTCCTTTATGGAAATTAGCGTGGATTGAACGTATAAAGCCCCATTGCATCGGAAATTTAAGGTTAGTATTATGTGTTTGAAGTGGGCTTATGGCTAGATGTCATGAAGCTAGGATCGAACTCAGATCCGACTGCTTCAGTATATAACTTTGCCAAAAATTTTTCTATTTCTTCACCTGCTTCTTTTAATATATCGATTATAACTCCATCAATACCTGGAGCTTTTCCTTTCTTTATAGATTTAATTGCTTGTCTTACTTCTTCATTTAAAATTCTGAACAATTCAGATGATATAATAGATGTAAGAGGTATTTGTTTTTTATTACTATATAATTATTGCTGGAACTCTTCTATTCATTTCATGATGTCATCTCTCTTTTTAGTTATAGTTCCATATTTTTTCTTATTGCAGATATATTTCCTACCAATACCAAAATGTTGTTTTACACTCTTGAGACTTTTATTCTCTTCTACAGTCTTCCTTGCTAGTTCACAATATATTTTCTTATAACATTATCAACTCTTTTTCGTACCGTTTTGCAAAATTTAAGATATTCAATCCTTTTTAATGCATCATTTTTATAAATCTTCATATTCCTTGTTTTCTTCATTAATTCTCTAGTCTCAGCAAAAATTTTATTGGTCAATTCTGACATTCTTTTGTTGCAGTTTTTAAGAGTGTATTAGTTATTTTCTTATTAATTTCATTCAAACCTGAATCATATTCAAAATCTACTAATACCTGAAACTGATTTACAAGTTCTAATTTAAATTAATTAGAGCATTTCTAAAGATTATGAATATAAACTGTAAATATTGTTTTCCGTAGTAATTTTTGTGTCTCTAGTTTCACATTAGCACGTATCTTACAACTTACTAATCGATAATCACTTCCTGTGTTGAATTTATTAAGAACATTACAATCTTGAAATATGTATTTCCTATTAGTCAAAATATAATCTAATTCTGCTGTATCTTCATTTGGATGCTTCCATGGTCATTTCCTTTTAAAATTTTTCTCAAAAAAAGAATTCATATGTTTTTCTTTTTCTTCAAACTCTACAAGTCTATATTCTCTCATTTCTATTACTATAACCAAATTTACCTACACCACTTTCACCTTTCATTTGTTTACTAATTCTAGCATTAAAATCTCCCATAACAAATTTAAAATGTTGTTTAGTCAGATCAAAAGCATTTTGTACATCCATATAAAAATGTTTTACTACTTGACATTATGAGAACTTGTTGGGCCATAAACATGAATTATCTGCATTTGGTATCTGCTATTAAGTGAATAACTAATCTTGCCACTTTCTCTGATGCACCATCAATCTCCACAATGTTGTTCTTCCACTTTTTTATATCTAATGAATCCTACCACACTTGTACTTTCAATATTTGTGCTTTTGTAATAAAGTACATGCCCACTTTTTAAATCAATTATCTCTTCACCTTTCCTTCTAACTTCACAAAGTCCAATAATGTCCCATTTAATATATGACAGTTCTTCCAATTCTTGCAATTTCCCTTTACTTGAAAGTGATCTGCAATTGTACATACTTAAATAAAAAGTCATCATCACATGATAGCCTGGGATTGCAATCAGGATATTCTTAGTACCCTCCATCTTCAGCCACTAACTGCTGCCTTGGCTGGTGACTTTACAGCCTCCTGAGAATAAGGGCCATGATTTATTTTTGTCTGCCATGATTGTATATATCTATTAGGAAAAAATTTTCATTCACCCACACATTCTTTCTACCTTATTAGGCAATTGAAAAGAAAGACCATGGGTGTTTTTTGATCTTAAACTCAGAGTACAAAGCCAATAAACTCACCATGCTGACAAATGCATGTTGTTGAGCAGCCCATCCATCTTCGTATACCATATGAATAATCACTTAGTAATAACAGCTGCAATGACAACAAAGTATGGAGTGGACATTAGAAATTTACCCTGCTCAGTTTCTCTAGGGCTTCCAAGAGGAATCAAATTGTCTCTTTTCATTTAATAGCAAACTCCTTTCTGCAGTAACAGTTTATAATAATATACAGTAAATCACAACACTGCAATTAGATAGTAATGACTTCAATTTATCATTTAATTACAAAATTGTATTGATTACAGATTGGTAATATTTTATTGTTGTATTTAGTCATGAAGAAATTAGTGATATGGTTTAGCCAGTAGTTTTTATAGTTTAATATATATATAGAGAGAGAGAGGATTTGAACTTGGATTTTCAAGGTCTTCACATCTATCCATTTCATATTTTACAACCAATACACATGACCACATACAAGTGAAAAAGATAAGATGGAATGGATAGATATAAGGAACTTGAAAATCTGAGTTCAAATCCCTTCTAATTGAATTACATTCAGTATAGGCAATATACTTGTATTTAAATATTATATATATATGTATAATTATAGTTTTATGTATAAAAGACAAGCTTGGATTCTGAATTGCAAGATACTTTTTTTATAATGCTGTGATTTTAACAATTCAAAAAAGATTATTTCATCACAGTCATATAATTATTTCAACTGAATTGCTATTGTGCTAAATTTATTATATATAAGTAAAATATAGATTTCACATACATGAAGTCACTAACAGCGTTTCTCAACTTTTTTGCCGCGCGACCCAATACATTTCATTGAAATAGTTCTGCGACCCAAATGTTTATTACATAAATTATAATATAAAATAGATATTACAACAGCACGGTACTGTATATGCAGTATATATTCGAATCGATTTGATAATATTTATAATGAACAAATAATTTGTAAGTTAAAAGTTGAGTTAAAGTTAAACTACATATTTTTAATTTAAAAGCTTAACACATTTTGTCAGCTACCAAAAAAAAAAGTGTTTTCATTTCAAATAAGGGTTTATTTTTGTACGAAATACAAGCAAAAATTACAAAAATAAATTATACAGAATTTTATTTAAGATACATATAAAAAATTTAAAAAATAGTATACTTTGACGTACCAATTCTATTTCAATATTGTTTGAAGTTACTGTAAAAAATTTGTTAAACTGCAACAGTAACACATTAAAAAAAATTTGCTATTAAAATATTACAAATTAATTTATTAATTTTAATTATATTTATTACAAACATATTTAAATTATGAATATATAATACAAAATAATTATTTAATGGCTTTGTTGTTGCTGCTTCTTTTCAATTAATTTATCAATTGTGGAAAAAAAAATTCTTGCTTCCATAGAATTTGAGAAAACTACACAAAGCATAGGTAGTATTACTTACTATTTTTTTAATACTAATATTTTCTTAAAATGCAATAAGATTTTTGCTATCAGATATTTATGTTTTTATTTCATGGTGCATATTCGCGACCCATTAAAAATTTAACACGGATCGCGACCCAAAGATTGAGAAACGCTGATCTATAATATTTGAAAATTGCAATGACATGGTTGTATGACAGTACATATGTTATTCACTTTCTTGTATGACAAGATGTTGAATTTATAATTACAAAAGCTCAAAATTCTTGGATTGGATTTTTAAAGTTGATAAGGACTAACAATTTTTAAAAATGTATAGTATGGAGAACTGAACATTTCATGGAGAAATATTCATTATTTACACTACAAAAATTATTTCAAAGTGACATTAAAATAAATCAATATTGTTTATTTATAATTGTAATATATTCTTTTGTTATAAATATAATAAGAAGAGAGAGTCCACTAGGGGGAGCCAAGAACTCCAGTTCACTCTGTTTCTGGTTCCCCATTTTAGTTCCAAATTCCCTAGTTCAGAGAATTAAATTTCTCTGAAAGTAGGCTTATTTAGAAGAGTAGCTTTTTAGCTATTTTTTAGATACAAAAGATGTCACCAGTTGATCACAAGTAAGAATAATTACAACTTTTCTTCAAAACGCTATGAAAATTAAATGGCAGCCATAGAAATTACTAAAGATTTCCATAGAGATTTTAATTTTAAAGGAAAATATTGTTTAATCAATTTTTCTGACTGAGTGAGGGATCTATTTGTTGGGGGGTACCTAGGGACCTAACTCCCAGCTCTAAAGGAATAAGGGCTAGGAGGGGGGTGCTGTGGGGATTGTTTCCAATGCTGACTCTCTCACTCATTAAAAAGAAATAATATTTTTCATGGTGATTTAAGAGTTTATGTTTTTATTTTACAAAGGAAAACTTTGCTTAGTGCAGCTGAAACTAAGATGATTTACTCCAAAAGGCTCACTTTACCAAATTTTACTAATAGTGAATAGTTCAAATGCTTTATTCAGATGGTTTTTTAGTTTTCAATCACCAATACTAAATTGGAGATTCTATATTATACCTGTAAAATGCTAATCATATTTTAATTATAGACTTTACTACTCATTCTTAATTGTAACTTGGGAATATTTACAACACTGATTATCTCTTAATGCAACTGTATTTTATGAACAAAATAAAATCTAACATTTTGATCTCTACAATAAACTATATATATCAATAGATGCCCTGTGACACTATAAATTGATGGATATACAGCACATAACAAAAACATGTAACTACTAAGATACATACTAAGGCTTTTGATTCAAAAAGAAATATACTTCAAAAGTCAACAATCACTTTCTAAAACTGAGCAGTGATCAGTATGCAGAACATAATGCAAGCATGAAATTACCATAATATCTAGTCAGGAATTTGATTTGAAAAAGAAGGGGAAGATCATATGCCAATTATTGGAAATCTACAGACAGACACAGTGAAATTATTGGTTCATTCAGCCTACCACTGGTTCACTCATCTTTGCTGCCTGAAGGTGGGAGTCTTGTGGTAGAGAGGATCCCCATTGCATGAGTCCTAGCCCTCCACCAACTGGAGCTGGGGAGGGGTGGTACTGGGATCATCAATGCAGACCTGTTTTTCTCTTGGTGGTGAAGATGATGCTGGCCATGGTGGTTTGAAATCTTATAGTACAATATGTAAATCAACAGTTACTTTGGGTTGAGACTGCAAGTTCATGCATCATTGCTCCCGAGAGAAAATTGAGGGGCCAAGCAGTCCCCGGGGCCTATCTCCCAGGGTTTTTGAGGTGGCTACTGGGATGTGGGTATGAAGGGATCAGTTCTGGTGCTGTTTTTTTCTTTCTCTCTAGGGTTCAGGGATGATGATGTCCAGAGTGGTTTTAGTCTCCTTGTTTCCATGGATGAATCAACATACACTCAGTAAAATCATAAGTTAAACTCTGTATAATACACGATATAAGTATGTAAATTCAAAGATTTAAACCAAGTTGATAAAGTTTTTGTGATAAAAAAAAATGTAATAAGAGTGTGTAATGAAAAGTAGTTAGGTGATCTTTGACAATAGCTATATGTAATGGCCAAACATTGAGAAACAGATTATGTTATTGATTTTAGATTCAAATTAAATAACAAATTTTTAAAAGAAGTTGGTGAATATCTGTGGGGTTATTGGAATATATATATAGATGGAATACATTGTGAATCAAATTTGTAAGATTTTACTAATGAACTAAAAATTAACATGTACACATATACTGTAAATTGCATACTTCATTTGAAAATATAGAAATGCAACTACTTATAACTAATAAATATATTGTTGTATAAAGAAAACAAATGAATACATATATGTTTTAAAAATCATATATTATAAATTTCTATAGTGAATTGTTACAAAAAATATAGCATTACAATCGATTCATTGTATTAAAACACTGTTTATTAATACTAATACAAGAATCAGAATAAAAGTATATTTCTACTTTCTATATTTACTTTTAATAAAATTTATTTATCAATTTTTTTAACCTTCTCTTACTGCATCCATGGGCTTTTATATCAGTATTATTAATGTTATAATATTTTCAAATATATATTTTCTACTTCTTCTAATTAAAATAGATATATAGTGAAAATTCTTGTTTTGTAATGATAATAATAATAGTAAAAAATTACATTTTAAAAATATATGGTGAGAAAAAGAATATGTATATTGTAATATATATTCTATAAATAAATGTAAAAAATACCCTAAAGATAATATTTGTATAATGATGTTGAAACATATATAGGATATAAATAATAATAAAAAAATCCAGTAAATATTTGGTGTATATATTTTAATAACAAAAACTAAAAATAATAAAATATAACATATATTTATAGTTTTAGGTAAATTTGAATTTATCAGAAGTTAATGTCAAGGTGCTCATAATGGGCAAGATCAAGAAATTAGTTCAGTTAGTTTTGGTTGATTATGTTAACAAGTATTTTTTCTTGATATTATATTAATCTAAAATAAACTTGTATATTGGCATGCGTTTGAAGTTTACCAATTAATAGATCTAACCTTTGTAATCAAACTTTTCAAATTCTTGGGAACAATCCTATTTCTATATATTTATTCTATTTTTGTTGTTAAGCTCCAAAAGTATTTGAAGAGTTTTGGATTACAAAATAAAATATTATGTCAGAGGTAATGTTTTGCAAGGAGTAATTATTGAAATATAAATCGGAGTCAAGTAAGTCTTGAAAACTTGATATTGGTAATTTTTAAAATAACTACTTAGTTTTCCATTTAATATTGTTCAGCTTTTAATTCATATTTCTATGTTGATAAATACTAAATGCTCCCAATCCAGAAATTAAAAAAATCTATTCGACAATGCTTTTAATTTTTTGTTTTACTTTGGGGAATTGTTGGATAAGCATTTACTTTGAGTGTACTATTTAAAGGCTATTTTATCATTATATATATATATATATATAATCAAGTCATATATCACATGAACTATGTAGCTTGCATTTACAATTATGTAAAATAAAGAGCACGCTAATAGCTCAAAACAAGCTTTTTTTTTATGGCAAATCTACAAGAGAATGCATTCCAAATCTTTATATAGGATTGTCCCCATCCTTAGATCAGTTTTGAGCTATGGTTTTCTTCACTGAAGAGCTAGGACAACTGAAACCAGTCTGAGGATGGGGACAATCGTAAATAAAGATTTGGAATGCATTCTATTGCAGCATTTATCATAAAAAATAAGCTTATTTAGAGCTATTAGCATGTTCTTTATTTTATATATTTGTAAATGCAAGCTATATAAGTAATGTGATATATGACTTGGATTTTATTACTATTATTCTTTGGCTGGTGGGGCTTTGGCTAAATTAAATTGCTAAGCTTATTAATATATGGTGTATCTGAATTTAGTTCAACCCATATGATTATCTTGGAGAACTGAACTTAAAGACATGTAGATGTCTGAAAATTTCAGATCTTTTTCTTAAGAGTTAAGTATTAGATAAATGCTTAGCTTGATTTGGTATTTTAAATCAGTTATCCTAGCTTCTCATTGAAGAAAGACAAAGCTTGTAATTGGTTGGGGGATAGAGACAATCGTAGATAAAAGATTTGGGATGTGTTTTCTTGTAGCATTTGTCATAAAAAATAAGCAAATAAGCTTGTTTAGAGCTATTAGTGCACTCATTGTTATATATATATTCATATGAATAATTTTCATGGCTATAGATATAAAAGATTTTTTTGAATGATCATCTGTGAAAGATATTCTAATGTTTCAACTTGATCTTACCACCCCTCAACTAAGAAATGAATCATTTCCCAGTTGAGGGCTTATGTGATGAAGTCAAAACATTAAAATATCTAATTAAAATCTGATTAATTTCTCAGTTGAGGTTTTGTGTGATTATATAGAAATATTGGAACATCTAATTAAAATCTTATATGGATGAACCCACAAAATATGTCTTATATATATATCAAATCAAAACTACCCCAAATCCAAAATTAAACCAGACCAGCATAAAAATAATATTAAAACACAACCTAAGGTTTCACTGCTACAAGCAGACTTCTCAAGTGTAAAGAACTACCAAAAACTACACAATATATATAATATTAAATACTACCCACAAATCCATTCACTTCCCATCCACCCTTAATATTAAAAGAACTCTTAAATAAGTTAATTGATTCAGAATAATAAATTTTCAATAATAAAGACTCTTTAACTCTTCTTTTGATTTCATTTCTCTCAAAGAAGACAACCTTAGCTTCATCAAAATCAATAGTGTGGCCTGTATCTTTTTTATGGACATACAAAGCAGAACTAAGATATCTATTTTTAACTCTACTTTTATGAACCTTTATTCTTTCATTTAAACTCAAATTACTCTGACCTATGTAAACCTCTTACAAAATAAACAAGGGATAAAATATACTACACCAGGAATAGTCTTTCTATCAAAAACTTCTTTAGTATTATTTAATAAATTATTCAATGTAACACCCCTTTTCCAAGCAATTTTCTTATTTTCAAACAATTTACTATTTCTACACACAATTTTATAAGAAGACAATTTAAATGGCAAAGAAATAAAATCATATTTTTCTTTAACCTTTACATCCTTACAAATATTCTGCTTTATATGTCCATGAAAAGATACAGGCTACACTATTGATTTTGATGAAGCTAAGGTTGTCTTCTTTGAGAGAAATGAAATCAAAAGAAGAATTAAAGAATCTTTATTATTGAAAATTTATTATTCTGAAGCAATTAACTTATTTAAGAGTTATTTTAATATTAAGGGTGGATGGGAAGTGAATGGATTTGTGGGTAGTTTTTAATATTATATATATTGTGTAGTTTTTGGTAGTTCTTTACACTTGAGAAGTCTTCTTGTAGCAGTGAAACCTTAGGTTGTGTTTTAATATTATTTTTATGCTGGTCTGTTTTAATTTTGGATTTGGGGTAGTTTTGATTTTATATTGACTAGTTTAGCTTCATGCTTGTAATGTTTATATATATATTGTGCCGGTCGGAATTGTCTGTCCACATAACAAGATCTAGCATCTAGGCAAAAGTACCTCGAGTCCAATCATGTGCGAGATACATATGTCAGGAACAATCATGAACTCTGCCCTGTATGCCCAGATTCCAGATCTACTAGCTTATGAGCAACAAATCCGATGATACTAGAGTATTTAATTTACCACCGGCTGACATCGCACATCGGAGAAACAAAGAGACTCAGGGGAAAAATCAAGACAAATGCGTATATACATTTTAAAACCGACAAACACTTATGCTTAACTTTAGTGGGATCTTACATCATTCCACCAATCATGACATTTAAAATTTAACTAAATCAATTAACTAAAGAATGAGCAATGATCAGATGTTTAGTTTTAAATTTATATTTAATAACGAACAAATAGAAAAAAAAAATATATACATTTGAATTATATTAAAAGGTGATTAGCCTCGTATTACAAATAAGTTATTTTGTGCTTACTTGCACTTGAGCAAAAGTATTTACAAATAAGTTTGGAAGAATTTTGATGCGGCGTAATGACATTTCAATTAATCTAGCGCATTTATAAAGTGTACAGTTATAATGATTCGCCTGAATTACAAACGAAAACACAACCTTGACTGATCCCAGAATGGGTACATAATTGCCGGTTGATTAACCGACCAAGCTATCATAAGTTTAATATATATAAGAAAATATAATTTTTAATAAAGATTTATTTACTGAACGTATGTGGAATTATTTCTCTAAATTATATATATAGAGTCGTCACGCGACACATCAAAAGTTATTTAAATTTATGAGATACGTTTAATTAGAACATAACATTAGATACAGATATTTATAGGCTTGAGCTTTTTGAAAAGAGGGATCTAATATGAAGTGACGCGGTGTTAGCATAATGGCTGAATATTTGCGGATCCAGTACTTTGAAGTGCTTTATCAGATTAATAGAAGAAACAGTCTAACCGACTTGCCACCCCACATTTTGTGGAATCGGTTGACAAAGGGTCCTCGGACAGAGATGCACTGGGCCGAACTTTGCCAGAATTTTCCCATGCATTGCTCTCGTTGCGCGAGTATATCTATATGGTCCAGGGACATTCATCGCCCTGTTTGCGACCTGAAACGAAGAGGAGACGGCTCGGGTATTCTGACGCACGTCTTTAGATAAAGCTTAAAACACGAAGAGTGGCCTATGCTAACAACGCTTTGGGACGGACTAATAACTAGTCAAATATCTATAATTAAGCTTACAACCTATAATAATAACATCAAAGATAATGGTATGATCGTATTTATTAAACGAAGTTTAAAGATATTATTAGAAAAATATTTTAATACCAACAAAAGTTATAAATCCCCTCCCCCCTTTCATTCCACTTATTTAATAAAATTCCACATACGTATCACATAGTATACAATTAAGTCGAAGGTGTGCTTTAAGAAAAATATTTATATATATATATGTTTAGACGTGTGAGAATAAAGACATAAAAAGTAATATATATATAGTTAATATATTTGTTTGCATTAATATTGCACTCTTACGAAGATTATCAACATTGTATAAATCGTAAACTAATCAAAGGTGAAACTTTATTTGTCCCTCTGTTATTTATGCAAAAAGTATAATAATTAGAAAAACATTTTTTTAAAATAATCTTCTCCCAACCTAGCAAGCGTTATAGTTTTAAAAGTAAAACAAACTAATAAATTAAGTGTTACTCCTATCTAATGCAGGAGCTAAGGTAAAAATAACTATACTGGCGAGGGTGGGAGTTCATTGAAATATCATTTAGCATTTGGTAATCCAGTATTTACCTTGCTATGATGTAATTAGCCTGAAGGCACACAACTGTAATTACCCGATATTTGCGTCGTCGGAAGAACACATGAACGTTGTCATGGCAACGAAGAGACTGACATGACTAATTCTAGAGATTTGATTTTTTGTTACCTTGCTATGACATCATAAGCCTGAAGGCATACAGCTGTAATTATCCGATCTTTGCGTCGTTGGAAGAACACATGAACATTGTCATGGCAACGAAGACGCTGATATGACTAATTCGAGATATTTGATTTTTTCGTCAACGAGATTTTTTTCGACCCGCAAGATTTAAAAGTGGATTTCTTCCTATTTGTTGCATCGTTTTTTTCAGTGCAGCAGCGTTTTTTTTCAGTGATTTCATTTTCAGTGTTTTAATAGTTCAGCAATTTTTTTACCATTTTTTAAAAATAAATCATTACTTTCTCAACAATTGTAAGTAATTTACATGTTATTTCTTCTATGATATTAAGTGGATGTATTTTATATTTTATTAATTTTCCGGATTTTCTGAAAAAAACTCTCATAAGAAAAGGCACGTGGTTTGAAGGCTCCAGAATATCCTTCGTAACGGCTCTTCGTTTTATATATTGTTGGTCCAGAGAATTAACGTCTATCCTATTTTGTGCTGACCAGTTAGAAATGGCGGACAAGACTGTGATTGACTGGAACAACTAGCTCCGTGAAGTATGTGCATGGAAGCTGTTACATAATGAAAGGCGGAAAATCGGAAACCCTAACACAATTGTGGAAATAGACGAAACTCTATGTGGAGGCGTACCTACAAAGATGGTCATTTTGGTGCAATTCTACAACATATAAGCCAGTTCAGTCCACCGCAGTAATCGTTATTTGGGTAAGTACGCATTTTGTTGTGATATTCATCTTTTATTTTCCTTATAAATTACAGTAGTTTTTATTCGTAGTTATTTCCACTAAAAAAAAATTCATACATTTATATAGTACTTTTAAGATGACTGAATTATGATTAATTATGATTTGTGGACTCACAGTTTTCACTTTATGATGTGTTTTTTTTTTAAAAAAGACAAAATTATTTGAATACTTGCAGAATTATTACTTCAGGACTCGCACTTTAAGATACGTTTTTTAAAAAAGAAAATTAATATTTGTAGACTCGCAGTTTTCACTTTATGATAGGTTTTTTTAAGACGACAAAATTATTATTTTAATACTTGCAGAATTATTAATTCAGGACTCGCACTTTATACGTTTTTTAAAAAAGACAAAATTAATATTTGTAGACTCGCAGTTTTCACTTTATGATAGGTTTTTTTAAGACGACAAAATTATTATTTGAATACTTGCAGAATTATTAATTCAGGACTCGCACTTTATACGTTTTTTAAAAAAGACAAAATTAATATTTGTAGACTCGCAGTTTTCACTTTATGATAGGTTTTTTTAAGACGACAAAATTATTATTTGAATACTTGCAGAATTATTAATTCAGGACTCGCACTTTATACGTTTTTTAAAAAAGACAAAATTAATATTTGTAGACTCGCAGTTTTCACTTTATGACAGGTTTTTTTAAGACGACAAAATTATTATTTGAATACTTGCAGAATTATTAATTCAGGACTCGCACTTTATATGTTTTTAAAAAAAGAAAATTAATATTTGTAGACTCACAGTTATTTGTAGATTCGCAGTTTTCACTTTATGATAAGTTTTTTAAAATTTATATAGTACTTTTAAGATGACTTAAATTATTCATGATGTATATATTATTTTTAATCTTTTTTTGCCGCATATCACTATTTTGTGTCCTATTTATTAATTTTTTTTTTCAGGATTTGTGGACTCGCAGTTTTTACTTATTAATTTTGTAGTGATATTTATCTTACATTTTCATATTTTGCGTCCAATTTTAGTTAATTATTCATGATGTATATATTATTTTTAATCTTTTTTTGCCGCATATCACTATTTTGTGTCCTATTTATTAATTTTTTTTTTCAGGATTTGTGGACTCGCAGTTTTTACTTATTAATTTTGTAGTGATATTTATCTTACATTTTCATATTTTGCGTCCAATTTTAGTTAATTATTCATGATGTATATATTATTTTTAATCTTTTTTTGCCGCATATCACTATTTTGTGTCCTATTTATTAATTTTTTTTTTCAGGATTTGTGGACTCGCAGTTTTTACTTATTAATTTTGTAGTGATATTTATCTTACATTTTCATATTTTGCGTCCAATTTTAGTTAATTATTCATGATGTATATATTATTTTTAATCTTTTTTTGCCGCATATCACTCTATTTTGTGTCCTATTTATTAATTTTACCATTTTTTTTTTCAGGATGGACGCCGCCGGCATTGTTCTGTACCACGTGTCTTTTTCTCCGTTTTGACCTCATGACCCTGTACCACGTGCCTTCCCCCCGCTCTTCGTTTCTATGACGACATTACCCTGAGGGCATCCTATTCTAATCTAGCGATCTTTGACGTAACGTCACCACGTGATATGCCGAAAAATTTTAGCGATTACATTTGTCCGCAAATCACTAGGTGACGTTATCTTAAAAATCGGGTGGTTAGAGTAGTATGCCTTCAGGCTAATGACGTCATAGCAAGGTAAATACTGGACTACCTATATATATTAGACAAAATATTAATAAAATAATTGCCGCATTAAATTAAAAGTGAAAGAAATTATGAGGCTAATCAAAATGGTTATAGAATAAAATAGACTATAAAAGTTACAAATAATTAATATTAAATTTTCATGTTAGGAGAAAGTTCCGAGTTCATAAAGGCGGCACTTTATAGCGTTACCTTTGGAAAGCAAGTAGCAGATCACCGGTTGGTTTTCATGGTATAGCAGCAGGTTCGCAGATGTTCATCATTAGTGGCAGGCTGGCTGGAGTTGAGTTGGCCTGGTCTTGGAGAAAAGATGTTTCTTGAAAAATTTGAGTGACGTAGATTCGTTCGGCGGATGCCTTACGAATCTACGTACTCTCCACTGATGATTGAATTTTGGGTCCTATTTATATGACTCGTTTATCTAAGGAATGTTATTAAGTTGTAATACCTGCGGCTATAAAATAATATTGCAAAACAGCTTTTAGTAATGAATGTCTCCTTTGTTAATCAGGTAGTGTAAAACAATGCAAACGGATTAGTATTTTTGAAACAATTGTTCTAAATTTATTTCTGACTCAGAAATAGACTTTTACCAAACGATAAGTTTTGTTATTGAAATTTATTTAATTTTCTAGTAGAGATTATAATTTAATCATGCTAATTGATTCTGGTTTACCAAGCCGATTGCATTATTCCACTCGCCATTACATACATATTTTTTTTAATACATAAAATTTTAAATATACATTTTCATATAACATATACAAACTTAAATATTAATTTATACTTAATCCCCCATCACTTTTAATATATACATGTGATTTACGCACATATAAGACCCATTAAAATTATATGAAATATTATTGATTAATTTAAGATTATTAAATCTCTTGTTAACGTTTATTTTGACTATAATTGTTAAAAAAAATTGAAACAAATAGGTGCGTATATATACGTAGGACTGGGATTTGAATCCAGTTTGTTGGTGAGGGATAGAATAGGACTGTGAAACGTAATTTCAACCTCAGATTCCGTTTCAATATATATATATTTATATAGCATTTTTAAATATATGAAATTTGATGGAAAACTATCCTTCACACATATTCCTGTCAATAAATGTTTTAAAAACAAGGACAGCTACTTGTACTTAAAGCTTATTCATAGCATTCATTACCAATTGGAGTGTGGTCTGATTTAGAGCCAGATTTTTAAATCCACAGATATTGTTTTGATAGTGCAAATTTCATATCCCATGAATGCTATAAAAAAGAGAGCCTTCCCTGACAACAAACATTTCAAAAGCATTGCCAGCCATCCTCTCTTAAAATGTATCCTTAAATAAACTCACATTCATTGGTCTTGCTAAATGCATAATTGAACTTTATAAATAATATACTGGTTTGAAACTTGTTTTTAATAAAATCACACCCTAATTGCATCACTGTCAATCAATGTTGGCTTATTTGAGAATAAGTTTTAAATATAGGTGGCTCTTTATGCTTTTACAGATTTCTTGACAGAGGAGTGTTGCATATTTGTAATACTCCTAGGATATATAATTTAACCAATTACAAATGATACACTAATTAAAAAATCTTGCTTTTAATAAGATCATGCTCCATTTTCAGTACTGTCAATGAATATTGCTTTATTTAAGAATGAGTTTTAATTGTTAAAGCAATTGTTAAAAGGAGGTTGCTATGACAACACTTTGAAATTGTTGATTGTTATAGATATTAGGATTGTCTAATGGTTTTTTGTCCATGTGCCTACACTTTTAAAACATTTATTGACAGGGGAGTTTGTTAATTTATAGCATGGGTGAAGGTTAGTTTCCTTTTTTCTAATTTGATATATACACACATATAAAAGTGTAACAATGCTTAAGGCTAAATGGGTTATCAAGTAATCATAAAAAGCCAGTTAACACTGAGACAATCCCAATATAAATAACAATCCACAATTTCAAACTATTGTTAAAGCAGTTGTTAAAAGAAGGTTGCCATGACAACAGTTTGAAATTGTTGATTGTTATGGATATTAGGATTGTCTAAGTGTTGTCTGAGTTTTAATGACACATATATATATAGTAATAATTTTTTCCTCATTTGCATTTGTAATTAAAATTTGCATAATCTAAAGAGTGCACTTTTGGTGAAGTTCACCATAATCATAGCTCATTTTAGGATATAAAAAACACTTTGTTATACAGATGAACAAACATATGAAAATTTGAATTATATGTATAGGTGTAAATATTAATGGTATAGTATTAATTTTGGGATTTTTATCTAGATAAATTTCAACTACTAGAAATTGCAAACTGAAATCATGATGTTTAATAATAGAATTTTTGCCTGTCTCATGTTTAAGCTAAAAGTGGAACCTAATGGAAGCACTGTTATCATAAATTAGACAAAAATGCTATTAGTAGATAGTATGGCTTCAGTTTGAAACTAGAAATTTTAATTAATTGATAGCCTAGTTACATTATAGCTGAAGTTTAACTAGATAACTATATAAAAATTTCAATAATACTTTTACTATTTACATCTATAATGTCAGAGAAAATATAAAGGATTATATTTTGGATTCAACCAAGTATACATTTGGTTGGTGAAATTGCTCTTCTACCAATATTTGAACTTCAAGACATCAACTAGGCAATAGTGGTCATTAAAAATTATTATAGAAAAACCTTTATTTTAATTAAAATGTTTAGCAATGTAAATTTTTCTTTATACAAATTACTGACGTATTTAATAACATTCATATAAAGTATTGGGTGAAGTAATGACAAATTTAAAAACCAGATTTACATCTAAGGTTTTTATCAATATATCTTGTACAAATTTTTCAAAAGAAGACAGTTATTGTCTAGTACATATAAGAAATAGATTAAAAGCAGGAGAAAAAATCAATGATAACTATAATTTAAAGTTTATAGTATTATTATTCAATATGTTTTATAAAACTTTTCCAATGGATGGTAATTTAACTAAATTATTAGGGTTATTTGATATTGAATACTAATTTAAAAATGTTTGATTTAATGATAACTGTCACATCTGAACAAAACTTTGATGTTGGTAAAATATATTTTAAGTACATTTTTTCTTTAAAACAGGCAAAACTTTTGATATAGTAGTGCCACTCAGTGCCAACCAGAGTAATCAATGGATGACAGAAGGCTTGTACATAAAATCCCTATCTAGTGCCTACTCATCCAATATCCCTAGACTAGTTTCTGGCTTGTGGCCTTTGTCAGTGAGGAGCTTTGGATCTGAGAGCACTACACCTAGATCTTAGGATCCAATGCAACCCTCCAACAGCCACCTTTTATATCTACTTAACTACAAAACTATGAGAATAAAATTAAAAACACAATAATACTTTCAATCTAAACTCAATAGATTATATAGTCATATGGGTCTGAATCCAGTTCAGTACCCATACATTTTGGTGTCTTTGGCTCTTTAATAACCATATCCATGACTATCCTATTAAGCAGGATTGGTGTTAAACCACTAAACATCACATGATTACTATTTCTTATACTAGCACATTACTATTATTAAAACAGACAAAAACTCTCCACACAGTAATGCCACTCAGTGCCAACCACAGTAATCAGTGGATGCCAGAAGACTTGTAGATAAAATCCCTATGTAGTGCCTACTCATCCAAGTGCAGTGTTCTCAGATCCAAAGCTGCTTACTGACAAAGGCCACAAGGCAGAAACTAGTCTGGTGATATTGGATGAGTAGGCACTAGATAGAGATTTTATGTACAAGCCTTCTGGCATCCATTGATTACTCTGGTTGGCACTGAGTGGCACTACTGTATGAAGAGTTTTGCCTGTTTTAATAATAGTAATGTGCTAGCATAAGAAATAGTGATCAAACCATCAAACATCAAATGATCACCATTCTTTATGCTTGCACAGGTTGTTCTTCACAGAGACAAAACTCTCCATACAGTAGTGCCACTTCCTGCATTTTTTGATTACTCTGGATTGCACTGAGTGGCCTTACTATATGGAGAGTTTTGCCTCTGTATATTTTTTCTTCTGAGCTTCTGAGCTATTGACCACTTTTATTGAATAATAACTATCTTACTGGCAGTAATTTACAAAGGACATATTTGGCTAAAAAGTCATTAGAAAATGTTATTACCTCACTATAAATTTTTTTTGCAAATTTTCTTGAACAAAATGTATCAATCCAGTGCGTGAAAGAAAATCTAAAGTAAGGTATTGAAGACATCTTTAAATTAAAATAAACACTTTTCCAATTTCACTTTACAATATTTCTCTAAGATCCTTAAGTGAAAATTACCTCTAGATAATATCTTGTGTGATCTTATCTTGCAAATATATACATATACAAATATAAAATATATGTTCAAATTTTTTATCCATGAAACTTGTAATTTTAATGTATAATTCAAAAACAACCAGAA
This sequence comes from Epiperipatus broadwayi, assembly GCA_028023455.1. NCBI lineage: Eukaryota > Metazoa > Onychophora > Udeonychophora > Euonychophora > Peripatidae > Epiperipatus > Epiperipatus broadwayi. Next base: position 1,956,893 of record JAQFVV010000113.1, read on the forward strand.
GATGAAGAAGAAATATAATAAGGATATTATTATAACTTGTAACTTTTATTAGCATTTTAATAAGTTCACTATTATTTTTTTAAAATCTTGTCACTTATCGTATTATTTCCAAATTAATAATTTGGCATTTTTCTCCTAATTCCAAAAGCCACAAAATTACCCAAAAGAAACAATAGTAGAGAGCAACTGATATTCAGCCAGTTTATTATGATGAGTTTTGAAATAAATTTGCCTTCTACTGATAAATTAAAATGGAATGAATATTTATTTATTTTAGAAAAATGATATTGTGCTATAGATATGAAATCCTACATTTAGATCATTTATGTTTAGTTTTTAGAGTAGCTTGCTGGTAAGCAAAAAGTGTTTAATCATATTCCAACCAATTTTTTTTTTTAAAAAAAATCTCTTAAGCCAAATAAAATAGAACGGTTCAACTGCATAATTCTCCATATAAAAACAACGAACTAGTTATGAAATTTATTAAATAAATTAAAAGCTAACGGTATTTATTCATTTATTTGAAAAAATGATAACGGATGATAAAAAAATCAACAAACTAAACATTTTCACATATATGTTAAGATCTGTTATCAAATTTCTCAAAGGAAAGTTGAGTAAGTAATAAGTATAACATAATGTTAACTTAAGCAAAAAAAACAACAACCTAACAGGTAATTAATAAAAATATTTCATTTTATTATCCTGATTTATTACAATTAAATGGTCTATCTTCATAATATAATAAAGTTGCAATTTCATAAACTGTTTTACAACCTTTGACACGTCAATAGCTTTGTCAAGCATTGGTGGTTGAGAGGTCAGCAATGGCTGCTTTACAAGCAGTTGTCCTGGGATAGCGGGTTCGCTTCCCGGCTAATGCTATGACACATGAGAAAAAAGAAGAACACAAAATATTTCATCAAAAATGAAATTGAAAAACATTCCAAAGTAAAAATAAATTCAACCAAAACTTCAGAAATATATATAATTATCCGTATTCTCCAAACATTAAAACCTTATGAACATCTGAAATGTTATTCCATAAACTTTATTTTAAATGTAACATTAAAACTAATTTGATTTGAATAAATCACATTTCAAGCTAGAAATAAATTTCAAAGATAATTAAAATTTTTAACAAATCTTGAAATAAAAATATTTAAATATTTTTATGTCAAAAAGATAGTTTAAACTGTTTCAATGTTTTGAGAATTGATGTCATACAAAATGCAAGGTAAAAAAAAACATTTTAAACACATCAATGTAAAGCTATCATTAGCTTACTTAGAAATGTAAAATTTGTTATTTTCAAAAAATAAAACAGGCATGATCTTTAAATTAAAAATAACTTTACAAAAAAGATGCAAAATTGCATTCTTATTTAATAAAAAATTGACGAATTGTCTTGCATTGGTGGTCGAGAGGTCAGCACAACTGCCTTGCACTTGCAGGCAGTTGCCCAGGTTGCGGGTTTGCATCCCGGACGATGCTATGACATTAAAAAAAAATTGACGAATTATTGTCAAGATTTTTCACATTATTTGTTAATATGACAAAATATAATAATTAGAAGAAAAGTTATCAATGTAATATTCTGCCTTTAAAATAAATATACTTGTTGTTGATTTAATATAAGTTTACTGCCATTGTAGATACTGAGGAGAGCCCCTTACATAACCAAGCAATTAAAGATGTCCAGTAATACTGTTATAAATAATAGTGTTTCAGATATTTTGTCTAGTCCATATTAAGCTGCATTTTCACCAAAAAATAATAATTAAAACCTAGAAATTTCATAGAAATACATGTAATCAAAAAAAAAAATCAAAGTTTCAAAAGCAATATTAAGTAAGTATTAGTAATTAGCAAATGACGAAAAAATCATGTGATCAAAAAACATTACTATTGAAATAAATATCAAAAACCAATATTTAGCAAATATTGGTACTTAAAAATGATCAAAAAATAATGTACTCACATGACTAAATAAATCAACTCTAGAAATCAAATATCCAAAATATTAGTAATTAGGAAATGGCCAAAATAATTTGGGTAATTATGTGATCAAAAATTCAAATTACTAGCATTATAAAAAATAAAAACAATACTAAAGCATTCTGCTTTTAAATTATGGTGGCAGAACATGAACATATGCTGGCATTAACACAAGTTATGGCAGCCAAAAAAACTATGCAACGTAACACAACTAATAATGTGCTTAAATTAAGGTAATTAAATATTATTAATAAAAAAGTAATTAAATCTACATTATTGAAAATAAAAAATATTACAATCAAAACACTGTTGATATTATAGGTATTTGTGGGCAACATGCTCGATCGTCACCAGGTGATGCTTCAGTACCATCAACAAATACTTCATTTTAAATGTCATCAAATGTTTAATTATGAGAGATGTATTAAAATTCTTAGATACAATGATAGGATACAGAAAAAAGTGCACAACTATTAAATTCAATTATAAAAGAAATTGCTGAAACAAAAGTATTTTAATTTTACAATTAACCACAACATCACATTTTAACAATATCATAAATAAAACACTCCATGTTAATGTTATCTAATACAAGCTCCGATAATCATTGATGATCTGATGAATGTAAAATCCTAAATCTTTTTAAAAAACTAATAGTAGAAATATATGTACATCTAATAACATTAATTACTCAAGCTTGCATTATAGTGATATTTGAGTATAGAAATGTTTTTTTTTCCTTTTTAATCACAGATATTAAATAAAATAGGTGGACTAACTGAGTACGATGATATATTATTCTATATTTCTTTTATATCTTTTACAATTATAATTTAATTCACTAAATATCAGCCTTTTACAGCTACTGTACATGCACTTTAATGAGTTTTAAATAATAAATGAATACTTTTCAGTGCCCATACAAGATATAGCATTTAAGAAAGAATAAAATGAATCACTTATTCTTTCTGAACCCAAATGTTTATATATGGGCAAATCTTAAGTACTGGCAAATAAAGCGTGAAGATAGATCATTCACTTTAAATTACGGTTCGCGTTGTCTGACTTAATGACAAACATTTGGGTTCGGAAAGAATAAGTGATTCATTTTATTCTTTCTTAAATGCTACATCTTGTATGGGCACTGAAAAGTATTCATTTATTATTTAACACTCATTAAAGTGCATGCACAGTAGCTGTAAAAGGCTGATATTTAGTGAATTACAATTATAAACATCGCGCTATAAAAATAGATGCTTGTTTAATTATAATTTAGTATTTTTTAACTATTTTTTATTGGAAAGAATTTTATCAAAAATTAATTAATGTTTCTTCTGCATTTAAGGATTTTAGAAAATAAAAAAAAAAGAGATTATTCCAATGATAAACCAAGGTTGTACCTGTTTTCAACTAATTTTGAAAATCTTTTTTAATGTGATTTGTTAGTCAAGTGTTGTTAGCTGAAAGGTCATCGCAGCCACCTTTCAAGCAAGTAGTTGGTTGCAGACAGTTGTGGGTTCACTTCCCAAGTGATGCTACAACATATGGAAAAAAAGTGATTTGTTAATGATAAAACTCCTTCACAATGTCATCTGCTTGCCCTCAGTATATTCTGCTGTATAAATAGATGACTCAACTATTAGCAAAATTCTCGTTAATGTTATCAGCACATTTAAATACATCCTTATGCAGAAGCTTCATGTTTTTTTACATATTCCTCTATGAGATTTCAGCAAAGAAATTGCTTCACAGAAAGTATATAAAAAGTTAAATATATTGACCTCCCAATAATTTAGGATACAGTTTCATCACCTGAGACTCATCTCAAATTAAGATCTCTTTTGGATGTTTAACCATGATAAAATAAATGAAGAATTATAGCATATAATGGATTGTTAAGAGTTTCAAACATTTTTACTAGATACAACAGTAAATTCAACTGGATATGATTTTCTCAGATGTTACTAAAATCTCATCAACAGATTTAAAAAGGCATTCCATTCTTTTGTGCTGTAGATGAAATTTAATGGTCATAAACATATACATCTACATAGCACACATAAACCATGAATCATATAATAAATGGTAGTCATATCTATGATTATAGTCTTACAATTGACAAGTTAATTACCAGCAATTATATCTCTTCATTGTCTACAGGATCTTTTATGATATTTTATTAATAATTCAGCCAAGTAATTAAAAAAAAAATCTATACACTATAAAAATAAAATAAACAAAATACTTTGAATTAACATATAAATTAATTAATAATTATAATTAATAAGCAACAACTTATGTACATTACTGCAAAAATTTTAAACTGATGTCTATTATATATTGTGAAAAAATAAATATTTTTTCTTCACACTTCTTTGCTATCTATTATAAGCATTTAATAAATCATTATCATCCACATCTATTAGTTACTAAAACTTACAGTAGGTGGCATAATGATGTGAAGATGTGAAGAAAAAAAGTAAGCTGCTAAAAGAGCACTGACTAAATTGAAGTCATGTGGTAGAATGGTGATATTTTGAGAAATATAAATGTGTTAAAACAGGAAAAACTCTCCAAACAGCAGTGCCACTCAGTGCAAGCCAAAGTAATCAATGGATGCCAGAAAGTTTGTGCATAAAATCTCTATCTAGTGCCTACGCATCAGACTAGTTTCTAGCTTGTGGTTTTCATCAGTGAGGAGCCTTGGATGTGAGAGCAATGCACTTAGATCTTAAAATCTAATGCAACTCACGAGCAGTCACATTTTCTCTCTACTTAACTACAAAACTATGAGTTTAAAATTGAAAACACAATATCCAAGCTCAGTAGCTTATGTAGTCATATAGGTCTGAACTCAGTTCAGTATCCATATATTTTGGTGTCTTTGGTTTTTTAAATAACCATAGCCACTACTATCCTATTAAGCAGGATTGGTATTAAACCAATAAACATCACATGATCACCATTTCTTATGCTTGCTCATAACTATTGTTAAAACAGGCAAAACTCTCCATACAGTAGAACCACTCAATGCAAGCCAGAGTAATCAATGGATGCCAGAAGGCTTGTGCATAAAATCCCTATCTAGTGCCTAATCATCCAATATCCACATCCACTGATTAAATGTTTACATATAGACATAAAAGCAAATGTTAATAATAATATTTTTTTTGCATTTAATGGTTGAAACAAATATACAATTTATGTTTTATGATGAGAAGAAAACTATAGTATCTCCTTATAATAAATTGCATAGCTAAAATATTAATACTGCATTCTTCCAATCATCTGGTACATCTTTATCATTTAGTCATTTGGTATATAACTTTGCTAAGAAAAATTCTATTTCTTCCCCTACTTCTTTTAATAGATCAATTATAATTCCATCATCACCTGGAACTTAATCGCATATCTCACTTCTTTATTTAAGATTCTGGGCAATTTGGAAGATATAATAGATGTAGGATCTACTAATCCTTTATTACTATATAATTCTTGATAAAAGTCTTCTACCCATTTCATGATGACATTTCTCTTTTTAGTAATAGCTCCATCTTTTTTTCTTATTGCAGATATAAATTTCCTACCAATATCAAAATGTTTTACACTCTTGAGACTTTTATTTTCTTCTACAGCTTTCCGTACTAGTTCACAATTATACTTTCTTATATCATTATCAATTCTTTTCGGCACCATTTTAAAAAATTTGAGATATTCAATCCTTTTAAATGCATCATTTTGTATATCCTCATATTCCTTCTTTTTTTCATAAATTCTCTAGTCTCAGTAGAAATTTTATTGGTCAATTGTTGCTTTTTTCTACCAGTTATCTTTGCTGCAATTTTTAAAAGTGTATCAGTTATTTTCTTATTAATTTCATTCAAATCTGAATCAGGTTCAAAATCTGCTAATACTTGAAACCGATTTGCAAGTTCTAATTTAAATTCGTTAGAATATTTCTGAAGATTAGGGAAATCAACTGTAAATATTGTTTTCCATAACAATTTCTGTCTCTCTTGTTTAACATTAACATGTATCTTACATCTTACTAATTGATAATCACATCCATGTTAAATTTATTAAGAATAGTCAAAATATAATCCAATTCTGCTGTACCTTCATTTGAATGCTTCTATGTCCATTTCCTTTTAAAAAATTTAAAAATAAATAAATTTATAATATAGTTTTTCTTTTTTTGAAAACTCCATAAGACTATGCTCTCTTTCTCTCATTTCTGTTACCATAAACAAAATTATCTAAAGCACTTTCATCTTTCATTTGTTTACCAATTCTAGCATTAAAGTCTCCCATAACAATTTTAAAATGTTGTTTACTCTGATCAAAAGACTTTCCATCCATCTAGTATTTTTTCACTGTGACAACTTGTTAAGGCATAAATCTGAATTATCTACATTTGGTATCTGCTTTTAAGTTGAATAGCTAATCTTGCCACTCTGTCTGATATGACATCAATCTCCACAATGTTATTTATTCTTCCTCTTTTTATTTATAATGAATCCTACTCCACTTGTACTTCCAATATTTGTGCCTTTATAATAGAGTACATGTCCACTTTTTAAATCTATTGTCTCTTCACCTTTTCTTCTAATTTCACAAAGTCAAATTATATCCCATTTAATATAAGAAAGTTTTTCTAATTCTTGCAATCTTCCTTCACATGAAAGTGATCTGCAGTTGTAAATACCTAAATAAAAGGTCATCATCTAATGGCAGCCTGGGTCTGAAACAAGGGGATTCATAGCACCCTCTGCCTTTGACCATCAATCACTCCTTGGTTGGTGACTTTACAGTCTCCTGAGAATAAGGGCCATGATTTATTTTTGTCTGTCATGATTGTATACATCTATTAGAAAAATCTTTTTCATTTACACATATATTCATTCTGTCTTATCAGGCAACTGAGAAGAAAGATCATGGTGTTTCTTGATCTTAAACTCAGAGGTAAAAAGCCAATAAACTCACATATCTGGCTAATACATGTTGGTGAACAGCCCATACATGTTTATATACTATATGAATAATTACATAATAATAACAGCTGCAATGACAAAAATGTATGGAGTGGACATTAGGAAATTGCCCTGCTTGGTTCTTTTAAGGTCTCCAAAAGAAATTGAAGGGTCTCTTTTCAGTTAACAGCAAACTTATATATATATATATAATTACCTGACAGTCAGAACTCAATCAGACTAGCCAAGAAAATAACTCTAAAACACTACCAATGGTTTCATTGCTACAAACAGACTTCTAAAGTGCAAAAAACTACAAGATAACTACATATTTAAATATATATATATATATATATATATATATATATATATATATATATATATATATATATATATATATATATATATATATATTCTTTGCTGTTAATTGAATAGATTTCTCACTAACATATATTAGCCAATGTGATGAGTTTATTGGAATTTTACTAATAGATATTTAAAATTATGATAGACAAAAATAAAGCATGGCCCTTGTTGCCAGAAGGCTAAGGTAGCAGTTGCAGGCTAAAGGCAGAGGGTACTAAGAATTCCCTGATTGCAGATCCAAGCTGTCATTTGATTATGATCTTTTATTTATGTACTTACAATGAGATCACTTTCAAATGAAAGAAGATTTCAAGAATTGGGAGAAAAACTGTGTCTTATAAATTGGAATAAAAATTGACTCATATTAAATGGGACATTACTGGACATTGTGAAGTTAGAAGAAGAGATGAAGAGACAATTGATTTAAAAAGTGGACACAAATATTGGAAGTACAAGTGAAGTAAGATTCATTATAAATAAAAAGTGGAACAACCACATTGTGGATATTGATGATGTATTGGACAGAGTGGCAAAAGATTTGTTATTCAACTTAAGAGCAGATACCAAATGCAGATAATTCAGATTTATGTCCCAACAAGTGCTCATAGTGATGAAGTAGTAGAAGATTTTCATATAGATGTACAAAAGGCTTTTGATCAGACTACAATATTTTGAAATTATTATGGAAGACTTGAATGCTAGAATTGATAAACAATTGCATGTAAATTTGGTTATGGTAATAGAAATGAGAGAGGACATAGACTTGTGGATTTTGCAGAAAAAGAAAAACTTTATATTATGAATTTTTTGTTGAGAAAAATGTTAAAAGGAAATGAACATGGAAGCATTCAAATGAAAGTACAGCAGAATTGGATTATATTTTGACTAACAGAAAATAGAGATTGTAATGTTCTTAATAAATTTAACACAGGAAGTAATCATCGATTAGTGAGATTTAAGATACATGTTAATGCAAAACTAGGGACAAACATAATTAAGAAAAATAATATTCACAATTGATATTCCTAATCTTTAGATATATTGTAATGGATTTTAATTAGTACTTGAAAATTATTTTCAAATATCAACAGAATTTGAACATGATTCAGATTTGAATGAAATTAATAAGAAAATAACTGATACGCTTTCAAAAACTGCAATAAATGTAGCTGGTAGAAAAAACAGCAATTGACCAATAAAATTTCTACTTAGACTAGAGAATTTATAAAGCAAAGAAGGAATATAAAAATATATAAAAATGATGCACTAAAAAGAATTGAATACCTTGAATTTAGTGTAATGATATGAAAAATTTGATAATAATATAAGAAAATATAATTATGAATTAACAAGAAAAGCTATAGAAGAGAATAAAAGTCTCAAGAGTATAAAACATTTTGGTATTATTAAAAAAACATATATATGCAATAAGAATAAAAAGGTGAAACTATTACTAAAAAGAGACATGACATCATGAAATGGGTGGAAGAGTTCTATCAATAATTATATAATTATAAACAATAAGTATCTTTTACAAGTATTATATCTTCTGAATTGCTTAGGATTTTAAATAAAGAAGTGAGATATGCAATTAAATTTATGAAAAAAAAAGTTCCAGGTAATGATGGAATTATAATCAATAAAACATATATATGCAATAAGAATAAAAGGTGAAACTATTACTAAAAAGAGACATGACATCATGAAATGGGTAGAAGAGTTCTATTAATAATTATATAATTATAAACAATAAGTATCTTTTACAAGTATTATATCTTCTGAATTGCTTAGGATTTTAAATAAAGAAGTGAGATATGCAATTAAATTTATGAAAAAAAAAGTTCCAGGTAATGATGGAATTATAATCAATATCTGAAAAGAAGCAGATGAAGAAATAGAATTTTTTTTTGGAAAAGTTATGTACCAAATGTTTAAAAAATAAAGATGTATCTGATGATTGGAAGAATGCAGTATTAATATTAATGTTTTAAAAAGGTGATAAAGAAGACATTAGCAATTGCAGACCTATCAGTTTTTTAATTAGTTTTATAAAAAATTTTGCCAAGATTATTATAACTCATCTATAGAGAATTTTGGATTTCAACCAACCAAAAAACAAACTGGATTTAAAAGTGATTTTAGTACAATAAATCATATACAAGTATTGAGAGAAGTTATTAGAAAGAATCAATAAATACAAGTTGCCATTGTGCTTTGGATTATGTACACATTTCTTCATTAATTACAGCATTGAATCATCAAGGTATATATATATCCAAGATATTGTCATATTCTGAAGAATATTTATAAAAATCCAACAGCATCAAACATTGAGAAGGGTATGAGACAGAATGACTTCATATCTCCAAAATCTTTTACAGAAGTGCTGCAAGAAGTATTTTGGGGGTTAAAATGGTAATCTATAGGAATATAAGTAAATGGAGATTATTTAAGTCATGTAGATTTTGCAAATGGTGTAGTTGTTTTTGCAAATAATGCTTTTAAGCTTTAGGAAATGTTGCAAGAGTTATCATATGAAAGTATGAAAGTAGAACATAAAGTAAATGTAAAAAGACAAATAATGTTTAATGGATTTTCTCAAAAGATGAAAATAAAGATTGATATGATGAGTTAGAAGAAGTTAATAACTACAAATACCTTGATCAGATAATTACTACAACTGGAAATGTAATGGATGAAATTAATCATAAAATTAAACTTTGTTGAATTGTCTTTTGTAGAAATAACTTAACATTAAAAGGAAATAGCATTAGTGGTCGAGAGGTCAGCGATGGCTGCTTTACAAGCAGTTGTCCTGGGTTAACAAGTTTGCGCCCCGGCTGATGCTATGACACATGAGAAAAAAAATGTCTATTTGTTTGAAAAGGAAGCTTTTTAAAAAATGACTTAGTTTTTACTTATGTATCTGAGACTTGGACACTTAACAGAAGAACAAAAGCAGAGACTTTAGACCACTTGAAGAAGTATGGAGAGTTGTATGTTAAGAATATTAAAGAAGGAAATCAAAAATAAAATATATGGGTGAGAGAACAAACAGAAGTTACTGACATCATTGAAAGAATTAAGAAACTGAAGTGGGCTTAAGCTGGATATATTTCTAAAAGAGGTGATAATAGATGGAAAATTGAAACATTAAACTGTATTCCAAGAGATTGTGAAAGACCCAGAAATAGACCACATATGAGATGGAAATAAGAAAGTGTGTAGGGATGATGTGGAGAAAAGAAGCTAAATCTCAGAGAAGATGAATTGAACATGGAAAGACCTTCATCCTGCAGTGGATTAATCATTAATGGTTGATGATGATAATCCTTATTCACAGAGCAACTAAGTTTAAATGCCATCACATCCTAATAATTATTATATTTCACAAATCATAATCTGGAATGTAAATTCAGATTTAGTTGCTCTACGAATAAGATTTTATATAAATTATCAATGCTACATATTTAATAATCATAATTATTTATGTGCTTATTAAAATTATTAGAATATATATATGTTAATGACAAGATTTATAAAATTGAAATTGATTATAATTTTTATCTGTGCAAAACATAATTATATGTATAATTGTTACTTTATAAAAAGCATAACATTATACTAACTATTATGACAATGATTAATTATTGTCATAATTTACTAGTATTATATATAACAATATAAAATAATAATGAGTTAATAGGAGACATTTGAAATGCTTCAATTCATAATAATATTGTGAGAAATAGTTTATAATGTGTTAATTACATAATTTATTTTAAATATATATAAATACGTGTGTATGCGTTAATAACAATGTGAAACTGGTTAAAGTATATGTAATAAAATATTTACTATACGTAGTGATAGTGAAAATATAGTTAAAAAACTTTGTAGCAATAAATATTTAATAAGTCCATTATTAAGTATTTATTATTATAAAGTTTCTAAATTGTATTTCTAATGAGTGTAATAAATATTTTATTACATATATTTTAACCAACTTCATATTGTTAATATCATGCACAGAAATACATAAATATCAAGTATGTAGATTACCCTGATTTTAAACAGTCAACCGTAAGGTGATGTCTCTTCAATAGTTTATAAAAGTAAAATCATCATACTTAGTTTTTGGTGAAGAATGATTTAAGTTTTTACTTTATTTTATTCTCCACTTAAAGATAACCCGATATATTGATAACATACCCTGAAGTAATCTACAACACAAAGCCCAATTAAACATTTCTTCATAGGAAAACTATGAGAAGAAGAAGCCATTATTTACCACTCTAGTTAACTAACAATTGATTTTCATTTCATGCTTTCTAACAATTGATTTTCATTTTATGTTTTATTCTCATAGCTTAAGAAAAAAAACCAGTGACTAATAGGTGGAAGATTTTTTAGATTATCCATGAGATAGATAAATAAAAACTATCTGAGTGTGTTTAAACAATTATAAGTTCTTTGAAAAATTTTCCAATCAGATTCAAATCTCATATTATGAGTATGAAAATAGATGCTCTAAGAATTATATAACAAAGTCTCTTTTTACATATATATGTGTGTAGTTGCACGAGATATTAAGTAATAATCAATGCAAAAGTTACATTAACATTATTTAACAAATATAACTTAATATGTATATATTTTGAATACAATTATAATTCAAATGTTAGTGGTCAATGTTTTTGCCTTCTGTAAGCCTTTCTTTTTTTTGTTTTATGGTTTATTTTCTAATCAGTCGTATTTTGAAAAAAATAAACCCACTACAAACATGCTAAGAGTTTTAAGTTTGATTTAAAACTTTAATATCGAAATATTATATTATTATAATTTATGATCACTCAATTAGAATTTGATTTTTTAATCAATAAAGTTGAGTAAAAAAGATCTTTATTTATTAAAGTTTTATTAGTTTGTCCTTTCAAAAAGAAATCATATTGCATAGTTGATAGGAAAAACATATTAAGCGAAATTCAATACATAACTGTAATGCTATGGTAGGGATTCTTTTCTTAACTCAACAATCGTCATCTCTGGTCATGAGATGGAAAAAATAAACATTTCTATGACCAATTAATTCCTGGTTCACCGATCTTCAGTATTGCTATGTAAAGCTTAACCTCATAAGCCTGATGTGGATTGGACTTACTTTTCTTTTAGAATTTGATAAGCAAACTGTTTAAAATGACTACCGTTATTAAAAATTACAATTATATAATATAAATAAACATTATATATAAATTATAAGGGTTTGAACACAGGTTTTCAACCTCTCTTTAGCAATTCATTCCACAAATAAATTGAACTTTTTTATATTGAATATATCTTTGATTCCTTTTGCCATGCAGCTCAATGAGGGAAATAATAGTTTCAAAAGCTAGAAAGTTCTTATTCAATTTAAAACTTAGGAACAAAATACTTTAGTTTGGTCAATTGAATTGAACACTTGTGACAGTTTTGCGATATTGGTGCTCTAATATTACGTGACCTTCTAACCAATTATCCATATAATTAATCAAAAACTAACAATTCTTATATATTGTAGAATGGTATGCAATTTAATGTAAAAATAAGTTTTTGAAAATATAAATCTAAACATAAATTTATATTTCGCTTAAGAATAAAATAATAATAAAAATATTTATTTAAATTAGTTGTTAAATATCTAGTAAAACTTATAAAAAATCACTCCACAATGAAAAACTTATATAAAAAAAAATGTAACATATTGATCAATAGAAGTAAATAAGTTTTTCCCAAGAGGTTCAGTTAATTTTGATTTTTATAATAACAAATATTTAAATATCAGACAATTCATAGTATGTAAGTAGATTTTTTTTCCTTTTATGAATTATAGTTTGCAATTAATATAATAAAATATTTTATTTTCTAAATTATTTAAATAAAAAGTAGCATTTTTGCAATTTGCCATGTTAAATTTAACGGAAGTTTCAGCTTTATATAATTTATTTCTACAGAAATAAAATATAATTAAACATTTGACAGATTTCATGTAATGACAATTAATTTATTATAAAAAGTCTGGAATAGAACACAATTCATATACCATTTGGAGGAAATGATATTCTTGTAGTGGTTGTTAATACAGAGGCTTTGTAAAGAAATACATTAAGAAATACATTCTGTAATAATAAATTGGTTAAATGGAATTTACAATAATAAACAAATATTTAAAACTTATTACAGTACTAAAAGCATCGTTAAAGCCTTTATTTATGTAGAACACAAATGGAATTATATATCACTGTAATATTTTTGTCTTACAAGTAGATTACAATTAAAAATTGTTATAAGCCACTAAGAAAAATACATTAGATCTATCAGAGTTGAAAAGTAGTTGAACTAATAATTTTTTTTGAAGATTATCATTATCAGCAATTTAAAACAGGCAAAACTGTCCATACAGTAGTGCCAACCAGAGTAATCAATGGATGACAGAAGGTTTGTGCATAAAATCCCTATCTAGTGCCTACTCATCCAATATCCCCAGACTAGTTTCTGGCTTGTGGCCTTCGTCAGTGAGGAGCCTTGGATCTGAGAGCACTGCACCTAGATCTTAGGTTCTAATGCACTGATTACTCTGATGGGCACTGAGTGACACTACTATATGGAGAGTTTTGCCTGTTTTAATAACATTAATGCACTACCATACGAAATAGTGATCATGTGATTATCAGAAATTGTTAAGGTGCTTGATATTTCACAGTTTATACTTTCAGGATGATGAGTGCATTTAATAAAGACAAAATATAAAATAGTTAGAATGGACAATTGTTAAAAAGAAATTCTTGCTAAGAAAAACAGATAAGAATTATAAAAAAAAATATTACAATCAAAAACACCAAACTATGTTAGGGAGGGGGGTGTCAATGAGGTCAACATCATAAGTTACTGACTAATTCATTATTTTTCTGATTTGAATTTTATAACATAGAAGTATTCACAAAACTGTCATAAAACGATGAGCAATAAATAAACAGGTACATATTATACAATCAAGTAAATCATTATTTGCATTTTGTTGCTACTAAAACTAGTCAGGTCTGATAATCATCTAAGATGTTCTATCAATTAGACTATTTGTAACATTAAAGATGCAGAGTACTTGGATAATTTTCCAAGACCACTTTTGCACTAATATAGTAATATAGTTTTTCGTAAATCCTGATAACCTTTAATTACTATTTGTACTTACTAAATACCAAATATTGAGAAAAATAAAGATGTCCATTGTCTGCCAGTTACCTAATTTAAACTGAGCCCTAACATCAATAAGTAGTAAATTATTATATTTGCTTGACTCTTATTAGACTTAACATTCTTCTAGATAATATTTAACCATTGTGATATATCTCTATATTATACACAAAAGTGTTTCACAAATGTTTCATTATGTTGTTCAAAGGTGTATGCATACACACAATTTTGTTTGATTTAAGCAGATAATTTTTTGTATATTTAACAATACACCTCTACCCCACTTAGCAATGGCAATTGGTCCTCCAAAACTCATCATTAAGCAAGAATATCATTTACAGAATACGTATTTATAATGGGAGTCTATGGAGGAAAAATTGGTTGGTTCCTGTCGACATAAAATATCCACATTGGTTTCCAAGTTCAAAGATTTTCTTGATTTTTTTATTGTAATGATGACTAAATACGGTATCTAAAAAAAAAGTTTTATATCACTATGAAAAAAAAAATGCATATTTTCACTGTTTAAAAAGTACAGAACAGCAAAAAGAAAGAGAAAGTGAAACTAAATTTGAATTTAATAGTTTTTATATTCTTTTACAGAAGTTTTTAATCACAATGAAAAAAAATCCATACTGAAGTGCTTTTTTTTAAAATTTGTATTACGGTACATATTACTATACATTTATGTTTATTACTTATGTGAAATTATTCAAATTAAAAAACAATGTTTCATTATAAATTATTTAATTGAACATAAAGACTTATTGCTGTACTCCAGAGTAACAAAAGGCTTAATGCGTATGTAAATCAGTCGACATTAGAAAAAAAAAAATTCAACTTTTTTTTTTAAAAAAAAAAAAAAATAAATCTAGCTGTTAATTTTCTAAAATGTACGTTAAGTTTATTTTTCTTACTGTTTATTTTTAGTAATATTATAGTGCCTCCCTTCCCCCATTCATGTAGAAAGATTATTCATTGTTAACACTTTTTTAAATGCAATCTGTTTTTTTTAATGTTTTTCTTTTGATTTGAAATCATTTGGGTGTACATAATTAAGGAACAAGTTTGTGATGATGATGTTTTAGTTGTACTGTATTTATACATTGGACTATTTCATCATCTAATATAAGTGTTAAATGTCTTTAGAAAAATCAAACTTTATTTAAATAATTCAAGTACTGTATATTATATTTAAATAAAGTTTAATTTTTCTAAAGACTATCAACACTTATATGTATACAGTATTATAGATTTATTAATTATTTATATTTTAAGTTTATATGTTCTATAATCAAAATACTGAATGCAGCACTAACATTGTGTTTTATGAATAAAATATTGTATGTGCTATACAATTACAGCAAAGTCATTACCTGCATACATATTACAATAATATACTTTTGCTTTTGGGTAAAATGAATTTAAAATACCTAGTCTCTAATGTCATCAGTGACGCAAAATTCAAAATGGCTGCCAAAAAATGTAAAAAAAAATTTTTTTCCCAATCTTATAGTGAAAAATTGATTGTAAATCGAAGTAGTGGCTACAAATTGATGATGATCACTATTGTGAAATATTGCTAAGTAGCCAATCACTAAGTGGGGTAAAGGTGTATATATATCATGAAGCAGTTAATCAAAATATGCCCTTATAATTTTTTATTAGAGGAACTATTTAGCATTATAATTATTTGGGTGTAGTTTTATATTGAACTATTTTCATAATCTGAGTATTGAATGTCTTTAGAAAAATTTAACTTTTATTTAAATATTCCAAATATATTCAACCATTAGTAATAGCACATCAAACAGATTAGTATATGCACAATGTTTTGAGAGGTATTATTCTCCCCTCTTCTTCAGATGTTGCTGGCCTGACTAGTGACAGTACAAGCATGGGATTGAAACCTGACCTGTAGATTCTTGAGTATTGAATTTTAAGAAAATGCTCTAACCAACTGAGCTATCCTACCAAAGGCAAGTCAGTAAAATTTTTCATATATTTATCTATGATGTTCCTCTTGATTTCTCCACTTTTTCCTAAGAGCAAAATTGATTAGTAGTCTCCTTACATTATATAAAGTCACACTAGGTCAACTTATGGAATTGTTTGCCATTGTCATGTGAGCAGCTTCTTTAAATTTTCTTCTTTATATCTTTTCATCTCTATCCAATATTTTTGTATTTTCCCAATTGAACATATGTTCATTGGCACTTACATGGTCTGCAACCTCAGATACATCTCACTTCTCTCTTCTAATCATCAGTTTGTGTTCTTGCAAGTGCTTTTTAATGGGATGACAGGTCTCACCAATATATGTTCTTCCACATTCACATGGTATTTCATAGATGGTTTTTTTTCAGCATTTAAAGTTTAGACTTTGTAGATGTTAGAATTCCTTGTAGTGTGGTATGGCTCTGGAAAGCTGTTTTGATATTATACTGATTGCAGATTTTTTTAAATTTATCTGCTATTTTTAGAATGTATGGGTACACTACAGTACCAATAGTTGTTTTTTCTCTTGATGGTTCTTTTTGTTGTCTATTTAACATTTTCATAATAACAGATAATGGATAACCATTTTTCATAAGAGTTTGTTCTACATAAATCTTTTCTTTTTTCCAAATTGCTGGTTTCTGAACAAACTTCTTTTGCTCTGTTCCATAGTGATAGTATAACCTCATGTTTTGTATTTCTGGTGTGATTAGATGTATTGCCTAGGTATTTTCCTGTATATTCAGGTTTTTTGTGAATTGTAGTTTTGATTTTTCCATGAGGGAAGCTTCTCACAAGAACATTTAAGAATGCCAATATTTGGTCTTGTTCTGATTCTATTGTAAATTTAATTGAAGGGGAAATATTGTTGATGTGTTTCCAAAAAGTTTATAGCATTGCTTCACCATGGGGAAATACAACAAATGTATCATCCACAAACTAAAGCCAAACTTTAGGTGGATATGGAGTAGTTTTTATGACTAAAGTTTCAAGTTCTTCCATGTAAATATTGCTAATGAGGTGAGACAATGGTGAGCCCATAGCCATTCCTGATTTTGTTAGAAGAATTCTGTGTTATATTGAAAGTAGGCTGTTTTTATACAGAATGTTAATAGTTCCATTATACTATCAATAAAAAGTGTTATTCTGATTTGTAAACTATTATCACCATTTAATCTTTTCCTTGCAATAGACAATTCTTCTTCATGTGATACATTAATGAATAAACTTTCCACATCAAAGCTTACCAATAAGTCAGTTCTTTCAATTTTCATGTTCTTGATTAATTCTACAAAGGGTCTGGAATTCCTGACAAAGAACTGGGTCTTGTATGTCAAAGGACTTTGAATTTTGAGAAGAAATCTTGCCAAATTTTGACAAAAAGAATTTCTAGAACTAACAATAGGTCTTAATAGAACATGATCCTTATAGATTTTAGGCAGATCATAAAAATGAGGAATTTTGCTGAAATATGATGTTATTTTACTTTTTTCTGAATCAGTGAAGTATCTATGATGCTTTCTGAATAATGCTTGTAACTTTATTTCCGTACTCGGTATCAGATTTTTTGCCACTTTTCTATATTGGCCTGCTGTCAGGAGTTCTTGTATTTTGTTGTCATAATCAGTTGTATCCATTACAACTGTTGCATTGCCTTTGTCATCAGGGAGAATAATTATAGATTTATCTACTATGAGAGATTGAATTGCTTTCCTCTCCCCAAGTGTTTTTTTTATTCTAATGTAATTCTGCTGCTTCTTCTAAAGGCAATTTTTAAGTAACTTCTTCAGTGGCTGCCATTATACCTAATAAAGGGATATCAGACCATGTTAAAGTAAGATTTAATACTTTTTCAAGAACATAAATTTTAGCATTAGTTAGATGTTTAGAACTGTAATTTTTAACTGATCAAGTTGATACATTGCTTGGTATATTATGATTTTTGATATGCCCATGTAGGTTAGCAAGTTTCTTCTTTTGGCATTCTTTTATTTTTTCATGTAATAAAGAATATGATTTTCTTACTGCTTGAGAATGTCTCATGAAGTCTTCATCAGCAAGTTTATTTTTTAGAAAACATTCTACAACATTAATGTCTTTCCCTTAACAGAGCTTCACTTGCTCTCTGAGTAATTTTCTCAGCTTTCTGAGGGTGAATTTGAAGTTTTAGTTGCAAATCTTTAGAAATTATCCCTTCAGATTTACATTTACATAAGAAAGTTAAATGATTTTTTACTTTGGCCAGCTTTAGACATAATTTTTTATAATGGTTAATGTTTGATATAGTATAAGGTCCATTATCTAGATTAAAAATTTGAAAGTTAATGCCAATATTGTAAATTAAAGCCACCATTTTTACTCAATTATAGTGTCACAAACCAATTTATGATGTTATATATCTAAGTTACAAAAAAGCTGCTAGAACTTTTAATATTAAACCACTAAACATCACATTATCACTATTTCTTATGCTAGTACATAAATGTTATTAAACAGGCAAATCTCTCCATATAGTAGTGCCACTCAGTGCCAACCAGGGTAATCTATGGATGACAGAAGGCTTGTGCATAAAATCCCCATCTAGTGCCTACTCATAATAACTTTTAATATTGTAGAAAAAGTTTTATATATACAACACATAATTTTCTTCTGAAATATCTAATATGGAACATTAATTAATCATCATTTGGTTAAATTGTTTATGTACAGTGATTTTTATTTTAATGACATAAGAGAATATTTATGTTTGGGATGGTATTTTAGTATTGATTCACTATGATAAATCACATTAAAAGGAGAAGTAAACCACCACAACATAACGATCGCTGATAATTTGGTACACTACCTATTCACCTAGACACAATATATATACATGATTATATACATATATAATGTAGTATTTGAATACAAATATAATGTATATACTAAACTTTAGATATAATTTAAGGGATTTGAATACAAACTATCAAGATCCTTTCAGCTATTCTCTCCATTCTATATAACTAATAGACATGACCACATACATGTAAAAATGATAAATGATCTCCAATATACATATTTCATGCTGAACCAGCAGTCATTAGTTGGTACAGATTATCATCTCCCACACACATATATAATCAGTGCTCAGTGTTATATTAAGATAGTAAATCTTCAAACCCTAATGAACAGACTTCAGTTTTCTCCACTCTCCATCTCTTCAACCATTCATATTATTGAAAATCTGATGATGGAATACTCAAAACACTAGTTGATGCCGATATTAAGTTTCTATGGAGTCAGAGTGACTTAAAATCAACATAGATATAACAACAATATTGCTGAAGAATTGTAGAGTGGAGTCGAAGTCTGTTCATTAAAGTTTGAAGATTTTCTATGTAATATAGAGTATTGATTTTATATATGTAAGTGTAGGAGATGATGATATAGATCAACTAATGAGTGCTGGTTCAATATAAAGTACGTATATTGAAAATCATTTATCTTTTTTACATGTATGTGGTCATGTCTATCGGTTATATAAGATGGAAAAGATAGCTGAAGGAAGCTTGAAAGTGTGTGTTCAAATCTCCTCTAATTATATATAATGTAGTCAATCAAACAATCCTGAAACGACACACTGCAGGACAAACGCTTTTCCAAGAATCACTTGTAGAACCTGTAAAATAGAGAGCAATATTTACTAGTTTGTCAATTGCTGGGTGATGAGAATTAGACTGTTTTCCATTCTTGTTCTTTTCTTTAGATAATAATAACCAAATAAATCACTTACGGATCATTGTTGAATGTCTGGATTAACAATGGGAGGATTATCAAAAAAATCCAATTAAATTTTTTTTTAAAGTTTACTTGGTTCAAATTTAAACTCAGATCATATAAATAGAAGACAAATAAATACACTACCGTTATATTTTTCGTAGAAAAAAAAAATTAGATTATACGTATATTAAAATGTCTGTGTAATATAAAAGGATTTATTTGTTTTTTTTTTTAATAAATTAAAAAAAATAATGTCATTTAATTCAAAATTAAAAGAATTACTAGAATCTTTATTTCATTTATTTATTTTATTTTTGACATTATTCTTGTTTGTTTAAAGAATAATAAATACTAAATCACAATGATAAATAATAATTCAGAAAGGACAAAAAACTATTATATCTTTTTGTTTAATATTTAAACATCTAATTAGAATTTAAATAAATTGTTTATTCAAGATTTTTTAGAATAAATTATTATTTATTGTTAGCAGATGCTACGTTTAATAAAACACAAAAGCAAAATTTTTTTAAAATAAAAACGAAACACTTCAAAATAAAATAATAGAAAAGGAATTTCTCAACATAACTTAATATTCATATAAGCACACATACATATACATTATATTTCACCAACGTATGCATGAGCATATAACAATAGCAATATCACACATTGGCTAATCTACCTGGTATACATAGATTACAGTAGTTGGTCCTAAGTTAAGGTGAATAGTCATATATATTGCTTATAACACTCTATTCATATACACGTTAATGCAACAAATTTTCTTAAAAACTTCTTTATTTTCTTACAGTTTTGACTGTCCAGCAGCCTTCATCAGAGCTCTATCTTCTTCACTGCCTTAATTAATGTCTTAAGGCATTAAAGGTGAAAGGAACTTTTTTTATAAAAAGCTTTTGAAATAAATTGAGATACTGCTGAACCTCACGGCACTTGTTAAAATATGTATACAACAGCCAATCAGAATGTCATAATAGTCATCTAAACAACAATCAAATCTAAACACACAACAAAGATTTTACGAGAAAAGGGCAGATACCCTTATCTCAACTTTTCTTTTTATATATCTAAGCCAATCATAAGTATTTAGATTTGAAAGTTTGAAGCTTTAAATATCTTCACAAATAACTCACTGAGTCTAAATCATAAACATACAACGTGAAATCCTATGATTTATTACGTAGCAGTTTTTAGAATACATAATAAGCAGTAAAGTATGTAAATAATATTTTAATTTGCGATACTTTACTGCTTGTTATGTATTCTAAAAACTGCTACATAATAAATCATAGTATTTCGCGTTGTAAGTTTATGATTTAGACTCAGTGAGTTATTTGTGAAGCTATTTAAAACTTCAAACTTTCAAATCTAAATACTTACGACTGGCTTAGATATATAAAAAGAAAAGTTGAGATAAGGGTGGCTGCCCTTTTCTCATAAAATCTTTATTGTGTGTTTAGGTTTGATTATTGTTTAGATGGCTATCATGACATTCTGATTGGCTGTCATATACGTATTTTAATGAGTGCAGTGAGATTCAGCAGGATCTCAAGTTATTTCAATTTTCAACTATCTGCACTTCGCAAATTAAAATATTATTTAAAAAGCTTTTATATTTATATTGTATTAAAATATGTATTTTTATACATGAAAAGCATGGTTACTACATGCATAGTGAAAAATTCAAATACTACAAAAACAAACCTGTTAAGGCATTAAAAAAATTGAAAAAATGTTCCTTACAATATATCTAATAAAAATGTAAATTCTCATACTAGCATGGCAAACTGTTTCTTTAAAATTACAAATATCCATGCAAAAACATGCTGTTTCTGCATTTTATGATTTGTCATATTTTCTGTGAACTGCAAAATATTATTTGATTAAACTCACAAAAGTTTTATACACATTATTAAACCTTAAAAGTACTAGGCCTAAATTAATTTGATTTAATTGTTTATAGCTTCTTCTTCAGTAGTTTAATTCGCTTTTATATGCTATATATTATTTTATATACAGTGACTAATTCTTTAAGAAGCAGCCTGAAAACTAGAAATAATTACAGAATTATATGAAATTGATATATGACAATAACAAAATTACAAGTTATATTCTTTTTTCATCTTAAAAGTAAAACTGATGTCAAGCATTGTTAGCCGAGAGTTCAGCGCAGCTGCCTTGCAAACAAGCAGTTGGTTGCAGACGGTTGTTGCGGGTTCGCTTCCTAGCAGATGCTATGACATATGGAAAAAAAAAAAACTGATATAGAAATACAATGGATACACCACATTTTTATAACAACAGTAAATGCAATCAATTGTATTTTGCACAACAGTAAGTTTGTCCTGAATGAGTTACAATATCTGAAATTTTGCAGAATACATTAAACTTATATAATCTATTCTAACAACATACTGTTTTACAGTGTTTAGCTTCTGTGCATTGTACTTTATAAGCATTTTCATTATATATTATTAAACACTCATATCTTTGGAAATAGTAATAAGATAAGGAAAAATGTGAGTGAGAACATAATATTGGTTGATATAAAGGTGGAAAAAGTATAAAAAGTACTATCTAAAAAAAATCAATAGTAATTATACATTTCTTTCATAAATATGTAAAAAAGTAAAGATATGATTAACTTGAAAAATGTATAGGGAAAAGTTAGAGTTGTTAGCAATAGTAGAAATTTATTTCAAAGATGAAAAAATATATTTTGAGAAATGTCAATAAAAATAACCAAACAGGGATTGTTCATAAAAGATTCGAACATGAGAAATGAGAAATATGGGTTGTGATCTAAGAACTTTAACTCTAAAGTCAGATATTCTACTATTATGCCAAAATACACAGAGCAAGGGTTGTTTAAGAATATTTCATAACATTGATGCAGTTAAAAAGAATAACTATAAAATATTTTCTTCTTAATTACATGAGTAGTCATTAGTGAAATAAAAATTGGAAATCTGATTAAAGTATGTGCATGAAAATTATATGATTGAGGCAGACTTTTAAGTAAATTCTGTATCATGTATTGATAAATAAAAAGCAACCAGAATTACAAAATAATATAAGTGTTTGATAAGGAAGAAAAAAGATTTTAATAATGAACATGTAAAATGAACATTTTTACTGATAATTATGCCAGAAGGCTTGTTAATAAAATCCCCATCTAGTGCCTACTCATACAATATCCCCAGACAAGTTTCTGGCTTATGGCCTTTGTCAGTGAGAAGTCTTGGATCTGAAAGCACTGCATCTAGATCTTAGGATCTAATGCAACCCTCCAGCAAACACCTTTTATCTTCATTTAACTATAAAACTATGAGTCTTAAACTGAAAACACCTTAATGTATCACAACAGTTATACACAAGCATAAGAGGATGTGGTAATGTGATGTTTATTGACTTAATTATGAAAGTTGATGAATTTAAGAAATATGAAGAATAAAATAACATTAAGGTTACATATAAATGTTTAAACATAAAAAGATTAACAAGGCTTCCTAAACAGTGTTTTATGGTGAATTTGAATGTGATTTTTGTGGAAGAAGCAAATTATATTTACAATATAAAATTATTTCTAAGACAATTTAGTAACCAAATGGTTATTCCTTGAAAGTTTACAGAAATTTGATGATTGGAAGTGAAAGACCGAAGCCATGATCCATGAACTTTGAATTCAAGAATTATATTTTCACCCCTGTAAAAAATATAATTGAATAGTTTATTGCTGAGGAGTTCATAAAACATTTCCATCAGAAGTGATAAATTTGGGCTGCAGTCAAAGAACATTGAGTTCTAGAATCATCAACATTATCACAAAACAAAACTGTACAGGGCATGACCACACCAAAAAAAAAAAAAAAACACTATTGAATGGTGTTATGTCTTTTTCAGGTAAGCAGAAACAATATTAGCATAGGAATTGAAACTGGACCTTTAGATTCATGAATATTAAATATAAGGTGATGCTTTAAACAACCATTCTAGTTAATTATTACTTAAAATTCAATATACACAAATCTAAAGGCACAAGCTTTATTCTCATGCTAGTACTGTTGGGGCAAGCTAAAAATATTTGAAGAAGAGAGGAGAATAATAGCACTGTCAATATTATGTTATATATTAGTCTGTGTTCAACTGAACAATAGTTGGATTTATTTAAAAAGTTTAAATAAAGTACACATTTTTCTAAAGACATTTAGAAATTAATATTGGATGATGGAAATAGTCCAAAATAAATTTCTTTCTAAAATACCGTCATCACAGTCTTTCATACAAACATACAATAGTGATAATTTTCATTGGGAATATATTATTGAGGATAAAATATAATGAAGGAATATGGTTAGATAAGTGATTATAGAAGTAGTAGTAGCAGTAACTGTAACTATAACCATAGCTGTAGCGATAATAGTAGTAGTATGAGTAGGAAGAATAGTAGGAGTAATAATAGTAAGAGTTAAAGTAAAAATAGGGAATACAAAGAGAAGTAATAGAAGTAATAGTATGAGTAGTAGTAGTAGTAATAGTAGTAGCAGAAGGAAAAGTAGGAATAGGAGTACCAGTAGGAGTAGTTTGGAGTAGTAGGAGTAGTTTGGAGTAGTAGGAGTAGTATAACTGCTTTTTACTTATTACTGAAGGAGTTATAATCAATTATTAGTAGCTGCAGCAGATGAGAACAAAAAAGTAGAGTAAAAGTAGAGGTGATACTTGTGAGAATTTAAAGAGGCAATTAAAAACAAATGAAAAAATAAAATTATATAATTAATTGTTGTTGTTTTTTTTTTTAAAAAAAAAAGAATACAGATTAAAATGAGGTAAATTTAATTAGATTTAGCTTGGAAAAAAATCAGTGATGGAAGGGAAGATCATAAAAAAAATGTAGATATATTAGGCAGGAAAATTAAATAAAAAGACATCTTACTTTTAATAAATTCTCCAAAATAAAATGTGAGTAGAGAAAAAAATTAAAATATATTCAGTGTCTTCATATAAAAATCTTGAATGATAGGAAACTAGTAAAAAAAATCTAATTCAAAAGATGATGAACAGAGAGATGGATTAAGAATTGAATAGAGCAATATGTGGACTAAAAAAGTAAAATCCAAAAAAGTGACTGTATCAGTTGAAATGTTGCTGATATAGAGAAGATATGAAATGATTTTTGGCTTGAAAAAAGTTTTAGTAAAATTATGGATAGTGTGATTTTCAGATGACTGGAAAGGGTTTTTGCTTTCTATAAAAGAAATGAGAAAAATCTTTGAATAGTTAATAAACTGTAGATTAATAAAAATAATCTCTATATATTATAAAGTATACATATATTAATGGATGGGTCTGCAACTTGGATGATAATTTAAAGTTTTGAGAGAGGTTTAAAAAAGTGGTCAGTCAGAGAGATGTATATGATTAAACTGATTCATTATTATTCATTTGATTCAAATGTTTATAGGAAAAATAAATAATTATTTATTGCCTTTTAGATAATGAAAAATCTTATGATAGAATGATACATATAAAATCTGGAATAATCTTAAAAACTGGAAATGAATTTGGAATTGTTAAAAATGATTAAGAAACTTTACAAAGACAATTTTTATCACACCAAACCAATTCTTAAACAAAATTAAATACTGAGTTGCATACATAATAATATATCTCCAAACTCAGAAAATGTTGACAAAGGCTACATCTCAGCAATTATATCATTGTTAGAAAATTGAAACATTGATTTCTTGAACTAAAATATTTTAACTTTGTACTTAAGATTAATCTGAATTCTTTTTCTAGACTATATTGAAGCTATTTGTTGAATTGAAAACAAAGGCAAAACTCTCCATACAGTAGTGCCACCCTGTGCCAAACAGAGTAATCAATGGATGCCAGAAGGCTTGTGCATAAACCTTCTGGTATCCATTAATTACTCTGTTTGGCACAGGGTGGCACTGCTGTATGGAGAGATTTGTCTTTGTTTACAACAAATTATGTGCTAGTATAGAGATGGTGATCTTATTGAATTGAAATGATAAAAGATTAATTATTTTCTATTTCAGTGTTAGCTTAAAAAAAGTAATTTTAATAAATGCCAACTGGGAAATATAAAGTCCTTCAAAGGTAAATGTGAAAGTGGGTTGAATCAAAGACATCTCTTATTACTTTTAGTGTTCACTTTCTTTGTGATGAACTGAATGTATGGATATGTAAGGATCACCATAATGAAAACCAATTGTGGCATCTATTTCTTTTGCAGGTTACATAACTTTTTTTTGCAAATACCAAAGAGATATTGGCTTATTATTAGAGATATGTGCAGAGATATAAAATTAAATCACATGAAAAATAAATTAAGTTATTACCAATCATTGGTAAATATAAAACTAATATAATATATGGGGTATAATTTGAAATGTGATGGTTGCACCAGCTTTAACATTTGGAATTAAGGCATTTGTATTTTTCAGGATACTAGTATATTTTTGCATAAAAAATTAAAAAGATATAAGTAGAAATGCATTGGGTTATGAATTATAGAAGACAAATGAGCCTATTCATGATAAGATAGAACAGATTTTTAAAATTCGAAATGAAAAGTAAATTAAAATATTTGGAAGCATGTATGAATAAAATAGATTATTAAATAGCATTCAAATAGACTATGTGGAAAGGCTAACATACATATTAGGCAAAAAAAGGTATCAATACATAAAATTGATAATTTATTTTACTACCAACATCATCATTGTCGTCTTGCATTGGTGGTCGAGAGGTCAGTGCGACTGCCTTGCACTTGCAGGCAGTTGCCCGGGTTGTGGGTTCGCGTCCTGGCCGATGCTATGGCACTTTAAAAAAAAACAAAAAAACATCATCATTGTCAACCATTATCAATCCATTACAGAATGAAGGTCTCTCCAAGTTCAATTCATCTTTTCCAATCTCTTGCCTCTCTTCTCCATATAAATTTTGCATGTTGTCTGTTTTTAGGTATTTTACATTCTTTTGGAATCCAGTTTACCATTTCAAATGTCCATCTATTATCATCTTTTTTAACAATATGTCCAGCCCAACTCCCTTTCAGTCTCTAATTCTTTCATTGATGTCAGTAACATCTACATTTATGTAAAAATCTAAAATAAATGTGTATTGAAAAAATATAGTAATATAATTTTGAGGACTAAAGGATGGGAATAAAAGATAAATAATCTGGTTAGAAAAAATAAATACAAAATGAAAACTAAATATAAATAAAAAATGTCTTACTGGTATATATAAAATATTTAAAAAATGTATTATATTACTAAACATAACTTATTGATATTTACTTCAAAGACAGAAGATTTGGATTTTAGGAAAAGAAACCAAATTGAAATAAAAATATGGTCTGTACACGTGCTATCTATGAAAATAGAAAGATAATCATTTAACTTTTATTGTTGAGGAATATTGAAAGATCAGAATAACTTGCATGGAAAGTTGAATAAACCAAATGGGTAAAGGAATTGAAGAAGTAGAGATTTTTTTAGTTTTTGATAGGAATTTATAATAAAAATGAGAAGTATGATAAAACGGTTTTGGAACTAATAAAATATTATTTATTAAAATAGAATAAAGAATAAATGACTAAGTAATTTGTTGAGTGTGGATGAGAAGAGAATAAAATACACTAAATAGATGCACTTATAGTAGCATATAATAGATTAAAAGAAACAAAAATTTTGAATTAGTTAATAAGATCAAGAGAATATAGTGCATACACATATCACACTATATTACATCAACACAACAGTTCTATGCAATAGGTCTTTTAAAACAAAAGATCATTTATTGTATTGCATTCATTTTGTGAGTATTTTAACCATCACATTTACTTGATTATATCTTAATTAATCCATGAAAATATTTAATTTGATATATATATAATAACAAATTAAAAAACTTAAATGTAATATAAACTAATATAATAATCATTAAAGAGTCAGAAGTTAAAAAAATAACAATCTTATTTACTATCTAAATAATTATAATTAGAACAGAAAAAATCTATAGCCAACATATAAGTCTTTATTGGGTACTCTGAGTTTTTCAAAGTTTCCAATATATCAGGTTATTGTATGCAATTATTTAAATTCACAGGTTGATCAGCATATATATATAAAACATATTTTTCAGGTTCATCCATGTTAAAAAAATTAAATATTGATATACCGACATTTTGACTTGATCACACAAGTCATCCACTGGGTGAACCAGTGGATGACTTGTATGATCAAGTTGAAACGTCGGTATATCAATATTTAATTTTTTTAACACGGATGAACCCGCAATATATGTCTTTTATATATGCAACCCGTAAAAATCTTCATATCAACATATATATATAAGAATGGATAATAGATAAAAAATGTTACAAAATTTGCCCTGCTATTCTGTAAACCAAGATATGGGGGGGGGTCCTATAATGGAAAGAAAATAGTTAAAAATAATGTATTTATATGTATGTAAATTACCATATATTTAAAAAGATTTATTGTTGACATAAAGAAAAATATATTATCTGAAATTAGACTAGATTTTTAAAAAAAAATTAATTAATGGGTTTTTAAATAAATATAAATTAATTAGAAAAACGATATGAAAATAATTAAAATTCTCATTTTTTTAAAAAATTTATAAATAATTTTTTAAACATTAAAATGAAAATAAGTTTTATTCTAAAAAATGTAAATGTTTTTTTTTCTCTTTTGTATTGTGATATTTTTTATATGTATATATTATTTTTATTTTAATTCTTAACTTTTTTTCTTTTACTGACTTTATGATATAATAGCAGGCATTTTGATTCTATGGTTAAACTATTAAATAATCATTAAAATCAGTCAATAATCACTAAAATCATTAAAATCCCAATGTCTGTAATAATCAATAATCTCAATACGTTGCCAAGGCAACCTCTTGTTAACAATAAAGTTGGAATCCCACCTCTATTATTTTTTTTATCATGTGTGATAGCATCAGCCAGGATGTGAACCCACTAACCCAGAACAACTGCTTGTAAAACAGCTGTCGCTGACCTATCGACCACCAATGCTTGACAATCCCACCTTTATTTATGATCCAATATATTTATATAGACATTAAAAATTGCAACTTGACTACAGAGACTGTAATTACTGACCAAAAGAAGTTTAAATAACTCTCTTAAACAGACAAATATAACCTGTTCTGAAATATAGACTAATAAATAGTTAATTATAATATTCCAACTGCAATTATAATTTTCTAATTGTACCAATATATTACTTAAATAATAAGTGTAATAAAGTGCTTGTAATAAAATTTCATTTTCATTGCCCTTGTTTATTAATGTTATTTTACATTTAAAATATATTAATGATAACAACAGTTTCAGTGATTTTGATATTGAATATTTTCATCTAATTAAAGTAAATTTATTTAGCAGATTCGAAAAGAATTAAAAAGGATAAAAATCTATTATTGCAATAAACTTTTGTAATACCTAATTACTTATCTTAAAAAATAATATAAGTTTATACTGAAATTTAATGTTAAAATTAGATCAACTTTGGATTTATGTTTTAACAAATATTAAGTGATATTTATTTACAAACATTCAATTTATTATTAGGAATTAAGACAAAGAAGAAATTTTGGCCAGGATTATCTTAAGTTTTGATAAAAATAAAACAAAAAGTGTGGAAATAAATATTTTTATACGGTTTATTCCTATATTAATATTATAATTATAAATTTATTTAAAAGCACATTGATTATGTAAGTAATATTTACTAAGGCTGTAACCTCAAGAATGTGCAGTAAAAATGTGATATATAAATCATTGGATTAAAAAAAACATTTGATAATAAATATTTATTTAAAAATTAAAAGTTTAATATTATTTGCATATTTGAACAGAAAAAAATAAAAATAAAAGTAAAATTTAATATAATTTTTCTTTACTGAAAATAGATCAAATAAAAGGCTCTATTAAATTATGCCATCCTTGAACAAAATAATGTATTATACTAAGGAAAATAATATAATTCAATTCTAGTTTGAAAAAACAAACATTCTTTGCAGCATCACAGTAATTATAAAATACATATAAAAAGAATATGTTTTATTTTTATATTACCTTGCATATTTTATCACATAATGTTATTTTACATAAGTTTTATTTTATTCCTCTGTAATAGATTTTTGTTGTTGAATAAAAATTAATTGATTTAAAATTTATTCTTATTTTCTTTTCTAAAAATAAATGATTTACTATCAGAATTGAAGAAGAAAACGTTGGTAGATTTACATTTATTATAGAAATAAGTTAATACATATCTGATGTTAAATAAAAGAGGAATAGAAAAACTATAAAAAAAAAATATTTAAATATGTTTTATCTAATAAGTATTAAAATAAAGAATTATTAAAATTAATAATATTAGTTGCTTTTCTCATGGAAATCTCTAGGGCTGTATAATTTTATACATTATTAAATTATATATTTTAATTAAGAGAATTTTAATTTTAAAAATGTGTGTGTAATAAACATAATACAAAGAAAGAAGAAAAAGTGCTATTATTATTTTAAATCTTTCTTGTGATAATAATAATAATAATTAATACTTTAAGTAAATTAATAACTATTATTTTTATTATATTGATGGGTATAAATTACTTTTATGTTAAATCATACAAATAGCACATGATTTTTAAAATGCTCATATAACAGAATGCTATAGAAATCAAAATATACATTTACACAATGACACCTTGGTGATGTTATTTATAACAATAAAAAATTATGTTTAAGAATAACCATTAAATACAACACATATGCAAAACTAAACCAGAACATTTCTGTAAGATCAAATGCTTTGACTAATGTAATTATAACTTAATGAAATTCTCTAAAGTTGCACACAATCTACTAATATATTCTCAGAGTAAATTGATGTTATTGTAAGATTCCCTCCTCTATAGCAGGAGTTCCCAACCAGGGTATCTCTATCCTCTAAGGGTGGAAACTTGTCCAGGGAATATGGTAAATAGTAAGTAGATAAGTATATTATATTATTAATATATTCCAAAAATAGTTATCAATATTTTTGAGCTGTTACATGTTGGTGATATCTCTCAGCCATATCAGAAACATTTCAGATCTCTTTTCAGACATGGATACAGTGAGGTTGCATATTTGTTTTCACTGCAGGTTCCAATAACTCAAATTGCCAGTTAAGATTTATAGATCAAATAAATCTTTTATGGAAACTTAATTATTGTTTGTTTCTTATTATAATGAATAGGGTACCAAAAAATCTTGAAAACCATTATTATATAGTGCTCTGAAGTATTTTTTTGTCAGAGATTCTCTGAGTAATTACTAGTCTATATATAAAAGATTTAAAAAGAACATGTATTTACTAAATCCCTAGCAACACATACTTTGAGGATTTAATTGATATTTTCAAATATCATGATGAATCCTGATATTTACATTGCTGTTTTAACATTTTATGTTAACATATATAATTTGACTTTAATAATAAATATAATTTCTTGAAATTAAAGTTTAAATATACTATTTTTTATAAAATATAAGCAGGTTGAATCTTGTCAAAGCCTCGTGTAAAAACAGGTCATCATTTTATAAATAACAATAAACTTAGATAATAGTTTAAGGTAGTTTAATCTTACCACACTTTTACACAAAATATCATGTGGCATTTAAGCAATTAGAAGGCATTAAGTTGATAAAAGTAATATTTTTTTGTATTTTCCTTAGAACAAAATCAGTTTAGCAACTTTAACTTTTGAATATATCACTATTATATAGTATTAAATCATATAAAACACCATTTAAGAGAGAGAGAGAAATAAATAGTTTTTTTATATAGAAAGATCAGGGAAATAGACATGGACAAGTAATAAAAATATATAGATAAGTAGACAAACAGATATAATTGAATAGATACATATATTGATAGAAAGATAATAATTAATAAAGCAAGTCATATATAACATGACATTACTTTTATGAGCTTGTAATTACAAAAATGCACATAGAGAGCGTACCAATAGCTCTAACAAGCTCGTAAATTAACAAGTGCGGTTATGAGAAATATTTAAAATCTCTATCCAGAACACTCTTATCTCCAGACCATGGTTTCGGGCTTATGGCCCACGTCAGTGGAGAGCTAGAATATTCGGACACTAGACCTAAAATATCAACTCAAAAAACCAGCACTTATTTCAAACGTATATTTAAGAAGAAACTCTGAATTTTTCGGACATGAAAATGTCTTTAAATCCAGCTATCTAACTTAAATAGCTATATGGGACTGAAGTATATTCAGATCTACCATATTCTAATAGGCTCAGCATAGCCAAAGCCTTAAAGGTAAAATTATAATAATTAATAAAGCAAGTCATATATAACATGACATTACTTTTATGAGCTTGTAATTACAAAAATGCACATAGAGAGCGTACCAATAGCTCTAACAAGCTCGTAAATTAACAAGTGCGGTTATGAGAAATATTTAAAATCTCTATCCAGAACACTCTTATCTCCAGACCATGGTTTCGGGCTTATGGCCCACGTCAGTGGAGAGCTAGAATATTCGGACACTAGACCTAAAATATCAACTCAAAAAACCAGCACTTATTTCAAACGTATATTTAAGAAGAAACTCTGAATTTTTCGGACATGAAAATGTCTTTAAATCCAGCTATCTAACTTAAATAGCTATATGGGACTGAAGTATATTCAGATCTACCATATTCTAATAGGCTCAGCATAGCCAAAGCCTTAAAGGTAAAATTATAATAATTAATAAAGCAAGTCATATATAACATGACATTACTTTTATGAGCTTGTAATTACAAAAATGCACATAGAGAGCGTACCAATAGCTCTAACAAGCTCGTAAATTAACAAGTGCGGTTATGAGAAATATTTAAAATCTCTATCCAGAACACTCTTATCTCCAGACCATGGTTTCGGGCTTATGGCCCACGTCAGTGGAGAGCTAGAATATTCGGACACTAGACCTAAAATATCAACTCAAAAAACCAGCACTTATTTCAAACGTATATTTAAGAAGAAACTCTGAATTTTTCGGACATGAAAATGTCTTTAAATCCAGCTATCTAACTTAAATAGCTATATGGGACTGAAGTATATTCAGATCTACCATATTCTAATAGGCTCAGCATAGCCAAAGCCTTAAAGGTAAAATTATAATAATTAATAAAGCAAGTCATATATAACATGACATTACTTTTATGAGCTTGTAATTACAAAAATGCACATAGAGAGCGTACCAATAGCTCTAACAAGCTCGTAAATTAACAAGTGCGGTTATGAGAAATATTTAAAATCTCTATCCAGAACACTCTTATCTCCAGACCATGGTTTCGGGCTTATGGCCCACGTCAGTGGAGAGCTAGAATATTCGGACACTAGACCTAAAATATCAACTCAAAAAACCAGCACTTATTTCAAACGTATATTTAAGAAGAAACTCTGAATTTTTCGGACATGAAAATGTCTTTAAATCCAGCTATCTAACTTAAATAGCTATATGGGACTGAAGTATATTCAGATCTACCATATTCTAATAGGCTCAGCATAGCCAAAGCCTTAAAGGTAAAATTATAATAATTAATAAAGCAAGTCATATATAACATGACATTACTTTTATGAGCTTGTAATTACAAAAATGCACATAGAGAGCGTACCAATAGCTCTAACAAGCTCGTAAATTAACAAGTGCAGTTATGAGAAATATTTAAAATCTCTATCCAGAACACTCTTATCTCCAGACCATGGTTTCGGGCTTATGGCCCACGTCAGTGGAGAGCTAGTGTCCGAATATTCTAGCTCTCCACTGACGTGGGCCATAAGCCCGAAACCATGGTCTGGAGATAAGAGTGTTCTGGATAGAGATTTTAAATATTTCTCATAACCGCACTTGTTAATTTACGAGCTTGTTAGAGCTATTGGTACTCTCTATGTGCATTTTTGTAATTACAAGCTCATAAAAGTAATGTCATGTTATATATGACTTGCTTTATTAATTATTATAATTTTACCTTTAAGGCTTTGGCTATGCTGAGCCTATTAGAATATGGTAGATCTGAATATACTTCAGTCCCATATAGCTATTTAAGTTAGATAGCTGGATTTAAAGACATTTTCATGTCCGAAAAATTCAGAGTTTCTTCTTAAATATACGTTTGAAATAAGTGCTGGTTTTTTGAGTTGATATTTTAGGTCTAGTGTCGAATATTCTAGCTCTCCACTGACGTGGCCATAAGCCGAAACCATGGTCTGGAGATAAGAGTGTTCTGGATAGAGATTTTAAATATTTCTCATAACCGCACTTGTTAATTTAGAGCTTGTTAGAAGCTATTGTAGCTCTCTATGTGCATTTTTGTAATTACAAGCTCATAAAAGTAATGTCATGTTATATATGACTTGCTTTATTAATTATTATAATTTTACCTTTAAGGCTTTGGCTATGCTGAGCCTATTAGAATATGGTAGATCTGAATATACTTCAGTCCCATATAGCTATTTAAGTTAGATAGCTGGATTTAAAGACATTTTCATGTCCGAAAAATTCAGAGTTTCTTCTTAAATATGCGTTTGAAATAAGTGCTGGTTTTTTGAGTTGATATTTTAGGTCTAGTGTCCGAATATTCTAGCTCTCCACTGACGTGGGCATAAGCCCGAAACCATGGTCTGGAGATAAGAGTGTTCTGGATAGAGATTTTAAATATTTCTCATAACGCACTCTGTTAATTTACGAGCTTGTTAGAGCTATTGGTACGCTCTCTATGTGCATTTTTGTAATTACAAGCTCATAAAAGTAATGTCATGTTATATATGACTTGCTTTATTAATTATTATAATTTTACCTTTAAGGCTTTGGCTATGCTGAGCCTATTAGAATATGGTAGATCTGAATATACTTCAGTCCCATATAGCTATTTAAGTTAGATAGCTGGATTTAAAGACATTTTCATGTCCGAAAAATTCAGAGTTTCTTCTTAAATATACGTTTGAAATAAGTGCTGGTTTTTTGAGTTGATATTTTAGGTCTAGTGTCCGAATATTCTAGCTCTCCACTGACGTGGGCCATAAGCCGAAACCATGGTCTGGAGATAAGAGTGTTCTGGATAGAGATTTTAAATATTTCTCATAACCGCACTTGTTAATTTACGAGCTTGTTAGAGCTATTGGTACGCTCTATGTGCATTTTTGTAATTACAAGCTCATAAAAGTAATGTCATGTTATATATGACTTGCTTTATTAATTATTATAATTTTACCTTTAAGGCTTTGGCTATGCTGAGCTATTAGAATATGGTAGATCTGAATATACTTCAGTCCCATATAGCTATTTAAGTTAGATAGCTGGATTTAAAGACATTTTCATGTCGAAAAATTCAGAGTTTCTTCTTAAATATGCGTTTGAAATAAGTGCTGGTTTTTGAGTTGATATTTTAGGTCTTCCGATCTCGAATATTCTAGCTCTCCACTGACGTGGGCCATAAGCCCGAAACCATGGTCTGGAGATAAGAGTGTTCTGGATAGAGATTTTAAATATTTCTCATAACCGCACTTGTTAATTTACGAGCTTGTTAGAGCTATTGGTACGCTCTCTATGTGCATTTTTGTAATTACAAGCTCATAAAAGTAATGTCATGTTATATATGACTTGCTTTATTAATTATTATAATTTTACCTTTAAGGCTTTGGCTATGCTGAGCCTATTAGAATATGGTAGATCTGAATATACTTCAGTCCCATATAGCTATTTAAGTTAGATAGCTGGATTTAAAGACATTTTCATGTCCGAAAAATTCAGAGTTTCTTCTTAAATATACGTTTGAAATAAGTGCTGGTTTTTTGAGTTGATATTTTAGGTCTAGTGTCCGAATATTCTAGCTCTCCACTGACGTGGGCCATAAGCC
This sequence comes from Epiperipatus broadwayi, assembly GCA_028023455.1. Taxonomy (NCBI): domain Eukaryota; kingdom Metazoa; phylum Onychophora; class Udeonychophora; order Euonychophora; family Peripatidae; genus Epiperipatus; species Epiperipatus broadwayi. The sequence continues at coordinate 1,993,240 of JAQFVV010000113.1, forward strand.
CGAAACCATGGTCTGGAGATAAGAGTGTTCTGGATAGAGATTTTAAATATTTCTCATAACCGCACTTGTTAATTTACGAGCTTGTTAGAGCTATTGGTACGCTCTCTATGTGCATTGATAGAAAGATAAACAAAGACATATAAAGAAAGATAGGAAAACAGATACATAGATAGATAGATGAATAGGTAGATAGAGAAATATGTAGGTAGGTAGTTAAGTAGGTACATGATAGATATATAGACTTATAGAAAGATAAATAGATTAAATATAATAGCCTTATTAAATAGCAAAGGTTTTTCTAACAAGCCTTCTTAAAAACAATATAAAAGAAGTCACTAATCACTAGATTTTCCAATTTCTAGGTAGTGAGTGATATTTGAATATTTTGTCAACTTTCATTTACCTTCTGAGTAAGAATAAATAAATTTCCATTTACTAATGGTTAGATATTTATCTGGGTTAGGTGTGAATTACCTAAAAAAATCTAAGCACCCAGATCGCATACTTAATAGATATCATATAGTCAATCATATATATATATATATATATATTGTAACCTAGTGTTATTGACACTTGGTTTACTTGGAATTATTTCTGCAGGAAAACAATGCTATTCTTTAAAGAAATAAAAAGATAAAATCACAATAGTAATAATTGATTAATAAAGTATGCTATTCACTCACTTTGGCATGTTTTGGGTGAATAACTAATAGATTTAATAACTCAATGTCATTTTTAAAGAGAGAACATGAATAATTTAATTGAGATATTAATAATTAGAGCAAATTAATATGGTATAAAAGCTAAATAGTAATTGATATTGGATGGGTAGAGGGGAGAGTGGATGAATGTCTTATCATAAAGCACAATAACTTCTGGTAATTTCTTTTTGTAAAAAAAAAAAATGTTTAAAGAATTATACATCACTGATTGTTAATTTAATGTATCTATTATTATTTTTTATATTGTCAAATTACTTTGTAATCCAGGTAAATAATACTAAAACTATATGATTGTAATAGGTTTTTCCTTTCTTTTGTTTATGTTATAATCAAATGATTATTTTTCTGTAAGAGGTCGCTAAAGTAAAAAAAAAAAAATAACAACAAAACAGGACAGCCAATTACATAATCGAGATTATTTTTTTTTTTTGAAAAAAAAGATATAGTCTGCTTTTAGTTTTCAAGGAAGGAACAGTGCTGAAATTTGGTAACTCAATTTTTTCATTTTATTTTGCAGAAATAAATGTAATCAAAGTAAAATTTTAATAATATAATGTGTAGCTAAATTTTTTTGATAAGGCATCCTGATTTTCTTTGCCATCTACCTATTTAAAAACCTTTTATACTTAAAATTTTATTGTCTCGCGCTAAAGTTCAAAAATGACAGATGTAACTAAAGGAGTCACGAAAAATTATATTATATCTAAACTAAGGAAGATAAATGATTTCCAAGTGAGAAATAATTATTTAGTAACTTTGTATCACTTGTTAATATTTTCTGGGTATAGAAAAAAAAAAATAATTGAAAGAAATGTTGAGAAGCAAAGGAAAATCAACTAGAAACATTTTCGCGCTCTTTCTAAATATTGTCTGCCTTTACAAGTAATGTAGTTACATACGTTAAAATATGTTTTATTCACCAAGAATTGTCTGGAAATAATAATAATGATAAATAAGATTAAATTATGCACCTGTATATTTTTTTTTGAAGAAAAAAAATATAAACTTTCTCAGAGTAAATATAGGAAGAGTTATATAGGGGCATTCTTACGGAGAAGTTACCGTTAAAAAAATTTATAATTCCTAAAGTATGAACAAAACCAAATATCTTAGTGACTTAATGATAAAAAATAAATGATATATTATATTACACATCAGTTGGATTTATTAAAACTTCCTATACATGTAAATCAGCTGCAGTTATTATCCGAATAATCTCTCGGAAAAATTGCGCATTTCCGTCCATAAGTAAGCTAGCTAATATGAATTGTACGTATCGTCAATAATAAAAAAGAAAAGAATTGTGTATGTTTATTGTCTATCGTCAACTGTTCATTATGTTAGAAGATGTATATTTTATTTTCTTTGGATCCCAAAATTGTAGCAGTTTAATTCAAGTAAGAATTAATCTTCAATTATGCTATATGTTTCTTTACCTAATTTTATAGAAGCACAAAATAAAAGAACACTTTTATTTAAAGGAAGTGATAAAAATGCGTTTATTGTTTTTAAACTTGCTTTGTGAAATACGACTGGATAAAGCTCTTCACCTGGACCAATTGTTCAACAGAAAAAAACATTTTCTAATGAGAGAATATGCACGTGTTAATTAATGATTGTTTAAAACTAAGTTATAAATGATATGTATTTTTTTTTGTTATATCACATAGGTTAAAGTCTGTATGGTCAAGGGATATTTAATAGTCTTGTAATGACAAAGGTATGTTTTAATATAATTATTATAGGTTAAGTTGATATTTAACACGAAAGAAAAAAAATCTATAAAATATGTTTTAATTATTACATACAATTGTAGGTAGAAATTTTGTATGTTAGATACGTAAAAGAAAAATATTTAGATATTTAAGGGGTAAAATAAATATTGAAAATTATCAGAAGTAACTAAAGAAAGAAAAAAATGCTATAACAAAATATTTCTTATTAAAGTTTTGAAACGAATTTATACTGTATTAATTGAGGAATTTATTCCTAATTATTCTTAAATAAAACATCCACTTTATTTAGTTTAAGATAGTATGCTACGAACTACTTTTGAATGTTCCTTTATTAAAATTAAAATTATTATACTTTTATTCTATGATGTCCATTGATTTCAGATGTTGATCAAAGTATACACGGTAACATAAGTTTATTATAATCAGTGTATTTACTTATCCTGCCCAGATATAGCATTGGTATATGCTTAATATTCGCATAGGTAATAATTATAATGTATTTAATTTGTGGGATGAAAAATGATCTCCCCAAAAGCTTTGTTTTCCATGAGAGGAAGATTTTAAATATAATGTTCGGGTATGTTTATAGCCCAAGTGATCGATTCTCATAGATAGGACGATCAAGAATTTATCTAGCATTTAGTATGCTTCATTCGTTTAAATCCCAGGAGAGGATTGTATTTGGTGTGTGTTCATTGTATGCCCAAGTAAGAGGCAAGAAACCACCAAAATATTTTAATGTAGTAGATTACTCTACAGACCTTCGTTGTTATTCCATGTTCCTCATGTGAAAATAAAGATAGCTCCACCATGGAAGGTGTTGATTATTGTGCTTAATTTTGAAAGTTCGGGCAAGATAAAGGTTATATTGGAGGTGTTAGTTCCTCAAGATCCACTTTAGTATAAATAGTGCATTAGTAATTAGGATCAATATCTGTATTGTGCTGATAAATATTGCTAGTATTTGACAAGTAAATCAATGGAGAAAGTAATTAAAATTGCGTAATTTAAAACGCTTATAACATGAAGGAATATTCAAATGCAATATTTAATTCTGGTTAGTAATTAAATAATACTCATATTTAAAATTATACGTATGAATAAAATTTGTATCCTAACTTAAGTTAGCATTAAGTTAAACGTAAGAAGGTAAATGTGACTTCTGATAACTGGCCTATAATTAGAATAGGTTATCCCATTAAAGACCATAAATAAAGTAAATGTATTAGAAATAAATTTAATATTTTGCGTATTGCAGATGATTGGATTAATCATTTAAAAAAAAAAAATAGTTAATCAATAATTTTGAATAAAAGCTTCTACAAGGTTACCAAAATTTAATAATTAATGTATTGGTAATGAAATGTACTTGTAGTTAATCAATCCATATGATTGCATACAGGAGAAGTAGTAACCTCTAGTCCATAACCAAAAGAGTATACAGATTAATATCAATTATATTTTATATTTTTGTATTACTATGGGATTATTGAATAAATGTTCATATATTTTTTTGTGATAATAATAAATTATAGTCTTGTTAAAATTTGTTGTAGATTCATTTTTTTGTTTTTATATGCTAAATATAAGTGTTTGCACAATATTTGCAAAACCTTTTCTTGAGTCCGAAATCATTCCAAATTCTTAAAAACTTAATATACCAGATAAATAAAGTTAAGCAGATCAGAATATGTCATTATATTTTAGTTTAATGATAATTATTTATGGAGTTGAAAACTTAAGACTAAACATTCACTTCCCAAACCATTAACTTTGGTTGCACATTATTCCATTCCCATTTAGTTAAATTGTCTAAGTAATAAATCTTAGTTATATTATTGTGTTGTCATGGATGATGGAAGGACACAAAAAGCACCCTTGTCTTTTTATTATTCTGACTGAGATTCTAAAAAAAAAAAAAAAGGCTGTGTTATTCAAAATTATACGTCATTATTGAATAGAATTATCATCTCTTTAAAATAATATAGCAGTTGATGTGAGAGATGAAGACACATTGAATTTAAGTAAAATAAATGTTTCCTATAGCCGACCAGAATGCCAGTCATATGCGACAACACAATACCGCCGAGCATTTCCTTACATGAAACAAAGAACCCTGAGATTAATATTATTATAATTATTCTTTAAATTAATAAGTGATCAATTATTGTTGTTATTACAATCGTGGCATGGCTTAAGAGAATTGAATGTACAATTGTATTATATGAAAAGTATTTTAGATCATATTGGCAAATTAGTGGATATTTGTTTTATTTTGGTTGCCTTAATTTCCAACAACCTGAAAAATTGGTATCATGGGTGAAAAGTGTAAACAAAATAACCTAATACAGCTCAGAGTATGATTAGTGTCATAAGTGTAAATAAACTAATAAATACTTACAGCTAAAAGAGAGTAAAATTTATTGGGTTAGAATATATATATGAAACTTAATGTGTTACAAGCTTATAACTGTATTTTTGGTTTTACTATATACTGAATTGGGAGTTAGTGTTAACAAAGTAAATATTAAATAAACCTTGAAACATACTACATTAAATCACATATTATTTTTCACTTTTTCCTTTTGCATGTGAAATTATTTATCTTAATGTGTATATCATTTATTAATATGCAAATTAATTGCACAAAGATTTTGCAAAATAACTATAATTGTGAAATGCAATTGAAAAATGGACTTTCATACATGATTTTATAATTTCTTAGTAAAGAAATATTATGCTAAATGGCCTTAAAATTTATTAAATACTGATATAAAATAAAGTATAAATCAAAACACAAATTGTTGATATTTTTTTTAAAAGTTGCATTGGACAAATTGTCAATGTAACCTTTCATTATTAATCTTAAAGTTGGGAGTTTTTAGTGCTTACTGCATTTCTGAACAATTAACGCCCTCTATATACATTATTCAGATTACTGAAATGATTACTTTATAAGAGAGAAATGTTATTCAAATTTCTTCTGTCAAAAACCTTTTCTGATCCTAAACTTGACTTCTTAAGATTTTCTCTTAAAGTTTATAGCCTCTGCAGTTTTCATAACTAGCGTAGTAAATGTAGTTATTTTACAATGACTCATAAGTATTATTTTTATTATTTGTAATATTTAATTCAAATTAGTTCTATATGGAAAAGAATAAATATTTATATATAATGATAAAATTGATCAAGATTCTTTGTTGTTACCTGTAGAATTTTAAATCAGCCAAATTGTGGGTGTAAAATTAGCTATAGCATCAATGTTTAAAATTTCCAGAATTCTTCATCCAAAACCTCCAGTTTCTAGAATTATAACTGCTTTTATTTAAAAGGATAAATAGAATATGCTAAACTAAAAGTGATATGAATAAATGTGTAATGAGAATGTCCAACAGCTAATGACAAACCATAAAAAATATATTACCTATGAAATCAACATATCTGAACACTCCAGGACTTACTAAAACAATCCAATGAGAGTTTCACAATATTTTAATACCACCAGTTTCTAAGGTTCATTTATACTCATCAAAAAATCAATTAATTAAACTTACACTTTCAGCTATAAAACATAGACAATGGAACTGGCATACTTGTTGCATTCTTTTGGTCCAATCATTATTATGAATGCATAGATCATATCTGTAAATTATTTGAACATTTTGAGAAATCAAGTTTATTTTAATGGGTAAATGTTTTTTTCATATAATGTTGATATTTTGCAAGATGATAATTTTTCAATTTGTGCAAATACTCAGCACTAAATATTAATTTAAATAATATTGTAAAAAGTGATACATATCAACTATTTGTTCTTCAGTTATCTAATTTAAATATTTTTCTGCAGTTCATTAGGCTATTTATGAACAATTAGGATTGAAAAGTCAAGCGTTGTTGGCCGAGAGGTCAGCGCAACCGCCTTGCAAGCAAGCAGTTGGTTTCAAACGGTTGTTGCAGGTTCGTCTCCCGGCTAATCCTATGACATATGGAAAAAAAAAATTAGGATTGAAAAATATATATTTTTCATTTTTATATAAGTCATAGAGAAACAGATACTTTTGTTAAAAAAGACTTAATTTATTTATTTTTAGTTACAACTAATATTCTATATAATATTATTCCACACAAATTACAAGCAATTTTTTTATAAAAATGGTAGCTCAATACTGCTCAAACTTTCATAAACTAATTGTAAAAAAAAAAAAAAAAACAGTTCGACAGAGTTAGTTAAATACTGGTAGTGAGAGGTTTTGCAATTTTTTTAAAATTTTTTAATTAGTAATAGTTTTATATTTATTCATTAGCTGATTTAAATAGAATCATACGAATATATTGTAAATGTATTTTAACCACCTGTATTCATAAAAAAAAGAAAAAGAAAGAAAAACTGTTTGATTTATTTGATTTAAAGAAAAATAACGACGATTATAAAATATAAGTCCTTACCTTAGAATCAACTTAAGGAGATAATATGTAAATTATTGTTTTATACCTGTATTTATTGCAGTTACGTTAGTCAGTTTTAATTTTAAGTGAAGTATCAACATTTTTGTTTTGTTCTTGCTAAAAATAAAATTGTAGTCAAGCGTTGGTGGCCGAGTGGTTAGTGCAGCCGCCTTACAAGCAGTTGTCCCGGGTGCGCTTCCCGGCCGATGCTTTGACACATGAATAATAATAATAAAATTGAAGAGCAATAATTTGTTATTTAAAGTTCATTACATTCAATACAGTTTTACACATACGTGTAAATGATATATATATGCGTGTGTTTACAGTATAACTGATTTGTATGCACACGAATTTAGAATTTATGCGATAATAAATTTATAAATAATAAACATAATAATGTGAGTTACATTATATTATTCTATTCTTAAAAGTTTATCTTTATTTGAGCAGAAATGATTACTTTAAAGGAAATAATAATAAACTTTATAGAAGAGGACAATAAAAATGAATTAATTTAAAATAAAAATGCATTATGTTGTTTATTTGTAAAGTAACATAATTTTTTTAATTGTTTAAATATTTATTACATAAACTATTGTATTTCGAAAATTACATCAAAAAGCCATTTTAAAATATCAAAACTATGGAAAATTTTTTAGAACATGTATTCAAACTCTAATACATGCTTAAAAAATGATTTGAATTGTATTCTAAATTTGCTATGACATTATTACATTGTAACATGATACAACTAGAAAATTATAAATTTTCCTGAAATTCCTAAAAAATGGATTACTCTTCCATCAATCCTATTTTACTCTTGATTGGGTAACCAACACAAAAAATAGGAGTAAAATATCTTCTGATGGGGGTCAAAATGGATCTGAGATGTCGTTTATTTTTCCAACAAAATCTGGACCAAAATGTTATCTAGATCATTAAATTTCATAGGTTTCAAAATAATATTTAATTAACAACAGTTAATCAATTGTGATTTTTATCACATCATTTTCATGCAAGATAGGGACACTTTAAGCACCTTGTGAAGGACTGTAGTCATAAGCATCAGTTGGCCTATATCATAATCTCTTATACATGTCTTTGTCATTATTTAGTATATATAGATAGATGGCCAATTACATCAGTTTAATTGATGTGTTGAATTTACTGCCTCAGCACTTTGACACAAAACACTTAATAAAAGTATACTAACATTTTTTATTTGTCAATCATTAGAGTAGAGATTATCCACTTAATGAATATTATTTCTGTAGTATAATTTTCATTATACCATTCTCATGCAAGATAGGAACTGTTTTCTATTTGCTTTTAATATGTTACCACAATGTGTTAAAAGCAGATAAAAACTAGTTCCTCTGTTGTCAGCATAGTGTAGTGGAAATTACAGTACAAAAATATTCATTAAGTGGATAATCGCAAGTGTAATGAAAGATTGATAAAAATTATTAACATCAATCGTTATTTGTTTTTGTGTGAACTTTCAATTTAAACTTTACTAAAAAATATAGTGATCTATCTACTTCAGCGATTAAAAAACATCAAACTGTTTAAAAACTAATTCATTTCATTTTCACTAATTATTTATTTATCTTATCATGAAATTCTATTAAAAATAAAGTTAACCCACTTATACTTCAAATGACAGAGAAACGTCTTTTGACCAATTCGCCCCCTGGTGAATTTTTCCATAAGTATTATATATGAAAATGTGTGTAAAATGGTATATTTTATTATAATAAATTTTTTGTCCAAACTTTCAGCTAAAAACCATGAAATTCAAAATTCCCACTCTAACAATAGACATAAGCCCTGTCCTGATATGATCAGCCATTATGTGTTGCCAAGGCTGTAAAACATTCAGTGTTTTATGACATTGAAATTTACAATGATGCGAAAACATGTTTATTTGTGAATTTATTATGGTTTTTGATTTTTTCTTTAAAATAATTTATACTATATTTACTAGATATCAACAAATAAAAATTATTAATAACTTATTTTGATTTGAAATACTTTATTTTCAAAAATATAATATTATTATATTAGCAGCTAATGTAAATATGGCCCGAAGCAAATTTTGAGACTTGCTATGATGCAAAGAATCTACTTATATTTATGAGGAAGGAAATAATCGCAATTTTGCAATAAATATTTTAAAAATTTAAACTTTTAAAACATAATTCACAAGATATTAGAGAAATAAATAATCATTTGTTCAGGTTTTTAAAAATATTCAGAAACAAAGAAGATTTTGTTGATTTTATAAACGAAAAATAATCTTTCTAGAAACAATGGCTATAACATCTCTTTGTTTTGATTACGGTCTCATTTTTTCAATATTTACAAAAACAAAATGTGAACATTTAAAATTTATTTCAGTAGTAAACAAGAATATCTATCAAAGAAAGTCAAATTTGTTAATTTCTGATAAGTAATAATCATTTTATCATATATTTTATGTTGACATAAACTGAAAATAATTTTTCTAAAAATGATGATGTACAAAGTCTTTGTTTTGATTACATTCTCATTTTTTTTAATATTTACAGAAAGAAAATGTGAACATTTAAAATTTATTTCAGGAGTAAATAAAAATATTTATCAAAAGAAGTTAAATTTGTTACTTTCTGATAAGTCATCATCATTACCATCATCAACTATTATCAATCCACAGCAGGATGAAGGTCTCTCCAAGTTTAATCCATCTGCTCCAATCTTTAGCTTCTCTTCTCCACATCATTCCTGCACACTTTCTTATTTCATCCATCCATATTACATGTGGTCTCTTTCTGGGTCATTTACAGTCTCTTGGAATCCAGTTTAAAATTTCAATTGTCCATCTATTATCATCTCTTCTAGCAATATGTCCAGCCCAACTCCACTTCAATCTTTTAATTTTTTCAATGAGGTCAGTAACACCTGTTTGTTCTCTTACCCATACATTGCATTTTCAATCTCTTCTTGTTATTCCCAACATACATCTCTCCATACTTCTTTGAGTGGTCTGAAGTCTCTGTATTGCTCTTCTATTAAGTGTCCAAGTCTCAGATCCATAAGTAAGAATTGGTAAAACACATTTGTTAAAAACCTTCCTTTTCAAACACATAGGCATATTTCCTTTTAGTATCAAGTTATTTCTACCAAAAACACCCCAAACAAGTTTAATTCTATGATTTATTTCCTCCATTATGTTTCCATCTGTATTAATAATCTGACCAAGGTATTTGTAACTGTTAACTTCTTCTAATTCATCATAATCAATCTTTATTTTCATATTTTAAGCAAATCGATTAAACATTACTTTAGTCTTTTTAACATTTTTCTTTAGTCCTACTTTCCTACTTTCATCTGATAACTCCTGCAACATTTCCTGCAGCTCTGAAGCATTATTTGCAAAAACAACTACATCATCTACGAAATCTAAAAGACTTAAATAATCTCCATTTACTTTCACTCCTTTAGTTTCCCATTTTAATCCACAAAATATCTCTTGCAGCACTGCTGTAAAAAGTTTTGGAGATATGGAGTCACCTTGTCTTATACTTTTCTCAATGTTGACTTTCCCAGTATAATTATGTAATCTAATTGTTGCTGTTGCATTTTTATAAATATTCTTTAAAATATGACAATATCCTGGATCTATACCCTGATGATCCAATGCTTTAATCACTGAAGAAATGTTTATAGAATCAAATGCCTTTTCATAATCTACAAATTGAAAACATAATGACAATTCATATTGATTTGTCCTTTCTGTAACTTCTCTCAATACCTGGATATGATCTATTGTATTAAAACCACTTTTAAATCCAGCTTGTTCTCTTGGTTGGTGGAAATCCAATGTTCTCCCTAGACGAGTTGTAATTATCTTGGTAAAAATGTTATATAAAACTGATAAAAGGCTGATAGGTCTGTAATTTCTAATATCTTCTTTATCACCTTTTTAAAATATTAATATTATTACAGCATTCTTCCAATCATCCGGTACATCTTTATCATTTAGACATTTGGTATATAACTTTGCTAAAAAAATTTCTATTTCTTCACCTGCTTCTTTTAATACATCAATTATAATTCCAGCATTACCTGGAGCCTTTCCTTTCGTCATACATTTAATTGCATGTCTCACTTCTTCATTTAAAATTCTGGGCAATTCGGAAGATGTAATAGATATAGGAGTACTTGTTCTTTATTACTATATAATTCTTGATAAAAATCTTCTACCAATTTCATGATGTCATCTCTCTTTTTAGTAATAATTCCATCTTTTTTTCTTATTGCAGATATAAATTTCCTACCAATACCAAAATGTTGTTTTACATTCTTGAGACTTTTATTTTCTTCTACAGCTTTCCTTGCTAGTTCACAGTTATACTTTCTTATATAATTTTCAACTCTTTTCCGCACTATTTTACAAAATTCAAGATATTGAATCCTTTTTAATTCATCATTTTTGTATATCTTCATATTCCTTTTTTTTTTTCATAAATTCTCTAGTCTCAATAGAAATTTTATTGATCAATTGCTGCTTTTTTCTACAAGCTATCTTTGTTGCAGTTTTTGAAAGTGTATCAGTTATTTTCATATTAATTTCATTCAAATCTGAATCATGTTCAAAATCTACTAATACTTGAAACTGATTTGTAAGTTCTAATTTAAATTCATTAAAATGTTTCTGAAGATTAGGAATATCAACTGTAAATTATGTTTTCCTTAATAATTTTTGTCTCTCTAGTTTTACATTAACACGTATCTTACACCTTACTAATCGATGATCACTTCCTGTGTTAAATTTATTAAGAACATTACAATCTTGAAATATATATTACCTGTTACTCAAAATATAATACAATTCTGCTGTACCTTCATTTGGATGCTTCCATGTCCATTTCCTTTTAACATTTTTCTCAAAAAAAGAATTCATAATATAAAGTTTTTCTTTTTCTGCAAACTCCACAAGTCTATGTCCTCTCTCATTTCTATTACCATAACCAAAATTACCTACAGCACTTTCATCTTTCATTTGTTTACCAATTCAAGCATTAAAGTCTCCCATAACAATTTTAAAATGTTGTTTACTCTGATCAAAGCCTTTTGTACATCTATATACAAATCTTCTACTACTTCATCACTATAAGAACTTGTTGGGGCATAAACCTGAATTATCTGCATTTGGTATCTGCTATTAAGTTGTATAACTAATCTTGCCACTCTGTCTGATACACCATCAATCTCCACATTATTGTTCGTCCACTTTTTATTTATAATGAATCCTACTCCACTTGTATTTCCAATATTTGTGCCTTTATAATAGAGTATATGTCCACTTTTTAAATCAATTGTCTCTTCACCTTTTCTTCTAACTTCACAAAGTCCAATAATGTACCATTTAATATAAGACAGTTCTTCTTCTAATTCTTGCAATCTCCCTTCACTTGAAAGTGATCTGCAGTTGTAAGTACCTAAATAAAAAGTTGTCATCAAATGGCAGCCTGGGTCCACAATCAGGGGATTCTTAGCACCCTCTGCCTTCAGCCACCAACCGCTGCCTTGGTTGGTAACTTTACAGCCTCCTAGGAATAAGGGCCATGCTTTATTTTTGTCTGTCATAATTGTATATATGTATTGAAAAAATATTTATCATTTACACAAACATTCATTCTGCCCATCCATGTTCGTATACTATATGAATAATCACATAGTAATAATCATTTTATCATATATTTTACGTAAACATCTGAGACAAAGAAAAACATCAGAAATAGTTAAATATGGTAGGGTTAACCTTTTAACCGCTAATTATATTATTGGTTGTATGAGGTAAAAATCAAATCTTTTAATTGGCCAACTCACAAACTGAAGACAAAGCCTATTGTTAAAACATATTCGCCTATAATATTAAATTCAACTCAGATACGTTTATAAAAAGTATATTACTAATTTTTCAGGTTATGAAGAGAATGAAAGTTCTTTCAAAAATAAATTGCTATTTATTTATTCTAAAATATTCAATTTCGGCAACATAAAAGCTATAATATAAACAAAAAGGTCGACTTTTACGTTATAGAAAAGTAAATATTTCTTTTTACTAAATCTTAAATATTTTTACATAAATCTTCAATGTTTTTCGAAAATAATTTTGTTTTTTTAGTATTCTCTCGAAAATAATTTGTAATTTCTCAAAATATTCTTTTATAATACTTTAAAATCATATTCGAAATGAAAATCTCAGCGTTTTTCTTTATTTTCTTTGATCAGGCGGTTTCTTTGTTCTTTCCAGCCAATCAGAATGTCTTTTTCGGCTGAGAGCATGCTAAGAACCAATCAAAACTCATGTTCTTTCTTTGTTTAGGTTTAAATGCGTTTTTTTTTATTTTTTACTTGTAAAATAAATCGGAAGAGGTCACCATCTTACAGAACTTTTAAAAATCTATTCAATACCTGTAAAACGAATATTTTAGCATAAGAACTGGCAGAGTTAGAGTGATGTCAGATGTCTACGAGGAGCTTCGTAAGAAACAGTCTTTTGGTTAAGTCACCTTGAGAATGTCAAGCTACACTGAACACACACATATATATATATATATTATTCAGACAGTATACACTACACACCACATTGTTCTCACTATTAAACTGTTTGTTTTATATATTAAAAAATGAAGTATTATAAGAAATCATATTTATATGATTTATAATTTACTTTGTTTTATTAAAAAAATTATATTTAGCTCTCAGGTTAAAAAATGAAACTGCCAAGAAATATAATAAAGATAATAAAAAGAATTATATATTTTTGTACACACATATATATAGTGTATACATTGAATTTTTTTCTTAGAATATTTGTATGTGTTTGTATTACATACCCATGAATTTGACATTTGGAAATCTGATTGTTTTTTTTAACATGAATACATACTTACAATTAATATTATTATTGAAATTTATTAATATTATTTTGTGATACAATACTCCTTAAATTTATTTTTATTTATTTACTTATTGAAAAAATTAAGATATGGAAATAATCAGTTTTATAAGAATGTGTTTTTTTCTTAAGCAAACCCAAAGAAAGGAATCCAGCAAGAGGACATTACAAAATGTGCCCTCCATTTATAGATGTCAATAAATAGTAGTAGTTAGGATTAGATATTATGTTTTTATTTTAGAATTTTATATCATATAAGAATATGAGCAAGAGGAAAAAAATAGAAAGTATCACTCAGTATTCTTAATGTCTTGAAATGTATTTTTTAGTTTGCTTATTTATGTATGGTAAATTATTATATATTTTAAAACTGATAATTAGTTAATTAATCCAAGTGACACCTACTAAACACACTTATTGATTTTTTTTTGTAATCAAAAAATAAAATAATATTTTAGGCCATATTTAGGTATACAATTGATACTTACTAAATAATCTAATATTAACCCTAATGTATTCTGACATATTTCTTTGTTCTCACTAGATTTAAGCTTTCAATTTTCACTTTGATATTAAACCATTATTATTTATCAGAATATAATAAATTTAACCTCATTCGATAGATATTTTTGTTTAGAAACTAAATAAAATTTTAAAAATCACATTTAATTTTGGGAATTATTTTAAAAATTAGATTTTAATCAAAACAAAATGCTGTCACATCATCAAATTTCAGGTAAAGCCAATTCAATTTGCAAAATAAATAAAATCTTTGTTTGCTGTTTTTTTTAAAAATCTGACTGAATTATTTTTAATAACTCCTAAATCTATCAATTTATGCTTTAAAAGTTTAATTTTTTTTTGTAATTTTTATATCACTAAATACTATAACAATCTGCTGAGTGATATCATTTCTATACAGTTGTATTTCCCATGATGGTAATCTCTACAATAACAATATTCAGAAGAATATATTCTTTTATATTTAAAAATAAAACATTTCTGTAAGAAACAAATATATAATAATATTTATTTTTGATTTTTACTAATTATTACACAATTACAATATAAATATAATCCTAAACTTTTCAAAAAATCAAATTTTTAGACTATCATCATATTTTTTCTATGATTGTAATATTTCCTTGAAGTACTCTCGCAAAGTTAGAGATCACCAAATATACAATGACTACTCATCATTGCATGATTTCACATCCTTTGAAATACTGATTATTTGATTTTCATGACATCTTTTGAATTTTTTTTTAATTAAAATATTAGAAAATAAATATCTGTGAATTTTAAAGCTGTTAAAAAAAAGCTTTGCAAAATTTTCAGCAAATGGTGAAAAATACAAATTTAACTTTCAGAAATCTCAGACAAAGTTTGGCTGTCACAACCTGGTTAATTTTCCACACATACAAATTACAGATTTATATGATCTTGGACATATACATGTGTATGCTTTTCTATAACAATCATTATTGTAACGTTTTTCGTATTACTAGGCCTTTACACGCTAATATAAACTGTGCGTGAGTTGATCAAGCTATGTCAAAAAAGAAGAAAGTTGTATTTCTATTCTAAAAATACAGCTATTTTTCCTGATCAACTTCAGCCTATTAATTGTTACGAATTGTGCTATTGACAAAATCAACTTTTAATTTTATTTACTATGGGCGCCAGAATTCCTAAGAATCCGCTGAAATATGTCACCAGCACCACTCGCAGGTTGCAAAAACAAAAAAAAATAAAAAGATTTTTATTATATTTTTTTTTAAGGGGCGGTAATTCTACCGTAATGAGAATTAATGATTTTTACGATTATTAGTCCTGGGCGTATTGAAACATATTGGCAAAGGTAACTTACGTTTAAATCTTATTACACTAAAAATAAATTTAATAATAAAAAATAATAACTATTATTAATAACACACAAATGAGAATTGATATTAGAAATATTTTTAATTTTGACAAACTAAAATATTTCATGTTAAGTAGCTAATTAATACCTTGGAGAGAACACATTTAATTCAGGTGGGAAATATCCAGAAAATATAAATATCAGTTAAAATAAACAAAAAGTTCTTGGTTAAATAAGAGTCTCTCATATAGAAAAATTAAAGTCACTATCGGGATTTTTTTATACGTATATTTTTACGAGTAGTTTTAAATAGTTACCTTTGTCACAATCAGGATAATTATTCTTACCGGTAAGTTTCATGAATTCAGTAGTAGATAACTATGCATAGTTTTTTGGTTATAATGAGCTCGGCCTTTTGGTTATTGCTTGATCTTGTGGTCCATTTCCCCAGTCGGTCAGGAAGGCTTTTCCTGGTGTACATCATTAGGTCCGATGTCTTCAGAAGCTCCGGTTCACTGCGACATGCCAAATTCCTTCAGCGAAGAGCGATCTTGGATATATTAATGTTATCCAAGACCAACTAGAGAAACAAAACGAACAAGACGTTCCTTTAACCGGATCCCTCCTTTTTATATCCAGTTTTCAGGACTTCTGCGCATGCTAGTACCATGCCTTTTTAATCTTATCCAGTCTTTATAAATTTTATGTAATAAAGTCTTTATTTTCTTCAAGTTTTCGGCCATCTTTAATTAATTTGAGTATTTCTACTTTCAGCTTATCTTTTTCTACTTGCTTTTGGAATTCTTTTGTTCTCTCCAATTACTGTTATTACTAATCACCTAAAAAAAATAAGAAGAATAATTCAACCCTCATTGTACGTTTTTTTTTTTTAAAAAAAAATTACTCAACAAAATTTTAAATCCACTTTTATCTTTTAGTTTTTTTTTTTTTATCCAATGCCAATATATTTGTAACGTATATAAATAAACGTTACAATACCACCAGTGCCAGGAGATGAGAATAAAATAGGGGTTTACACTAATTTTATTCTTAAGTTTTTAAATTCATATTCGTATTTTTTTTTTCTGTAGTAGCGTGCTGATATATTGTGTAGACTCATTCACAAGCGACATTCGGCTTTAACGCCCACTTTTAGGTCTAATACGGCGGGAATGGAAAATATTTCAACATTCATCTGTGTCCTATCCGCTTAAGTGTAATAGTAACGATAAGAAGCCCAAGTTATAAGCACTAACGAGCGTTGCTCATCATTTTGAGTCTTACAGGCTCGCGGCAACTTGGTTCGCCTTCCCCTTTATTGGGATCCCTGCTAGAAATAGTCTGATGGGCATATAAAGGTGGTCTTATGTTAATATACTGCATACTAGGACTCGGGGCTATGTTTTTCCCCTCTTCAGTAACCACCTACCCGGTCAAATACTTGTGACTTACGTCTACATCAGCCACGATCGTGTTTTTAGACATATATAAAAAAAATATACATATATATTTTTTCTTTCTGGAAGTCATATTAAAAAAATATCTTCTTTCATATTTTAATAATCAGGGTTTAATTAGTTAGTTTTTTTTTTATAATTTTTTTTTTTTTTTCAAAAAAATCATAATTTATTTTCCGGCTGTGAGTTTCTTTGAGTCATCATTGTAATGTTCTTTATCATTACAACTCATCTCAGGTTGTAGTTGTTAAATCGAAGCCCGAGTTGGGTCGCCATTGTAACATTTTTCGTATTACTAGGCCTTTACACGCTAATATAAACTGCGCATGAGTTGATCAAGCAATGTCAAAAAAGAAGAAAGTTGTATTTCTATTCTAAAAACACAGCTATTTTTCCTGATCAACTTCAGCCTATTAATTGTTACGAATTGTGCTATTGACAAAATCAACTTTTAATTTTATTTACTATGGGCACCAGAATTCCTAAGAATCCGCTGAAATATGTCGCCAGCACCACTCGCAGGTTGTAAAAACAAAAAAAAAAATAAAAAGATTTTTATTATATATTTTTTTTTAACGGGCGGTAATTCTACCGTAATGAGAATTAATGATTTTTACGATTATTAGTCCTGGGCGTATTGAGACATATTGGCAAAGGTAACTTACGTTTAAATCTTATTACACTAAAAATAAATTTAATAATAAAAAATAATAACTATTATTAATAACGCACAAATGAGAATTGATATTAGAAATATTTTTAATTTTGACAAACTAAAATATTTCATGTTAAGTAGCTAGAACACATTTAATTCAGGTGGGAAATATCCAGAAAATATAAATATCAGTTAAAATAATCAAAAAGTTCTTGGTTAAATAAGAGTCTCTCATATAGAAAAATTAAAGTCACTATCGGGATTCTTTTATACGTATATTTTTACAAGTAGTTTTAAATAGTTAACTTTGTCACAATCAGGATAATTATTCTTACCGGTAAGTTTCATGAATTCAGTAGTAGATAACTATGCATAGTTTTTTGGTTATAATGAGCTCAGCCTTTTGGTTATTGCTTGATCTTGTGGTCCATTTCCCCAGTCAGTCACGAAGGCCTTTCCTGGTGTACATCATTAGATCCGATGTCTTCAGAAGCTCCGGTTCACTGCGACATGCCGAATTCCTTCAGCGAAGAGCGATCTTGGCTATATTAATGTTATCCAAGACCAACTAGAGAAACAAAACGAACAAGACGTTCCTTCAACCAGATCCCTCCTTTTTATATCCAGTTTTCAGGACTTCTGCGCATGCTAGTACCATGCCTTTTTAATCTTATCCAGTCTTTATAAATTTTATGTAATAAAGTCTTTATTTTCTTCAAGTTTTCAGCCATCTTTAATTAATGAGTATTTTTACTTTCAGCTTATCTTTTTTTACTTGCTTTTGGAATTCTTTTGTTCTTTCCAATTACTGTTATTACTAATCACATAAAAAAAATAAGAAGAATAATTCAACCCTCATTGTACGTTTTTTTTTAAAAAAAAAAAAATTACTCAACAAAATTTTAAATCCATTTTTATCTTTTAGTTTTTTTTTTTTTTTACCCAATGCCATATATATTTAGATTTTCAAATGCAATAACTACTTTTTCTGTGAGTATATTCATTAATTACCGGGTATTATTTTGGCTCAGAAAAGAAGAAATTTAGTAATATTTTGAAATTAATTTATTTTGTCAGCTAAGAAATTATAATAAAATTTATTTATTTATAAAAATTAATTTATTTTGACAGCTAAAAATAATTGAATAAAATTTATTAATTTATAAAAAAAAAAATTCATATAATAATACAATGCTTTCCAAAAAACAAAATATTTCTAAAATTCTTAGAAGACATAGTAAATTTTGAAATAATAGTTATAATCAGAGGATGTCAATTTGCTTCTGACTATATTGAGTTAGAATATAAACATAAATTTAGTAGGAATATTATATTTAATAAAATATCTATAAATCTGTTAATAATAAAGATTTAATTGTTAGTGAGAAAAGTTTATTTCTTTACCATATAAGTCATCAATTTGCAAATTGATTTGTACAAATAGTTTTTTATTGTAGTGATATGAAAATGGTCTGGAAGAAAGGACTGAATTTAAAATCATTATTAAATAGTTTAAACAGTCAATTGATAGTAAATTTATTTTTGGAGTAGTTTATAAAATTTCTTGCAATTGTCATAAAATTTATATAGGTCAAAGCAAATAAGTCAAATGAAAAGTTAAAATTCATAACAGTAGAGTTAAAAATAGATATCACAACTGAGCTTTGTATATTCATGAACTAAATACAGGTCATAAAATATTATTTTGCAATGTGGAGGTAATCTTTTATGAAAAAATGGAATTGAAAATAAGAGTTAAATAAACTTTGATGCTAAAATTTTTGATTTTGAGGCCATTAATCTCATAAAAACATCATTTGATGTTACAAGAAGTTGGGTGTTAAAGTGAGTGGTGGGAAGGATATTTTATTTAATATATATATTGAATTTTCTATTGAATTTCACATTGTTTTTTTTTTTTGGTTAGTATTGTAATGTTATATGATTTTCTATTTTTTCATAATTAGTAGTGTTATATTAGGCAGTATTTAATTTTATTTTTATGTATAAATTTATTTATTGTTTGTAAATAAAAATTATTATATTTTATTTAAATCTGACCTCATTTTTTTATTTAGTTAATATTAAGGAACTTATTTGATTTGTAAATGATTACTTTATTAGTCTCATATGCATTTGACTCTGAGATATTGTTTGAATACGGATATTAAGTGGAGGAATGTGATATAATGAAGTACTGGATTTAATCAAAGCACCAAACTGAACTTCATAATTAACACTTTAAACACACCTATTTAAGAAAATACATTTTACAATAAATAGATTTAATATACATTCAAATGATTATAATAAATATTTATACATTTATGAGATATTTATGCAACACACCATAATATATCTATTTGATATGGACAATATATACTATTAGTGTTTAGGTTAAATTCAGACTCAAACATTATGAATATAATAATATTTAAAGAGATTAAATGTGGTTTAGATGTAATAAAAAGTAGCATTTTCTTGCATACTGCTTTGATGATTGCATTCTTCATACATATGTACTTTGTACTTCTTTCCCCGCTGGTCTCTTCATGGCTTATTGCTCTCTTTTAATAATTACAATTGGCATTAGGGCTGCAAAATAATTCATTAGCAATTTTGTATGATTGATATTGAATATGATTTTATAAAATTATATTAGTTGGATATGCCAGTTATTAAGTTTTGCATAGTACTTTAGTAAAAATAAATTACATTAAATTTAAAATAAAAGTAAAATAAATGTTTTAAGCCAATAAACATCACATGACCAACATCTCTTATGCTTGTGTATAACTGTTGTTAAAACAGGCAAAACACTATATGTATTGCCACACACAGAAAGCTAGAGTAATCAATGGATGCCAGAAGGCTTCAGCATAAAATCCCCATCCAGTGCCTACTCATCCAATATCCCCAGACTAGTTTCTGACTTGTGGCCTTTGTCAGTGAGGAGCCTTGGATCTGAGAGCATTACACCTAGATCTTAGGATCTAATGCAACCCTCCAGCAGCAACCTTTTATCTCCACTTAACTACAAAACTATGAGTCTTAAGCTAATGGGTTTGGATTGAAAACATTAAGGTATTTTCAGTTTAAGACTCATAGTTTTGTAGTTAAGTGGAGATTAAAGGTGGCTGCTGAAGGGTTGCATTAGATCCTAAGATCTAGGTGCAGTGCTCTCAGATCCAAGGCTCCTCACTGACAAAGGCCACAAGCCAGAAACTAGTCTGGGGATATTGGATGAGTAGGCACTAGATAGGGATTTTATGCGCAAGCCTTTTGGCATCCATTGATTACTCTAGCTTGCTGTGTGTGGCAATACACATAGGGAGTTTTGCCTATGTTAAAATAAATGTTGTAGTATATTTTATATAAGGCATATAATAATTAAATTATATACATCTTCTGACTTGATTTTTTTCAATTCCATTTATTCAGTGATTTATATTCTGTAGGAATTATAGTGTGTGTAAAAAAGCTTAGAAAATAGAATGATTTGAATTTTTATAATTTGAAATAATAATAATATATCTTTAAAATATTTATTAATATTATATTATAGCTAATCATCTTGTATTTTTATACAGTAATTATTATTTAAAATATTGTATAATCAATAAATGTGTCATCTAGAAAATGATAACATTTAACATAATCAAAGTGAATGATATCAAAATAGTTGCATTATTTTTTGAACATTAGTTAAAACATAAATAATTTTTTAGGACTTGATAATAATTTTTTATTCAGGTTATTAGCAATTTTTAAATATAATACTGATTCAGTATTAGCAATCAAGTTTTAAAAAAACTTTCTTATATAAAGTTACCTACCTTCTTTGTTCTAAATAGCCCTGGAGTTATTTATTAGAAAAAATATCAAAATATGTACAAAATAAAAATAAATATTATTCACAGTGTCATAGATTTTTCAATTTTATAATGTGATTTATTTTTGTTATATGACTATTTACATTAAGTGTCATATTTGATGTTGTTTATTTAGTTTTATAAGGCAATAGCATCTTGGTACAATCTTGAGTACAAATGTATTAGGGATCAGGTGGTGGAATAAATGTTTTGTTCTACTATGTTTCAATCCTTTTTGTTGGATTTTTAAACTTGGTTTGTGAATGTGCTGGTTAGTATTTTGATATTAATTAATTTATGCAACCATTCTTTAAATCAGCATTTTTTAAAAATGTTAATTTGATGATGATATTATTTTGTAAGTTAAAAAAGAGAGACATTATTGCAATATAAAAATCAATTTTCCAAAACTTTCTGAATATTATTTTTGTTACATTTTATAAAATGTCTGAAATTTATTGTGTCTTCAGTATGATGAGAATATCAAACTATCAACATGAACATTGAGATTTGTGTATTTGTGAGAGTTAATTACAAGTACATGTCTAACAAGTAATAGTAGTAGAATTTTCTGTGGTGAATAACTATGGTGTGGTAGAGTTTAGGATAATTAATTGCACTAATTAAAATTAAAAAACTTACAAATATATACAGTGTAACAATTATTCATCTTTTCACAGAGTGTTAAAAGTGGATAGAAACCAGTATTTAATTATAGTAAGAGTTATGTTAATGGAGTCATGAAAATTTTCCTATTTGATAACTCTATCTCATCTCAAGAGCAAATGTTGTTTGCAAAATATATGAAATTAGTCATTTATTATGTTAAAATAAATCTCACCTCTTCATTTTGAAATATAGAAAACTGAGATTGTGTATTTTGCAGTATTTTATTTATAATATGCATTTGATTATTTAAAAATGTATATTTAGAAAAGTTACATTATTAAAATAGAAAATGAAATTTAATATTGTTTACATTTACATTTCCAAGAGATAGTAATAGATGTAGAAAAAGTCCACATGTGAGATGGATGGGTAAAATAATGAAGTATACTGGTATGATGTAGAGAAGAGAGGTTAGAGATTGGAGAGAATGAATTGAGCTTGGAAAGACCTTCATCCTGTAGGGGATTAATACTATTTGAAATGATAATATATAATGATGACATTTGCATATAAATTATTCAATTTTTTGTATTCAAAATAATGATGCAAATCGTTCATTAATGTACCTCTAAAATTTAAGTTGCTAAATAAATTCTGTTAAATCAATCACCAGCAATGTCAAATTATCATTGACAATTATCAAATATTCTAAATCTCAACTAATATCAAGTAGAGAATATAATGAAAAGGCAAAATAACAAAACAGTTTTGAAATATCCAAATTAATCAAAAACCTCCCCAACAATCTCTCATAAAATAACAGTAAAAGAAAAGAGGTATTCACCTGATTTGCCAATTTCTAAATGGTGAGAGTGTAAGAAGTTTATCACCTTTGTTTTAACTCTAAAAAAATAGATATAAAATGACAACTCGTAGTGTATGTTTAGCTGAGTTGGTTAGAAAGCAGCTATCTAAAAAACATCCAAATCGTATTAACATGAATTCAAACATAGATTATAAATTAGTAAGTAAATGTTCTATTGCTGAACCATGAGGTCCTTAATCAGTCATAAAATACTTTAATACAGACCTATTGTAACCATTTAATATATAAGGATAAAAATCACATATGGTTATCTAACGTTCATTGAGTAATATGACATAATGCAAAATTAATCTAAATGTCAGTAAAAAGGTATGGATAAAAAATTGTGTCTGCAAATAAAATAAATCCATAGCACTCATACCTGATCAAACTTATTAAATTTGACAACCTAGTTAATAATCTTCAAAATTTCTCTCTTATATTTATATATCAAGTTGAAGATTAATAGCTGTAGACTTCCCAATAATACTCTATATATAAATAAGCATTTATTTTTATAGCGTAAACAGTGTAAGAGAGGATTCCAAGATCAATTTTCAGTTGAAGGAAGTAAAACCAATCTTTTACTATGGCGTTCAAACACCATTTGAGTCTTTGCTCTGTATAATTTAAAGTAGTAATAAAATGGTAGACCTAAAGATAGAAGTTTTTTGATTGTTCTGCTTTAAAATTCCTATGACCGCACAATCCACTAGCCATAAATTATTTGATATCCTGAGAAATTGACTATTATTATTATTATTATTATTATTATCATGAACCATTATCAATCCATTGCAGGATGAAGGTCTCTTCAAGTTCAAGCCATCTTCTCTGATCTTTAGTTTCTCTTCTCCACATCACCCCGGCACACTTTCTCATTTCATCCATCCATCCATTTCACATGTGGTCTTTTTCTGAGTCTTTTACAATCTTTTGTAATCCAGTTTAAAATTTCAATTCTCCATCTATTATCATCTCTTCTAGAAGTATGTCCAGCCCAACTTCACTTCAGTCTTTTAATTTTTTCAATGAGGTCAGTAACACCTGTTTGTTATCTTACCTATATATTGCGTTTTCGAGCTCTTCTTGTTACTCCTAACATGCATCTCTCCATACTTCTTTGAGTGGTCTAAAGTCTCTGTATTGCTCTTCTATTAAGTGTCCAAGTCTCATATGTTTAAGTATAAATTAAAAACCACTATTGCCTATATAAGAGCCTATTATTATTAAGTATATGTCTGTTATAATGTTTTCATTACGTTAATAAAAAAAAAAAAGATTCATTCAAAAATAAGAACTTTAAAAATATAAATGACATTTAACACTTTTTTTAAAATCACTATCAAATCTCCAATGATAGTTTTAAAATTATGAGATGTAAATATTTGCTAGCATAATTTAAATAGCAAAAGTAAATATATAGTGTCAAATTTTATTTTCTTTAAACACTTTAAATTCTAGAAAGAAAAAGAGTAAACAAATATTTTATAGCCAATGATAAAATAAAATTTTTTTTTTTTTAAAAAAAATGTTTACTTTTTTAAATGTTTATTTTAAAAAAAAGAATAAATATTTTTGATATAAAAAAATTCTTACAGTATATTTGCTTCATTTTTCTCTCTTTAGTTAACTTCCATTAAAAAAAAACATTTGTGTAATAATAGGATAAGAAAAAAAAAACAGTTTATGATATGTTATAATAAACTATAATGTAATCTGTGTTCAGCATTTTAATGAGAATGGCGGGGAAGTTATAGTTTCTATAATTTGAACTATCGCTAATAAAACATGAATAATTAAGTAATTTTACTCCATAAAAAAGAGTTAAAGGCATGATGGGAAATTATAGATAAATACAAAATCAACAGCGTAAGAAGTAATAAAAATAAAGTTAATAATAAATATAAAACAATTTTCAGTATGACAAATATTTTTCTATTTAAGCATTCTTTTGAATAAATGCAAACATATTTGGTTTTCTGAAAATTTGTAAATTTATTAGAAAAATGATAAATTTCTCTATAAAACAAATATTATTTACAAATATAAAGATAGCACTCTTTGTATAATTTAAAGATATAACTAAGGGGACTTACGAAGTTGGTGTATTAAAAAAGATATTCTTAATTGTTGTGATAAAATTTGGTAAAATAAAGGATTTCAAGTCTCGGTGGTTAGTATATTTACCTGCCACATCGATGAACTGGAGTTTAAATTGGATCAGGGAAACCTTGGTAATTTTTTACTTGATAAATAGACTATAATTTTATTTTTATATAGTTTGACCCTATCCAATCCTAGCTAATAATCTAGTACTAATCAGGAAAATATCTAACAATTGTCTAGAGAGTGAGATTCGAATTAATGCCAACTATCAGTTGAGTATATGATTATATTGTGGTGTGACTTTCATTATGTGGAAATGTGAAAATTATTAAATTAGATGGATATGAACGCAGATTTTCAATCTCCTTTCAGTAATCCACTACATCTTATACACCAATACACATAACCCCACACGTGTGAAAATGCTAAATGCTCTCCAATTACATCTAATTAAATCCTAGATTAAAATAAAAATACTATACATGTATTTAAATATCAAAATGATTAAAGTTTTCCCAATGTTTATATTAAGAAATAGACTATGTAATAATATGTCCTTAAAACTTACACCTCATTAATATTTTTAAAACATAGGAATAAAGTTTGGAAAAATAAATCTCTAAAAATGGTAACTTGACAATGAAATGTACTAATTAGCACATTTGTCAGTAATGGCAACGTGAAAGAAACTTAATTTTTCTTTTATAAGTATTTGAAGATGTTTAATTAGAATTTTTTCAGGTAGCCTGCCAATAGCTAGTCTAGATAACCCATCCACTTATTAGTCAGTAAATGAGCGTTCAAAAAGTATTAGATGATAGTAAAAGGAAAAAAGCAATTATAATAAGTCTAGACATCTTTGATTTACCTTGCTTTAATATATCTATCCCTTAACCAAAGAATTATGACTAATTTAAATCAGAGCTTTAAAAAATAAACAACTAATATGCTCTCAAAAAAAAAAGTAATCTAGACATTTCTGAATGATTGAATTTAAAGAGCTTTTAAGATTTAAATGTCTATATTAAATTATTGATGAAGATTGTATATCTTATTTTACAGGAATTTTAGGTTAGTCAATTGCAAAAGAAGAATCCATGATCAAGAACTTTTTTTTTAATTTATACATTATCTAATGCTGCATTCGCAATATTTAGTTTTAAAGCCTTTCCAATTCTTATGATTACCAATAAATCTATGGATATTACTGGAAATTACATGATATACTCTTTCAACATATGCATGTTAAATATAAATATTTCTAATAGATGCATCTTTAAATAATGTGTTGACATATCTATGATATAAAATACAAATTTAAAATTATATGATACTTTATATATACTGTATATTATCACATCAACAGAAAAATTAAAAAATGTACAGTAGACAACATTTTTATGTATGCATATTCCAATAATTTTAATGAGTCTTAAATAAAAAAAAAAGGTTAATCATTTTATAGCATTGACAATACATAATATATATAAAGAAGTAATTTCTGTAAAAGATCCAAAAAAAGATCACAAGTGAGATGGATGGATGAAATAAGAAAGTGCGCAGGGGTGATGTGGAGAAAAGAGGCTAGCGATTGGAGAAGTTGGATTGAACTTGGAGAAACCTTTACCTTGCAGTGGGTTGATAATGGTTGATGATGATGATAATAAATTCCTTAATCAGTATACACAATAATAATTTCCAAGTCAAACTTACTAGAGTCACTTTAATAAACTTTCAAATAATGACCTCTCTATTATTATTATTATTATTATTATTATTATTATTATTATTATTATTATTATTATTATTATTATTATTATTATTATTATTATTATTATTATTATTATTATTATTATTATTATTATTATTATTATTATTATTATTATTATTATTATTATTATTATTATTATTATTATTATTATTATTATTATTATTATTCAAGTACGAGTGCGTGTGCGGCGCAACTGTTCCCAAAAGCTATTAATACAAAATAGCTAACTAAAAATAATAAACTAGCTGAGCACTTTCAAAGGATCTTGCCTTCATAATCATAGCTTGCTGATACATTTAATAATATGCAAATATGCTAATTTCATTTTTTTGATAAAGCAAAGCACGTGTCCTTCCTGTTTATGGCATCGTCGTCTCATGAGATGAATAAAACCTCTTTGATTTTTCTTTTGAGATCATGTCTCTCTCTACACACGATTGTGGGATTGTCCGGAATGCACTCATGGTGACTTGTGCTCTGGTGCTGATAGAAAACTGAATAGGTAGAAGGATCGTTGGGAGCTCTATTGTATGAATATTTATGTTGTGCTAATAGTGTGGCCAAAGTTGTTCTGCTTTCCCCATAATATGTGCCTTTACAATTATTGTTGGAACATGCAATGTTATATACTGTGGGGGGGGGTCTGTAACAGTGGAGTTTGATCTTTGGTGTTATTAATTAAATTGTTAGAATTTGGAGGGGTTCAAAAACAAAGCTGATATTTGTTGTTAAGGATGGAATGTAATTTCTTGTTTAAATTGGATATATATGGAAACAATAATCTGGGTTTATCCTGTGTGATGTGAGAGTTAAGACGTTTATTCTGTATATGTAAAATTTTTTTGTCAACAATGGATTGCCTGAACCCTAAATTCAATAGGTCATCTCTGTATTCTATTACATTTGCTTTTGCATCTGCCTCAATTTTACACAACAATCTGTTTCTATGCAAAAAAGATGCTAGACCGAATAATTTATGTGCTATAGGTGTGTGAGATTGGGGATGTGTATGGCATCTGATTTCCAATGGTTTGATGGCCATACTATAATGGCAGTGGTTGTTTTCTCTTTGTATTTTCACATCAAGATATTTAACTTGTTGGTGAGTGTCTTCAGTTATGACATTCACAACTAGTGCTGTATTGGTTTCTAATTCAGCTTTGATCCATGTGATGATCTCAGAGGTGGCAGCAATGAATAGGTCATCCACATATCTAGTGTATACTAGAAAGCATGATGGGTTTAGACTAGGTATGATTTTTCTCTCATAGTAGTACAGGAAGATGCTGGTAACTACACCACTCAGTGGTAAATCCAAAGGCCAGCCTTGTTTCATGGAGAGCCACTGGTTTCTGAAAAATGCCACAATGTTGTTGTCCAACCAACACAGAAAGTCATGCATGAAATCTACTTGAGGTTCAGCTATTTTTTGTGTCAAAAGTTCATCTCTGACAATTTGGATCGACTTGTCTTTATTGACAGAGCCATATAATTCAGAAACAGCCATAGTGGCCAATTTGATGTTTGAGTTTAATTGTAAATCTTTGATGGAGGACACGAACTGTGCAGATGAATTGATAGTGTAGGTTCCAAAGCCCTACATTTGGATGAGTTTTTTGTTCACCCACTTGGCTGTCTTTGCATAATGTACTCCACTGAACTCTAGCATTAATCGGACCGGTGTGTTGTCTTTATTATTTTTAGTTAGCTATTTTGTATTAATAGCTTTTGGGAACAGTTGTGCTGCACATGCACTCGAATATTATTATTATTATTATTATTATTATTATCATCATCATCATCATCATCATCATCATTATTATTATTATTATTACTATTATTATTATGATGTTTCAAACGATAAGCTTTATTAGTATTCTAAAAGGTTATACAAGTTACATTTGACAACATAGTTCTTATATATAAATTGGTTCCCAAAACTACATATGTACAATGATTTGATCAGTGATTGTATGCATTATCAAACTAGAGGTATTAAAAAAAAAACAGTTCAACAAAGTCAATGATGATCACTCAATCATACGATTATATACAATTAGATATACTTCAATTAAATTAAAGCAGGAATGTGTCTAATTTGTGTCAGTTGACTTCAGAACTGGCACAAGGATCCACGTTAGATATAGTTTTTTTTGCTAGTGCTTTTATATAAGTTCTTGTATATTCCAGGTGTCAATGTACTTAGTATAATCTGTAATCTTAATGTCTCTTTCACGTATGATTTGCTTTAAAAGAGTCAAAAAGGTTTTTCATATTGATTTTTTTTATCCTTGAGTGAAGTGCTAATAATTTCACGAATGTTTTCTAGACTTAGGCATGAGAAAAAAAGGTGGTTTGTGTCTCTGAGTCCCTATGGCAAAAATTACATATATCATCTATATCTTTATAGTTTCTTTGATATTTCAAAAAGTGTTGTGTAGGTAGCAAGTCCAGAATTATCTTTAGGAGAAAGTCAAAATATTTTGGTTCAAGTGACCATAGTTTGAATTTGCGACATAATTGTTTATTAGTGATATGAAGTGAAGTTTGTACATCATCTTGACTTGGATGTAGAAGTTGATAAAACTTCCCAATATTAATATTTGGCTTGTGGTGGTTTCAAGTTAAGAGTGTGGATTGTTAGTAATGGCGTAAGTAGTGTTTTCAGGTATCCCTGGAAAGGAGGTGGTCTATCTGTAGGGGTAATCTTGGCAGAAATTTCTAAATATGGGAATTTTTGTGCACATGTAGATATTATGTTCAATGTTTTTTGTATCCTGAAGACATGTATTGAGTGAAGGCCAAGGCTATTTTGTGAAAGGGGTTTTGTTAGACATTTTACTGATATGGAGATAATCTTTTTTCCCCAGAATAATTTCCTGCATAAGGAGTCTATCTTATTTGTAAATACCTTGGTATAAATGATTGTTGGAGTAAAATAAGAGATTTTTGTAATCACTAGCATATTAAACAAAGCCATTTTTGTATATAGAGAGAGGTAGGCTTTGGAGAGTGAATTGACAGTCTTTTCCACTTTCTCTATCAAATTTTTCTGTATGAGCGATCTCATAGGTGAATGACTTAAATAGAAGTTGAACCCAAGAAATGCGCTTGGTCTACCTTTGAAAACTTTAGTAATGCTATTATCAGGGAAGATCTGCCATGCACATGATTTCTCCATATTAAATGTTAGCTTATATTCTTTTGTAAAATTGTTAAATATCTTAAGAAGTTTGGGAATTTGCTTTTGGGATGATAGAAACACTGCTATATCATCCATATATGCGATGCATGATATGTTGTCATTGATGGTAGGCATGTAGACTCCTGAAAATTCATTTACTATTATTTTTATAAGAGGGTTGATATAGGCAGTGAACAATAAGGCACTGGGAGGTGAGCCTTGAGGAATGGACTGATGTGGCATTATTGGCGGTGAAGTTTTTCCATTTAGGGAAACATAAATCTCACGGTTTAAAAGTAAGTTAGCAAGCAAGTCTAGGGGACTGAGTATTTTTGCAGAGTTTTAAGAAGAGTACTGATGGAAATAATGTCAAAAGTGGCTTTAATATCTAGTTGAATAACAATAGGACTGTATTTTTTATTATCTCTAACAGTTTCTATAGTTGACTTGAATAGAAAGGCTGCCTGCCCTGTTGAGGATTCTTTTTTGGCAAATTGCATTTTTGATAGGTTTGGAAAAATGAATGGCTCTATTTTATCTTTTATCACTGATTCTATTATCTTTATGCCAAGGGAGCACATTGAAATTGGATGTAGGTTAGTGGTGTTTGAGATTAATTGTTTTTTTTTCAATGAATGGCACAAGCATAATTTGATTTAATCTCTGTATTTTATAGATGTCTTTAGTGAGGTAGGAAACTAGGTTAAGAATATATTGTGCTGCGATTTTATCAATATGTTTGTATACAAACTTGGGAATTTCATCTATGCCAGGATGACATGAATCTGGCATCACTTCTATTTTTTGAATAAAATCTTTTAAAGAAATATTAAATTCATTTTCTGATCTATCTTGTGAAAAGACCATTAGACTTGGTGAGGAGACCCTCTGGAATTTTTCTCTATACAATATGTAAGCCGCTCCAACATAAAATCTCCATAGACAATTTCAGTTTGAACTTTAATAGCTGTTGGGACTGACACCTGGGAGGGGTGGCCTAGTGCCCATCTAATGAAGTATCTGGTATACATGTGTGGCTTATTTAAATATAACCTTTTCTTTTTAATGGAGATATATTTTTTAAGCTGGTTTGTTAACTCTTGATATGTTTTCTTTAAAGCTATCAGACAGGCACGATCGAGATTTGATTGGGAAGTGCCAATAACTTTTTTATAGGTATCATCCATAAGCTTTAGTAGTTTTGTTGGGGGTGTTGTTGTCCTGGTAAGATGATCAATATTAAATGAAAGCAGATTAGTAAAAGCACACCATGCTTGGACTGGATCCATTGTAATATTCTTCAACTTGTGGAGATATATGTATACTTCTGAAAAAAGATATTCTGGTGTGCGTGATGGTAGTAGAACTGTCATGGTTCTTCCTGTATTAATTGTTGTTCTATTATCAAAATTAATTTCCAGTGACACAGCTGCATCATGTTGTGTAATGATGGCGAATATAAAACCAGATCTATAAGTGATGAATGTCTACCATTGTTAAATGACACGGCCTTCTCCGACAGAAAGCCTCTTCCACTCATCATCGGTAAAGACAGCTGATGTAATCATTTGCTGGTGAAGGTCTGATATGTCATGTTGAAATCTCCCAAAATAATTGTCGGATACATAGCATTTGTGAACCTGGAGTTGTTTGTATAATTCTGTTTATAATAGTGAAACCTGGAGGGATATAAACAATTGCTATGTTTAAGCTGATGGCTTTATGAATAAATGTATTTATTAGCAAGTGTGCATCAATATGTAGAATTTTGAAAGAACTAAATGGGCAGGCTTTATCAGTGATAATGCCTGTACCCACTGATGGAGTGTCAGATGTGTTTGAGAAGGCTGTATAGCCCTTGGAATTTAGCTTATCTGTAGGGTTGATTGGTGAGCCATTGTATATTTTTGTTTCGATAATGCCCATGATCTGCAGTTTAACAATGTCATATCATTTAGCGAGGAGGTCAATTTTTTGTGGGGAGTTTAACTCTCTAACATTAAAAACTCCTATTTTAATATCCATTATTTGTATGTGTGTGCACGTATATATCAAAATTCTAAGCCTAGAATAGGAAAGTTTTATTCTAAGATAAATTTAAATATTTTAATAAAGGAAGCTGTAGTATATTTTAATGGATCAATAAATATGCATTGTTCAATTATTGTCTGTAGATTTGAGAGAAATATCAGTGGATCTCGTTTTTCTGTCTGTGAAGGGGTTTTCAAGTGAAACTTTATTTATGTTTGTAATATTATCAGTTTATTCTTCCATCGGACTATTTTCTGAAGAGTATGTGGCACATTATTATTATTATTATTATTATTATTATTATTATTATTATTATTATTATTATTATTATTATTATTATTATTATTATTATTATTATTATTATTATTATTATTATTATTATTATTATTATTATTATTATTATGTTTCAAAGCAAACTTTATTTGTACTAAAGAAAAGTGGTTACATCAGTAAAAAGAACAAGAAAAAAAATGAGTACATCAAGAAACAAATGTTACAATTATTACTACAAGTACAGTTCTCCACTTAATTCAATTGTCCTTTAATGGATTAGAATGGGATGGCACTTGAATGAAATGATTCCAGTGTTGGATTCAATCTCAATTGTTTCGAATGATACTACAAAATGATTATATCCTCATTCAATTAAGATAGTGTGGGTCTTGATGCCGCTTGTTTTTGTAAAGCATAATTCTCTAGTAGATAAATTGAGTAAACCATCAACAAAAATGAATATCGTACATATAACAAAGCAACATCCATCTATAATGTTTAATTTTCCCAACTTACAATGTTCAAACTGGTGTTGTCCTAAAAAAAAAACCAAAAAAAAAAAACACTATACCGGTTCCTAAGAATTTTATCATTTTTGTCACTATAACATTGATTTCATTGTAAGTAATGACCAGGTTGCTGCATAAATACCAGGTCTGGCAAGTGTCATCCCTTTTCTGTATTATTTCAAGTTTATTTGAAAAAGTAGCTGGATGCCTCCTAGAATTGTTACCAATTAGGAAAGTGCATCTAGTACACCAGTATGCATATAGCACAAAGGTTTCTGCCCTGACACTTGGTGTTAATCCCTCTCTAAATGCAGAAATTAATTGATGCATTGTTACATTAGACTTCCTGTAACTGCTAGTTATGAGATTTCTTATCTGCCTAAGTCCCTCATGGTGATATAGCAGATGTGATATGGTTTCCTCAGCTCGATGGCATAACCCGCAAAAGGGATCAATTGACATATACAATCTTTTATGGCAAAGAAGATATGTGGTAGGTAATGCAGATGAGTTAAGTTTTATCAGAAAATTGAAAAACTTTGGTTCTAAGGCCCATCGTTTATATCTTTTAACCAGTTGGTTATTATTAATTACCAATATCGGTTCCAAAGCAATTGTGTTATTATCTTCATTTATTAGTTCATAAATTTCCCAGTATTTGTACTTATTAATAAATTGCTCTGGGATTTTTGATTCTATTTTACAATGATATATTAATTGTTCAAAATATGATAATTTTTGGTGGTGGTTTATCAGTTGGAATGACCTCTATGAGCTGCTTAATTTTTGGAAATTGTTTAACAATATCAATTACATTATTCCTCATTCTCTGTTTGTCAAAAATACCAATATCATGTAACCCCAAACTATTTTTATTCAGTGGTTGACATAGTTTTGCCATTGATATTGCCACAACTTTCCTTGACCATAGTAGCTGATTGCAAATGGTCTTAATTTTAGAGATAAAAGCCTTTGTGAAAGCAACTACCAGCATAAAGTAAACTACTTTAGTCATCATCAAACTATTAATTAATTGAATCTTAGAATATACTGACATATAGGTATTGGCTAGAGAATCTGCTATTTGCTGGATTTCATTTTTCAATTTGTTCTGCAAATGACATCTCATGCCAATAGTCCCCAGATGGAATGGAAACCCAAGGAATAAGCCTGACTTTGCCTGGAAAATGGATGTACATGGCCTTCCCATGAATATGGTTCATGCTGCTGTTTTTTCTGGATTGAAACCAAGTTTAAATTCTTTTGAGTATTCTTCTAAAATCATCTGTAGTTTTGGTATCTGCTTTTTTGATGTTAGGAAAACTGTAACATCATCCATGTATGCAATGCAGGTCAATTTTTGACCTGTTCCCAGGATCTCCATTCCTTCAAATGCCTGTTGTAGTCAAACAAGAAGGGGATTTATATATAAAATGAATAAGATGGCACTAAGTGGGGACCCTTGTGAAAGTGATTTAGTTTGTGTGAAAGCTGGCGAATTTTTGCCATTTAGGCTAATGTGAAGCTCACAATTTAAGAGTAAATTTGCTATAACATATATATATATGATTTTGGCATTTCAGTGTCATTCAATATACTCAACAGTATAGATATATCAACATTGTCATTTTAATAAACTTTCAAAGAATGACCTCTTTTATTATTATTATTATTATTATTATTATTATTATTATTATTATTATTATTATTATTATTATTATTATTATTATTATTATTATTATTATTATTATTATTATTATTATTATTATTATTATTATTATTATTATTATTATTATTATTATTATTATTATTATTATTATTATTATTATTATTATTATTATTATTATTATTGTTATTATTATTATTATTGGTTAAATCAACAATTTTCTGATTGTTCTGTCCTTGATAATAGGTATATTATTTTACGTATGGATAGATCTTTAGAATATGCAGCTAGAGGAGGTGGTACTCTTATTGCTATCAACAAAATGTTTTATATAAAGATCTATGCTTTACTTCTTCTGTATGTGAATCTACATGGTGTGAAGTTTATATGGATCTTAATTTTAAATGTATATTGGGAAATATTTATTTTAAACTTAATATCTCACTTTTAGAGCTTGATTACTTCTTGACAGCACTTGAAGATTTTTTGATTAGATATAATATTATCATTGTTTTTTTGTTTTTTTATAAAAAACAAATAATTTATTAAACAAGAAAAAATTGTTACAATTGTTAAATTAAATTTACATGACTTTGAACTAAACCGTCTTTTGCTTCCAAGAAGCCATTCTGGTTCTAATCCCAAACAGGTTGCTTCCTAGTAATTTCGAGGTATGCTTTGATAAATTGTTTATAAAAACAAAACCTTATTCCATGTGTCCTGAAATAAATTCAAAGGTGTGAGCATTTTCTCTCTGTCTTTAATTTTTTTTATTACTCCAATGTAGGCATCTGGGGCACTGAGGGTGTTTTGTTCAAAGATAAATTGGCATCTGATAATCCAGACTGCATAGGAAATGAAGATGGCCAATCTGATTATGGAAATATCACCACTGTTGATGGCTGTCTTAATAGATAATAATATTCTAATATCAACTGTGACTTTAGTTGATATCAATGCTTTAATAATATTAAAGTAGGGACATGTGTAAAAGAGATGTTGAATAGTTTCATCAGTCATTTTGCAAAGTTGACATTGAAAATCAATGTTGTTAAAACCTCTTTTCCACACTAGAAAGTGCTTAGTGGGTAATGCTAGTAGGTTCAGCTTTATGATAAAGTCAATAAATTTTGATTCAATGTACCAACTTTTGAGTTTTTTGACTAATAGTTTGTTATTTAGACCAATTTCACTATGAAGTAAAGCTTGATCCTTATAAATCAGGCCATAAATTTCCCAGTATGTCTGTTTGCATTGGAAGGAAGATTGTGTTACATTTATAAGTCCTTTTGCAAAGTTTAAAATTCCCATAATCCACTTACTGTCAATGGGAGGATGGGGGTTTCTGTGGGTTCTATTGGAAGAGGAAAATTTGAATTTCCTTGTTCCCTATACATTGTTCGTAAGGCACTAAATACTTTGTGGGCATAGCATGTGGAGACAGAAAGTAGTCCCATCCCATTTAATTCTTTAGGCATATGCATTTTGGCTATACTAATAGCAACCACTTTGCCCTTCCAAAAAAGTCTGGAGCAGATGGAATTAATCTTATTGACAAAGACTTTGGTTGGTTTGATTATAGGCAGGAAGTAGTTTATTCTTGGCAATATCAGCATGTTCAGTAGTGAAGTTTTGCCAGGTAGGGAGAGCGAAATTTGAGTCAGTGAATTCACTGTTTTCATGATTTTGTCAAGAATGTTTTGTTGAATATCTTTTCTCATTTGTGTGTAAGATTTGTACAATGTAAAGCCTAAAAAATTTTGGGGTTATGAAGTAAATTGAGATTGTATGGGCATGCCAGTGAACATTTTCCAAACAGAAGACTTGGAGTAATTTATACGAAGATTTAATTTGGATTCATATTTATTAATAATTTGTTGGATAATTGGAAGGAACTTTTTATTTGGTAAAAAGATGGTTACATTATCCACCTATGAAATGTGATGTATCTCTTGTTTAAGTGTTGGTAGGTAGATTCCAGGCACTCTCCTCTCAATCTCACGCAGAAGAGGGTTGATGTATGCTATAAAACAAAATGTACTTAGTGGAGAACCCTGAAGAATTGAAAGATGAGGCCTAAATCCAGAAGAGATTCTTCCATCAAGTGATGTAAAAACTGATCTATTGTGAATAAGGTTTCCAATGATTCTGATATAGACACTCGGAACTCTGTATTCTTGAAGGGTGTGTAATAAAACCGAAGGAATTACAGAATCAAAGGCAGAAGAAAAGTCAAGCTGAATGACAATCTGTGAAGATTTTTTATGTTTTCTGACATGTTCCAAAAGAAGTGAGAAAAGACGGACTGCATCACTTGTGAAAGAACCCCTTCAAGCAAATTGGTAAGATATGATGTGATTGTAGAGCTGATCTTGTATGCGATCTTTAACTATTGCTTCTATTGTTTTAATTAGCAAAGGGGCCATGGATATTGGTCGGATGGTGAAGGATTTATCTTTTTTTTTTTTAGGAAAGGGACTAGTGCTATTGGATATAAATCAGCAATGCATTGAAAATCACCTGCTAGCATGTTAATCATTCCACAAACTATTGGTGCAGTGAAATAGCTAAGATGTAAAAAAAACAAACCAGGGAATGGCATGAAGGCCAGGGTGGGAACTCTCAGGACATTCACTAAGTTTCTGTATTACTCCAGCTTGCTTAGATTATTTTTTGAAAATTTTTAATGGTTTTATTGATGTATATATTCCTAAAAAATTGTCGTTTAACAAAGGTTATCCTCCTTGGTTTTCATATACTCTTATTAAGATTATTAAAAGGAAATATTACCATCATAGACTCTATTTTAAGACACAGAATATAATTTATTATAATAACTTTATCAATTTTAGAAGATTGGCTAAATATATCTATAAACGAGATTTACAGGAGTATAAAAAAAATTGAAATTAATATTTCTTCTAATCCTAGAGAATTCTGGAATTTTGTTAATAATTTAGGCTTGGGTAAGAAAAAGGTTCAAATGACTCATGGTTCTGCATTAAATGCAGATGAATTTTCTAAACATTTTGCAGAGTTATACTTTTCACAACGTGGGATTGATTCTAAAATCACATTTCCTGGCAATTTGTCTAGTGCTAAATGTACAATTGATCATATCTCTAGGGAAGATGTTATTGTAGCTATTAGGAGGCTTAAGACTCACTCTAGTTTAGGATATGATAATATTCCTTCTTTTATTTATAAGGGGCTAGCCAAATTTATTGCAGTACCTCTTGCCTTTATTTTTAATCTGTCTCTTAATTCTTGTACTTTTCCTAGTGGTTTGAAATGTGCTAAAATGATTCCAATCTTCAAAAATGGTGATCGAGATTGTGTTTCTAATTATAGACCGATTTCTGTTCTGCATACCATTGCACAAATTTTTGAGAGATGTATTTATAATAAAATTATTTCAGATGTGGGTAAGATAATTTCTTCTTCTCAACATGGTTTTAGTCCTAATAGATTAATTGATAGTAATCTACTGACAATTTATGATCATATAGCTCATGCTATTGAGGATCGTCAATGACTAGATATTATTTATTTTGATTTATCAAAAGCCTTTGATAAAGTTGATCACAGTGTCTTACTTCATAAATTGCATAAAATAGGTTTCTGTAATAAACTTGTATATTGGTTTCAATCATTTATGTATAGTCGTACAGCATATATTAAATTCAATAATAAAGTTTCATTTAATTTTGAATGCAATTTAGGTGTTCTGCAGGGTAGTATTTTAGCACCCATGCTGTTTAATGTTTACGTTAATAATCTTAAGGATTGCTTGAGATATTCTTTTCTGTTAAGCTATGCTGATGACTGTAAGATTTTTAGAAGAATTATATCAGTTAACGATTGTGTTCTCCTTCAGAAGAATATTGATAACTTTAGTGCTTGGTGTGAGTCAAATAATATGACAGTTAATTTTGATAAATGCTCCTTTGTTTCTTATTCCAAAAAATCTGAAGTTTTACAATTTTGTTATTATATCAATTCTCATAAAATTATTTCAGTTAAATGCCAAAAAGATCTTGGAATTATGTTTTCTTGTAATGGATCTTTTATTCCTCATCTTGAAATGATTGTTGGTAAGGCTTTTAAGGTTATGGATGCCATTCTTAGACATGGTTATCAATTCAATAATGATACTAAACGGAAATTGTTTTTTTCATTGGTTCTTCCTGTTATTGAATATGATTCAATAATTTGGAACCCCAGTTCTTTGCAAGGATGTAACTTGTTGCAGTTGTTGTTGTTGTTATTATTATTATTATTATTATTATTATTATTATTATTATTATTATTATTATTATTATTATTAATATTATTATTATTATTATTATTATTATTATTATTATTATTATTATTATTATTATTATTATTATTATTAATATTATTATTATTATTATTATTATTATTATTATGAGTTAGATAAAAAATGGATTTCCATTATTTGTCTAAATAATAAGTTAGAAGTGATATGAAAGAAATCATTCTTTGTACGTGTGTTAAAATGATTTTTAGGAAGCCAGATTTTTAAATTATTATTATGGTTTAAACATTCAGTGTTTACTTTTTTTTATAAATGTTATGTGTGTATATATATATATGTTATATATAGAGCTCTCAAATAAGATCTTAACAAGTTTTGCATAATATCCCCAATCCCAGACCGGTTTCTGCTACTGGTTTCCTCACTGAGATGCTAAAATATTCAAGCATTTTGTTAAATTAGATCATGTGACATCTGACTTAATTTCTTTATAATATATAGATAAAGTACACAATGTATTAAAAACATTCTTTTATGAACATATTTCTATTACTTCTAAATTTTTAATATGAAATTTTAAAAAATATTTTAAATTCTGTTCAGCATTTATATCTACAAAAAGAAAATAGCTGAAAATTTCAAAATAATTTTAATATTATAGATAATCCTCAACAAAAATAGTTATTAACCTTTTTTTTTATTATTCTTGCATGAAAATTGATGCTAACAGAATTCAAATATAGTTACATTTAAATAGTTTTAAATTATTGGCTATAATTTTAAGCACAGTTTGCTAGCTTAGAAAGCCACTACTCACTAGTAATAGAATAAAATGTTTGCGACAATATCACATTGAGCCTAGAAGTAGAAAATTATGATTTGTTCTTATTAACTTTTATCTTTTCTTTATTATATTTATATGTAAGAGTTCCCCATTGATTAATATTATGTGGTATATTGAGATTATTAAATAAATAAAAAATTTCACAAATGTCAATTAAAATTATATAAATCAATTTAAAAGTAGTTTAAAAAATAATGTGATTGGTTTAAAAATTCATGCTTTCTTTTCAAAGTGCTTCAGATAAATCTCTGTATAAGAAGATAAGATAAAGAGAGATGATCTGTTCTTTTCTTTATAAAAGTTTTGTCATGTACTTAGGATTGGAAGTATTTTATTTACTTAATAAACCAGTAGTCCAGTAATATTCTCGATATATATATAATAATGGTGATTTAATGACTGCCTCAGTTTTCTTTGATGTGAAAAATATGTAAATATACATTTAAATTTGATTTTGAAAGTGTGAAAATTCTTCATAAAGAGAGAAACTATAATAAAAGGAAAATTAAGGAGGCAATTTTTATAAATAGGAATAAAATGCATTTAATAAATAGACAAGCTGCTAATTTTAAAATACTGGATTCATGGAATTTGAATTGATGACGCTTGCTTCTGCTTTGTTTTTTTAATTTAATAGCAGTTGAGACAGGTTTAAGAAATTGATGGAAAGTACTTCTGCAGATTTAAAGACTGTTTATAATAGTTTATTACCCTTAAATTTATTATTTTTATTATGATTATATATATTAATTGTAACCATGGACAAGTGAATCAATGGGTTTTGAGATAATAAATTTTACTATCTCATTGTATTTTGAATTGATATTTGTCTTGAAAAT
Organism: Epiperipatus broadwayi; assembly: GCA_028023455.1. Classification (NCBI taxonomy): domain Eukaryota; kingdom Metazoa; phylum Onychophora; class Udeonychophora; order Euonychophora; family Peripatidae; genus Epiperipatus; species Epiperipatus broadwayi. The sequence goes on from JAQFVV010000113.1 coordinate 2,033,923, forward strand.
ATTAATAGTCTTATTTTAAAAATAAAAATTGTATTTCAAAATACACAAAACTAAAATATAATAAAACTTATGTACACTTTCTAAAATAGTTTTCAACTTTATACAAAGTGTTTCATAATTTTCCAGTGAAAAACAATAAAACAGTTGAAAATATAATGTATCTTTGGTTATCAGTTTAATTAGTTTGTATATTATATTATTGATTGTTGAAGTAATAGACTACAACTGTTTATTATACAGTTTAACTTATTTTTGTATTATTACCTTTTTTTTTGCATTACCTTTTATCACAATTTTATCAGATTAAATAGTGCTCTCTAATTATTTGTATTAGTTTCACTTTTTTGTTTATTATTGAAAAATCTTTAACGAATAGACAATAATTCAGCATTAGGGCACTCCATGCTTTCATGGTCTACCAATTTCCTAATATAGTTCATATGAACGACATACTTAGCAATATTTAATAAAAAACATATTTACATTAAATCTTTAAAAAAATTGTTAAAGCAACCAATTAATTTTTTTTTTTTTACAAATATTATATTTACAATTAGACTCTAGGTATAAGAGTGCCTGGTATTTCAAATCTTACATATTAAGCCTGCATTCTGCCCATTTATCTTCTATGTATTTAACTGGATATGTCATATATGGGTGGGGTCAGAGTGACTTGAGGTCAACATGGTCATGACAACAATATTGGCATCAGCATGAGATTTGGGATTTTGTCATCAGATTTTTAATGGTATGGATGGCTGAAGAGTTGGAGGTTAGAGTGTGTTGAAGCCTGTCCATTAAAGTGTAAGGATTTGCTATCTTAATATAAACTGAACACTGATTATATATATATGTATGGGAGATGGTAGTCTGGACTAATTGATGAGTGCTGGTTTAGCATGAAGTATGTATATTGGTGATTATTTATTTTTTCTGCATGTGTGTAGTCATGTGTATCAGTAGTATGAGATGGTGTGGATAGTAAAGGGGCTTGAAAGTCTGAATTCAAATCCCCTATAAATGCTATATTTAATAAAAAATATTACATTATGGCTCAAAGGCTGGTATTTTTATATTCCAACATTAATAAATGGTAACTATTAATAAAACTTTAAATAACTATTATGATTAGTCATGAGGTTACCAAACATTGAGAGGAAAGGTGTTCCAATAAATATATATTTGCAACTTAACACTGTCAAATATAGCAGATACATTCAAAAAAATGTAAATTTTACTTTAGTTTTATTAAAATTTGGAAATTTATTTATATAACATTAAAATGTTTTGTTCAATTTACATAAAATCTCAAAATTTTTTTTTAAAGCAACCAAACATGGTCTTTTCAAGATCAGGTTCATGTGGTATATATATATAAGTTTTACAATTTGAAACGTCGATGCCATATTATAAATGAAAAGAAAAACCATAATATTATTTGAAAGGCATGTAAGTAATTTTTTTTTTTCATTGCATAACAAATACAATACTTAATAGCAAATTTAGTCAAGTTGCTAACAAAATTAAAATAAATTATTTTTTTTCCTTTATTGAAAATAAAAAATTATACATTCACCCCATCAGAAAATAGTAGACAATAAACACATTTTTTTAATATAATTTCATAAAACAAAACTAATTTATTTTCTTTTAAAGAAAAAATATTGATTTTTAAATATAATTTTGTTTGATAATATAAATGAAAATTCTTAACAAAATTGTACGGTCTTAATATTTTTTTATATATTAGCATTTATAAATTTTAGTCTAATCAAAATCTTAAAAATCTCTGATAAACATAATATTACTGAAAGCCCATAATAACACCACATTAATATATAAATAAATACAGTACAGAAAAAAAATATTGTATCACTGATTCTAATAAATAAATTATTGTTAGTATATATTTCAATGTCTTAAATATCCAAAATAAAATCCACAAGTTTGTCATAATTTATTACAAAAAATTATTTATTTGTTCATGTTAACAGAATTCAATTAAAAAACAAAAAAGGATTTTTAAAATATGTTAGCCTCATTGAAAATGTGTTAAAGCAGGGGTCCCCAACCCTATGTCCATGGGCACCATGACACCCGCAGAACATTTTATCTGTGCCCGCTGCTATCCAAATACAATAAAAAATTATTTATTGGTTACAAATAAATTTAATTTTTAATTTTTTTTATAAATTATTGTATTATATTGTAATCAAATTGTCATCATCATCATCATCATTATCAACCATTATCAATCCACTGCAGGATGAAGGTCTCTCCAAGTTTAATCCATCTTCTCCGATCTTTAGCTTCTCTTCTCCACATCACCCCTACACATTTTCTTATTTCATCCATCCATCTTACATGTGGTCTCCTTCTGGGTCTTTTACAATCTCTTGGAATCCAGTTTAAAATTTCAATTGTCCATCTATTATCATCTCTTCTAGCAATATGTCCAGCCCAACTCCACTTCAATCTTTTAATTTTTTCAATGAGGTCAGTAACACCTGTTTGTTCTCTTACCCATACATTGCGTTTTCGATCTCTTCTTGTTACTCCCAACATACATCTCTCCATACTTCTTTGAGTGGTCTGAAGTCTCTGTATTGATCTTCTATTAAGTGTCCAAGTCTCAGATCCATAAGTAAGAACTGGTAAAACACATTTGTTAAAAACCTTTCTTTTCAAACACATAGGCATATTTCCTTTTAATATCAAGTTATTTCTACCAAAAGCACTCCAACCAAGTTTAATTCTATGATTAATTTCCTCTATTATGTTTCCATCTGTATTAATAATCTGACCAAGGTATTTGTAACTCTTAACTTCTTCTAATTCATCATAATCAATCTTTATTTTCATATTTGGAGCAAATCGATTAAACATTACTTTAGTCTTTTTAACATTTATCTTTAGTCCTACTTTCCTACTTTCATCTGATAACTCCTGCAACATTTCCTGCAGCTCGGAAGCATTATTTGCAAAAACAACTACATCATCTGTGAAATCTAAATGACTTAAATAATCTCCATTTACTTTCACTCCTTTAGTTTCCCATTTTAATCCACAAAATACTTCTTGCAGCACTGCTGTAAAAAGTTTTGGAGATATGGAGTCACCTTGTCTTACACCTTTCTCAATGTTGACTTTCCCAGTATCATTATGTAATCTAATTGTTGCTGTTGCATTTTTATAAATATTCTTTAAAATATGACAATATCCTGGATCTATACCTTTGATGATCCAATGCTTTAATCACTGAAGAAATGTTTATAGAATCAAATGCCTTTTCATAATCTACAAATCCAAAACATAATGACAACTCATATTCATTTGTCCTTTCTATAACTTCTCTCAATACTTGAATATGATCTACTGTACTAAAACCACTTTTAAATCCAGCTTGTTCTCTTGGTTGGTGAAAATCCAAGGTTCTCTGTAGACGAGTTGTAATTATCTTGGTAAAAATTTTATACAAAACTGATAAAAGGCTGATAGGTCTGTAATTTCTAATATCTTCTTTATCACCTTTTTTAAATATTAATATTATTACTGCATTCTTCCAATCATCCGGTACATCTTTATCATTTAGACATTTGGTATATAACTTTGCTAATATTTTTTCTGTTTCTTCACCTGCTTCTTTTAATATATCAATTATAATTCCATCATTACCTGGAGCCTTTCCTTTTTTCATACATTTAATTGCATTTCTCACTTCTTCATTTAAAATTCTGGGCAATTCGGAAGATATAATAGATATAGGAGGTACTTGTTCTTTATTACTATATAATTCTTGATAAAAATCTTCTACCAATTTCATAATGTCATCCCTCTTTTTAGTAATAATTCCATCTTTTTTCCTTATTGCAGATATAAATTTCCTACCAATACCAAAATGTTGTTTTACATTCTTAAGACTTTTATTTTCTTCTACAGCTTTTCTTGCTAGTTCACAGTTATACTTTCTTATATCATTTTCAACTCTTTTCCGCACCATTTTACAAAATTCGAGATATTCAATTCTTTTTAATGCATCATTTTTGCATATCTTCATATTTCTTCTTTTCTTCATAAGTTCTCTAGTCTCAGTAGAAATTTTATTAGTCAATTGCTGCTTTTTTCTACCAGCTATCTTTTGTTGCAGTTTTTAAAAGTGTATCAGTTATTTTCATATTAATTTCATTCAAATCTGAATCATGTTCAAAATCTACTAATACTTGAAACCGATTTGTAAGTTCTAATTTAAATTCATTAGAATGTTTCTGAAGATTAGGAATATCAACTGTAAATATAGTTTTTCTTAATAATTTTTGTCTCTCTAGTTTTACATTAACACGTATCTTACACCTTACTAATCGATGATCACTTCCTGTGTTAAATTTATTAAGAACATTACAATCTTGAAATATGTATTTCCTGTTAGTCAAAATATAATCCAATTCTGCTGTACCTTCATTTGGATGCTTCCATGTCCATTTCCTTCTAACATTTTTCTCAAAAAAAGAATTCATAATATAAAGTTTTTCCTTCTCTGCAAACTCCACAAGTCTATGTCCTCTCTCATTTCTATTACCATAACCAAAATTACCTACAACACTTTCATCTTTCATTTGTTTACCAATTCTAGCATTAAAATCTCCCATAACAATTTTAAAATGTTGTTTACTCTGATCAAAAGCCTTTTGTACATCCATATAAAAATCTTCTACTACTTCATCACTGTGAGAACTTGTTGGGGCATAAACCTGAATTATCTGCATTTGATATCTGCTATTAAGTTGTATAACTAATCTTGCCACTCTGTCTGATACACCATCAATCTCCACAATATTGTTCTTCCACTTTTTATTTATAATGAATCCTACTCCACTTGTATTTCCAATATTTGTGCCTTTATAATAGAGCATATGTCCACTTTTTAAATCAATTGTCTCTTCACCTTTTCTTCTAACTTCACAAAGTCCAATAATATCCCATTTAATATAAGAGAGTTCTTCTTCTAATTCTTGCAATCTTCCTTCACTTGAAAGTGATCTGCAGTTGTAAGTACCTAAATAAAAAGTCGTCATCAAATGGCAGCCTGGGTCCGTCTCCAGGATATTCTTAGCACCCTCCGCCTTCAGCCACCAACCGCTGCCTTGGTTGGTGCTTTACAGCCTCCTGGGATTAAGGGCCATGCTTTATTTTTGTCTGTCATAATTGTATAATTGGGAAAAATCTTTATCATTTACACAAACATTCATTCTGCCTTATCAGGCACTGAGAAGAAAGACCATGGTGTTTCTTGATCTTAAACTCAGAGGTAAAAAGCCAATAAACTCACCACTCTGGCTAATGCGTGTTGGTGAGCAGCCCATCCATGTTCATATACTATATGAATAAACATATAGTAATAACAGCTGCAACGACAAGAACGTATGGAGTGGACATTAGGAATTTGCCCTGCTCGTTCCTTTAAGGCCTCCAAGAGGAATCAAAGGGTCTCCTTTCAGTTAATAGCAAACTTCTTTCTGCAGCCCAATCAAATTGTAGGGTGTACTATATTTTTACAGCATAAAAATATAAACGTTAATTATATGTTAAAATTTTATTTTTGAAATAAATATTTTTTGTGCATTATGTGTATTATTAACAATATCCAACTATAATAAAACATTGAAAAAATAAATGGTGCCTGCCACCTAGTTGAAAAAATAAATGGTGCCCACCACCTGGACGCTATTATAGAATGTGCCCTTTAGTGCAAAAAGGTTTTGGACCCCTGTGTTAAAGTGTTAAATAATAAACTTGTTAAGGTTGTTTTCCCTTTAATTAACTTGGATACTATAATTGAAAAGATAATTGTATTATTTTGTCTGCTGATTTGCTTGGTTTCTTCTCTCTATATAATAATATTAAATCCATTTCTGTTATTTATTCAGCAAGATATATAAGCAAAGATACCAATAATCCATTAGACTGTTACTTTCAGACAGCCAATAGCTGTTAAAACAGTGGTCTGAGGAGCGATCATTCTTTTCTTGTCAAAAAATCTCTGTCATGTGTCTAGGCCTGATCGCTCCTCAGACCGCTGTTTTAACAGCTATTGGCTGTCTGAAAGTAATAGTGAGGCGCATGTGGAAGAATAGCAACCTTCCAGTCATTACTGATTTAATAACAACATGCAATTTAAACAAAAATATTATTTACATACATTGCTGATAACTTATATTAACATCTAGAAAATTGCGGTGTAGTAAATCTGAGATTTCGTGCTGTAATATCATAAATTAAGAATTCAGTGAGCAATAAATGTATATTCATGTTTTCAAGACAAGATGCTTAAGACTGGCTTATATATATAAAAGTTAAGTAAAAGAGAAGATTGGTATCATTCTTTTCTTGTCAAAAAATCTCTGTCATGTGTCTAGGCCTGATCGCTTCTCAGACCGCTGTTTTAACAGTTATTGGCTGTCTGAAAGTAATAGTAAGGCACATGTGAAAGAATAGCAACCTTCCAGTCATTACTAATTTAATAACAACATACAATTTAAACAAAATATTATTTACATTAGGCTGTTTAAATTTATTCACTCCATTGGACTAAGATGATAAAAACTTTAATGGTTTTTTAAAGAGTTACTGAAATGATATATTTTTAAAATTTCTTTAAGATTTATTTTAACTTTCTACATTCTTCATTAGTGGGCCATACTATCTGTTCATAATTTAATTGAAAATAATCTTCTCTTAGATTTATATTATATTAAACTCATCTTAGGGATTCATAATTTTATGCCAAACTAAATCAATTCTTATATTAAAAAAGGAATTCCCACCAAGCTTCACTTCTCCAATAATGATATATCTAGATTGTTGACTGCTAATTTTGCCATTTATTCACATGATTACCATTCCATATGCTTACACAAGCCTTTGTAACAATGGTAGGAAAGTATGTGTATAAAAGATGGCTGCCAGAGGATTGCATTGGATTCTAAGGCATAGATGCAGTGCTCTCAAATCCAAGACTCCCCACTGATGAATGTCACAAGATAGAAACTAGTCTAGGGATGATGGATGAGTAGGCAATAGATAGGGAATTTATGCACAAACCCCCTGCATTCATTGATTACAAAGACTTGCCCTTGGTGGCACTACTGTATGGAAAGTTTCGTACTCTTATTATTGTCATTTATTATTGAATTGACTTATTTCTGATTTAGCATAATTAGTGATAACACACATGTGTGGAAAAATCATACTTAAAAATAGTATTGGTTTATGGCATTCCTTTTTGTGAAAACACTCTTGAAAATTATTATAAATACTCTTAATAAAGTATTTGTATGGAAAAATAACATGTTGGTTTCAGAACTTAATAAACAATATGAATATTTTTTGATCTAATCCAGAGAAATTTTTACACACTACAAAAAAAAATATATAGAAAAATATTTGTGTCACTTTACAAAAAGCCTTATTTATATCTTGCCTTTTATCTCAAAAATATGTATAAAAGCTCTTGAGAACAATTTATTAATGTGTTTCATGGATAAACAGATCTTAAATAAAAATAAAATTCCATTATTTTTAAAAGACTTAAGACTCAGCATAATAGTGAATATTTCATGAAAATTTATGACAGAATATTTCTTAAATTTAATTTCATTTAGAAACATAGTTTTTTTTCTTTCATTATCTATTTCACACATTATGTGCTAAATTTATGATTTTTTAAACTTTCATTTAATTTTTAATGGGAAACAAATGCAATCCCCAATAAATTTGTAAGTTTTTGACAAAATATGTTAAAAAACATAGTTTTAAAAATAAAAAGTTATAAACAAAAAACATAATAAAGCAGAAATAAATAATTAAAACAAAAAACTTCACTTTAATAAATGTATTTTAATAAAAACAAAATATTATCCTTTAAATCTGTAACCTATATAAAAATTTAGGAAAAACATGAAATCAAATAATGAAAATATTCTTTGAAACATTAAAAACAACTTATAATTACAAAAAGGGGCAAATAATAACATTTTGCAGTAGAAAGTCCAATTTTATGGCAGTAAATTTTGAGTTAACTCATTTTTTATTAAACATGAAATATATTTAACCATTCCAGATTGCAGCAACATACCTCTTACATTTCAGCATTTTTGATGTTTTTCTTTGTCTCACACATCAATGTCAAATATATGATAAAATGATTATTTCTTTTCAGAAAATAATAAATTTGACTTCATTTGATAGATATTTTTGTTTACTATTGAAATAAATTTTAAATGTTCACATTTTGTTTCTGTAAATATTAAAAAAATGAGATCGCAATCAAAACAAAGACTTTACATGTCATCCTTTCTAAAAAGATTATTTTCAGTTTATAAAATCAATGAAATATTTTTTAATTCTTATTATTTTTAAACATTGAAACAAATAATTATTTATTTCTCTTATATCTAATAAATTATGCTTTAAGAGTTTAAATTTTTTGAATATTTATTGCAAAAGTACAATATTTTTTTTACTTGTAAATATAAAGTAGATTATTTACATCAAAGATAGTCTCTAATTTTCTTCAGGCCATATTTATGTTAGCTGCTAATAGAATGTTATATTTTTTAAAATAAAGTAGTTCAAGTTAAAATAAGTTATTAATAATTTATATTTCTTGATATCTAATAAATATAAGTGCAAATTATTTTTTTAAAAAAAAATTAAAACCATAATAAATTTGCAAATAAACATGTTTTTGCATCATTGGAATCTTCAATGTCATAAAATGCTGAATATTTTACAGCCTTGGCAAGAGACAATGGCTGAACATGTCTATTGTAAGAGCAGGAATTTTGAATATCCTGCCTTTTAATGCACAATTTTTTTGAGGGAAAATATTATAGTAAAATATACCATTTTAAATGCATTTTAACATATAATACTTATGAAAAAATTCACTAGGGGGTGAATTGGCCAAAAGATGAAATAATTCAGGTCAAATGGTTGTAAAGTTAAATAAACTCTAAATTAAAATTTGATGTATTTATTAAGAAACAAATATTTATTAATTTTACCAAAGATTAATTAACATATTATGTTTAAATTTGTGCTTTTGTTTTTATATTGCAAACAAAAGTTTATTTTCACAAGTGTATATTTAATATTTAAAAACAAAGTATAGTATATATTAGAGAGAATTTGAACCCAGACTGGATTCAAATCCCTTCTAATTACAAGTGTATATTGTATTTTTACCTAGAACAGTGAAATTATACTTACAGAATTTGACTTTTCACTGATCACTCAATGCTCTTTTTTACTTTGACTTCTCCACCAGTAATGCTCTCAAAAATGCAACATATTTTTGACTTTTTATCACTTTGCATCTGTTCCAGCATCAGCAAATTATTTGTTTATAAAGCATATGACTTATTCTCTGTGTAATAATATGCAGTATATAATAACTGACATTTCCCAAATTCACCAAATGGATAAAGGATATTCACTTGATAGATCTTAATGAAATGAAAATTAACTTTAAAAAATCAAAGAACTATGCCAACTTAGCCATTCTAGCATGTTGTCCTAAATTAATTTTATTTTTTGTACTGTTGATTACACTAAAAGTAAACTAACTTCACTTTTTAATAAGTATGAAGTTTTAAATCATTATATTCACATTCTTCACAATAAGATTTGAATTACCAATACCATTAGACAAGTATCAAGTCTTACAAAAGTATTTTAAGCTTTTTAGCCCCTAGCATGTTATGTAAGTCACTTTAATATAAATTTTAATAAAAGTTCTGTTGTATATCTCTGGAAATTTAGATTGTGACTATTCTAGCTTAGAATTGTGAAAACTTTTATCTTCTAATAATCTTAGACTAGTCAATCGTCAACATTTTATTTTGTCAGTTCTAATTTTTTTGTAAGGCTATTGAAAATATAAGATTTAATTTTGATGTCTGGCATGTAGATTCAAAATACATTTATTCAATTTAAATGTTCCAATTAAATGATTTGTCTGCACTGATCTCACAAACTAATTAGATAGGAGGAACCTTGCCAGTGTTAAATCCAAGATTTATGTCAGATGTGAAGTAAATGTATTAAATTGACCTTTGAATTATGCTTGAAGAAAGACTGTTACAGAATTTACAAATTCTACATAGCCAATAAATCTTTCATCTACATCATTGGTATGGTTTTTTTTTTTTAAAAAAAAGTGTAAAAAAAAACAACAACATTCCAATGTTATCAGTATAAAATTTTGAAACATTCTATTTTTATATAACAAAAGATAAAATTAATTTAAAGTCATTATAACATTTCTGAGATACATATAGTTGTGTGGGAGTTAGGTAATTTTTTAAAATTAAATTGAGAGACTGCAAACCTCTCGCACTCATTACTATCTAATAGCCAATCAGATTGCAAGTACAAGACAGAGAATTTAACAAGAATAGGGTGGTCCACCCTATTCTTTACTTGTCTTTTTATATATCCAAGCCAGTCTAAACTACTTAGATCTGAAAGTGTGAATATTAAATATCTTCACACTTAACTCACTGAGTTTAAATTACAAACATAGCGTGAAATCCTATGATTTACTACACAGTAGTTTTTAGATGTTAATAATATTTATTTTTTGACTGGCTTGGATATATAGAAAGACAAAGTAAAAAATAGGGTGGACTGCCCTATTCTTGTTAAATTCTCTGTCTTGTATTTGTGATCTGATTGGCTGTTAGATAGTAATGAGCGCGAGAGGTTTGCAGTCTCTCAATTTAATTTCAATACTGTTTGTGCTTTATAAAAATAAATATTATTTACATACGTAATTTTTTTAAATAATCCAGTTCTTTATACAATTTTTATAATTTGTGGGTTTTTTCTCAATTTAGGTATAACTTCTACCGTAATGTTTCATATGTTGAAAGTATATGCAATAATAAACATAATCTTATTTTTCTGTAAATGATTTATTAATTTGATAATTTTACTACACTACTATATAAAAAGAGCTAATATTTCATTCATTATTTTGACTTTTAACAATGTGAATCACAGAATCACATTCACTCAAGTGCATCTGCTACCTGTAATTATTGATTCATTATATTAATATATGGATCTAAATGAACTGAAGTCCAGTAGATCTTTTATAAAGGATTGTCACAATCAACAATGTGAATTTTTCATCAAGTCTATATGTTTTTGAGTCTTCATTTAATTTTATGTATAATACTATATGATGCATGTTATCCAATATGAACATTTATCTCATATATTTGAGTTGAACATATTTATTCTTAAATTTGTTTCTGAATAAGTTTATCAAATATTCTAATTTATGAAAAATATCCTACAATTGGTACTTCATCCTTCCAATTTTTAAGAAAAATCAATAGATGTTCTATTTTTATTCTTTTGATTATAACATTCAATTTCATAAACAATGAAGCAATGTCTTTTAAGTAAAATGATTACATAAGACAATTATAAATATATAAATTTATTAAGCATTAAATGTATTTTTAAGGTGCTTCTGACTAAGGTTTTAGCTTGTATGTTATTATTAGATATATGCTAGTGCTTAATAAATTTAATATATTTACATTTGTTACTATGGTCGAGAGGTCAGCGCGACTGCCTTGCATTTGCAGGTAGTTGCCCGGGTTGCGGGTTCGCGTCCCGGCCGATGCTATGACACTTAAAAAAAAAAAATTGCTTCGTTGTAAATCGAAAGATTTCACGTTGTTTATTTATATATAATATTTAGTGAATTAAATGTGAAGGTGTTTTAAACTTCGAGCTCTTAGTTCAGAATGCTTCAATCTTACTTATTTATATATAAATTTAAGTATAGAAGAAAGTGGGTCCCATCTTTTTCTTATGTTCTGGCTTGTGTTCTTGAATTGAGAGTTCCATGTGCAGTCATTATTGCATCTGATTGGCTGTCACATAAGCATTTTTAAGGTGCTTCTGACTAGTTTTAGCCTTGTATGTTATTATAAGACAATTATGTACAAAATATATTTTCATGAATTATGAGTTGTTGTTTTTTTTCATATGTCATAACATTGGCCAGAACGCGAACCCACACCCGTTTGCAACCAACTACTTGCTTGCAAGGTGGGTGCGATAACCTCTCAGCATTTTTCAAAAAACAAATCAATTTCAGTTTATTTTTTATGAATAAAATATGCATATATTTTAAAAAAAATTCTATTAAAAATAAATTAATTTAAACATTTAAATTTTAGTTCATATATATATACATTTACTTCTATGCTCTTTTGGTAATATTTTGAATGTAAAAACTATGCTCCATTCACAACTACAACATTTGGTAAAGTCTAGTTTTGAATGCATATAGGGAAAAAAGTTTGAATAATGGTTACAATGCATGTTTGTATTTTATCTTCTTTGGGATGTGCCTTCAATATTTTAAGCAAGGCTAGAGCATGAACTATCAAGCTCATAGTCCATGAATTGTAGCTCAATTTTTTGCCTCCAATGTTCAAATTTCATTATTTTCAGCATGAAAACCTTCTCTTATTTTTATTAGCGTTTTCCCTCACACATTTTCTTTCTGGATATTATCGGACAAAATATTTTAAGTCATATGCCTGACAAATTTAAAGTCAGATACAGTATATAAAACATCAAATTAAAATAGTTTTATAACTTTTGGATATCTCTGCAACATTTCTGAAAGGTCCCTACAATATGAATAATAGTGGATGGGGTCCAATCGAATTATAGGTATTATGCCTGATATTAACTAGCAAATATACATAGGACTAATCTGGAATGTAAGTTTATATCGTGTCCCTATGAGAATCTTTGCCTTAATATATATATATAATAACTATATAATAATTTGACAATTTTTTAATTTGTAATTGGTAAATTAGATTTTATTTTTAATCTGTTATATTTTTAATTGTTAAACTTTTGTGCACACGTTTTTAAGCATGAACACTTTATTTTTAGTTTTAGTAATTGGAAAAACTCATGAAAAATAGTAAAAAAGACTTAAATTATATACCATTAACAAAATAAAATATTTTATTTTATTAATGGTATAATTTAAATCTTTTAGAGTTTATTAAAAAAAAATTTTGTTTGATTTCATTTTCTAAAAGGAATAATGCTTAAAAAGTACAAAATATTGTTTGGCATTTATATTTAAATGCCACCATTTTAAATATAATATAAAGTCATTTCTAAATTTTTTTATTTAAAAATAACATTAACTATTGTTATATCTTTTGATATATATATGTAGAGAGAGAGAGAGAGAGAGAGAGAGAGAACGAGAGAAAACAAAGGTAAAAAAAACATCTGTTCTGAAGTGGGCAGAAATCAATTTAATCGTTATTATTAATAGAAATAAATAAGTTAATGTTATAATAATTATATATATGTAAGGAATTTACTTTATCTTTTGATATATATATGTAGAGAGAGAGAGAGAGAGAACGAGAGAAAACAAAGGTAAAAAAAACATCTGTTCTGAAGTGGGCAGAAATCAATTTAATCGTTATTATTAATAGAAATAAATAAGTTAATGTTATAATAATTATATATATGTAAGGAATTTTCAAGTAAATTGGAAATAGTTTATAATTATATAAACGTAATGTCATAAAATAAAATAAATACTTAAATTTTTTTTCTTTTCATGTGTCACAGCATCGGCCGGGATGCGAACCCGCTAACCCGGAACAACTGCTTGCAAGGCTGCTGTGCTGACACATCAACGCTTGACAAATACTTAAATTTTATGTTTATTTTGGCAAATTAACGACAGTAATCAAGTGAAATTACGTGATCATAGTACTCTGATATTTGTTACTACACCTGCTTTTGAGCAGAGAGCCAACATATGTACGTTTAGCATAAATAGAACGCAAACCCCAATGCTGATGAAAGGGGAAGAAATATAAAATAAATTCCAGTAGTGAAAGTTATAATATATTATAATCAACTTTTTCTCTCTCTATGATCAGCTGTTCATAATCATATGAATATAATGAGATTTATTATGCTGTTAAAAACATTAATTTAGTAATTAACAATAATATTTCCACTTGAAAAGTTCCTGCTTGAGGTATGAACTTATCAACTGAATGAGTCTTCCAGATTATCTTTGAATATAGACATCTAGTGCACTATCAGCTGCATTATGAATTCTCTCAAATATGAAAAAATTAAGCTTCAATATTTATTTTAAATCAAACCATTTTTGTCATGTAGATTACATTGGAAACATCTCATTCACGCCCTGCTAAATTTAATGTCACTATATAAATATTAATAATTTTAATGAGATTTTTTTACGCTTTTTAGATTAATTGATACTTTGCCTCATCCTCTAAAATTAATCTAAAAAATATATAGAGAAATGCTACTAAAATCTTTAATATTTGCATCTAAAAAATCATGAAGATTTCTGACTTGTGTGTGTGTGTGTGCACGCGCGACTATATGCAAGTAGATACTTTAAATGATCAAATTTCAGTGTTAAAATTTGCCCATAATGTTAGCTTCTATATATAAAATTAAAAATAATCAATTTAAAACAAAATTGATATAGACAACTCACTATAAATAAAAAAATATTTAATACATTAATCTGGCTTTTATTCCTTAAATAATGGAACCATTTCAAGATATGAAAAAAATATTCAGGTAATAAAGTATGTTAAAAATTACAAGAAAAGAAAATGGTGATCATGTGATGTTTATTAGCTTAAAATAAAATGATAGGAGACTTTGTATATTCAAAAAAATTTTTAAAAATATGTAAACGTGGTTAAAAGGTTCAGCACAATTATTGGAGAAATGGGAATTGTTATATTATTGGAAGCTTTAGAATTATAATTTTAAAAATAGAAGAAATGAATTATTATTATTGTTTTTTTTTTTAATTTAGATTATTTATATATTATGCGGAGTGGGGAAGCACTGTAATAAGTTTAATTATTTTTATGTACATATATTTATTTTAATAATTATATTTAATGTATGTATTTTAATAATTATTAATATAAATAATGTCCATTGGGGGAGTTACAGTAGGATAAGTGATCATGTGATTGTGTAAAAAAAAAACATCTTGAAAAGATTCCATTAAGGAATGAAAACCGGCTTGATGTATTAAATAATATTTTTATTTATAGTGAGTTATCTATTTCAATTTTGTTTTAAATTAATTGTTTTTAGTTTTATGTATGTAGATATACAAAAAATGGGGGTGGGGGTAATAAATAAAATATTTCTTAACTTGCAACTTCTAGCCAAATTTTTTCTTAACATAAATTGATAATTTATTTTATTGTAATGTATTTCTCTGAAAGCTTGTCATTAATCTATAAACTCTCTTACTGTATTTGTATAGATGAACCTGAAATTTTAAATACATGATACATAGAAACACTATTCATATCTTATTTAGAATTTGTTTGAGTTTGGAGTTTTAATGTTTTGACAAACATAGTGAAAGGATTTGGGCTGAAAATTTTTCCACTGGATTACAGCTCACAATTTCATAACAAACTTTTAGAGAAATATGTTACATATCTAAAAGTTTTAGGTGACTTCAAATATTAGTCATCTACGTTCTTCAGAGGTAGAGAGATTGTAGAGTTGAATGAGAGATGTACTGAAAATAATTGAAAATGTATAGATATAAACCAAATAAAAGCATCCATTATGTCATTTTAATTTAACAATAATAAAGAAAAATTAAGTATTAATGATAAAATATTTATAATACATTAGCAACAAAAACAGTATAATTTAAGATGTGAATTTTTTCAATAATGTTACTAAAAAAATATTAATATCATTTTAAATATTATTTTTCAGCTACAACATTAATTGTTTTCTACTCACAAAAAAGCTCTAGTATCCATTTCTTTTCAAATGTATATTTATTATAACAGTCATTATATAAGCTTAAGAGACTACAGAAAGGGAAAGATATTTATACAGAGTTATTACTTACTGATAGATAATGAATTCAGACATTGATGCATCATGGAGGCAAAGTGTACATTTTATTACAAGCAAAGTACATTTAACATCACATGATCACCATCTCTTGTACTAGGACATAATTGTTTATAAACAAGGCAAAACTCTCCATACAGTAGTGCCACCTTGTGCCAACCAGATAATCAATGGATGCCAGAAGGCTTGTGCATAAAATTCCTATCTAATGCCTACTCATCCAATATCCCCAGACTAGTTTCTGGCTTGTGGATGAGTAGGCATTAGATAGGGATTTTAGCACAAGCCTTCTGGCATCCATTGATTACTCTGGTTGGCACAGGGTGGCACTACTGTATAGAGTTTTGCCTTTTTATAAACAATTATGTGCTAGTATAAGAGATGGTGATCATGTGATGCTTAATGGTTTAACACCAATCCTGCCTAATAGGATAGTGGTGCCTATGGTTGTTAAAGAGCCATAGACACCAAAATGTATGAGTGCTGAACTGAGTTCAGACCCATATGACTATATAAGCTATTGAGCTTTGATTGAAAATATTTTTGTGTTTTCAATTTCATTCTCATAGTTTTATAGTTAAGTAGAGATAAAAGGTGGTTGCTGGAGGGTTGCATTAGATCCTAAGATCTAGCTGTAGTGCTCTCAGATCCAAAGCTCCTCACTGATGAAGGTCACAAGCCAGAAACTAGTCTGGGGATATTGGATGAGTATGCATTAGATAGGGATTTTATGCACAAGTCTTCTGTCATCCATTGATTACTCTGGTTGGCACAGGGTGGCACTACTGTATGGAGAGTTTTGCCTTGTTCAAAGTACATTTAATTTAAATAAATATTCATTATATCTATAATAACTGACTTTTAATTCAGCCATAATAATATTATTATAAAATAAATATTAAATATATCTTATCAGCTGTGTAAATATTCTTTAATTACATAAACATCTTTTATATCAATAATAATGTTTCTTTTTAATGTATATGTGTTTTTAATGTGTATGATTATGAACTTTATTGTGCACTACGACTAATTAAAATTCTCCATTTTCATTATGTACCTGCTTCAATTAGTATCTACAATAGAACAGATCTCCAGATTCAAAATATGTGTGTGTGATCAAATAAGTGATAAATAAATATGTTTACCTCAATAAAAAATACAGTCAAATTTAATAAATAAAAATTAAGTAAAGAATAAATTATATTTATTATAAATAGTAATTATACAAAATAAATAAATAAATCTTATTTATTTTATTTTCCTAAACAGAATAAATTGCTATAACAAAGTATATGTTTTATGCATGTGTATGAAAATATATAATGTATGACGTGTGGATTTACATTAGTAAAATCTAATTAAATATAATGAAATCAATTGTTTTATAAGCATATAATACATTTAAGTTTGACCTATTGTATAAATTAACCTTAACATAAATTATTAAGTATTATAACTCTACTAACAGCAGTGTAAATGCTACTTAAGAAAATTTCAAGAATAATGCATGTGTTTACACTTACCACACATATATACGTTAGACATAAAGAAAATACGCAGTTAATAAATAAAATGGAAATGAACCCTAGCCGGCTGCTTGGAAGGCAGCTATGCTAATCACTAGGCCACCAAAGCTTGACAACATTTTTTTAATTATAAATAAAATAAAAAAAATGTCTGCAAAGGAGTAAACAAAAAAAAGCAAACCACTATTTCTTTCTTTTGATAAAGAATACTAGAAAATATTTTTCTCTGAGGTCCGAGATTAGTCATCATTATGATAGAAGCCATAGAAAACAAAGAAGATAATCCACATTATAGCACATGGGAGATAAGGGGCAGACAAAAAAATACAGTCAACAATCAATTTCTTTCCAGTGAGGATTAA
This sequence comes from Epiperipatus broadwayi, assembly GCA_028023455.1. Lineage (NCBI taxonomy): Eukaryota > Metazoa > Onychophora > Udeonychophora > Euonychophora > Peripatidae > Epiperipatus > Epiperipatus broadwayi. Next base: position 2,051,828 of record JAQFVV010000113.1, read on the forward strand.
TTAAATTCTAAACCGAAAAATATCTCGGAAAGCAGTTAAAGTGCACCTGTAGAGAAGAACCATCCTTAGAATTAAAAGTTTATAAGAAAAGATATAAAAAACGTTTTATAATGTTAAGAAATCTTTTAATGTGAGAGGGTAGGTAAAAACAAATAGCACACCAAACCAAAATGCCAGGCCAGTCATTCTAATATTAACTTTTATAATCTTCCAGAAAAGGAAAAAGACTAGACTATGAAATTAAATTGCAGAAAACTTACATTTACTTGATGTTTAATACATTAATACAAGTATACTTATCTAATGTTCGTTGGAAGTTATGAAAAGTCCAACTGGAATTGTGAAGGACAGAACAAATATAAAATCTATAAGGGATGACACTAAATATTGGTGAATGGTAAGATATTAAATTTATGAAGATTAAAATAAATTCAATATTGTATAAGAATATTTATATTTTATCTGTGAATCATGTTTATAAATTTAAATTGAAAATAATTTGAAGGATGAGTTGCTTTACTGATTGAGTATTCTATAATTTATTTTGAAATTATTAAATGGAGAGAGAATAAGATTATGTTAATAATTGTATGCATGATGGAAATTTACATTGAAATTTACCTAATAGAACTACAATCAATCTACTTATACTTTGTTGCATTAATAAATTATTTTACACAAAGGTAAAACTCTCAATACAGTAGCATCACTCGGTACAAGCCAGAGTAATCAGTGGATGCATTGAGTCACACTACAGTATGAAAAGTTTTGCCTCTGTGTAAACAGCTTGTGTAAGTATAAAGAATGGTGATCATGTGATGTTTAGTGGTTTAAGAAATTATTTTGTTATTTATTAATCTATTCATTCATTTTGTTTTATATATGAATAAATGTTATAACCTTAATATACACATGTTAGTTAGTAAAATTATCCACAGCTCTGAGAATGTGTAACCCACTGAATGATGTGTTGGAATGTTATAGTAGAAATTAGTAAATTATGATGGTTATTATTATAAATAATTCCAAGTAAACATTCTCTTTTTGAGAAGATTTCGACAAATAGAAACTTAAAGAAAATATCTGAGAGAGATTGTGATAATAAAAATCATCATTATCACCTGTTGTTTTATGGGATTTGGATTAAGTTAAGTAGGATTTATAAGCTTTACAAATCTACATAATGAGATATTTCTACATTTACCATTATTGATATATGCTTGAGGAACCTTGAATATTTTATACTTATTATATATATTGCTAGTTTGAGTTCAAATGCAAATCACTGAGGTATTAGCACTACATAAAGTTAATTAAGAACTTACTGAAGATGTAAATATTTACTGATACATATTTGTATTGAACACTAGAATAATAGAGAGGTGTACTTTTTACTGGCACATAATGTTTTAAAAAGTTTGTTTAAAAACTGAGTATTGGCCTTAATATAACTAGCATATGAATATGTAAATTCATGAATAGAATATACATCTAACTGACTGACTGACTATTGTCAATTCTTTGCTTATAATTTATAATTTATCTGAGATTTAAAATTCTAAATATTTATTTACACAATTATGAAAAATACTGTGAAGTATCCTTTGCACTAACAAAAAAAGATTTCTTAAAATAAAAGCTACATATTTAAAGACATATTATGTTTAAAAATATTTATAAAATAAATACTTTAAAACCTTTAAAAGCACACATTTATAAAATAAATATTATTTTTAAATAATAATAATAATAATTTTTTAATTTTTATTTTATTTATTTATTTATTAATTCATTATGAAACAAACAATAAATGTATAATACAGTGAAATAAATTCCATACAAGAAAAATCTTGAGTGAGGAATTTAAATGTAACAACTAAAAGACACTAATAAAATAAAATAAAAAAGTATAAATATAACATAAAATATTAAAATCACACAGATATTACATTTGGAAATTCAATCACAGTAGCAAATAATTACAACATAACATACACTATAAACAAAAAAATAAAAATAAATAAAATAAAACTAATGCTTAGCATAATATAACCAGTGCCATAAATGCTTTTTAAAAATCAAATAACTAGTGTTCATTAAATTCACAGAACAATCTCTTATAAACATATTAAATAATTTAGGAGCATTATAACTAAATTGCTTCCTACTATATGTTTTAAGAAAATTAGGTAGAGCTAACTGATATTTAGTAGATAAAAAAGTATTTACAATGGAAGATTTAGTATCCAAATGAAGTTTCCTACAATAAATATCAAGAATCACTCTATATTTATACAAATGAAAAACATCTAGTATATTAAATGTGGAATAAATATCTTTAACGGATGTGGTATGTGATCTACCAAAAATGATATGCATTGTATAATTCTGTAAAAAAGACAAAGTAGTCATTGCAAAAGTAGAACAGTTCCCCCAAACTGATATATTATAACATTATATGCTTTGATAAGAACAAATATATAAAGTAATCAAAGCTGACCGAGGAAAAAATTTAGATAAGTAGAAAAACATATAATTTAATTTACGTAAATGAGAACAAAAAAAGTCAATATGGTTTGACCAGGATAATCTGGAATCAGTAAAAACACCTAGATAGCAAATATTATCAACAAATGAAATGTTAGCACAAGTACAAGTGCTATTACAATGCCAAAAAAACTTATTACAAATAGTAATATTAAGCGAATGAATATTTGACTTATAAGAAAAATTAATGAATTATTTTAAATAATAATAATAATAATAATAATAATAATAATAATAATAATAATAATAATAATAATAATAATAATAATAATAATAATAATAATAATAATAATAATAATAATAATAATAATAATAATAATAATAATAATAATAATAATAATAATAATAATAATAATAATAATAATAATAATAAATGTGGTTTTAATTTCTCCTTATTTGTAAAAATGAAAATACTTAATTGTAAATTATTAGAGAAAAAATATAGTTAGTAATAAATTTGGCTGAACGTTTTCGAGGAACCGTGCCTCATACTCATAGCCTTCGTGAAAATGTACTTGATATATGTAAATGAGAATATTCAAATGAGTTACTGTTAAGTAGCCCATTTTTTCGAAATGTCGAAGCACGTGTCTCTTCTGTTGATTGCATGGATGTCTCTGTTAATGTAGAATGCCTCTTTTATCTTTCTCCTGTAGTCGTTTGGTTCTGAGCATAAAATAACGGGGTTAGCGGGTATGAAATTGTGCCCTGATTGTTTAGTATGTTCAAAAAATGCAGAAGATGTACTGCTGTTCATTTGGGCTCTATTGAAGGTGTACCGATGTTGAGCCAACCTGGTGTTAATTGTGGCTTTCGTTTCCCCATAATATGTGGCGTGGCATCCGGCCTGGGGGCAGGAAATGGAGTACACCACATGTGGGGTGAGCGCTGGATCAATGTAATCTTTGGAGTTATTGATCAACCTATTAGTGTTGGGTGGAGTTCTGAGTATTATGCTGAATTTGTTGCTTAAGGTTTTCGTTAGTTTATTGGATATTTTAGGGATGTAGGGGACCGTTATTCTGGGTAGATTGGTGCGAGGCAATTTATCATCTATTGTGCTGTTAAATTTCATGACTTTCCTCCTAATAGTTTTGTATTTGAATCCTGCTGCTAATAGGTCTTTAATGTAATTGTTTACATTTTCCTTCCTATGTGCTTCATATTTATACAAATGATGGTTTCTAAACAGAAATGCTTTAAGACCTGCGAATTTGTGCGATGCGGGTGATTTAGAATTAGGATGGATGCAGCTTCGGATTTCAAATGGTTTAACAAGCATTTTGTAATCTATTGCGTGGCGGTCTCTTGAAAATAAAATACACTTCTTATCTATTAAACAAAATAAAAACCACCGCGGCATTAACATAGACGCGTTCGTTAATAAAACTTCAACTACTCCGCCATACGAAATCAAGAAAATATTATCGCTCGGACCTAAATATGTAGGAGGAAGTTGGACATCCCCTAAGCGCGAATTAATAGCAGACATCGAAGCATCTTTCATTAATAACACGCAAAGAGACGCTATTATTTTTAGATGCTATAATGAAAATATTTTCGTTGATAGAAAAGACGAAGCATGGAATAAAAGTGTATTAAATACTAAACAATATTTTAAAACACACAACGTCATTTGTCTCAAAGAAGACAAAGGCAATCGCTTTGTTTTATTAAACAACACCGATTACAAAAATAAAATGCATGACCAAATTAAAGTATTAAAGTTGGTACATGATAACACTTTTAACATCAAAATCGACCGAGATAAATTTATTAATGGTGTGCTTCGAACTTTCAAGGACAAAGGGATCACTAAATCCGAGTATTACAGGATTTATCCTTCTGCCACTAGACCTCCCCGAATGTTTGCCAATTCAAAACAACATAAACCAGGCGAACCGCTTAGATTAATGATGGATTTCGCTGGCGTGCACTATTTCGATACAGCCAAATTGGTTAATCAATTGATTATAGATTACCTTAATTTTGGCTCATACACAATAAATTCATCTTTTCAATTCATTTCCAGAATTAAAAACGTTCAAATCTCTCACAACTCTGTTATGGCCACGATGGATGTGAAAGAATTATATGGATCAATCAATAGAAAAGCATCCATCCAAATTATACATGAAGAGTTGCTGCGAATATCTTGTCCTAACGAGAGAATTAAATTCATTATGGCTTTCTTGACATGGCTTGACTCCCATATTTTCACTCTTTTCGAAGATAAATGGTACACAATGCAAGATGGTTGGCCCATGGGCCTCCCTATCAGTGGCGTCTTATCCAGTATATACTTAAATAAATATGAACAATCCATTATTCCAAAATATTTCAACACTAACCCAGACTTCATATATATACGATATGTAGATGATATTTTCATTATAGCATCTAAAAATAATATTTTAAATATACAACGCGAATTACAAAGCACAACTAAACTATTTTTCTCTATCATATATGAAAACAATAACGAACTCAAATATCTTGATCTTTCCTTGTCAAGAGACCGCCACGCAATAGATTACAAAATGCTTGTTAAACCATTTGAAATCCGAAGCTGCATCCATCCTAATTCTAAATCACCCGCATCGCACAAATTCGCAGGTCTTAAAGCATTTCTGTTTAGAAACCATCATTTGTGTAAATATGAAGCACATAGGAAGGAAAATGTAAACAATTACATTAAAGACCTACTAGCAGCAGGATTCAAATACAAAACTATTAGGAGGAAAGTCATGAAATTTAACAGCACAATAGATGATAAATTGCCTCGCACCAATCTACCCAGAATAACGGTCCCCTACATCCCTAAAATATCCAATAAACTAACGAAAACCTTAAGCAACAAATTCAGCATAATATTCAGAACTCCACCCAACACTAATAGGTTGATCAATAACTCCAAAGATTACATTGATCCAGCGCTCACCCCACATGTGGTGTACTCCATTTCCTGCCCCCAGGCCGGATGCCACGCCACATATTATGGGGAAACGAAAGCCACAATTAACACCAGGTTGGCTCAACATCGGTACACCTTCAATAGAGCCCAAATGAACAGCAGTACATCTTCTGCATTTTTTGAACATACTAAACAATCAGGGCACAATTTCATACCCGCTAACCCCGTTATTTTATGCTCAGAACCAAACGACTACAGGAGAAAGATAAAAGAGGCATTCTACATTAACAGAGACATCCATGCAATCAACAGAAGAGACACGTGCTTCGACATTTTGAAAAAATGGGCTACTTAACAGTAACTCATTTGAATATTCTCATTTACATATATCAAGTACATTTTCACGAAGGCTATGAGTATGAGGCACGGTTCCTCGAAAACGTTCAGCCAAATTTATTACTAACTATATTTTTTCTCTAATAATTTACAATTAAATAATAATAATAATAATAATAATAATAATAATAATAATAATAATAATAATAATAATAATAATAATAATAATAATAATAATAATAATAATAATAATAATAATAATAATAATAATAATAATAATAATAATAATAATAATAATAATAATAATAATAATAATAATAATAATAAAGAAAAAGATGAATAGCCAAATATATTTAAATAAACAGACAATCAAATTTATTAAATAATTATTTATGCATATATTTATTAAAACACACACACCCAAATGTAAACATATGTAAAAACATGTACACATAATCTGTATGTGTATTGAGACTCAGTGAATAGATGAGTATGCAGTTATAGAAATATCTTTCATGTAATAATATTCTGAAAAGTATACTTTTGAATTAAGAAGATTGATATATATTTATAAATTTTTGTGTGAGAAGTTGAAGAAATGAAAAAATCCTTTATATGAGGATGAATTATTTTAAAGTCATTTTAGTTGTTCAATGTCATTCAGTATCACCCATGAATATGTTATAAAAGTATTATGTGAATATACTTTTACTCTACTTGTAATGAGTTTCTTGTTTATTTATATATTAATTTATGTAGATTTTTTTTTGTATTGCTTATATTAAAAATTGATAATGTTGTCTGATTATTATTGTTAATTGATTATTAATATACATTATTTTGAATTAGTTCAGAGTATATTTATAAAAACTAGTATAATATTGATCCACACAAGTTCGAAATAAAGGTCATGTTATAAAAAGTGATAAAATTTTGTTTCCCAAGAATATGTTTCCATGATGCACAGACCATTTTAAAAAAGTATATAAGATATTATTACTTACTAATATTATTTTCTTATGAAATATTTTTAATATAACCCCTCAGCCTTCATCAGAATTGAATTCTATAGTTATATTGATTTGTATACTATTGTATCTACTGTCATAAACAATCTGTCCATAATATATATATATATATATATATATATATATATATATATATATATATATATATATATATATATATAAATGCAAGTTACCATGCAGGCTAAACTAAAGATATATGTCTAATAGAAAGAAATACTAAACAGATTATTCATGTATAGAAAGTCTTATCTTTATTAAGTCAACAGTTTAGTGCCAATACCAAAAATACTCATGAGAGCATATTTAGAGAATTTTTATTATATGAAACTATCATTTTGCATTTTTATCCAATTGTCTTTACAATTAAAACCCATTCAACAAATACCATTTATAGATTATATTGATAAGTTATGCAAGCAACAAATAAATAGATGGTATAAATAAAGAAGAAAATCAAAATAATTTTATTTTTTAGGTGTTGGTATTCATTACTAATTCTTATTGTTATCATTATTTTGTTATAAAAATTAAAATTGATTCTATTTAATAAATTTACATGTAAATGATCTCTTAAGTCTTCTCAAGCTTTAAACTCTTTCTATAAATTTTATTTACGTTTTTACAATTACTCACATCTTTTCAATGAGTATGTTATAAAATGTTTATTCATTGTAATTTTATTTTGTATGTTGACAATTATATATTTAAACATTCTGAATATTAAACCACTAAACATTACATGATCACCATTTCTTATGCTTGCTCATAACTGTTATTAAAACAGGCAAAATTCTTCATACAGTAGTGCCTCTCAGTGCAAGCTAGAGTAATCAATGGATGCCAGAAGGCTTGTGCATAAAATTCTTGTGTAGCACTGCACATAGGCTCTCAAATCAAAGGCTCCTCACTGACAAAAGCCACAAGCTAGAAACTAGTCTGGGGATATTGGATGAGTAGACACTAGATAGGGATTTTATGCAGAAGCCTTCTGGCATCCATTGATTACTCTAACTTGCCCTGAGTGGTGCTACTGTAGGGAGAGTTTTACCTATTTTAATAACATTCTGAATAATTGTTCCCAAAAGCTACTGTGAATTTAGTACATGGATAGCAGTTCTGAAACTCTATTGTAATCTTGACATAATCAGTACTTTTTTCCAATTACTATACAAATTTAGTTTACTAAAAGGTATTCGTGCACTGCTAAGAGACAGTTATAAAGTTTCTGAAGATATCCAATCATTTATTTCAATAGCAATTAATAATTTGCATTGGCAATTTATTATTTAATAGATTTGGCATTAGTATGTTAATATCTATTTTATAATTTTATTTGAAAAGGTTTGGTGATCTTTCTCAAAGACTTGAATCACTTATTACTGGATTTATGCTGCCATGGATTATGTATAATGATATTTCCATAATGTGAATTTGTTTTTAGAACACACCCACATATATATAATATGGATGGCCGAGTGGTCAGCATGGCTGCCTTACAAACAGTTGTTGCGGGTTCGCTTTCCGTCCAATGCTTCGACACATAGAAAAAAATATATTAAATATTGTAACTCCTAAATATAAAGAAAAGACTAGTTTAATTGAATAATTAAAATATTTTTTATTAGGCATGAAAATATTTCACACAACTTTTTATTAAAAATGCAGAAAGTTAATCAAAACCATGTAATTTTATACAACTTTTTTAATGTCATTTTCAATTATATATCCTACTTTGATTAAATAAATTTATAAAGACAGATAAAATAAAATCTTAACGTATATAAAATATATATTGATAAAAATACAAAATATTTTTAAAAATATTACATTATATAATTATGTGTTATTTCTACCAATTGAATAAATTTAATAATATATCAAAATAATAATAACGTTAATTATTTATACTTCTTCTATATGGAATGTAATACATGCTCTTATACACAACTATAGAGAAACGTTATTTCTGCAAATTAGATACGGTTTTGCACTTTCAAGAATGCTAAAAGTTCTCAAAAGCGTTAAACCGTATTTAATTTATAGAAATAACAAGCTTCTCCATAATTACATATAAATACAATCATTATATTTATAACAAAATAATAGATAAATAATGTGACATAAAACAAGTATTATATTACTTTAGGGCCTGTAGAGGTCCCTATCTTCGCATTTTCAAGCGCACATGCTTAAAGGTTTATGGCCTTAATGAATACTGCTATTTGTAATTGATATAACTAATTTGAATAATTATATTGTAATGGATAATTTATTAGTCGATGACTAAAATTTTTGAAAAATATTAATTATGAATATCATGTTCAGTATTGAAGTTCAATAGATGATTTTTCTAAAAAGTTTTTTTAAAATAATATGCACATAAAAAATACTATACTATTTATAGTTAAAAAGACAGTAGATTGAATGTTGAGATGATGATAAAAATTGTACTGGTATGTTTAATATGTTGTCAACCAGTTTCAAGAGTACTGATAATATCCAGTATGATGGAAACATAAATCCAACAGAGTTTTGTTGACCTTGTTCATAAAACATCACCAATTAAAAGATTGTAAAAAAATAAACAAAGAGCTTTGCTAATTGCCCAACAAGCTTTGTGATAACTGCTTAGCAAGAGAACAATTCTTTCTCTCACTAAGCATTTATCACAAAGCTTGTTGAGCAATTAGCAAAGCTCTTTGTTTATATTTTACAAGCTTAAAAAAGAAGTGGAGTCATGTGATATATGTATTTTATTGACTATTTATAGTCTTTGCTTTAAGTCTTAAGTGATATTATATTGCGAAGATTACTAATATATGGTTGGTTTGAAGACATTTCAGATTTTCTACTCAATGTTTAACTCTTATATAAATGCTGGCTTTGGGTTGGCATTTTTAGATCTAGAGTCTGAAACTATTCTAGCACCTCACTGAAGAATGCCAAAGAACAAAACCATTGGTCTGGGGTTTGAGTGTTGTTTCTGATTGAGATATTTTAAATGCCTTCTCTTATTTGCATTTATCACAAAGCTTGTTGAGCAATTAGCAAAGCTCTTTGTTTATATTTTACAAGCTTAAAATAAGAAGTGGGGTCATGTGATATATGACTCTATTTTTTTATTTTTTATTGACTATTTATAGTCTTTGCTTTGAGTCTTAAGTGAGTTTATATTGCTAAGCTTACTAATATATGGTTTGGCTGAAGATCTCTCAGCCCCATATAGCTATTTGAGTTAGGTAGCTGGGTTTGAAGACATTTAAGTGTCTGAAAAATTCAGATTTTCTACTCAATGTTTAAATCTTAGATAAATGCTAGCTTTGGGTTGGTATTTTTAGATCTAGTGTCTGAAACTACTCTAGCACCTCACTGAGGAATGCCAAAGCACAAAATCATTGGTCTGGGTTTGGGTGTGGTTTCTGATAGAGATATTTTAAATGCTCTCTCTTGGTAAGCATTTATCACAAAGCTTGTTGAGCAATTCACAAAGCTTTACAAGCCTAAAAAAAGAAGTGGAGTCATGTGATATATGACTATTTTTTTAATTTTTTATTGACTATTGTAAAAAAATATTCTATAGATGGCGTAAGAGTAAGTAACATAATTTATTGAAGTTATATATTCATGATGTGTATAATTATTTTATATTTCATTGTTTATAATGACATTAATTGTTTATACTTCTATGCAGAATGTAATAAATGTAACGCATGCACTTACATGAACTATAGAGAAGTGTGATATTTCTATAAATTAAATATGGCTTAGCACTTTCAAGAACTTATAGTGAACACCTCTCAAAAGCATTAAGCCATATTTAATTTATAAAAATAACAAGCTTCTGTATAATTGTGTATAAGCACACTTGTTACATTTATTGTTTATTTAGTTAGTTATTATAACTATTTTTAACAATGCATTTACATTTTTACACATATATTTTTCTTAATTTGAAGAAACTTTTTGACCTGACATAAAATTAAAGCATACTATGAACATGAAAAAAATAACATTTTTCCAAACACGGTATCATATTTTTTAAAATATGTTATACATTTGTCGATTTTTATAGTAAATATGAGCATAGATACTGCAATTACTGCTTTTATTGAAAGGTTAAGACTTAAAATATAGTAAAGGCCTATAATTATAAAAAAAGATGATTTTTAAAAAGAAAAGTTTGTTGCAAAAAACATTAATGATAGCCTCATAAAATATCAAACTAAATAGACAGCATGTGAATATATCCGTGATTTAGAGATGTATTTTTAGAGTACCATAAATCTCATCTTTAATGTTTTCATTTTAAACTGGATTCCAAGAAATTGTAAAAGACCCTGAAAGAGACCACATGTGAGATGGATATATGAAATAAGAAAGTGTGCGGGGTTGATGTGGAGAAGAGAAGCTAAAGATCGGAGAAGATGGATTAAACTTGGAGAGACCTTCATCCTGCAGTGGATTGATAATGGTTGATGATGATGATGATATTTTGTTTTTTTTTTGTTTTTTTAACTTCGATTGATCATACTTATACTAGTTGCTAATAATGTTCATCAATTTCTATAATTATTTTAACTTTGTATATTTTGAACGATGAAAAAAAAAATTTTTTTTTTCCATATGTCAAAGCATCGGCCATCTGCAAGCAATTGCTTGCTTGCAAAGCTGCTGCGCTGACCTCTCGGCTACCAACGCTTGACGATAAAAAATTGTATTAATTTCCAGTCCCATTAACTTTTTTAGCATTTAAAAATATGCAGAATTAAAAAATGGATATTTTTAATTTTTCTATATTGAAGATCAATTATCAATTTTCTAATTTCCAAATCTATAATTAAACAAAATTTGAGTTAAAATGATTTACTTATTTATTTAAACGCAAGTTTAAATCGTACTTAAAATGTATTTAATAGACAAAGTGTATAAAGACAAAATAAATGTTTTTTTCTTTCTAATATATATACAGTATATTGTAGGAATAAAATGACACAAAAATATTAACTATTTTTAATATATTATAAAACTATAAATTTATTTAAAATAAACAGATTATAAGTAATCTGCTTAGTTTTGATTTAATAAGTTTTCAGAGGACAAAAGGAAAATGGAAAAAAATCAGTTAGATCAAGACGATTTTAATTTTAAATAATCCTTTTACTGTAATTTTCTATTTTTCCTTTTAAATGCTTAACTCACTTTATCACCAATAATTTGACAATTTTGCAAAAAAAGAAAGTTTAATCTTTCCTCTCTAATAAGCAAACGTTAATCTTCAGAAATTTAGATAAAACGCCCGCAGACTTTAGTGTTTAGCCTCAGAAATCCCGTTAACAGTCTAGAGAAAACTTTCACCAGCTTAAAACTATCGAAGGTTTGAAATTAATGGAACATTTTCTTCTTTTTTCTTCAACAAAATCCCATTATATTTAATGATAAAATGTTTAGATATAGGAAAAGCTCTAAATAAAATGCATTGCAGCTAATGAAATTTGCATTTTTAACCTGTAATTAATCTGGAAAATAAAAATTCGACTTTATTAATACAAGTGCGTGTACGTGGATTACATCGAGATATTTGTTAACTATTTCTATATAAAACTTTTCTACTACATTTATATGCCTTTATTGTGTTAATGAACAGATCTCAAAAAAATATTTAATCTAGATTTCCCTGATACTAAATCAAAAATAATGCGCTATATATATATTTACATTTTTTTTTAATCAGACATTTAATTTATTAAAAAGCAAATACAAGATGAAGGAATATATTGTTTATATACATGGATTCAGCCTTAATTTACTTTCTTAACTAAATACCATTATTTCAATATGAGAATCAAAGACGCCTATAATCAGTTCATAAGTAAAATCATTATGATATGTAACTATCAACCTAGTATTTCATTTAAATGCTTATAAAAACAGATTGCTATCCATTGAACAATCAGAGTTTTGAATATTTCAAGCCATTAAATTAAATAGCAAAATAAAATTATAAGTAATCAATCATAAAATAAATCTATTAAGATCTAGATGCAGTGCTCTCAGATCCAAAGCTCCTCACTGATGAAGGCCACAATCCAGAAACTAGTCTGGGGATATTGGATGAGTAGGCATTAGATAGGGATTTTATGCACAAGCCTTCTGGCATCCATTGATTACTCTGGTTGGCACAGGGTGGCATTACTGTATGGAGAGAGTTTTGCCTTGTTTAAAATAAATCTAGTGTAGATTGATATCTTCTATTAAAAATGAAAGTCCATGCATAGATGGCAATATGCATGTTTCAAGAGTAATAGTTTTATATTTTTTTATGACAATAAAAGAAAAAAATGTAGCAAGGGTATATCAGAATATATAACAAATTATATGTAGTGATAATTAGTATTCAAAAAATAATCAGTATCAAAATTTATATAAATCAAATATAAAAATGATTCAGGATACATAAAACTGAATGGACTCAGGGGTGAGCATTTATATATTGGGATCATAAAAAAATCAAGTAATATAACTTCAATATTTAGATAATTATGTAAGTAGAAATAGCAATCAAGGACAATAACCTAATTATCTTTTCCTGGAATAAATCCCTATAGATGTGATTTTTTTTTCATGTGTAAAAGCATCGGCCAGGAAGCGAACCTGCAAACCCGGGACAACTGCTTGTAAGGCAGCTGTGCTGACTACTTGACTACCAACACTTGACATAGATGTGATTTTAAAAGGAAAAACTGTATTACATCAAGAAAACAATTATAGAAAAAAAAAACAATTAAGTAATCCATTTTTAACAACATGGGGGGGGGGGGTAATCAATGATAACTTTTTCATTTCAACAAAAATTTTATTAACAATAAATAGAGATTACATACTAATAAAGGATAGATAAATGAATAAATTGTACAATAATATGATTGTATAATGTTCTATTTGTTATCTGGCTAGATTCTGTTATGAGAGTACAGTTGTTATACTCTTATGTGGTTAGGTATAGTGATGAGATTCTATTAACTTGATTAATGGAATAAGCATTTTTAAAATAAACATGAATATTTACCTTTAGAATTTCCTATTCCATAATGCTGGGTAGGTGGGAGTTGATAATCAGGAAAAGGAAAGTGCAGTTAAAGACCAGGTGTCATCAAAGACTTTACTGGAGGCCAGGAGCTGGTCACGTTTCTTGATTTTTTTGAGTGTTTGATAAAATAATGGTATGATTTGTGGGGGGGTAATTCCATTAGAGTTTTGCATCTCACTATCCATATGGAATATAGGACAAAGGTAGAAAGCCTTATTATTGAAAAAAACCCATTATGAATGGCATTTTCAAGTGAGAAAATCATATCAGGTCTTATGTTGGAATTGATTATAATTATATCTTTCAGTGTTTTAAGTCTTGGGCACCGGTGTATAATATGGTCTATGGTTTCATCTTCACGAGCACACAGACCACATATAGGGTCAATGCTGGCAAAACCTCTTCGGTGATAAAGGAACCAATTCGTGGGAAGCGCATTGAGATTTATTTTAATGATGAAGTCAAGGAATTTGGGTTCCAGACTCCATCTTTTAAAGTGTGAAATGAGTCTTTGGTTGGTTACTTTTAGGCTGGTTTTAATGGGTTGTTGATTATAGTTGATTATATTGTATGCTTCCCATAAGGTGATTTTTTTGTTAAGGTTAAAGGGCATTATTGGGTTATAAAGTTGTAGGTGGTCTATTAGGGAGGCTATCCATGAACTGGCAGAGGGCGGAGGACGATCTGTCGGTGTAATTTTTTCAATAATGTTGGAGTATCCACAGGAGAGGATCAGATTATGTAGAGTGTTGTGGGTTTTCTGTAAAATTATTGCTTGTATTGAGTGGAATGACAGTCCATTGAACCTGCATGGTCGTTGGATGCCTCGCAAGCTAATAGCAACTGTCCTTCCTCTCCAAAGAAGTTTGGTACATAATCGGTTGATTTTATTTTGAAATTGTTTAGACATTTTTACGAATGGAAGGTAATATGAGATTTTTGGCATTATGATCATGTTGAGGAGGCCAACCTTTCCATATAATGAAAGGTATACTCTAGAGAGTGACGTGGTGATGGCTTCAGTTGAATGGAGGATTGCATCTTGAATCTCTCTTGCCATTGCAGTTGGTGTTTTGAAGATTGGGAAACCTAGGTATCTTTGGGGTTTTGCAGAAAAGGGAGAGTTAATTTGTTTACCAGACATAATCTTCCAGATGGAAGATTTGTTAAAGTTTATTTGTAGGCCAAGTTTCGCTGTATTTCTGTTTAAGATGTTCATGAGATGGGAAGGTATTTAATGGTGGGAAGAACAACCATGATGTCATCTATATATGCAAATACATTGAAGTTTTTATTGAGAGAGGGAAGGAAAATTCCAGGGAGGTTTTTTTCTATATCCATCAGAAGAGGGTTGATGTATGCTGTGAAGAAAAGGGCACTGAGTGGAGATCCTTGAGGGATCGACTTGTATGGCTTGAAGCCTGGTATGATCTTGCCATCAAGAGAGAGAAAAATCTCTCTGTTGTTGAGCAGATTGCTGATCATCTGAACAATCCCGGCTGGAATGTTGCATTCCGACAGAATATCCAGGAGGATATTTATCTGGACTGAATCAAATGCTGCCGCAACATCCAGCTGGACAGCAATAGGTTTTGATTTACGATGTCCTCTGATGTAATTGAATAGTGCAGTTACATTGGACATAGCATGCGAGGTTGATGATCCTTTTTTTCCGTATTGGTTTAACTTTTTTTGTGCTAAAATAAATAAGTATAACATATTGCACAATAAATTTCATGAAATAATATATATATATATAATATTTAAATACATGTATACTGTCTATACTAAACTTAATGTAATTATCAATGATATGAAAGGCTGAAGAGTTGGAGAGTGGAGAAGATTGGAACTTGTCTATTAAAGTTTGAACATTTGCTATCTTAATATAAACTAAGTATTGATTGTATACATGTATGATAAATGATGATCTGGACCAATTGAACCATGAAATACATATATTGGAGATCATTTATCTTTTTCACAGAATATGTCATATGCATCAGTTGTATAAGATGGATGAAATAGCTATAAGTAGTTTTAAAGTCTGAGTTCAAGTCCTTATATATATATATATATCTAAACCATTATACAATTACAAATATCCAGTAACGCCCTCTGTTTAAAAGTCTATATCTCAATAATAGCGAACTTTAAAATGATACCAATTTGAAGTTGTATGCTAAATGATGTTAAATATTGAAATACAAGTCAAGCATTGGTGGTCGAAAGGTCAGTGACAGCTGCTTTACAAGCAGTTGTCCCAGGTTAGCGGGTTCACTTCCCGGCTGATGCTATGGCACGAGAGAAAATGTATATATTGCAATACAAACCAACACAAACACAGAGCATGAAATTTTAAATAAGCAAACGATCTTAAATTTTGCCAATAAACTAACATGTTTACAAATTTATTAAAGACAAACTATACATTTCATTTAGTTTGTATTTCAGAATTTAATATCATTTAGCGTACCACTTCAAATTGGTATCATTTTGAAGTTCGCTATTATTGAGATATAGACTTTTAAACTAAGGGCGTTACTGGATATTTGTAATTGTATAATGGTTTAGATATTTGTATGATTTGTTCAGTTAGTGTTAATGGTAACTTTCTTCTCATATATATAAAAGAATATTTGTATTTTGTATTTTGATAATAATTGCGATGGTGCAGATAAATTCTTTATTTAATTTTGTATATTAAAAAAAAACAAGCTGAATTTAAAAGTGGTTTTAGTACAGTAGATTTTATCCAAGTATTGAGAGAAATTATGGAAAAGACCAATGAATATGAGTGGTGATTATGCTTTGGATTTGTAGGTTGTGAAAAGATATTTGATTATGCAAGTATTTCTTCAGTGATTAAAGCATTGGATCATCAAGGTACAAACCCAGGACATTGTCATATTCTGAAGAATATTTATAAAAAGCAACAATTATATTACATAATGATATTAAGAAGGTCAGCATTGAGAAGGGTGTAAGATAGGGTGACTCTATATCTTCAAAACGTTTTACAGCAGTGCTGCAAGATGTATTTTATGGATTAAAATGGGAAGCTAAAGAAATAAAACTAAATGGAGATTATTTAAGTCATGGAAATTTTGCAGATGATGTAGTTGTTTTTGCAAATAATGCTTCAGAGTATCAGGAAATGTTGCAAGAGTTATCAGATAAAAGTGAGAAAATATGACTAAAAGTAACTTTAAAAAGACTAAAGTATTGTTTAATGAATTTTCTCAAAAGATGAAAATAAAAATTGACTATGAGTAGTTAAAAAAAGTTAATAACTACAAATATCTTGGACAGATTATTACTAACAGATGGAAATATAATGAATTAAATTAATCATAAACTTGGTTGGAGTGCTTTTGGTAAAAATAGCTTAAAATTAAAAGGAAATATACCTATGTGTTTGAAAAGGAAAGTTTTTAATAAATGCAATTTACCAGTTCTTACTTATGGATTTGAGACTTGGACACTTCAGACCACTCAAAGAAGTATACAGAGATCCATGTTAGGTGTAACAAGAAGTAATTGAAAATGCAATACCTGAGTAAGAGAACAAACAGGAGTTATGACATCATTGAAAGAATTAAAAGATTGAAGTGGAATTGGGCTGGACATATTACTAGAAGACATGATAATAGATGGACAATTGAAATCTTAAACTGAATTCCAAGAAATTGTAAAAGACCCAGAAAGAGACCACATGTGAGAAGGATGGATGAAATAAGAAAGTGTGCAAGAGTGATGTGGAGAAGAGACACTATAGATTAGACCAGAAGTATTAAACTTGGAGAGCTTCATCCTGCAGTGACTTGATAATGGTTTCTGATCATTAATGATGATTAAAAGATATTTTAGTGAATTATAAAATTTTATATTTGCCTCTTTTTTAAATTTATAAACATACATTTTAAATATGAAACTGCAAACTTGGCTCTGAACTTAAATACTACTCAAATAAATGTAGATTTTTATATTTTACAGTGTATTTTGAAGACAACCGGAAACTAGTGTATCCAAGCATACAATAGAATTTTATTAAACCAGAATAATTATTTTTTATTTTGTATGATAGAATTTTTGGCATCTTCAAAATAGGTTTGTGGATAAATATGGCTGACAAATGTCTTTTCAAAAGCATTTAAGTTGTAGGTGATGTTATCAATCAAATTAGTTTAAATCCAAGGTACATAATTTTACCATTTAACATTTGTAGAAAACACTTTTTATTTGTAAAAATATACATGTATAAATAAAGAAAATCATTATTTTGTAGGAAGTGTCGAATTATTTTGTTCTACGATAAAAATCGATTTAAAATCAAAATCATTAAAGCAATTACTTGGCGGTGTTTTATGACTTTTGTTGTTCAAGTTCACTATAGTCCCTCTTTAGCATCATTAAATTACAAAAACAATAATATATATCTTATTTATGCGTAGCATTTTTCGCTTGTATCACCAGTTTCTTCATCCACAGTTTCAAGATGTGTTATTTAAAAGAATATTAAATGAAAATTTACAAATTAATAAAAAAATAATAATTTCTACATTTTACTTCTTAGTTCGCAATGTAAATACAATTAGCATACAGACACGCACATATATACATATCCATTATGTACGTTTTTAACATACATATAAAATATCACAAACCATCACTTACATTAAAAGTACAAGTCATTTACAATTCACTTTATCCATGAATGTTGATATTTACACCATGTTTTGATACATAATATCATGGATATGAAATGACTACTGTATAGACAATTTTGAATCTATATTTAATAATAATTATTATATATATATTGAGTATTTTAATGTGGATGTGAATATGCATATATCCCTTCTATCATTTAAGTAAAATATATATATAACTTTATCTTTCTTATTGCATTGCCAAATCCATGTAATATTAATATCATTTATGTTCTTTAGTGCTTTTTACAATGCTTTTTTACAATTCACAATTGACAGTTTCGATTACCCCAGCAATCTTCTTCGGAACTTCTACTTATAGTTCCAAATTTTAACTGAACGTAAATGACATTAATATTATAAAATATTTATATATAGTAATTAGATTTTAATTTTTATTCGATAAATGTATGTATCATATAAGTTTTATTTATTTTACTTTTCTATATAAAATTGTACTGGATTATTATTATTTTTTATTTAAAAAAATACTTATTTTAAACGAATAACTTCATAATAATGGTAGCTGGGCTTTTAAATGGTTGTTTATTTATAATTCAAATTTTTTTGTTGTTGCTACGAATTCTTTTTTTTTCCTCACTGCTGCTACGAATTCTTTTATAAATATTTTGCAATCTTATATATATATAGGTATGCATTACTTCAAATATGAAAAAAAAAAATCTTAAATATTCTACTTAGTATTCAAGAAAACTAAAATTAATTTTAAAAAGAAATTACGGAATTCATTAATTATTTAGAAGACTGGTTCCTACATTTACTTTAATAACTTCATTAATTATAAAGATTAATTTAAACTGACAGAACTGACTTCATAAAATATATATATAAAGTAAGAAGTTTCACATTTTTGTAAACCCAAATGATTTTGCGAAAATTATGAAGGCGTTTAATGACTGTAAATTTAAAGGTGTTACAGATTGAATATTAATAAAACTTATAGTTATTGTTTAGCATTTGTTTAAAAGTAATTTTAATAAGATAAATTAGAACTCTTATTATAATAGACAGGGTATGAGCACAGACTTTCACATGACCCACCACTCTCCACACTATCTCATAACACTGATACACCTGAACACACATATGTCGAAAAAATAAATAATCACCAATATATTAAAATAGGTTATTAAATTGAAAGGCTGGAAACCTCTGGCATGTGCTTTTAGAATGCTTGTATGACAGCCAATCAGATGTAACGATAAATATCTTGTGTTGCGACTTAAGTGCTCCCTATATAGTCTTCATTACATCTGATTGGCTGTCATACAAACATTCTAAAAGCACGTGGGAGAGGTTTTCAGCCTTTCAATTTAATTACTAACTGCTTGCACTTAATGAATAATATTTAAAATAGTTTATATAATCTCAATATTAAAAGGACTAAATAAAAAATAATACCAAGTCTAATTCTGATTGATTTCCTATACGTATTTACAATAAAAGGCTGTGTGAAAATACTTTTATAACCATTGGAATATATTTTCAAATTTTCAGTACAAATTGGCATATTATTTTACATTTAAAACTGACAAAAGCAGTATCAATATATAAAAAGATACTTATTTAGGAGTTTCTATTTATCAATGATTATCTACTTTATCTATTTTCCCAAAAATATTTGAGAAATGGATTTATAATGGCATTACATATCTAATAAATTTATTAATATCAAGCCTTTAATATGGTTTTTACCTTATAGATCTACTGATATAATTGTAATAACTCTACATGAATAAATAATATTTCTGTAGTGTATTGTAAAATAATCTCTAATTCAATGAATGATTAATAAAAATTATTAATAACTATATATGGTTATAAATAACCAGTTTCAAGTTGATGTAACTTATTTTGATGTGAATAGACATTTTCGCTGAGTTATTCACTATAAACTGTTAAAAGAAAATATTTATTATGGGTTTTCATTAGATTTGGTTAATGGATTCAGATCATATCTACAAAATAAAACTAATCTTCATTACAAATAATAATTGCATTTCATATTTTAATATAAATGAATTATATACATCAGAGGGAAGTTATTTGGTATAATTTTTATATGCCACTTATATGACTGATTTAAAAGTATTGCGTTGGTAATTTACTATGGTATGCTGATTGTTAGAAAATTCTGATTCTATCACTTGATATGAAGATGGTGCACACTTTCAAATTTATATAAATAATTTTTCAAAAGAGTTCATTTGTAATATATATACTAACATAGATTACATCTGTGCAATCTGAAATAAGAAAAGTTTGTCCAAACCACTTTGAGCAGTTTTTAGCAAAACCCTTTATTTGTACATATATACATACACTTACATTTTGACTGTCCTGCAGTCTTCTTCAGAGCCAATTTACTTTAATTTCTTAAATTACAAATGTTTTTTAAGAGAGCCTCAGTAAATATTACTTATGTAATCAATGTGCATTTAATAAATTTATAATTACAACTTTAAATTACTGCAATAGATTTCTAACTATAAAATCTTTCCATTGACTCATTGTAAATCGAAAGATTTTGCGAGTATTAATGTGTAATAAGAAATGTGGACTTAATCAGTGAAAGTATTGAATAGCTTCACGCTTGCAGATGTAACTGTTTCAGCTTCACCTATTTAAATAGGAAGTAGGTTGAAGTAAAGAAGGATTCCCCTCTTTTCTTCCATAGTGTAAGCTTGTGGTTAAACACCTGCAGAGGTCCCTACTATCGCATTTTACATGCATATGCTTGAGGTTATAGCCTCAGTAAATATTACTTAAGAGATTAAAGTAAATTGTCTCTGAAGAAGGGTGCAGGATAGTTGAAATGTACGTGTATGTATATATGTACAAATAAAGTATTTTTCTAAAAAGTGTTCCAAGTGGTTTGGATATATTGTATTTATGTAAGACATTACCACAAAATAAAGAAAAGAGTGATTTTGGTAATATTTCTGAAGAAAAATTTATTTTACAAATCCATATTTTATAGATAGAAAATCTATTGCATATAAAACACATTACAAGCATCATGGAATTTGTATTTATATATTGGACTATTTCCATTATCTAATATGAGTATTGCAGCATGGCTCAGTTGGTTAGAGTATTATCTTAAAATTCAATAGTCAAAAGTGTAAGGGTCCAAGTTCAATTCCCAAACTAATACTGTCCATGGTGAAGCCAGCAACACCTGAAGAAGAGGAGAGAATAATATATCTTGAAACATTGTGCATATACTAACCTGTTTGATGTGCTATTACTAAGAGTTGAATGTATTTGGAATATTTAAATAAAGTTAATTTTTTCTAAAGACATTCAGTACTCATATTAGATGATGGAAATAGTTCAATATATAAATACAACTAAAACACCATCATCACAAACCTTCAGGTAAACATCATGGAATTTGATTTAATCAAAATGACTCATTTACATCAAAAGTGGGTAATGTAATATATACATTTATTTAAGACTTATATTATCTGAATAGGAATATAGTTCATTGACATAGAACACATAAATAATCATATATATGAAATTACAATCAATATATAATAAATGTTCTATTATAATCAGTGCAAAAGATAACTTTATAACCTTGTTTTCTAAAGGTTTGTGATGGATATATTGTATTTGTAATTATATGGTGGATGTTTCTATCACCTTATATTAATTGATAAATGTCTTGAGAACACAAACTATTTATAGTATGCATATTAGTGTGAACAAAATATTATATCATAGAAGAGTTATTCAGCACATTAAACTTTTTTTTATCAAGTAGGACATGGAGAAATATCATTAAATAATGGTATACAATAATAAAAATATGAGTTCTTTGTATACATTCAAAAATACATTTCACATTGATAATTATAAACATGAAATTTTATGCTTAACTTTATTATATATATTTCCAAATCTTTATAATAAACATTTTAATCACATCGATATATTCGTATTTGAGATGGCTCAGTTGGTTAGTGCATTACCTTAAAATTTAATAATCAAGAATTTAAGGATCCAGGTTCAAATCCCATACTAGTATTTTCACTGGTCAGGCCAGCAATACCTCTCAAAACATTGTGCTTATACTAACCTGTTTGCTATGATATTACTAACAGTTGATACATATACTAACCTGTTTGCTGTGATATTACTAACAGTTGGTGCATATACTAACCTGTTTTCTGTGATATTACTAACATTTTGTACATATACTAACTTGTTTACTGTGATATTACTAACAGTTGGTGCATATACTAACCTGTTTGCTGTGATATTACTAACAGTTTGTGCATATACTAACCTGTTTGCTGTGATATTACTAACAGTTTGTGCATATACTAACCTGTTTGCTGTGGTACTACTAACAGTTTGTGCATATACTAACCTGTTTGCTGTGATATTACTAACATTTTGTGCATATAGTAACTTGTTTCCTTTGATATTACTAACAGTTGAATGCATTTGGAATATTTAAATAAAATTAAACTTTTCTAAAGACATTCAACACACATATTAGATGATTGAAATAGTCCAATATAAAAATACAACTAGAACATCATCATCACAAACCTTCAGGAAAACATTGATTAACCTTGTTTGCTAACATTCTAAAAATATGATAACAAGATTATAAGACTAATCAGTAAGTGCTTTAACTTATTAAATATGAAACTATGGAGTTGATTATTAAAATCAATTTTCATTGGAATGAATATCTAAAATGAATGAATGATGGCCGAC
Organism: Epiperipatus broadwayi; assembly: GCA_028023455.1. Taxonomy (NCBI): domain Eukaryota; kingdom Metazoa; phylum Onychophora; class Udeonychophora; order Euonychophora; family Peripatidae; genus Epiperipatus; species Epiperipatus broadwayi. The sequence goes on from JAQFVV010000113.1 coordinate 2,075,213, forward strand.
TTCCAAAAAGTATATTAAAATAATACATTTCAGCAAAGTTTTTATGGTAGAAGATCCCATTTAATTTGGAAGATTATTTCAAACACATTCTCAGAGTTGTAACATTGATTGCTTTTATCAGGAAGTTTAGATAAAAAAATACAATTTAATGAAAAACTACAGTAGGCAACGTTTTGAAGTTTTTCAGAAAAAAAATGGTTTGCTGCAAAGGAAGTTAAAAACAGCATCATAAGTTATCAACTAAACATACTAATGGACTAGCATACGGATTGATTTGAGTAGGCATAGACAAACCCATCTCTAATCCATTTTTTTCTTTGCACTTTCTTTTTCTTTTGGAATTGTAATGGCCACATTTATTTCTGAATAGTGCCACTGATGACCTTTAATAATTGGGTTTTATTGCAGTAACGTAAAAAAAATAAAAACTACTATAATTTAATTTAAAATGTAAATTTCTGTCAAACGTTGTTAGCCGAGAGGTCATTGCAGCCACCTTGCAAGCAAGTAGTTGATTGCAGACAGCTGTGGGTTCACGTCCCAGCTGATGCTATGGCATATGGAAAAAAATGTAAATTTCTGCCAAGTAGCTTTGATTTTTAAGTTATTTCAATGTTGAACTTTAATCACTATTTAAAATTACATTTTTAATATGGTTTCTTTAATGATTTTATAATTATTTAAATCTGATTCAAATATTTATTTGATTAAAATATCTTTAAAATATATAGATTAATAATTTAAAAAGGAGTTGAAAATATGTTCATCTTTTTCCCACTCCATTCATTCCCTATCCTCTTTTCAGTGTAATACATTATTGTCATTTTCTTTTATAATATGTATATACTGGCAGGTATATGCATTCTTTTGTTTATATATTGAAATATGGAACATTTATAAAAATTTGATTAAATATAGATGAAAAGTAATGTACAGATAATTGTATGATAATTAAATGTTAATATAAATAAGCAATATGAACACAATCCTCTGTATACTTTACACAATGTAAATACAATATTTTATTATTTCAAAACTTCTAAAAGTAGCTAACAGTTTTGACTGTCTAATAGCCTTCTTCAAAAGTGTAGCATACACAATATATACATATATCTTATCTATGCCCTTTGCCAAATTTTTTTCTAAATCAGCAATCTTATTTTTTTAAGATGTTAAATAAAGCATAAATAAATAATATTTTATAAAATTTAAATAAAAATACCATTTAAAATTTAAATAAAAATACTATTTATTTATTTAAATACAAAAACATTCTGATTTTATTTTTATATTTTGTTTGTTGAATTTTTTTTTTTTTTTTGCATTATTTAAAATATACAAAAAATTAACTATTATTTGTTTATTTTAAAACAGTGTTTATAATTGTTTTTTTTTTATTACACTTTTATATTTTTATTTTAAATACTGGTAATAATTTAAAAAATAGTTATTTATTGTTTGATGAAAGGAAAATATTTTTTTTATAATTTGTATTTTATTTTTTTTATAATTCACAAATGCACTTTGAAAACTCTGATCATGAAAGTAAAATCTTTCATTTAATTTTTGAAACTTCAAAAAACTTTTTTTATATTTTTATTAGATGTATATTTACCCTTTTATCTTTAAAATGTTTAAAAATATGCATAAAATAATGTAATAGTAATGTGAAGCAGAACAAATGATAGGTAACAGCTACCTAGATTAAACATAGTTCAGTTAGATGAAATAAGTAAAACCAGACTGGATTCAAACCCATGCTGTGAAATTGTGATTCTGACAGTTAAATATATCAATCAATTTATTAAGAAAACCCTAATATTTATCAGGTAAGTATTATTATTTTTTAATATTTTCATTAATTTTAATTAGATAGTTTAAATCGTTACATTGAATACATCTTAATAAAAATATCAATTAAAGATTTTAATTTACTCTTTTGATACGGAATAAATAAATTTTCGAATTTTTTAACAATAGTTCAGGATTTATTGCAATTTATTATGAAGATTCAAGCTAATATATCAATGAAAATAAAAGAATATCAAAACATCTGTAGCAATTGTTAGATAGATATCACTCAAAAATGAATATTATTTCGACACTTAAGATTATTTTCAATTAGCAAGATGATACAAAAATTTCTAATATCAATGCACATTTTTGATAGTGAATAATAGATTGGCTTTGTCATGATAATGATACTGTGTTGAAAATGCATTTTATTATTATTAAAAAATATTGGAAAACGTATATACTCTTCATTATTAACATAAATATTGGTGCAATTAATTGGCATTCCATATATACATAAAGAAATTATCTAAGTATATATTAAATATATAGGGTATATGAGCACAGACTTTCATTAACCTATCACTCTCTACTTTATCTCATAACACTGATACACTTGAACACATATATGTCGAAAAGATAAATAATCACCAATATACATATTTCATGCTAAACCAGCAATCATCAGTTGGTCTAGATTATCATCACTTTACATGCTCAGATATATATATATATATTAAGATTGCCAATCTTCATACTTCAATCCACTTCACACTCCAGCTCTTCAACCATCCATCCAATTGAAAATCTAATGATGGAACACTCAAAGGCCACCCCAAGGCCAAAATCTCATCACACTCATGTTGACCTAAAATCAATCTAATCCATCATGTACAGGACATAAACCATTTAATACATATATGAGGGATGTGCAGATATCTTTACTATGTAATAAATGAAATATAGGCTTATTATATACCTGTATCAATACATCTAATATATAGGGTATATGAGCACAGACTTTCACACGACCTACCTAACTATATATGATTTTTTTTTATTTTTCACCTCATTTTAGGTATAGTTGTCTTATTTAATTTTAAATTTTATTAGAGATCTCCAAAAGAGTTATATCACATGACAGTCTGGGCTCAAATCCTACACCAAAATCATTAAGTAAAATAATTGATTAAATATATCTTTAACAAGTCAAATATTTTCTTTAGATTTAAAAAAAACTAAAATTTTATTTAATGTTTCAATGATATATGCCATTGGCTTATCAAGGTATCCACTTTTGGAATGTCTTGAGAAAGTCAAGATATCACAAGACTATGCAAACTAAAATAAGTATTCTCAAATTTTTATTATCATAGTTTGTAAATATAATATAACTAACTACATTAAATATATTTTAATTTTGCAATCTTCCCAACACATTTTTTTTTTGATTTGGTCGAACACAAAATAATTTTTTTTCAATGTACAAGGCATTTCAATAAAATGATTTTATTGTTTATATTTTTGTGGTATTATTTATATAGTTATATATTTTATTTTATGTTGTTCATTATATCATAGATCTGAAGAAGACTGCAGGACAGTTGAAATGTAAGATTGTGCATGGATATAGGTTAATAAAAGGTTTTTGTTAAAAAGTATTTAAAGTAGTGGATAAATTGTATTTACGTAAAATAATCTGTTTTTGCATATTTATAAAACAAAAAATATTTTATACTAATTTATATATATATATGTTTAAAAATTATATGTCTATATATAATACAAATAGAATGTCTGTTAATTAAAAACTATTGTAATAACAATAAAAATCATAAATATAATGGTAATTAACTGTTATATACAAACTTTCAATCCTCAAAAAGTACTTTCAGTTAATTTTTTAATCCTCCTCAATTACTGTTAAATTCAAAAAACATAATGGAAGCAAATGTCATCAACTCAAATCCAATAAATCCTGAATTTTAATGTTAGCAGCTTGTCTATTAATTATATTCATTTTATTTTTATTTATTAAAATTGCCTTCTTAATTTTTTATTATTAATGGAAGCATAAGGAATTAACTGAAAGCATGTCTGTGGATTGAAAGACTGTATATAACAGTTATATTGTAATAGACAGTAAATGATAAATGATGAGAGAGGCTTCATTACACACCATGATTTGGAAAAAGCTGATGCCTCAAATGCCTCACATATTTGGGAAGCAAACTGTAACTGACCAGATGTGTGAGGGTCCTCTTAATAATGCTCTACAAGGCTTTTTGCACCAAATTGTAACTGTGTAAAAAAATGCTTAGTTGCAATAATAAATAAATGGAGAAAGAAGAACTTTATTATTTTATTTTATAAATTGTAACCATAGATAATATGAGAAATAAGCTAGCTCTTGTAATATTGTCACACAATTAAATAAGTCAAAACTGCAATAATAATAAAAAGGAGTACATCTAAGTTTACTATTTCTCTAAATTGTAAATCTCTAACTTCAATATTTACCATTAAAATATACTAATGAGGCTTAATGTTACTCGTTAAATAGAATTCAGAAACTAAGGGGACATTTTATTGAATCGGGATTATATTTTGAAAATTAAGCAAATATAAATAATTTATTCCAATGTTCTAATTCTTTAACATTTAGTAATGTAGAGTTCATTAAAGTTTAGACAAGTAATCAAATGGTGTTTCAATACTTTCAGGGTAAAATAAACAAATTAATAAAAATCAAATATTATACCATGACCCACAATTGTGGATAAGTAATGTAGTGTTAAAATAAAATAAGAATTAAATGAAGTCAAAATATATAAAAATGACAATAATAGAATAAAAAAATTAACAGAAATCATAATAACCATTTTATTACATAGGCTTTTTAATTAATATATGGATTTTATATATTGAATAATATCTATTATTAACATATTTATTTAAAGTGCATTTTATATCTAAGTTGAAGACTATCTGTATTACATAGCTTAATAATGCATAATAATAATAATAATAATAATAACAATAATAGTAATAATAATGATAATGATGCTAATAATAATAATAATAATAATACTAATAATAATAATAATAATAATAATAATAATAATAATGATGATGATGATGATGATGATGATAATAATTTAATTTAATTAGTACATTTAACAGATTTTACATTCAAACAAAAATGCACATTTAATCTAGTTCACAAAGCATTTGCAGAGTTTTTTTGCACAGTAGTCCTAAATATTCTATCATCTGTTTCAAATATATTAACAGCATTAAAGTATTTATTATACACTAATGATGAATTTTTTAATGTTTCACTTTTAAATTTTGGAATATAATACAAATTTTTTAATCTCGTATCCTTTATCTTCATCTTAAATGATAATGTTGTTTGGCAATTTCTCACATCTATTATACCTGATGAAATTTTTTTTAAGTACTTCATATCAGTATAGATTTCTCTTTTATAATATATAACGTTAAATCGTGTGTTAGAATATATTTGTAATAACTTAATATTTGTGTTAATATTAAAAATGCACATGCATATATAATTCGGCTCTATATAGATAACTCAAATCAAATAAATAAATAAACTTTTATTGATTTCTTCTAGCGCTTTCAAAGGTATAACCTTCATTTTCAAGAAGTACAATATTTCTTCATTTTCACGAAGTGTAAATATGCAAAATAGGACAGATTAAATATGCAAATATGGGTAGGAAACTTTTTTTTATTTCAAATTTGCCATTTCTTAGATATGGCATTTCTTAGAATGTATTGTCATCACATATTATTTCTGATTTAATATATCTTAAAAAAAAATTATAAACCTTTTTCAGTGCTAATCTATTACTTAATTTACATGAGTTCCAGATCAAAGATCTATAATTTAAAATAGGTAAAACCAATGTATGAAACAAATACACACATGTATTTCTCTTAAACATTTTACAATTTCTGAGAATAATATCCAAAATTATAATATTTTAAATATTATTATTAAATGTTCTATTATTATTAAAAATAATATCTAAATCTTTATAATATTCTTTTCTTGAGATACTTTTTGAGTTTAGTGTATAATTAAACAGACTTGTAGATGATTTTTTAGAAAATGATATGACACAGCATTTTTCAATGTTGATTTTCATATAGTTTCTTACACACCAATCCTAAAATCTTTTGATATCAGACTGAAAAATCTTCTGATCATCAAAATTATTAATAGTTTTATACAGTTTAATATTATCTGCAAAGCAAAGAATATCAGAACCACTTACACACTGCACTATATCCAAAGAATAAACTGAAAAAATAGTGGTCCAAGTATACTTCCTTGAAGCACTCCAGCATTACTAAAATATGTATATGATTTTGCAGACCCAAAACATACAAAATTACATCTATTTGAGACAAAAGATACAAACCATTGCAGAAGTTCACAACTAATAACTATAGTGTGCAATTTACTAATCAATCTAGAGTGATCTACTCAGTCAAATGCTTTGCTTAAATCAAAATAAATCACATCTAGCTATAATCTGTTACCAATTGCATTTGCAATAGTATCTTGAATATATATCAAATTAGTCTCAACAGATCTACCTGGCATAAAACCATGTTATGTTTTAGAAAATGCTTTACATACTTTATCTATTATCTTATTTTACACATATTTTTCAAAGATTTTTCCAGCTATATATAATAATGAAATAAGTCTATAATTACCAATATAATTTGATTTCACTTTTGGTATTGGTATAACTTTTTCAACTTTCCATGAATCAGGAAAAATACTCTGCTGTAAAGAGATATTAAAAATATAACAAAGCACTGGAGCTAGTAGTTCAATACATTCTTTATCACATCAGCAACAAGAGAATATACATGTAAATGGAAAAATATGGTTGATTTAGTCTGTAAATTATGTAAGGAAGAAATAGAAAATATTAGGCATCGGTTAATTGAATGTAAATGCTTGAAAACAGAAAGGCTACATATAATGAAGTTATGGAAGAATAAATATGAAAAAAGTGATTACACAGAAAGTGGATTATTGGTATTTATGCTGGGATTGGGAAAAGATAAGGGGGGTTTAGATATAAAGGCCATAGAGTTGACAAAGATTATGTTGTGGAAATGGGATGGAGCAGAATATGGGAAAGCTTAGATTGGGGAATGAAAAATAAAGTGGCTAACAGGTTTCTCTGGGCATAATTGCTGAAAGATTCTTGACTTCATTTAAGAAGATACAGTATATCACACCACATTATAAATAAAAACGGGTACCATATCACATCAAAAACCTTTTTTATTTTTAAGCTGTTTTAATGCTAATAAAATGTTATTATAATTTAATGAGTCAATAACTATCAAATCATTATGTTTAAAAGCATATTTAACTATATATGATTTAGATGGTACATTTTTCTCTGTACATGATGAGAAGTAGTTGGCAAAATCATCAGTTGTAAGACTCTCATTATCATTTGATATTTTATTTTTTACATCAGAATACTTTTTAATGAATGACCAAAAGTAATTTGAATTACAATTTATGTTGTCCTCTAGTTTCTCAATATATCTTTTGAAATTATTTTTTTTCTATGATTTTAAATAATCTTCTAAAATTTATAAAGTTATTATAACATATTATTGATCCTGATTTTTTAAATAACTTATGATGCTTATGTTTTCTTTTGTAAATACAAATTAATTTCTTACAGAACCAAGGAGGATATTTTTTAGATGATTCATAGAATAATGGTATTCTATTATTAAAAATTTTTGCATAATTTTTTGAAACAGATCTATTGCCTTATTTACATTTGGGGAATGATATATTTGGTCCCAATTAGTATACTTGATGTCACAATATAAATTACAATAATCACCAAATTTATAATTTGTATTTGAAATTATCATACCCTTATTTAATGATATGTGTTTGACATAAGCAAAAAACTCAATTGCTGGATGATAAGAGTCTTCCTTCAATAATGGCTGTACACTATGCCTCACATCTACATCATTAAAGTTAATTAATATAAAATCTAAAGCACATCCATTATTATTTTTTAACTGATTTCTTTGTACTACACCAGTTATATTCATAAATTCTAAAATTCTTTGTCCTTTATTTATTTCATTATTGTATAATTCAGTTGTTTCATCTTCTGTCATTACATATCGTGCATTAAAATCACCACAAATCAAAATATTATGCTTATAATTAAGTAAATATTTTTCCAATTTTTTCAAATCATTATTTAGTTCAATTATATTAATATAAGAAGGAATATATATATATATTACCAACCAAATCAATTGAGATCCTAATGAGGAATAAAACATTTGTTATACAAGCTTGTTTAAATTAGGTCTTGTGACATCTGACTTGATTTATTAATAAATTTATTTTTTGCTATTAAGGCTTTGGTGATTTTATATTGCTAAAGCTATTAATATATGGTGTATCTGAACTTAGTTCAGTCCCATTTGGTTATTTAAGTTAGATAGCTGGATTGGAAGACATATGAATGTCTGAAAATTTCAGATTTTCTACTTAATAGTTATCCATTAGATAAAGTGCTGGGCTTGGCCTGGTATTTTTAATTTAATACCCTGAATATCCTGGTGCCTCACTGATGAAGCCAGTAGCAGAAACTGGTCTGGGATTGAGGATATTCTGCAAAGCTTGTTAAGAGTTTATTTGTGAGCTCTTTATAAAACATTTGTTATACAAGCTTGTTTAAATTAGGTCATGTGACATCTGACTTGATAAATTAGTAATTGTCAATGCTTTTACAAAAATGAATTCATTGATCATTTCCAGCATTAATTTAATTATTTTTATGATCTTATCAAAAAAGTTTTTATTAATGGTATTTAACAATGACTATTCAATTTTTTGAAGACATTATCATTCTAAAGGAGCTACTATAAAAATTCATAAAGCATGGGATATAATGTGAAATGTTGAATTATGGGGATTAAGGTATTTATTTTATGTTTATATGTGGTTGATAATGTTTACATGACTGTAGTTAATTTTTTAACATTTAAAAAATGAATACTACTATGATTTCATTTCAATAAAAATTTATTAACAATATATAGTGATTAGTCAAGCATTGGTGGTCGAGAGGTCAGGGATGGCCACTTTACAAGCAGTTGTCCCGGGTTCGCTTTCCGGCTAATGCTATGACACATGAGAAAAAAATATATAGTGATTACATCCTGATGAAAACAAAAATTGTACAATAACATAATTATAATAATGTTCTGTTTGACGTCTGACTAGAATGTATTATGTGAACACACCTATTATACCATTTATGTGGTTGGGTATAGTGAAGAAAGTTTGTATAGTGCGTGAGATATTCAGAACTTGTTTTACGTAGTTACAGTGTTTTATATAAGCATAAATATTATCTTTTAAAATTGCCTAATCTAAAAGGCTGACTTGATTGGAGTTCAGAAACGGGAAGAAGATAGTGAAATTAATGTCCAGGTGTCATCAAAGGTTTTCCCGGAGGCGAGGAGATGATCACGTTTCTTGATCTTTTGGAGCATTTGACAAAAAACTACTATGATTTATACATTTATTAGAAAAAACTGCCCAGGTTAATAATTTTAATGGGATTTCTCTGTATATTTTTAGCCGATTTTTTTATACCATATAACTAGAAAAAGTAATTATTAAAAAATTGTGTTAGGAATTGAAATTATACCAATTGATAATAGTATTTGTCTAATTCATTTTAAACCCCAACTACTTTCATTTTAAAAATAGGTTGAACAAATACAATTACAAGATGGTGTGATTTCAATTAGCAATATGAGTTTTTGTTTGTTTGGTCAAATCATAAATTAAGTGCAGCTAAAATATACATACAACAATCTTGTTAAAATAATTCATATTTATATATTTACATACATCTAATTAATCATTTAACAGACTAACATAAAAAGATCAGTTTACTAGAATTAATTATTTATAATTAGAACAACTAAAATCAAGACATTATTTATAAAGATGACCTTAGAAATGATATATGAAACTATATGAAATATTTATATTCATATGTGGCTTATGTCTATCATCCAGTTTATTTATTGAATATTTTTTAGAAAATTTAAAACTCTACTTATATTTTTTCAAGTACGTTCAATTATTAGTAATAATACTAAACATTAATATATAACACAACATTTTAAGTAGTATTATTCTGCTCTTTTCTTCAAGCATTGCTCTTCTGACTATTGATAATATTAACATGGGAATTGAGTCAGTGACCTTTAAATTCATTAATATTAAATTTAAGGTGGCACTCTAACCAACTTTTTATTAATATACTTTTTAAAAATTATAATTATCAATTGTCAAATGCTCAAATTATTATTAATTCTAATATTTCAAACTTCCACTATGTAATCCTCATATATCATCATCATCAACAACCATTATCAATCCACTGCAGGATGAAGGTCTCTCCAAGTTCAATCCATCTTTTCCTATCTTTAGCTTCTCTTCCCCACATCATCCCTGCACACTTTTTTATTTCATCCATCCATCTCACATGTGGTCTCTTTCTGGATCTTTTACAATCTTTTGGAATCCAGTTTAAAATTTCAATTGTCCATCTATTACCATCTCTTCTAAAAATATGTCCAGCCCAACTCCACTTCAGTCTTTTAATTTTTTCAATGAGGTCAGTAACACCTGTTTGTTCTCTTACCCATACAGTGTGTTTTTGCAATATATATATATACTGACAATTCACTTTGAATGCAAGTTCACATTTAGAAAAAACTCATAAATACTATTTAGTACAGTGATTTCTAAACCTTTTCACTTATATTCTTTGGAAACCCATTTTCTTAAATTTTACTCATTTTACAAAAAATAATGGTAATTATTGTATCATATTCATATGTTTTAGTTGTAAATAACAAATCTAATAATGGAATTTAAAAATAATAGAAATATTTGCTTTACTATATTAAATGCTTTTTAACTGTGCATTAAAAAATAAGATAATTGTTTCTTCAACCACAATTAAAGTTTTTAAATTTAACTCGAAATAAAAGTATGGGAGATCCAGTAATTAATTGCCAATCCTTTATTATAATAAATAGGGATTGACTTAATTAATTTCTGGACTCCCCCCATGCTTTTATTTCAAGTTAAATGTAAAAACTCTAATTGTAATTAAAGAAACAATTATTTTATTTCTTTTTAGTGCACAGTAAATAAAAGCATTTAATGTAAAAAAAAAAATAATTTCTCTATTATATTTTTAAGTTTTTAGTATTGGCACAGTAATTGAAAATGTAAAACTATATCATACTTTAAATTGATTGGACATTTATAGTGATACATATATATATATATCCTTAGATATTTCTGCTACAAGTTAAAATATATATTATTATTACATAATAATACATATACATTAAGAGTTTAAAATAGTTTAAAAAATGTTATTGAATTAAAAGAAAAAAAATTAAACTGCCCTCTTACAACCATTATTTAAACTAAATGAAAATTCTAAGGATAATTGGTAACTGTAAAACATGAAATTATTGAATATATTTCATATTTTTCCTGCCCTCTGTTCTATATCTATTAAATTAGTTGACACAATGAAAAGATAAGTGTTTTAAATAGATTAAAGTGTTATAACTTAGTTATATATCAAATTTCAAGCAATTCTATTGAATTTAAATATATTAATCCTTAATTTTAATATTCCATTCTAACTTGAAAAAAGGTTAAATGCTAATAAACAAACTAACAGATTTTCCAAAATCAATTAAAGCATTTAAGAAATGGAACAGATAAATCAATCAAATGTATAACATTCAAATCTTAAAAATAATTGATTATTTCAAGTATATACATTACAGATTATATAGAAAAAAATCATTATGCTAATTAATTGATGTGACTTTTTTTTATTAATTAGTCAATTTTTTTTTTCATACTCCTAATAGTTCTATTTTAACCTAGGTTAGATAGAAATCAGTGATTGGTTAAAAAAAGAAGGTATATGGTTTTATTTTTTGGAAATTTGTAAGACGTTTGAGCATCAGACCTGCAAGTGTCAAAATAGATTTTGGAACCTTCCAATCCCAAATTGGATCTTTTACCAATTGCACCAAACTTTTCAAATTGATAGAATAAGTAGATGATAGTCAACCTTTTAAATGTACTAATAGAATGTCAGTCCCAAATTTAGGAATTTGTGCATTGGTTCCTTTAGGTTGTTTGACTATGTGGAAGTTTTGTGCTTAGCTCACCACTAAAGTGCTCAAACATCATATGCATTATTCCATTTAATAATTTTTAATATATTAATAAATAAAATAACTACATTTTCAAAGCTATTTAATTAATTAGTAAATTAATACACTGTACATGATTATACACACCTGCACATATATAATGTAATATATAAGGGGTTCGAACTCAGACTTTCACATAACCCTCACCTTTCCATGCCCTCATATTGCTGGTCCACCTGATTATTACTCTTTTCAACATGTGTATGATCAGATGGGTCAGCAATATGAGAAGGCATGGAGAGCTGAGGGTCGTGTGAAAGTCTGAGTTCGAATCCCTTAATTAATTAGTGTAAAATTATTGTCATAAAATAAGTATTTTTATTATGTTTATTTTTTTTTAATATTTATAAAGTATTAATTGGGTTTGGAACATATTATATATATATTTTTTATTAACATGTTGATTATCAATTACACTAATCTTAATCCAAATATATCTATTGCCATTTTGAAATACTAATACAATCTTAACACAAGCTTCTTAACATATATATATATAAAATTATAATTTCAATAAATTCAATCTGATTATTTTTTTTATACATTTAAATCATTCAGCATGTAAAAAAATACCCCATGTGTATATTTTGAATCAGTAAAATTTATATTCATCAAAATGCAACTTGATTTTATTTAAATGTGTATATTATATTTTCCTTTCACTTTACACATATTATGTAAATAGATTTTCACTTAACACCAAAAAATAAATAATAATAAAAAAAAGGTTTATTGCTGTGAAAAATTTAAATATATTATCTAGTCATTTTTTTTTATGAATAAAAAATAAGAAAAAAAACCGATTTATATTTATAAAAATTTATGCATTTCCCCTTTTCCCCAGCATGTACATGCATGAGCCCCATTTAGTAGTGATTGAGTTTAGCAGAAGAGTCAAAGAATGATATAAACCATCTGCTCACTTTCACCATATGTTGTTGTTACTTGATTATTTACTAACTCTTATACTGCTTATCACACATATATATGAACTGTCTATTTTTTGAAGTATGATAGAAAAAGCTTTAAAAAATTAAAATACAAAAAATATATTTTAAAAAGAATCTATAAATAAATCTATACATATGTGAATTTATACGAAATATTTCGGTAATGTCTAAGCTCACCGTATGACCTCAGATTTCTTAATAAAGAATAGTTAAGTCATACATGCACATCGTATTAGAATCGAAAGTCAAACACTGTGACATTCCATTTGCTTAGTACGTTATGCTTCTGGAGCCAGATGGAAAACAACAGTAGCGTAATTACTAAGATCAAATTCTAACAATTCATCATCATATATGCTGGTTAATCATTGTTTGGTAATCCAGCAATATACCTGAACACTTCACAAATGTAGCTATATCGTGAAATAATAAAACGTATCAACTTTAGACTACATACATATTCACTTAATGGCATACCAAAGCAATAAATAGTCCAAGCAATAGTTATTTACATACATATTCATTTAAAATACCTGATACTTAAGACAAATTTTAAACAAAAGTATGTTATAGTCAAATAAAAAATAGTCATAGATCACATGACCCCCATTGTTTTAAGCCTGTAAGATATAAACAATGAGCAATTGCCAATTGCTTAACAAACTTTGTGATAAATGCTTAGCCAGAGAAAGCATTTAAAATATCTCTATCAGGAACACCCCCTCCTCAAAACTTTGACCAATGGTTTTGTGCTTTGGCACTCCTCAAAGGCACCAGGGTAGTTTCAGATACTAGATCAAAAAAAAATGTTATGTTGATAAAAAGTAAATTAGAAAAAATACTTTTGCAAATCTCTAAGTTTACTTTTAAGATATGGCTAGATTTTGAAAGTCAGACATTTTTAAATATGTTCCAGTATATAAAGTGTAACTAGATTTTGAAAGTCACATCTTAATCTGTTTTTATTATATTAATGTTAATGAAAATAGTATTCTCATGCATTTTTTACCTAACCATTTATGCAACTTTAAATACTTAATGTAAATATATAATTTAAAAACTGACAATATGCAGTAACTTAAAATATGTGATGTTTAATTAAATTTTGTAAATGAAAAGATATAGCAGACGATTGGAAAAAAAAGTATGGGAAAACAGTATTGTGACTTATATTTAAAAGGTTCCTGTAAATTGCTGGCTTTGTATATTATTTATAATGATATTTTATTTAATAAAAACATATTAAAATGATATAACAGAAAATTTGTTTGTATTTTAAAATTATGTAAGTGACTTGATAAAGTATCTTATCCTAACTTTTCCAATCAACAACAGAATGTTTTCATCAAGCATTGGTGGTCTATAGGTCAGCACACCTATCTTACAAGCAGTTGTCTTGGGTTAGTGGGTTTGCTTCCCAGCTGATGCTATGACACATGAAAAAAATGTTTTCATTAAAAAAAAAAAATCTTTTATACATTTCAAGTTTTAAATTACTGGTAGCAATTAAATATTGAAGTAAAAAAATGAAATTTAATGTTATATGCACAGACTACATGATCTCCCACCACTAACTATTTAAAGATAGTATTTAAATATTTATTATTGATATATAAGATAGAAATTGTGAGAATGTAATTAATTTAATATTACATATATTTACTGAATGAATTATTACACATTTGTCACTTGATATTATTAAATATTGCATATTATAACCTAAATACAGACTTATTATATACGTGTATCAATATATGTATTATATAGAGTATATGAGCACAGACTTTCACATGACCCATCACTCTGTCTCATATCACTGATACAATTGAACACATACATGTCATTATTTATCTTTTCGAATGTGTTCAAGTATATCAGTGATATGAGATAGAGTGGTGAGTGGTGGGTCATGTGAAATTCTGTGCTCATATACCCTATATATTACATATTATATATCTTAAAATAATATAGTAATATTTTTTGCCAAGTGGAGATTAGACTTCTGTATTACTATTAAGTTTATGTGATCCATTTCAAGATGTATATTTTTTGAATATAATTTGTTATTTTGCATACATTATATATATATATATATATATATATATATATATATATATATATATATATATATATATATATATAATTAACCTATTCATTCAGTATACTGAATGTTTAATAATTATAAAGATTTGAACTTAGGATTTTCAATGTATATTTATCCTCCATTCTATCTCAAACAATTGATACATATGACCACATGGTGTAAGAAAGTACATGATTCCCAATATACATATTTCATTCATAAACAGCAGTCATCAATTGGGCCAGATGTATATTGGTTATTTGAGATAGAATGGAAAATGAATATAGGCTAAAAATCCTAAATTTAAATCCTTCTATTTACTATAATAAGTATTCAGTATACTGACTGAATAGGTTAATTACATATTGTCTTGGAAGCAAGTCTAGCCAATCTTTCTCATATCAATATAAATGGATACATAATGATCCAGTAATATAAGGAGTTAGATTGATATAATGTCTATATGGATATGATTATAATGTTAAATCCACAAAGTACTTTGAGCACTCCATCATTGGATTTTTAATTAAATGAAAGGTTGTATTGTTGGAAGGATAAGAAGATTGACTATAAAAGTTTAAAAAAATTGTTAGACGGAACAATGATTATATATATGTGAGAGAGAGATTATAATCTGGCTCATTTGATGAGTGCTGGTTCTGTGCAATAAATATATAATAGTTTTGGGATATTCCATGTGGTAAAATAGCTGACATTTTGATACAATAACAAGTACCTTCCTCAAAGCATTCTCGTTCTATTTGAGAAAGAGAATGCTTTGAGGAAGGTACTTATTATTGTACCAAAATGTCAGCTATTTTACTACATGGAATATCTTGAAAATAATGTCAGCTATTTAGCTATTTTACCACATGGAATATCTTGAAAATAATAGTAATATG
This sequence comes from Epiperipatus broadwayi, assembly GCA_028023455.1. Taxonomy (NCBI): domain Eukaryota; kingdom Metazoa; phylum Onychophora; class Udeonychophora; order Euonychophora; family Peripatidae; genus Epiperipatus; species Epiperipatus broadwayi. Next base: position 2,091,319 of record JAQFVV010000113.1, read on the forward strand.
AAATCATCATTTATCCATGAAAATATTAGAATTAACATATATATATATACTGGGGATTAACTATCTTTTTCACATACGTGTGGTTATATGTATTGGTTGTTTAAGATGGATCAAAGAATGAATTAGACTGAAAATCCTAAGTTCAAATCTCTCTCTCTCTCTATATATATATATATATATATATACAACCAATATCTTTATGTATTTATTTTTCTATTTTAATCACTAGTACAAACCTAGTGTGATGATAAATATTTTGCATAAAAAATTCAACAGTTTGAAAGATCCCAGATTAAAACTATACATAAAACATTGGTGCTTGAGTGTCACATGACCCCTCATAATAACTAACTATTCCACAACATTTTAATGCTTGTTTATTTTGCATGGTGTAAATTGTATATTTGACTCTAAACTATGTATGATAAATGGAGAAATTAACCATTATATCTCAGTGTTGTATTAAATATAACATTTAATAATTATTTAAAATATGTAATATGTAAATCTCAATATATTAACTCTTTTCATAAAAGTAAATAATTCTGCAGCACTCATTAACTTAGAGTTCAGATGAAAAGGTATAAATTAATAAACATAAACTACTTATGTACTAAGCCAGCTTTTGTCAAAACAATTTGTTGTTGTCTAATAGTGCTTATTCCATAGTATAACGATCGAAATGAAAGTGAAGATCGAATCTAACTGCAAACTACGATATCTGCTCTACAAGGCACCATCTAGGCATTTAAACCTAGAAAAATTTATAGAGTAGGCAGATACGCGCTGTTAAGATTCCACTTTATTTAAATATTCAGATCGTTAGCCCAAGTCACTAGCTCAGTGGAGATGCAGAGATAATAAAATATAAATTTTATATCTTAAATATAAAAGAATAAAAGCCACTGCCAGAAATTAACACATAAAAATATATACACACATATAAAATAACATTTAAATTTTGAGGAATAAATTCACGATTTTAGATTTTTCTATTAATCTTTAGTTTTACATTTAAGTAAATTACAACCATGAGTTTAATATTTATTTAGGGAGTCGAGTATGAATAGACTACATAGATCTGCATTTGAAAAGAAAATATTCTTCCCTGATTTAACCTTAGGCAACAAATTTTGCAATCAAACCGGCGCCAATCCATCTGATACATTTATGTATTCAATGTAGCATGAAAATATGACAACACAAAATACTATACTGTCAGAATTAGAGAAAAAATTGTCTCTCTACCAACCAGGAATGCGACATCTGCTGGCGAGTAGAACAATAAACATAAAACTCCATAGGAATGGACTGTGGTCCTTTGCCGTCTTACAAACCCATCCATAGGCAAACAGGAGGTGTGTGGCGTATATATATAATCCTGCCCATAGCGGATCTCATACTACATCTACAATTACACAAATATATCCAATCCATTGAACCAATTCAACTACGAAATGAATAACCTAAGATTACCCTCCCTTAATATAACTTTACAAAACTATATAGCCATTCACGCCTGACTTAAATTTAACATTTAAATACGTTCGCACAGATTATTTTTATAAATTTGTTTTTAAAATGTTGAGTATAGATCGGCAGCACAGATTCCACGGTCAAAAACATCCAAATTAAACACAATCGATCAAAATACAAAATCATTGATAACGTCAATTGCAAAAGGGAATACACAAGGCCCCATGGCATTCATCGTAAGATGCCTGCATTAACATCATTGACCTATATATTCTAATCAAATGTGAAAACTTCAACATAATCAACTGCTAACAAATCTATGCAATGTCTATACCCAACCTAAATTTCATCATTTAAAATTTAAACAATAAATAATTTATACAATAAGAAAAAAAAATGGAAAGTGGAAAACATATAAAATTAAACATTATTAATTTGATTTTAAACTTTAAAAAGTCAGATAGAAGTTCATAAGCTTGAACGAAAGTTCTTAATTATTTTTAAATTTAGAGTTCATGTCAATATAGCTTACGGTAGAAGAGTCCAGGTTTCTGCTTTTAATTCCTGTGATGCCTCCATTGGAAGATAATGTTCTGGAGATGGCAATAGCTGGTTCAAGGTATCACAGTTTTTCATTTTTTTTTATAGAGAGTGGTATGTGCGTACTATCACATCTCTCAAACACAAAAAACTGGAACTGTCCAAAAAAAAACTATTTCCCTTTTTATATTATCCACACGGATTCAATCAACAAAACGTCACTAATCCATCACTTTCGTTAGGGTCCGAGCCAAGGCTTAGTGCTTCCATTGGTCAAGCTAATTTCTCTTTATTTTCTTATCTATCTTTCATCAGATCATTTTAATTATACAAGAGCCCAAGGCTAGCTTGCTTTTCAAACAATTTATAAACAATCATTTCCATTTACAGATTACAAGAATTAATTAATATCTGTTTTTATTTTTAAATCTTGTACTTTTTTTTATAAAAAAGTACATTCAAATACTTATTTATTTGTTTGTTTTTTTTTTAAATTTTTTTTAAAGTTTGGCATCTGTGCAAATGTATATACGTTTAACAAACATTTTAATTTTAGCGTTTAGTTTTTTACTTTTATTTGCGAACTTTTAAGTTTTTATTTTAAATTAATGTAACGACATATTTATATATCGTTACAATAGCTTGCTATTGAATTTACATAATACATTGAAATTCAAGATATGTGTGATGTTATTTGAACTCTTGATTTAAATTTGCATTCACTGTGTTTCTGATGTTAGCTTCTTATTTAATATTAAACTACTTATCATATCACAGCTGATAATAGGTGAAAACCTTTGTATATATAATAATATTAATAAGGAATAATTTCTCTGAGTATGTGATTTAAAAATCTGTGTGCACTCTTCCATAATTATCAACTTTAAAAGCATGTGTACATTTATGCATAGTTTATTTTCTATATAAATCAGTCTTTGCTTACCATGCTTAAATCAGGGGTGTCTGAGTTATATATTATCAATTAAATTGTATAAACCTATTAGTTGTATCACAGGAGAGATACAATCTCATTTTTGACCATCTGCAAAAATACAAAGTAAATTTTGAATTTACTGTAATACATAATCTATTATTTATATAGGACACATAGACCTAATAGGTTTGTATAGTTTAATTGATAACTTATAACTTTGGAACCCAATAGATTGAAGTCCTGATTTTTAGCACAGTATGCAAAGACTGGTTTATATAGAAAATATATTTCAAGCATAAGTTTATACTTGTGTTTTTAAAGTTGATGCTTATAGGAGAACGCACAGAGATTTGTAAAGTGTATGATCAGATGAGTTACTTTTTATTAATAATACTACATGTCTGTGCACTATATAAATAATAGAATGTATAATAACATAGGCAACGTAAATTCAAGTTTTGATTTCATGTTATCCTATTGAATAGAGTAGTTAAAATATATTTATGTGTTATTATAATTTGCTTACAAATGGTTAAAAGTTATACATAGACCAATATATTGTATTTAAAAAAAGTCAATCATTTTATATATTGTGTTTCCTGAAGGTCTGTGATGATGGAATTTTAATTGTATTTATATGTTGGACAATTTTCATCATCTAATATTAAGTATTGAATATATTTAGAAAAATGTAGCTGTATTTAAATATTCCAATTACATTAATTTTTTAGTAATAGCATACAGGTTAGAACATGCACAATGTTCCACAAAAAATTATTCTCCTCTCTTTTTCCTATGTTGCTGGCCTGACCAGTGACCCTACTGCCATGGGAATCAAACACGGAGTCTTAGATTCTTGAATACAAAATTTTAAGGTAATTCTCTATCCAACTGAGCCATTTCCAGGGTGGCTCAGTTGATTAAAGTGTCACTTAAAAAGTTCAATATTCAAAAATCTAGAATCCAGGTTCAATTCCTACATGTACTGTCACTAGTCAGGGCAGCATCATCTGAAGAAGAAAGAAAAAAATACCTCTCAAAACATTATGCATAACCTAACCTATGTGCTATTACTGACAGTTGGATGTAATTAGAATATTTAAGTAAAGTTAATTTTTTCTAAAGACATTCAATACTTAATATTAGATCATGGAAATAATCCAACATATAAATACAATTTGATACATTGACTTTCTTTTTAACAAATTTCAAAGTCTGACTTTAATGTCCTTCTTATAGAACCATTCTCTTTTTGCACTTTTTTTTATTTAAATAAATTTTAAATAACATAATGTGGTAATAATATTTATATGCCATAGCATAATAAGTCTTCATCATATGATCACCATTTCCTATGTTTACATAAGCTGTTAAAACAGAGACAAAAATCTCTATACAATAGTGTAAATAAAGATTTTATGCACAAACCTTTTTGCTTTCATTGATTATTCTGGCTTGCACTGGGTGGCACTACTGTGTGGAGAGTTTTGCTTTGTTTTCATATTAAGTCCTATAAATTATCAAGTATTTTTTTTCATGCCAATGTGTATTAATTAGATGAAAAATAATCCACTTTCACTTATACCCACAATTTTATATAGGTGCTAGATTAATCATTAAGATTTCATAGGATTAAAATATTACAATAGCATTAATCTCAGAAAAAACTCAATCTAACCAGCTTACAATTTAGATAACAAAGTGAACATAAATTAAACAATCCTAAAATGCTGAAACTATGGATGGATTAGATTTGGGGTTTGCTATGATCATTGGCAATGAAATGCTGCTGCAATAAGAACAAAATAAGCATTATTATTATTATTATTATTATGATGATGATGATGATGATGATGATGATGATGATGATGATGATGATTAGGAGATGTCTCATACTTTCTCTTAAAATATAATAACTTAAAATCTTAAGCACATTATATAAATAGGTTTATGATACTATCAAATCTTTCTTCAGCTGGTCTTCTAAAATATAAGCAATTCTTATAATTTTTAAGATTATCTTTCCACAGTGATCAGATTTAAGATACAGATCTTTTTATTAAATTAACATATCTTATTTTATACTATATAGGTCTTTCTTAATAATTTGAATCTTAAACATAGGAATTCTTTCTCAAATAATTTATAAATAAAATCTCAGAATTCTTTTATGATGAATTGTTTCATAATCAATAATTTTGTTCTTCTCTGTATTTCTTAAAAACCAATCAAAAATATGATTCTAGTAACAAGTAAGTTAATAAGATATGATCATATCCTCAAGATGATATCTTATTGAATCAAACATGTATTAAATTTAGATTTAAAATTAAACATGATGAAACTCTTAAATTAAAAATAACTATAATACACTAGGATGATATTTGTGATATCATGAGTAGAAAAAAGATTTTGTTGTTATCCAAAGTATCACATCAATAGCTTTTTTCTTAATCTTCTACTAAATTAAAATCAAGCAATCATATTATCTTATCTCATGATAAATGAAGTAAAGTAATTTTGTAGTTTTATTAAAAATAAATGAAATTGATTAAAGTGGTCTTATACCATTTAAATAAAATGGTTTTATAATTTTTAATTAAATAAAACGATCTTCTTCGATGTTTCTTAAGATCAATAATATAATTTTAAATAGTGACCTTTACATCATTTTTCTTTATATGTTTGTACTCTCAATGCCTAAAATAAAAAAAAAAATAGAACTGTGTGGTAATATTATTTGATTTCTGAAAGATCCAGATGATGATAAGAAAATAGATAAACATGAATTAATAATTAAAATCACCTTTATTGACACTTGTAGCACTTAATAGGCAAATACCAAGTTATTTTATAAATTTTATAACTTACAGCATTATTAAAAATTCCCCAAAATAAAAAGAAAAAGAAAATAAAGGAAAATTATGTGTTACAATTTAGAAATAATAGTAATGATTTACAATAATTAACAAATCTTACTATGGTTTTGATAAATTTCAATAAAGTTATCACATTTAGTATACTAACTTACTATTATAGAGTTCCTATGTGAAAATATTCAATATATTAAGTAAAATATAATCTTACCGATCATTGGTTGGTGATGAATGTTGAAGAAGACATATACAATTAGAAATTCAATATCAAATATGTTATCACCTTTAAAACATTTGGATATGCTAGCTAAGCACATCTATAAGACCTACACATTAAAATCACTCAGATTAACAAATAGTGCAAATGAAGGTATGTGTTGCATTCTGCAATATCTCCAAATTATCAAATGCCAGGATAAAGATATGTTTGTGCACTACATATGGCTTTAAATAAAATGTAACCATAAAAATCCACATTAAGAGATAATAAAGAGCAAAAGCAAAATAGGATAATAGCATAAACACAAAGAAACACCTACACATGAGAGCTATAATGAGGTAACCATCAGAAGAGTGGGACTAGCCTAAATATAGCATTATATGCTTAACATCACAGAAATATAACAAAACTCACTGGGATAATATAATAAACTATAAGAGAGAGACAAAGCTACTATTTCTTAAAATAGTTAAAACAAGTCATGTATAAAACTGATAATACAAAAAATATAGCAAAGCAATAAACATAGCAAATTATATCTAAATATAAAATTGCAAAATAATAATTAAACAATAAAAATATACATCAGCTTTTGAACTCTTCCAGTCTTTACATCCATTCAAAATAACTTCAAAAAGAAACAAGTATTATAATACATCTTAAAAATATTCGAGGAATATTCTGAGAATTTGTCATAAAAATACCTGTTACATTTATACATAAAAATTGTACAGAAAAACACAACAATAAACATGACATATAAAAGTAAAATAAATATTAAAACTAATATTTATACCCATTACCAATAAAATAAAGTTCTTAATTTTGATATTCATACCATTATACTAGATAGTCAATAAAAGAGTTTTTCAATATTCTGTAACCTTTCTGGAATATCCAGATAACATGAAAAAATAAATTAACACACAGCAATTGAAAGATATAAGATAAGCAAAGATTTGAAGTTATCAACACAAATAAAAACAGCCATTCTGATTGGATTACTGTAGATTAAATAAATAGAATAACAAACACTAGAACATTATAGTAACATATTGGATAAATGAAATTAGAATTTCTTTTAAAAACAAAGTTTGTCATGTTCTTATAATTATAATAAAAAATAATTATTTCTAAATGGAGCATGGTAAGATAAAGAGTGTTCAGACAAATATTTCTGAAGACTAAGTAGAACATAGTAATAAATTAAAATAAATTTCTTGCAGAGCAAACATATTTGAGAACTTGGAGCAAACATATTGAAAATATATTTCATTTCCTTTGAAAGTAATGTGAATGCTATATTAATCATTTAATAAAGTTAGCATTTGTCAAGCATTGGTGGCCGAAAGGTCAGTGATAGCTGCTTTACAAGCAGTTGTTCTGGGTTAGCGGGTTCACTTCCTGTCTGATGCTATGACACATGAGAAAAAAAAGCTAGCATTTGTAATACATATCAATGAATAAAATAAAATTCTTGCAGAAACCAGCAATAATACATTAATTTCATATCTTTTTTAAAATGAAGCATTTTTATAAAGAATCAAGCATATTTAATAAATTTCAGTCTTTAATCAATAGTGTGCTAAATAATATACATAAGGTCAAATCTGGATTTTATTTTCCTTTTAAACATAATTTTATTTCAAATAAACATATTCTATTATAGGATTCAGCAATGCAGGGTTAATTAAGTAGAACAACTGCATAATAAAGTCTTTACTATTATTAAATTATCTTATAGCCAATATATATAATAATATTAAAATGTAGCATTTATTCACATTTATCCATGGTGAGACAAACATTTCACTCTTTTGAAGTAATTTCAATATGCTAATATTTTAAAATAAGCATCCGTAAAACATGTAATAAATGATTCCTTAATGATTATTAATAAATATTTACTCATCAACTTAGCACTTCAAATTCTTTAGTCATATAAAAAATCTTGAAATAACATACTTGTTTTATATTTCACCTTTGAGTGGTAAGTTTTAAATTCAGTTTTATGCAAAAAAGTGAAGCTTATTATTACAAAGAATTATATGGTGGAGCGCTTTCAGAGAACTTAAGTCTCCATATTTATATCCTACTTTAAGCAAAGTTTAGTTTTGGTTAAATAGTTTAAATTCATATGAAGTGAAATTGTACCAAAAGAGAACACACATGAAAAATGATATAATATTCAATATTATTTAAATAGAATCATTTCATAAAGTTCTTTTAGAAAAAAAAGTTAAAATCTTTTTAATATTAACGTAAAATATCTTAAAAATTCTAGTATATAATTTAGACATTATCCTTTTTAAAATAAATTTTAAATATAATAAATAAATTGAAATTAACAATATTCTTACAATGCAAATGTAATATCTTCAATTGAATTCCATTGTTGCGATAAATTTCCAAAACAATTTACTTTCTGAAATATACACTGTAGAATTTCCCATTATCCAATCTTGTAGAAATTTAAAGTTTTGAAAAGTTTCACTTGTAAAAGATACCTGAATATACATTTATTGCTTAACAATGCATTGACTAAACTAACAAAAAAAATTAATTTTAAAAAGTTAAACTTAAAAGCACTGTCGACAGATTAGGTATGTGTGTTAGTTTAACAAAATCAGATTTTTGTAGAGTAAGTCATGTGATGGTCACTGATTGGATGACTGACAACTGAAATGTTCATCCCAGATAACCCAATTACTGAAAAGTTCAAAATTTTCTGATTGCCATTAGAAAATTCTAAAAATAACTTGTCTAATTATAATTTAGTCTAGACAGGAAATTAAAACAATAAAATTAAGGATTACATCATTTTTTAAAATAATTATTTAACATATTATTTAATAAACTGAAATCTATTACAGTTAAAAAAAATGTTCTTTAACACCTTAAAAATGTACATTGTTTAATAAAATAAAAATTATAGTATTAATAAAATAATGAGAATACTCTTTTATAAGATGTCAGAACATTATTTTATATTATATCTTTTAAAATAGATATATTTAAAGTATAAGATACCTAAAAAAATTTCTAAACATTAAATTTTCAACCAAGAAGTATTTTTAATAATTATTTTTCAAGCATGCATTCACACATACTATTATTAAATTCATTACCTAAGAATACTAATTTAAATTCATAAGCTAACTGTTGGTTTAAAGAATAACAATTTTTTTAATTAGCTAAGCTTTCGGATTATCTAAATAAAGCAATTACAATGCTATTAATTTAACATTTATCACTATACTTTAATTAAACTGTAAAATAGATTACTACTAAAATTATATAATACTCTTTATTTGAAACTAGTCTAGATATTTAGGACTGTCTCTAAATTTTAAACTTATTTTAATGTTTGTCTATAAAATTTTAATTCAATAAAAAGATATAACTTCTAAGCTAAGGATAAACTCAGTTGTGCCTTAAGTCAATAACAACTCTATGGTTAAATACATATAATTATACAAGAATTAACTCATAAAGTTTAAATATTATAAAATTACACTTATAAGACTGTTTTCAAGTTATTATATTTTATAATATCCATTAAATTACAAATCCACTTGATTTACTATTTAAAACTAAAATTTATTCACTAGAAAATAAACTATTTAAATTTTTATTTTAAATAATGTACCATCATAAGACATAACGTTCAGTTCTACAGAAAAAACTGAATGTCACAATATATACTTATTTTATTGATAATTAGACACACACATTTGTGTGAGATTTTAATGTTGTATGTGTCTTCATAAGATCTTCCCTTTTAACTAACTTATATCTAAGTAATACATTTTTCATCTTAGGAGAAAATAGCTATGTTTATGTGTCTAGCTGATAACTCAATTACTTATAGTTGCCTGGCAACAGCAAAATTGCTAATCATTTTTCTCTAATTATATATAAAATTCATTAAAAATATATCTGACACACACATATATATATATGTAATATAAAAATAAAATGTCTGTTAATTAAAACAAAATTGTAATTATAATAAAAATAATAATAATAACGGTAACAAACTATTATAAACAATCCTTAAATTCGCAGAAGTACTTTCGGTTAATTTATTGAATCTGCCTCAACTGCCATTAAAATTCAAAAAAAAAAAAAAATTAACCGAAAGTACTTCTGCGAATTTAAGGATTGTTTATAATAATTTGTTACCATTATTATTATTATTATTATTATTATTATTATTATTATTATTATTATTATTATTATTATTATTATTATTATTATTATTATTATTATTATTATTATTATTATTATTATTATTATTATTATTATTATTATTATTATTATTATTATTATTATTATTATTATTATTATTATTATTATTATTATTATTATTATTATTATTATTATTATTATTATTATTATTATTATTATTATTATTATTATTATTATTATTATTATTATTATTATTATTATTATTATTATTTTTATTGTAATATATATATATATAGAAAGTGCCCACAAGAGAGTGATGGATGGAAGATAGTTTGTTTGTAGTGTAATGCATAATGCAAAGAAAATGTTATGAATTAGAGAATTTAAACTACATCAATGATGATTGAAAATGATGATGATTACATGACACTTCAACAGAAGAGAGATGTTTCAGCAATGGTCATATTTTAAATAACATATTTTTATTATTTGAATCAGTGTTGACTATGCTTAAATTGAGAAACTCAAAAATGTTAACGATATCAATTTAAAACATTTTTATGATAAAATTGTGATTGATTAATTGCTAATCTAAGTATTGTGGACATCCCTCTATATAAAAACATGGGATACTGAAAAAAAACTGGATTATTCTTTATCCACAAAAAATGTCTTCTGCTATGGCTAGAGAGTATTTCCATTACCTATTGTAACAATTAAATAAGCCTTAATTTTAATGTAATATATATATATATATATTAAGCACTGGAAATATATAATTATAATATACTTAAATAGCCTTAATAAGCATGCAAATATATTATTTATATTTAATATGTAACACTATTTACTAATATAACTTAATCTGAATAGTTAGTCATAATAATAATTTACAAGATAGACCCTATGGTCATTTTAATAAGCTTGTAAACAATGGCCATTTTTTCATCATAATCCCAAATATACACCATGATGACATACAGTAAATAAATCAACTACTGACTATCATAATTGGCACAACTTTATATCAATGATGTTCTTCACAACATATTTATCAAACCAGTTTGTAGTTTTAAATAACAATCAAGATGTAAATTGAAATAATTTTAATAATGATATAAATATTATGTAGCTTTTGTTCATGGAGTAACTCAATCCAAATGCATAATTGGAATAATGATTCACAAATCTAACTTTGTATAGTCAATCAAAAAAACTTGAAGACATATATAAATATTTAGATAAAAACATGTTTAGATATAAGTATCCATTGGCTCTACAAGAGTAGAGAAAACTGTCAAGCATTTAAAGAAAATAACTTATCAAACGAATGGGGAAAAATGCATAAGTGCAGTATCTAGAGAAATATTAAATCAGCCAATAATTATTTCTTAAAATAAAATATTTGACTTTTTAAAATCAACTCAAAGTAAAAAGAAACAAAAATCAAATATTATAATTATCAACTGTTAATAAAATGACCATAAGATATAGCAGATGTAATGTTTGTTAACATAGTATACAATTTGCCAGGAGTAATTATTTCTCTCTTCATCTCAGATTTGCCTGAGAGTATTTAATAAATACTTGAAAGTGGAGAAAACAGATGTATAATATGGTTTATTGGCCATGATGCTTTAACACTATAATCATCTAGAAGCTACATATTATTTGAATATGATACTCAAGTGTACACATTGTAATTTATGGATACTTATTTAGGTACCCTTTTATTTTTTTATTTTTTTTGGAAAATGCTAGTGTATATCTAAAAAATATGACTTTTTTTAAGTTGCATTTTTCAACTATAGTTTCCAATTCTTTATACTAGAACTTAAATAATATTTACTGAGACTATAACCTCGAGAATATGCATGTAAAATGCGATAGTAGGTACCTCTACAGGTGTTTAACCACAAGCTTACACTATGGAAGAAAAGAGGCATTATGGTTAAACACCTGTAGAGGTCCCTACTATCGCATTTTACATGCATATTCTCGAGGTTATAGCCTCAGTAAATATTATTTACGTAATCAATGTGCGTTTAATAAATTTATAATTACTACAACTTAAAATAGAATACTTAAAACAGGCAAAACTCTCTTTACAGTAGTGCCACTCAGTGCAAGCCAGAGTAATCAATGGATGCCAGAAGGCTTGTGCATAAAATCTCTATCTAATGCCTACTAGAAACTAGTCTGGGGATATTGGATGAGTAGGCACTAGGTAGTGATTTTATGCATAAGCCTTCTGGAATTCATTGATTACTCTGGCTTGCACTGAGTAGTGCTACTATATGGAGAGTTTTGCCTGTTTTAATAACAGTTAAGAGCAAACATAAGAAATGGTGATCATGTGATGTTTAGTAGTAAAATTGAATAAGTAAAAAATGTTGCTCTCTCTAATTTATGCAATGGTAGGTTATCAGACTCTGATATATGAGTGCTAAAGTTCTTTGAGTGCTTTTTACCTGTATATTTTAAAGCAATGGAATTGTATAAGTCTGGAATGTGGGGTCTTGGAATTATTTCTAATAAGTGGTTCTTCAAATGCTCAAACTTTTTATAAATTATTGATGAATAAAGCCATTCATTTAATTAATAATGAAGTGTGATTTCTAAATAGAGTGACCCATTCATAATTGAAATCCATTATATATTCATAATTGCAAATACTTCTTTGAAGTTAAGGGAAAATATTATTGCCAAATGCAAAATACAAGTTATAAATTATGAAATATTTTGTTCAATTATTTTTAATTTGCCAAAAAAATCAGCTTACCTGAAACTGACAATACTGAAACCTATCTGCTTATGTAAGTAAAATAAAACATTATTTATACTAAATAAATAAATATAGGTAATGATATTGTGTTCATATCTAATACATGTTTGCTAATAATTAAATTAAAAGCTGAAGAATTTTATATTTACTTGATTTATTGACTTGAAAAAACAAACAGCTAAAATTCATTGAGAAGAAGTGCACTTAAATTCATATTATAAATCATAAGTCAATAATAAATCAATATAATACTTCTGTTAATACAACTTACAAAATACAATACAACAATTCATCAATTGCTAAAACAGAGAATCATTAATATAAATAAAATAACTTTTGCCAAGTGCTTTCAAGTCCTACGAGTCCTTATCAAGGCAGTAAAAAACTCCTATTTTCTTCTAAGCAATAAATTCAACATTTCATTGCATTGGACAGGAACAACTAATTGCAAAACTTGTGCTATGAATTTAAAATTAACCAGTTTTCTGATTAGTTGTTCCTGGCAATGCAACAGAATGTTGAAATTATCACTTAAGAGAAAATATGGGTGTTTTTACTGCCTTGATAAGGACTCGTAGGAATTGAAAGCGCTTGGCAATAGTTATTTTATTTAAATTAATGATTCTCTGTTTTAGCAATTGATAAATTGTTACATTGTATTTTATAAATCAAAGTAATAAGTCTAACTTAATGCCAGAGATTAACTGAATTTATCATTCTATGTTGCATATCTAAATCAATAGAAACAATAAGAATAACATTAAAATTGAGAAATTTAAATATTATTGCAAAAACTCATTGATTACACTTTAATAAAAATAGTAAATTATTATAGAAATTAAACAATCCATAGTGATCAATATGTTATTACCAAATAACATTCCAATAGAGAAGCAATTTAATCCTGGTTTGAACGTGACAATTAATAAAATTATCTTCAAAAATAAAAAAAAACACTTTCTAAATCTTAAGTACAGATAACATAATTTCTATGTTTTTAATGTAATATTAAACAGTAAATAATCATTTAAATTTTGCTGCAAAAATGGTCATTTTCTAATGAGTGTAATAAACCACATTGGTAATCCCCTTTGTAAAAATGCAGATACGATCAAATTTTAAAATAAATAAAATTATTTATCAGGTTAAATTATTATAAGTTTGTGTAAATATAAAAAATTATTCTGAATTTACATTCAATAGCAAATTATTATTATTATTATTATTATTATTATTATTATTATTATTATTATTATTATTATTATTATTATTATTATTATTATTATTATTATTATTATTATTATTATTATTATTTGCGCATTAAAATTATATATATGTATAGTAAGCACCTGAGTTTAATAATTTCTTTTTATTTTTATTATTATTATTAAGAAAAACTTTGAGAAAATTTATTATGGACTGGATTATAATTGATGATAATGAAAAACTTTTTATTTCTATTTAATTATTTTATTATATATTAATGTTTTTTTATTTTATTTGCACATGTATTTTTGTTAAGCTCCATGCGTGATTTTTTATCACAAGGAGATTATATGTTTATTAAATTAAATTAAATTATTATTATTATTATTATTATTATTAATTATGACAACAAAAAAGAAAAATAAAGATCATTTTGGACTAACACGTGACATGAATAATAAACTGTATCAAGTGAAACATTTTTTCATAATCTTTTTGAGTATTTGTGACATAATATCTAAGAATAAAATTAACAAATTTTTTTTTAAATATAAAAAAATAATATAATTATTCACTTATTAAAATTAAAAAAATATGAGACAGAATTAAAAAAGTGTAACTGGAAAAGAAAGCAGTAGAAATATTGAAATGTTGATGACACTTTTATGCCATTAAGGAAGTAACTTACATCTTCAACTTGTGTACCATAAATTGAAGAGTAAAAAATAACACATTTATTACAATATGAGCATATTAGAGAAATTAATGTTCAGATTAAAATAATATACAGTCGCAGATATTTAACCCAGATTTCTAAATATGGTTAATACATGGTAACCACTATTTATATCATTAAATAAGCTTTGTTTAAAAATATGACAAAATAAAAAGTGAACAAAAGTAATTGTAAAAAATACATCTTTATGATAAAGTTTTAACATCAAGAAAAATATTTTCATAGTAAGAGGCATCTTCTGAGATAAAAAGGATATTAAATAAACAATTTTTCCCTTTAAAACTAGTTATTTTTGTGATAAAAAGATTATAAATAAAATGTTTTCATTAAAGGAAATATATAAGATATTAACTAAGTGATAATCAAATAAGTGAATGATTAGTCATTCAAAAAATCAGAAATAGTTTAAACAATGTAAGCAACAACTTGAACTTTAATCTAGGAATTTTAGGTCATGTGCCCATTATTCTAACACTGTGCTGTGATATGCACAGAGTAAACAATAAGATAACAGGCAAAAAATAAAAGAAGATAAATGAAGATAGATATATATGTGGAAAATTTTTGACGCTTTATATATTTTTCCAGTAGTTAATTATTGCTGAGTTCCAACAACAAGTTATAGAAATGAGTATGTTCTAATTTGTATGGCTGTACTAACAAGATCTTGTAATATATTCTTTACTAATTAAAAAGTTAAAATTGTGTGTCAAGCATTTGTGAAATAGTAAATTGTGAATATACACTATGTAAGAAGTTACACACAGATTGTAATTACCTCAAATATCAGAATTTTAGAGACAGCACTCTTTATATGGAGTCAGGAATCTCTCAGCCATTATGTCCAGAGAAACCTGTTAACCATTTTACCTTCCCTTTCTATTCCCCTCCCTAAGTTTTCCATATTCTTTTTTATCCTGCTCCATCCCATTTCCACAACATATTCTTTGTTAACTCGATAGATTTTATATCTAAATCCACCTTATCTTTTCCCAAATTCAGCATAAAAATCAATAAACCACTCCTCTGTATTATTACTTTGTTTTTATTTATTCTTCCACAACTTCATTATTTCTATCCTTTCTGCTTTCAGGCATTTACATTCAATTAACAGATGCCTAATATTTTCTATGCCGTCCTTACACAACTGGAAGACTAAATCACCCACATTTTTCCATTTATGTGCATATTCCCTTATTGCTAAAGATCCTGTTCAAGTCTTAAACTGCAAACTACTTTTCTTGCTATTATCATAAAATTACTCATGTCCAATATTCTCTTTACTTCTATATATATTTAAACTCTTTTTACTCTCCATACTAGTTTTCCATCTGTCCTACTCCCTATTCTTTATTAATGCATTTACTCTTCTATTTCATTCTATACCATTATAACCTCAACATTTCTAATACAATTATCCCACCTTTTTTATAAGTATACTGATATAAATTTTTTATCCAAATCTTCTGCATACCATACTACCTTCTCTGACATCTTGTTTCTTGCCCTTTACTCATAACCCAATTAAATACTATTTTGGATATTCTCTTATTATCTATCAATTGCAATCTATTGAACATTTTTATTTTACTTTTTGCATCTCTCATATAAAAACTTGACATTTTTATTTCTTCTTGGATTGCCTCCTTTGCCATCCACACATACGCATTTAATTCTCTTTATATGTAGAGATAGAAGAAAAGTTTTATCATGCCATCTATTATTCAAAATCAAATAAAACAAAGAGGAAAAAAGCACTAACTAGTACAACAAAAATATGATCACATGATATAAACTCTCTCAAGATATTTCATGAGATAGGAATTAAAATCTTGAATCTTGCAAAAGAAAATTAAAAAGTAAATTCTCTACTTCCCTCTCTGAAATATGCTAATTAAATAATTACTAAAAATTAAAATATGGGGACAGAAGTAGAAAATATGGTATACACTGTAAATGAAAGCAATTAAGATTTGACTATGAATGACTTACTAGAGAAATTAAAAAATAAATAATAAGGTGATGGCTATGCCGAGATGTGAGACTAGAGTTTAGAAGAATAAATATTATTGGAAATGTACTATTATATTCATAATGAAAGCAAGTAAAATTCTGGATAAATAAAAAAGAATAGAAATTACAACTGTCTGAATTTAAATTTTTTTACAATGAACTGATACAATGCACATATTATCTATATATTTACAATGTGCATAAATACTTTTTCCAAAGACATCTTTGTGATAAGTGTGCATTATTAGGTAAGAAACCAATGATACTTATAATTTATCATTATTTTAAAAT
Organism: Epiperipatus broadwayi; assembly: GCA_028023455.1. Lineage (NCBI taxonomy): Eukaryota > Metazoa > Onychophora > Udeonychophora > Euonychophora > Peripatidae > Epiperipatus > Epiperipatus broadwayi. The sequence continues at coordinate 2,108,587 of JAQFVV010000113.1, forward strand.
AATTTATATTGTTATCTACAAAGTTTAGCAAAGGAGTCTTATAATAATTAATCAGCGAACTTTAAAAAATATTTACATATTAAAAAGAATATTTAATTCAATAATATATACAATGTATAACATTTTTTTTTTAAAAAAAATATTTTTTTCATTGTAAAATATTTCAGAAATATTTTTAATTAAAAGTAGAAAATTAAAAGTAACTAATAATAATAATAACAATAAATTTTCAAACAAATAAATATAATTTTATTTCATTCAAATCAAATATCGAAAACAAAATCAAGTTTTAAAATAAAAACTAAAATATTAATAATATTAACTTTATTTATTTATTTTTTAAAATCTCTACTTTTTTGATAATGTTTGTGTCAAATGTTGGACAAACGAAAAATTGATAAAATTTGAAAATAGTGCATACAGAAAAAAGATTATTAAAAATTATAAAATAATCTTTTAAGAACATGAAATGGTTTTGTAAAGATGTATCACATTATAATGAAATATTGCAATGATAAACTAAGTATTGATGATAGACATCAGACTAATTGCTGCTGAATTAAACACTCATGATCAATTAACTGATGATGACTAGCAATAAGAACTTCAATGGATATTGCATTTGCTACTTTTAATAAAGCCAATGTATTAGATTTTTACTGCCAAATTCTGAAATGAATACTCAACTTAAAAGTGAAAAAAAAATCAAAACTTCTAATCAAACAAAATTAATATTGTGTCTAATAAGTTTCAATCCTTAGTAAAACAAAAAACAATTGAATGGTTTATTGCTAAGGGATTCACGAATAGATCAACCATTGAAAGTGACAGTGCTGGAATGAAACCCGTAGACCTTGCTATTCTACCAGACTGCTAAACCTTACTGGATATCTCAATGACCTCAAGCAACAAAATATAACCTGATAATAAACTTCATGAAAGAAACTGATTTAAGTAAAAGTTCAGATATAAATATTATTGATAAAACACCACAAAATCTATCACAAATGTATATTATTCATCTTAAACATCTCATAGATAGTGGAAATGATTCTGTGCTCATTTCAATAATATAAAACATTTTATATCTAAATTTTATGTAATTTAAATAAAAGCAGACAAATATTAATATTTTTTAGCTTATCAGAAAATCCATTACGTTTTTTGTGTTATCATTATTTCGCAATCAGTTCTAGAATTAATTTACTTTTTTTAAAATTACATAATTTGACTTTTACAATAAACAGTAAATTAACATTTTTTTTTTACATTTTACAAAATAACATTGTCTTTAAAATGATAATTATTTTATAATATTTTCATAATGTTTATTGAATACATTATAACTAAATATTTAATTACTTTGATGTTTTTAGGAAGGAAAATTTTAAAAAATAATTTAAAAAAAAAAAAAAAAATATTGATTTTCTATTTTTTTTTATTTTAAAAAAGCATTTTCTAAATTTCCTGCATAGTTTATTGCAGTCATAGAATCACGTTGGAGTTCAAGATTTTTGATTTTCAGCCCTGTCATTTCAGTACTCCAGCTTCTTATGACTTGCAAAATAATAAACCATTTATTCTCAAATTCATTTAAAATGCAATCATTTTATATTTATCCTATTTTGAAAATCTTGTTATTTTTAGTAAGTCTTTTTAGTTTTAAATTAAAATATTTGCTAAAATATTTTAATCCAGTTAAAATTTTACTTATAATATTATGTAACTTTGCATATGTATATGCTAATACAATATGTTGATGTGAGTATATATAGAGAGAGACTCATTTAAGATTATGGTGTAGCTCTCATTATTGGTGTAGAATGTATATTCTGTTAAGTTAGAAGCATATGCATATGCTAATACAGTATGTTGATATATATATATATATATATATATATATATATATATATATATATATAATGTGAAGACTCATTTAAGATTATAATGTAGCTCTCATTATTGGTGTAGCAAATATATTGTGTTAAGTTAAAAGCATATGTATATGCTAATACAGTATGTGGATATGCATATATATATATATATATATATATATTGTACCATCCTGAATTAGATCTAAATTAGGCATTATATATATATATATATTTAAAAATTGTCATGATTTTGTTCTTGATTATTTAAAATCATCAAGTGGTATCTGTTCTAAGTTTGGAGTTATTGTAAATACACCAAAATACAAAGTAATAATATGTGATTATTTTTTCTTTTTTTTAAAAAAAAAGTAATATGATAAATCGATAACTGCATGAAACAGAAAAATTATTCATAAATTTAAAGATGTATATTTTATAGATTTTACAGTAATGTTTTGTCTATTTGCATATTTTAACACTGTAAGTTTAGGTAAATTAATAACAAATTTTATTTCCATATATGCATGATTAAATATGAGAATATGTATTTAGATTATTGTGTAAATTTAAAATCACATGTATTTTTAAAGTAATATTGTTATTAAAGATAAATTATTTGTAATAATTTTAGATATTTTTATTTTTTGATTTGTAATTTTATATAAAAAAAAGATTACAAATCATTTATTATTATTTTACCTTAATATATATATTTTTTAATTTAAAAATAAAAGATTTTGTCAAAAAAGCTGTTCTGTTTGTAAAAGAACTAGTTAAATGAAATGATATTCTCCTTTAAATAAATGGGACAATTTTAAGTTGCATATTAGTTACTGTTTGTAGGTCAATGATCTAAACCTTACATCAATATATATATATATATATATATATATATATATATATATATATATATATATATATAATATACAAATCAAATATATATATCAAAATACAGTACAATTTATATAAATTATATTCTTTTAGAAGTACTTTCGACTATACACTTTGTAGTCTTTATCAACTATATAACGTTGAATAATCAAAATGAGACAACCCTTAACAATACCCATAGTTCAATTCAGATTTCCCACAATTCTGTTATCTTAACATTTGATGACTGGCGATTCATTAACATTTGACGATTTCTTGAAATCAACATAGCCTCTTTTATTTTACGTTTATTATGACAACGTTCAATTTGAATAATTTTCATATTTTTATAATCAAATTTAAATCCATATTGACAAGATTTATTATGATCAAATATAACAGATGATGAAGGTTTATTTACATCTGTTCCATATTGATTCTCTTTTTGAATTCTATTATATAAAAGCATATGTTCTTTTATTCTCTTCTCAAATGTACACTTAGATTCACCAATGTATTGTATGCTCGCATCCACATATCAATCTATATATAATAGAATTTTGATTAAACTTTGAATTTTGAATTTTAGAATTATTAAGCAATCTATTTATGTTATTTGTAGAGAAAAAAGCAATATGACACAAACCATTATAAATTTTCCTAATAAACTTGACCTGCTCATCTGATATAAATGGCATTGAAATCCATTTCATTTTGATATTTTTATTTTTAATTTTATTATAGTGTTGATTTCTTTTAAATCCTTTAATAATATTAGCAATAGCATTTTTATAATAGCCAATTTTTAACAAGTCATTAACAAATAAATGTACATTTTTAATTTTATCACTAGAATATTTGCATAATTTTTCATTTCGAAATAAGAATGATTTCAATCCAGACAGCTTATGACACATAGGTACATGTGATTCATATGGAATAAAACCTCTAGTTTCAATTGGTTTAATTAACATAAGATAATCCAAACTGTAATCATTAAGAGTAACTTGAATATCCAAGAATTTTATGGAATTGTATTTCTCTTTAGTTATAACCCATTTTATATCCTTAATCTCATTTAATTCATTAAATAAATTGATTATTAATTCTTGTTTTCCACAAATAAAAACATCATCCACATATCTATGATATACTTTAATTTCTTGATATTTCAATTGTTTTAAAATTTTACTTTCATATGTTGATATAACAAAATTACAAATTTGAGCAACAGCAGGAAGACCCATTGGCCAACCAAAATTCATTTTATAATATTCATTATTAAAATTAACATAAATATTTTTATCAATAAACTGCAATACTTTTATAATAAAATTTATAATATCAGACTTTACATTTTTTGAAACAAGAGCATTATAAATAATATTAATTGACTCTATTCTATCTATTGATCCATACATTTCATTTATATCAAAAGTACAAATTGTGTCATGTAAATCTATATTTATATTCTTAATTTTATCTACAAAATCAAACGATGATGAAATAGTATATTCTCCAAAACCTAAAATATCTTGAAGTAATAATTCAATATATCTACATGTTTGATAATAATATGCACCACCAAAATCAACCATCAATCTCAATGGATAATTTTCTTTATGTAGCTTTATATTCGAAAATATCCTAGGGCAAATAGCAGATGATGGATATAAGTTATAATATGTATGACTATCAATAGCTTTATTCTTAGCTTTTTTTAAAATTTCATTTATAAATTTCATGCGAGATGTATCAATATTTATTATTTCACTATTTTGAAATTTAAGCTTTTTCATTTGATCCATAACTTTTTCATTATATTTCGCTCTTGTAAACAAACACATACGAAGGCCCTTGTCCTCCTTTAAACACACTAAGTCATTATTTAATAGGAAACTTTTAAATTTATTAATTTGACTTAACCATTTATCATTCCTATTATATTTAAAGTTTTTATTTTTAACTTCTTTAACAATGTTATTACAAATATTCGCATCACACTTAATCACACTAAATGAATGTTCTATTGCAGAATTCATGGTTAAGTCAAATTAATAAATTTAAAAGTTTCCTATTAAATAATGACTTAGTGTGTTTAAAGGAGGACAAGGGCCTTGTATGTGTCTGTTTACAAGAGCGAAATATAATGAAAAAGTTATGGATCAAATGAAAAAGCTTAAATTTCAAAATAGTGAAATAATAAATATTGATACATCTCGCATGAAATTTATAAATGAAATTTTAAAAAAAGCTAAGAATAAAGCTATTGATAGTCATACATATTATAACTTATATCCATCATCTGCTATTTGCCCTAGGATATTTTCGAATATAAAGCTACATAAAGAAAATTATCCATTGAGATTGATGGTTGATTTTGGTGGTGCATATTATTATCAAACATGTAGATATATTGAATTATTACTTCAAGATATTTTAGGTTTTGGAGAATATACTATTTCATCATCGTTTGATTTTGTAGATAAAATTAAGAATATAAATATAGATTTACATGACACAATTTGTACTTTTGATATAAATGAAATGTATGGATCAATAGATAGAATAGAGTCAATTAATATTATTTATAATGCTCTTGTTTCAAAAAATGTAAAGTCTGATATTATAAATTTTATTATAAAAGTATTGCAGTTTATTGATAAAAATATTTATGTTAATTTTAATAATGAATATTATAAAATGAATTTTGTTTGGCCAATGGGTCTTCCTGCTGTTGCTCAAATTTGTAATTTTGTTATATCAACATATGAAAGTAAAATTTTAAAACAATTGAAATATCAAGAAATTAAAGTATATCATAGATATGTGGATGATGTTTTTATTTGTGGAAAACAAGAATTAATAATCAATTTATTTAATGAATTAAATGAGATTAAGGATATAAAATGGGTTATAACTAAAGAGAAATACAATTCCATAAAATTCTTGGATATTCAAGTTACTCTTAATGATTACAGTTTGGATTATCTTATGTTAATTAAACCAATTGAAACTAGAGGTTTTATTCCATATGAATCACATGTACCTATGTGTCATAAGCTGTCTGGATTGAAATCATTCTTATTTCGAAATGAAAAATTATGCAAATATTCTAGTGATAAAATTAAAAATGTACATTTATTTGTTAATGACTTGTTAAAAATTGGCTATTATAAAAATGCTATTGCTAATATTATTAAAGGATTTAAAAGAAATCAACACTATAATAAAATTAAAAATAAAAATATCAAAATGAAATGGATTTTAATGCCATTTATATCAGATGAGCAGGTCAAGTTTATTAGGAAAATTTATAATGGTTTGTGTCATATTGCTTTTTTCTCTACAAATAACATAAATAGATTGCTTAATAATTCTAAAATTCAAAATTCAAAGTTTAATCAAAATTCTATTATATATAGATTGATATGTGGATGCAGCGTACAATACATTGGTGAATCTAAGTGTACATTTGAGAAGAGAATAAAAGAACATATGCTTTTATATAATAGAATTCAAAAAGAGAATCAATATGGAACAGATGTAAATAAACCTTCATCATCTGTTATATTTGATCATAATAAATCTTGTCAATATGGATTTAAATTTGATTATAAAAATATGAAAATTATTCAAATTGAACGTTGTCATAATAAACGTAAAATAAAAGAGGCTATGTTGATTTCAAGAAATCGTCAAATGTTAATGAATCGCCAGTCATCAAATGTTAAGATAACAGAATTGTGGGAAATCTGAATTGAACTATGGGTATTGTTAAGGGTTGTCTCGTTTTGATTATTCAACATTATATAGTTGATAAAGACTACAAAGTGTATAGTCGAAAGTACTTCTAAAAGAATATAATTTATATAAATTGTACTGTATTTTGATATATATATTGATTTGTATATTACATATATTGTGAAACGAATACAGATATCAAACTTTATTTATTACATATATATATATATATGCATGCTCCTACAGTAGGTGATATATATATATATATATATATATATTATAACAGTACATGTGGGCAAAAGGAATGCCCTTTAGATTCAGGTACCAATTTCCTACAATATTGATTTATTGGTTGTTTATCTTAATATTCTCTTTAAATTTTATTGAATGAAATTATGAACTATAAGATTGTGATATTCTTTATAAATATAAACTGAAAACAGGCCTCTGTAAGGAGTATATTTAAAGTAAAGGGCTAATTTTATTAACTTCAAATATATCTAAATAATAAATGATTGTTGATCCCAGGAATTAAAATAATAATGATAATGATCCTAATTAGAAATTGATATTAATGAATAAATAAATAAGTTAATACAAACTGATTAAGTAAAAATCATCAAATTTTATTTACATTGCTAATAAATTTTAATAAAAAAATGGCATTAATAGTTTAAATGGCTCCAATAATCTTATAACATTCAACCATGAAGCTGTTATAAATACTTTTATAAATAAATGTTACATTAAAGCTTTTGTAAACTTCAGATAAATCTTTGGGTAAATACAACAGACAAAAGGATATTATAATCCCAAACACTTAAGTTATATATAATGATGGGATTCTTAAATTTATTCTCATTATTTGAAACATATAGAATGTAATGTGTGTTAACTATCTAAACATTTACACATTTGCACATGGTACTGTGTGGACACATGAATATAGAATTAAAATTGTTTTACTTAGCCAGTAACCCTATTATCTCCAAAATCTCTAAAACAAAGAAAAATATGAATGCATTATAATAAAAAATATAAATGAAATTTTATTACTTCTGAGAAAGTTTCTTTTTTAAAGTTCTTGTAGCAAAATTCTTATTCTAGATCTCATAACCAGAAAAGCTTAACAAGTTTAATGGAAAAATTTTCTCCAGGTAGTGATTTCTTCAGATTAATCTCTATAACTTGTCAGATGATACTTTACTACAAACGTCATTTGGCTCATCAAAGTCATAAACAACCTCTTTCAAGGAATTCTGGTATAGCAGTGATGAAGCATGACTTTTCTTAGGAATGGAAGCACACTATATAATCTTTTTTATATAATGTTTTCATTTTACTTACCACAACAATTTTTACATAATAGCTAATATATACATATTACACCCATTTAGAATAATGTGGAATTCTCTTATCTGTAAATCAGACTGTGACTAATTTAAGAATAGAGAATACATTAACAATATACTTTTATTTTCTAAATGCTTTTAACATTCTTAAGTTTTAACTATTAATTACATATTGGTATTGTGTGAACTTCTTATAATCAACAAATAATGTGATGGTCAAACTCATTATTTGCCTCATATAAAAACAATTCAACTATTGGTAAAAAATTGAAAGTCAATAGAAATTCCATACAAAAAATAATGAGTTTGAATAGTTCATTCTTTTTTTTTTATGTTTAGCAAAATAGTTTAGAGAATTTTTTTGTACATTTGGAAAAATAGTTTATATACACTAATGTACTTATTGCTCTTACTATATTATTGTATGTGCAACATGTTGAATCAATTTTGTGAGGTTGAATATATACATATTTTAATCAATTTTTAAAATTGAATTTTAAAGGTTTTGAATTTTATAGTGAATTCGTCTATGGAAGCACTCATTCTGTGCAATACATGAAGCCTTCATCCCTGATGGTTATTATCAATCAACCATTATTAATTAAACTCTAAATTATAACATTTGAACATTTATTTATAGTTTGGAATGTTATGCAAAATAAACATTCCAAAAAGATTATAAATCATTTAATTAACAAGTATGTAACAAAATATAAATAATTAATTAATGAATAAATTGTTCCTCATAAAGCAAAATTGATAACAAATGTAAACATTTTTATTTTATTTTAGCTTAAGAATAGCCATATTTTTATAATCATTCAATCAATCAATAATATTCTATCCAATGGACAGTCCAGAGAGTAGTCACAAGATCAATTCATCCATTCTCTTCCTTGCCCATTTCTTCAATTCCACATAAGACTTCCCATCTTTTATATCATCCAATAATATCAATCTCTTCTGTCCTATCTTTTTATTACCACTCACCATTCCCTCCAAAACATCTTTCATTAAACTATAATTTTTTCTTAATATATGTCCAATCCAATTTTTATTTCTCTCTCTGATGTTCTCAATCAATCTTCTTTTCTCATTTATTCTTTTCAAAACTTCTTCATTTGTTATTTTACTTATCCAACTGATTTTCTTCATTCTTCATGTACACAACCCAAAGGCTTCAAATCATTTTTTTAATTCTATTACTCAGTGTCCATGCCTCACAACCATATATTAATACACTCCACACAACATTTAACTAATCTCTTCCTTAATTCTTTTCAAAAGTCCACATAATATCTTCTTTCTCATCACAAATGTCTCTTTTGCTAATGTTATTCTTCTTTTAACTTCATCTCCACTTCTTCCATCCTCACTCAACCAACTACCCAAATATCTAAATTCCTTCACCTGTTAAACCATATCATGAATTTCAATTTGCAGTTTTTTTTGCATTTCTCTCTATCCATAAACACTCAGTCTTTTCAACATTAATCTTTATTCCATATGCCATACATCCTTCCAATTTTTTCAACATATTCTGAAAACATTTTTCCTCCTCAACAATAAGAGCCATATCATCTGCAAATATTATACACTTTATTACTCTCCCAACATTTGCTCCTCCACAGTCCAAATAATTATTTAGCAGGTCTTCTAAATAAATATTAAACAGAACAGGTGACATACTACATCCTTGCCTAACTCCACTTTCTATATTCACTTCATCAGTCTCTTTACTTCTAAATTTAATTTGTATCCTTTGACCATTATACAAATTTCAAATCAATCTTCTTTCTTTCCAAAATACTCCTTTATATATATATTATAACAAAACCCTACTTACCTCTTACTAGACAGGTGTGTACTACCGAATATGTATATGATGTATCAGTATACGTGCCTGTGTATATTTATTTAATTAAGTGATTTGACATAAAATATTATTCAAACTTATGGGTTATTCTCACAACTGTAATATATCCCCAAAGCGTATTTATGGTCATCCGAAGGACACCAAGCACCAATCCTATACGAATATAAGAATTATGCGAAGTGGACATATTACCAACAAGAATACTATTTACATAACATGAGAGAGGTTTTGACCATCAGATAGCTCAGTCTCATGGTTGGGTGGTGTCACAGCCATGAGTAGCTATGAATGGGGTTAATAGTTCTTTTATTTTTATTTTTAAACATAACAATAAATAAAATAATCATAAACTAAATAAATGGATTTATAAACAATTAAACTAAGTCAATACTCTACTTTCTTGATATATTTATTTAATATTATAAAAAAAAACAATATTTAGTACTCTGTCATTTCAAATTGCAATCATACGTCATTTTTTTTAATAGATCTCTCATACATATCTCAAGTAGTGAAGGTCGATACTACGAAAAGTTTGTATCATGTGACTTTCAACACTAGTTACTTTATTACATCCATAATGGAATGAAGCTTTTTAGAAATCTTATAAAGTTAGTTCACACGTCACTTTCACTGATTATTGCAAAATACAAAATTTCCTTTTTATAAAGAAGATTTAAAAAGATCAATGATTAAAGTTTTTTACCTGGCTTTCCCAGGAAATAGTAGAAGCAATTTTTATTTATTTATTATATAGTTCTGTTCCGCAGGTAAATTAGGCAATTCAAGGTAACAATTTGAGATCTTTATGTCCATTGGCTGATGAGGTTCATTTGATTCCATGCTGGAATTATGTGTTGTTTCAAGGCATCATGGTTTTATTGAGGCAGCTGCAGCAGGTTGGGATCAGGGGCCTGAATCCAATGTGGCTTCTATTACCCCAACATTTCTTTTGAAATCGCCATTATATATTTTAAATATTAGAACCGTTTAGGTGTTCACTGTTATAGCTCTCCCGGAAAAAGATCCTATGCATTCTGGGTGGCTCGCTTTTATAGCCCCCTACATTCGTTCTAGAAGCTTCTTTTTTTATCTCACTTCCAATTTTCAATGTGGAATAACCACATCTGTTAGACATGTGAAAACTCATGTTGTAGCTTCTATTGTAATATAACAGAAAATAAAATCTCATTCTGCCAGAAAACTCTAGTTTTTTCAATGTGAAACAAAAATCTCATTTCTCTCTTTTCACTACTTAATTCATTCATACACACATTTGTCACACACACATATATATATCATTTAAAATGTCAGAGTCCCCCCCTGGTGTTTATGTATTTGTAACCACCACCACATAATAAAATTAAATATTATATATATCTACATCTATATATGTTTGCCTATTAAATAATTTATTTGTGACATACTACATCCTTGCCTAACTCTACTTTCTATATTCACTTCATCAGTAATTTGTATCCTTTGACCATTATACATATTTCAAATCAATCTTCTTTCTTTCCAAAATACTTCTTTATATATATATTGGACCTTTTCTACTAGGTCTAGATAAGTTTAATGAGTCAATTTTTTAAAAAAAATTAAATTAAGAATACATTTCTAAGAGTATAACTGCTGTATAATGTTGGTAATATTTTAAAAACTTTGTTAAAGTAAAGTGAGAGTAGTAAATATTTTAAATACTATGTTAATGTGTTAAAATAATAAAGTAAAGCTAAATGTTATGATTTTTGTATGGTTGGGAAAACTGGCCATAGTCAAATAATATACTAAAAATCCTATTAAATGAAGTGTTAAAAGATGATTTTAAAATAATGACTTAAAATTAAATAAGCTAATGTATTATAAATAAAAATTAGATTTAATATTTGTGTTATAAATTATTTATTAAAAATGTAATATTTTGTGATAGACAAATGTGTTTAATTTATTACAACTTCAATAGTATCAGAATTATTATTCCAAATTCTATTATTATATTAATATTTTTTAATATAATATTTTTGATAATTGGATATTTATTTCTGTTTTTGGACAGTAATTAAAAATTGTTACATATTGTCTGGTTTTAAGTCATGTGACACACAAATATTCATACTTTTGTGCTTACAAGTTTTCTAAAGATAGTTTCAAAATTACTTTAGAATTGTTTTAAAAATTGAAAACATTTGTTGTCATGAAATAAAAATAAATGTTAGAGATATTTAATTTGATAGTTTTAAAATGTGTAGTTAGTAAAGTTAGATTTTTAAAAATAGATACATTGAAAATAAATATTGGATAAAGTATAAAATTAATTTAGAATTAAATAATATATTTAATATTGTAAAAATGAGTCATGATTTTATTTTAAAATTTAATTACATAAGATAGTACTAATCGGTAAATTAGATTACCAGTTGAAGATCTAATAGCCAATCAAATTGTCACTTTAATTTAGTATAAAAAGTAGATGCTCTGGGTGCTTTTAATAACTTAATGGGGTGCTTTTTTAAAGCTTAATAACTGAATAACTTTTTAATAACTTATTTTTTTATTATCAATATTATTATCAAAGTATTACCTAGTTTACTATTTAAAATTATTGTTTTAAAAAAGGATTTAAAGGATTATAAATTTACTAAGCTAAAATTATAATGTGGTGTTAAAGTAAAAAATTCCCTATCAATTATTTCTATTAAATCTTGAACCAACTTCACAGTAGCTAAGGATTTAATACCAGAAACAAGTATGTATTCAAGAGAATTAAGGATGAAGTACAATTACCAAAGGAGAGTACAATTTTAAAAATATTAGGATAAAAGTTATATTATTATTTATTTTATTATTTTGGACATTAGCAAAAAGGTTAAACAGAAATATTCATTGAAAATTTAGTGTTTTTAATGCATTATATCTTAAGGATAGATAACCATATTTGAAGAGCAAAAAGCTATACAGAAAATAACTTAATTTTTAATATTTAAAAAAGTATATTCTTAAAAAAGTTGCAGTAAATATTTTTAAAAAAATATTGTTTTTAAAAGTTTATTATAAACTTTTCTTGAAAATGATTATAAAGAATATTTTTATATGACAAGTCATCATTAAAAAATGGCCGTAAATTATTTAATAATTTAAAAACTGATTTTGGAAAATTATTCATTAAAAAAAGAAATACATGGGTGATTAAAAAATTGTCCTGACTAAAATATAACTTTATAAATGGTTTTATTTGAATCACCATAAAATGATAATTTTAATGGAATATAAAATACATATTTTCTGTAAAAATATAGATTTATATAGCTGACATTGATGCAGCTGAACCTGTATAATCCAAGTGAATGGGAAAATACTCTGGAGATTATTTTAAACTTTCTCAAGTGATATCACATTCAATAGTAATTATTCTGAAAGCTATAGACAATTGACTATAATTTTTATAAACTTTCATAAAAGGATTAATAATTATTGTTCAAATAATTTTGAATATAAAAGTTGACTTCACTTCATTTTCATTTTTCTTTATTATTCATGAGCAATCACACCGAGGAAAAAAAAGTTTTTGTTCTAAAGCATTGGACAGTCATCTTAGCAATAAACATCGGGGAGAAAACTTATATGAAGAACTTCTAATAAAGAAATATTAGGAGGAAGAAAAAAACTTTTTAATTTGAACTTTATGGCAAGTTGGAGTTTTCGTAACTATAGTTTTATTTATCATTTCACTTACTAATAATAGTATTAAGTTTTTATTAGTGTTAGACAGGAAAATTACTTTTAAATATTTATCAATCTAACATATTTAATATTATAAGGAATATTTTCATTCTTTGTAAAGTTTTTTTTTTTATAAACATTTTTCTAAGTGTGGTAGTAATGCTGAATGTGTGTTATTATTATTTAATGTTTTCTTATATGAAATATATTGGACCAGAAAATGTCTAAGAGTGACCAACAAGCAAATTGTCACTAGGTAAATTTGTAAAATATATTAATTCTATATGATGTATATTTTATTGTTTTAGAATTGCTTGGAATATTTTTATAGTATTACCTTATCATATGAATGTATGAACATGTGTGCATGCATTAATTACACATTAAACTTTATTGTTATTCTAAAGATATGAGCTAGGATTTTTAAAAGAAGATATGCATACTTTTTCTTTTATATTACTAATGTAATTTATTTATTGTGGTTACATCTATAAAGTGCATGTGCATTAGATTATTGACTTATTAATACTAATGTAATATAACTTACTGATATATATATATATATAATTTTTATATGATTCTTTAATGGATAAGCCTTATTTTAGAAATATTTTAAATATTGGTTCTAATATCTTAAAACAAAATCATTTGTATTTTTTTTTATTGCAGAGTCTTTAAAAGTGAAGAAACCTTTTCTTATTATAGTAGTTTTAGATTGTTAAAGTCATATGTTTATTATTTAGAGTAATTCTAGATATTTTTGCGATGTAGATTGTTAAATCTATTGTGAAGTTTTTAAGTGATAGTGACCTTGGGATTATAAAAAGAAACCAATGGGATGCTTATATGTAGAATCTATGGAGAATAGTAATGTAACTTATCTTATTAACTTAGTTTGATGCAAGTACAGATAACGTAGCCCTGTGTCTTGTATATATTTTCTATGGGCAGTGTTTTTCTTAGTATTATGTATTTTAATGTTCGAATGAGCTGAATAAATAGCCTGAACATTGTTCCTATATTTGAGGTCATTAGACAGAGAAGTCATACCTCTTCATTTACACTGTATCCATGTAGATTATTCCATATATTTTATGATGTTGAGTCTATATCTAGTTAATTCTTCATGCCTATGCATCATATCGCTATCTTAATTTCATCAGTTATTGCATCATACAGTGTTGTATTTATGAAGGAAAATAATGAATATTTTTTGAATTGTAGTATTGTTATTTTTTGAATGTAGATGAGATATGTTTTTTATGTTTTGGTTTAGGTCAAAATACAAATAAAATTGAACATAAATGTTAACAGAAAATATAAAGAATCATAGGTATTTTCATATTTTTATTAAACTATTTTTAAGAATATAAAAAGAGATGATGACTATTCATGAGATTTTGAATAATTTTGATTTTTAATTTTTACGTGCCAATGCATATTTTTTAAGAAAAATAGAAAACATCCAGAATGAATAAAATGGAATAGAATGGATGCTTATATTTTGTGAATATTATTTTATGTTTTAAACATACATGAAACACACACATGGGGATTTTATTTAGAGTAGTGCCAAGAAAAGTGTATAAAAGACACCAGTAATAATGTTTTATTAAAGTCAATTTATTTATTGAACAAACCAAGATTAATTTATTATAGAAATCTATGAACATATTTTAAAAATAAATGTTACTTCAATATTTTATATTTTTTATATTTTCATGTATACTTACAAAAACTATACATTTTTACTTTCAAATGCCTTTATTTGTGCCTCAAGACGATTCAAGAGGCATAAGTTTTACAATTCAATCAACAAGAATCATTACAAAGAAATTTAGGGAGTGTCGGTGCATGTCAAGTGCATCTGCACCCATACACTTGTTCAATGCATATGATCTTGAACATTCAAGTATAAATGTATGGATAGGTGAGTGGGATATTAATAGTTCCAGAAGTGCAGTGACACAAAATTCACCTGCCCTTCCAGACTTACACACACAAACCCAACTTCTTATGCTGAAATTATGGTTCACAAAACTGTCCAATTATATATGTCCATTTCTCCATTAGTTATTTGGAGACAAAAATGTTGTTATATTAACAGCAATGTTACACTTTCAGAACACTTCTATTCGTGTCTCATTATTATTTGGGGCCATAGCTTGAAAAAAACAAGGCAACTGCTTCAGTTGCAGTGGGAATATTGTCCTTGGATTGTCTAATTGTACAAGTCTATTTCACCATTTGAGCATTCCCAGTACTGTTATAAATGAGAAGGTGTTTGGATTGTCCAATTGTACAAGTCTATTTCATCATTAAAGCTCTCCCAGTTCTGTTATAAATGGCTTTATAGGCATATATGCTTATTTCTTGGTTTGTATGGCATATAACTTGTAGAGCAGTCCCTTTCCCTTCTATCTATTCCTAATCTTTTATTAATTTGTTCAGGCTTAACTACCTTCATTTCCTAGGATTTATCATCGTGATATGTTAGTGCTCTTTGGCCTGTTATAATTTCTAATTACTAATATATCAATTTGTTTATTATGTAAGGTAAGCACTACACTAGGAAAGGCATGGTCCTAGTTTGATCTGGTTCCAAGTCTGAATGGTTAGCCATGGCTGGCATGTCCTCTTGTCATGGTCCTTGGCATCATTTAACAATTTGAAGTATAATACCTCAATATTGTAATCAATACCCTTTTCAAAAGTTACCTTATTTTGTGCCAACCAGATGACAAAGTTAAAATAAGTTGCCAATCTAACACTGCCAAAGGAGCTCTTTTTAAAAGCTTTCACCATATACACCCAGGCCCAGTCTTTATCTGTGGTCTTTTGCAATGTCAGGTAGCATAGTTTATTCCAGGTCTCACATTCCTAAAGAATGTGGGAAATTGTTTCATCGGTTTTCTTGCACAGAGGGCATATCAGATCCATTTTATACCCCCACTTGTGGTGGAGGAATGCAGCCGTTGGTAGGGCCTCAAGGTTAACTTTAATTATAAAGTCTACTAATTTTGCCTCCAGCTTCCAGAACTTTGTTAACCCTGCAAGCTGCTTGATCCCTAGCTGAAGTCTAGTCTTAGTGATGGGACTGCTACCATTGATTAGAGCATGGGTGTCCCAATAGGAAAGCTTGCCATTGAAAAGGGAATTGGACATTGTTACATTTTTAGTCACGAGTGTGACCTGTTGCTGTAACCAAATGTTACCCTTTCTTGGGGGGGAGGTGGTCAGTGGGTTCAACCTCATTTATTGGTAGGGGGCTTTCCATTCTTGGATTATCCTAAAATAGTTTGGTTAAAATATTGTGGGCTTTCTGGATTAAGAAGGTGTTGATTGAATAAGAATCCGAGTCCATTTTGTGATTTAGGCCTTTGAAGGGAGTTGAGGCCAATTACTGCTGTTCTCATGCCCCAGCAAAGCCTCCTACATTGAGTCTCCACCTTTTTTATAAAGGTCTTAGTAGGGGAAAAACCGGCCAGAAAATAAGTGATTTTGGGTAGCACAACTGCATTTAATAGTGCGACCTTCCCCAACAAGGAGAGTGGCACCTTGGTTAGGGATATCACTGTGTTCTTAACCTTTGTGAGAATATTTTCCTCCAGCTCCCTTCTCATGACACTAGGAAGGGAGGCCAGGCTAAAGCCAAGAAACTTCTGGGGGCATGCTCAGAATCTCCCCTGGATCTGTTTTCCAGTTCTGATCGACCATGTGGCCGATTTTGCCTCATTAACTCTTAGACCTGATTCGGAACCAAATTGATGCAAGAGCTCCTCCAGCCTACCAACCTCATCCTGTGATGAGAGAAACACAGTCACATCATCCATGTAGGATATGTGGCAGACCCTCTCTCTCAGCAAAGGGATGGCAATTCCCTCAATGGATGCCTCAATGTGTAACAGAAATGGGTTGAGGTAAGCCATGAAGAGGAGTTCAATCAGTGGTGAGCCCTGTGGTATTGAAACAGGGCTGAAATCTTGGAGCCACTCAGCCATCCAGTGAGAGAAAGATTTCTCTATTCTGTAGAAGATTCTCGATCATTTGGAGATATGCCTGGGGCACTTGGAGTTTCTCCAGTATACTGAGTAACACATTGATCTGCACACAGTCCAAAGCACCGGCAAAGTCAAGTTGGACCACAACTGGCCGGACTATTTTATTCCTGCATACATGATCCACTATGAGGCGAAACCAACTGATGGCTTCTGCAGCCAAGCTCCCCTTCTTTGCAAATTGGAAGGCTGACAGTTTATCAATAATGATCTTCTGTATGTCTTCTTTGATGAGGTTTTAGATTGTTTTTATCAGTAGTGGAATCATGGAAATAGGTCACAGATTCCCCAGCTCACATGGACCTTGGGGTTTTTTGAGGAGGGGGACCATTGTGACAAGGTAAATCCCACTAATTTCCTGATTGCCATCAGCCAGTATATCCACCATCTTCTTAACAATCGGTATTGTGAATGAGCTCAGGTGCAGCAGAAGGAATTTTGAGATTCCATGCAGCCCAGGATGTCACATCAGGAAAGGCTCTAAGCATTGCCAGGATTCTGGCCTCAGTTATTTTGTGTGGTGTATTTGCCATGGAGAATGTTCTCCTAATTCTGTTAACACCATTGGGATTAAATTTTTTAATGTAATGCTGTCTGATCCTGAGCAGCATGGATGCACCAACATATCAGCATGGATGCACCAATATATTTGTTGCCATCTATCTCAATTGAACCTGGTGCCCCAGATTTGCTGTTGGTTCCAAGGGCCCACTTGAGATAACCCCAGATCCAGCAATGTTGGTGTTCAATGAATTGCTGAGCTCTTTTAATAGAGAGGTATTCGGCAACCTCCCTCTGTATAAGACTGTATTTAATTTTCAGTTCAATTATTTGGGGAACATTATGATCCTCATATGGCATATGTTGTAATTTATATGCAATATGGTCCAGTTCACTAATTAAGTGTATAGGACCCCTGGAATTCTGAGTGGATATATTAATGCTGTCAGCAAGGATTTAGTGAAGAGCCTCCAGCCTCTTATTGCAGGAAGGGACAACTTAATTCTATTGAAGGCAATGTATGACTCAGATACTAATTTAATGGTCATGTTCAATATAGTTAGCATGCAGGTCATTCTTTCTAGGGAGTTTGTAGGTTGATCATCATTGAGTACCAATATTTTGACAAGCACAGAATGATGATCCGAGAAGGCAACAGGGCATAACTTTGCCTCCATTCCCAGGATCAAAGTTAGGGATAGATATATCAGGTCAATCAATGAATGGGCCGACTTAGTATAAAAGGAATAATCACCTTCACGGAAAAACTGTTTACCACTCATAAGAGGCTGGCTAAGGTGGCCTGCATATTTGGCCTGAATTGATCATATTTGTGATTATAATCATCAATTATTAAGGTTGGGAAAGGGCTGGTTCTCAAGGTGCTATTGATTGAGTTTATAACACTAAATACAGTTTCAGGGTCCTTTGGAAGGTACAAATTTACTATGTTAAATGAGTGGCCTTTATCTTGTACTATTACAATTAGACAATTTAAATTGATCATCAAAATTTTGAAGAAGGAGATGGGATGATTTTTTATTTATGATTATAGCTACTCCGCCTGATGGAGTATTAGAAAAGGAGTAGTGTAGGTAACCCATAGTCTGTAGTAGATCAATGATTTTGTTATCATATCGAAGGTATAATTTAGTTTTGCATAAGCATAGTATGTCTGGGTTGTGCTGTTTCCAATATATCAGGGCATATGCCCTATTAGTGGTGTTCAAGCCCCTTATGTTCAGTGATGCAATATACATTATTGATGACCTAATACCCACTTGATGATGAGTTAGACTAGTCTCCAGGTGGGTCCCCTGGGTCAAGCTCTCCTTCTACTATGACCTCAGGAATAGAGCCTCCCTCTGATGCTGTGAGAGTAGAAGGTGTTTCAATCTCCTCAACTAGAGATATAAGTTCTGTGTGGCTATTTTCCAATGGGGTGATTTGCAAAGGGGAATCTTTCAGGCTGAGGGGTATTGGGCCATTCAGTAGTCTACCTGTGTTGGTGAACTAGTTTGTGTTTTCTTTCCCTTAGGTGGGCATTCCTGGTTTGCTGATTCATGTAATTCTATGAGATCCCCCACAAATTCTGATTTATCACAGTCTGTAGAAGGGGAAGATAATGGTTTAGGCCTCTTGGATCTTTTTGCCTTCATGCAATTGGGTCAGGTTGTGGATGGTGTTACAAGTTTATCTTCTGACTCTTGCTTGGAATTATTCTCGGGCTGTGCATTCTCAGAATTTTCAGACATGAATATGTCATTGTCTTGGGTGACTATCTGTTCTATTTCTTGCATTCCGGACCTACTATGATGATTCTGTTGCTTTGGCTTTCTTAATTGAAAGACCTCTGAGTTGGATATATTATTACTCATCATATTATTTTTTTGCAAACTGGATTGAATCATCTGGGGTCCTCTTCGGTTACATCTTTGGAATTTCTTGCCAGAAAAACCAAAAATAAATTTTTTTTCGCAGTCTCTCATTAGGTGTCCCCTATGGGAACAGTGGAAACACTGTGGGGAAACCCCTCTGAGAATAATCAGTAGTGAGGCCTCGCAGTACTCCACCAACCCAGGCACAGCCAATGGGGACACTCCTTTGGCAAGTAAAATTCTGAATTCTGCAATGTTTGTGAAAACCTCAGCTCCAACATTCCGAAGTTGTCTGTAAGCAAAGGAC
This sequence comes from Epiperipatus broadwayi, assembly GCA_028023455.1. Lineage (NCBI taxonomy): Eukaryota > Metazoa > Onychophora > Udeonychophora > Euonychophora > Peripatidae > Epiperipatus > Epiperipatus broadwayi. The sequence continues at coordinate 2,128,769 of JAQFVV010000113.1, forward strand.
GTAATTTTCCCATATGGTGCAAGGATTTGTTGAAGCTCTGATTGTTGAAATTCAACACCACAATTTTTGACCATTCCACCGATACACATCGATCTATCCAAGTCCACGGTCACCAAATATCTGCCTGCTAATGTTTTATACATGTTTCTGAAGGTTTCCTTGGCAAAGGGGTTGGTGAATTGCTTGGCCACATAGCAGTCATTTGGGTGAAATAAAACTTTATATATGGAGGACCATATCACTTTTGCCTTAAAGAGATCAAACAATGATTGGGTGGGGAATTTATAAAAGGATATGCTATGGTCTGTCATGGAAAAAATTAGGGTATTATTATTTCTGTAGGGTTGAAAGGACCTCATCAACAAGGCAGGTATTGACTGATTAAAGCAGTCATTGATGACCATATGAGATGTTGGAGTATCTTCTATAATTGGAGTCACTCCTGCTTCTTCTTGATCTGTGCTTTGGTCTTCATATTCATGATCATTATCCATGATTAATAGTGACTTAGCAAGTGTGCTTAGCCGGTTTGTTATTATCCTAATGTTGAGAGTTGTATTTTGTAGGATTTGTGTGTTCTGTGCCTGCTGCTGTCATTTGAGCATATGATAAGGGAGGTATGCTGCTTCTATTCTGAGTGATATGGTCATTGTTATATGTATCATTCTTACTTACTACCTTTGAATTGTTTCCTAAAGTCGGAAAATCAAAATTGTAATTGCTACTGTGATTATTGATTCAGTTCATCTTTCTGTCTTCATTTGGTGCCTTGTTTGATACTTGCCTCATGTTTTCAGTGTTATCACTAGAGTTGGAGAAATGAAAACTATATGAGTTTGCTTTGGGGCTGGGGGCAGATTTGGGGTTGGTGGTATTTTTATTTGTACTGATCTGAAGGTTATGGTAGTCATAGATACTTTCTTGAGACTGCATCTCTGGGTCTTCAACTTTGTTCACTGACAATGAGCATTGTGGGGAGTTTACTTTGGTTTTATTCTCTTCTATATGATTGGGAGGGGTAGGATTGTTAGAGTTTGAGTATAGCTTCACCTTATTTTTGGGTTTTTTAGGCATTTCAAACAGTTTCTTTGTTTGTTTTGGATCGACTTTTGGGATAATAGTTGTATCTGGTATATTACAGTGAGTTGATAAATTTGCATTAATGTAATTGTGATCCTTATTTGAGCTTGAAGCATTTTCACCTGTGGAAAAACTCATTGTTGTGGTCTTAGAATTGTTCCTCAGTGGATTCTGTGAGTGTAAAAAGGGTTTAGCACTTTTATTTGGCCTTATTTCTTTGATTTCGGGTTCAATTTTTAGTTTGTTACGATCTAGTGCTGATTTTCTGAAAAAAATATTTGTTGATGGTGCTGCTTTCCGGTGGTTTTTGTCCCATATCTTCCTTTATATTCATCCAAAAAAATTGGTTCTTGGGTCATTTTGTAGGTCTCACTAAATTGCATATTGTTCGATTTAAAAGTTGGAATCATCTCGCTAATTTCTGGGGTTTTTCTTGTCCGCCATGTTTTCCCGCAAACCGCAGCTTCCGTTTCGATACCAAATTGTCGTAATAACGGAAGTGCGCTAGTTTTTGCCTTGTAACTTTTTTGTTCTAGGGCTTTTATACTGGGTTTTTTCACAGTAATGTTCCTTTTTGAATTGTTTATTGAATTATTATCATTTAAAGTCCCGGGGTCTATTTTATTACTACTTTTTTTTTTCGAAGTCAGCTGCTGTGAATTTGCTATTTCCATTACTTTTACTGTCATGATGATTAAAATCTGAGTTACTACGGTTTTCTAAATTCATTTTCGGTGAATAACTGGGATTGTCAGGAAGTCTATTCTTGTTTATATTAGCTTTTTCACTTTTGCTCTCAATGGTTGCTTTTGTCTTGTAACCAAGTGAATCTTCTAAACCATCTGCTTTGGCTATAGCCTTGTTGAAGGCAGCCATTTCCATGCTCACACGTAATCGTAAAACTTAATTTTCCTCGCTGAAAATTAGCTTTTTTTTTTTATAAAAGGTTTATGGAACAATAGTGATAGTACTTACTGATAAAACTATTGACTTCAAAAACTATACATTTTAAATATGAATTAATGGATATTTTATTAAATTATAAGTGTATTTTTTAAAATTATTATTATTATTTTAAATAAATGTGCAAAAGTTTATAAGTCAGAGTAAAGGCTTATTTACTTGTTGATTTATTTTTATTTTCAATGTGGAAATATGTAATTTTAATATTATTTTTTATTAGTTTAGTATTTGTTATGTTCTGTCGTATATAATTGTAAATATTGTATATAGTTTGTTAAAAGTATAGAATAATAAATTTTGTTAAACTTGTTTTTATAAAACTTTGTGTTATGTTGATTTCTTCACTACAAATATATGATTGCCAGATACTAAACCAAACGTAATATTTGCACAGTACAGATATAATTATTTATTTAAGAAATCACAATGCTTCAGAATATAATATATTTGAGAAATTTCATTTTGCAATAATATTATTATTACGGTCATAATTAATTGCCACATATTTTCAGATTATATCAGATTATACACATATTCTGTTTAAGATGCCATATAAGAACTAAAAGATGATGATGATGCTGATGATGATGATGATGATTATTATTATTATTATTATTATTATTATTATTATTATTATTATTATTGGTTACCATAATATTAAATAATGGATAACATTAATAATTAATTAATTAGGCATAAAACTATTATTTATTATTATTATTAGTTAGGTGTAGTTGAGGATAATGCAAAATTCCTTATCAGACTTGACTACAGAAGATTATAAATTGATTCAAAGTATTTTTAAAAACCTAAGATTATTATAGTTATATTATTTTAACAAAGAGATTAGAATTTATTTATTAACATTATATTAAGTTGATTGTTATTATTTTAAAGTCATAAGAATGCTATAAATTTATTATTATTTGAAATAATAGGGGGGTAGTGTTTTTATGCCAGTGAGATTATATTTTGTGGGATATTAACTCAATGTAATTCTTTATTGCTTGTACTCCATTTATTGTCTCATGATTTATTAATATTTTATTTATTTAATTTTACATAAACCGAACCATTTTATTATTTATTAATCAGTAATATCTAGTTAAATAGTAGAGATTATCATAGGATACAACTTTAAATTATTGATTATAGTAAGATTATATGTATTTTAGCTGAGCATAAGCTTTTATCTGAGCTAATCATATTTTTCTTATCATTATAATTCCAGAAGGTGAGGGTACAATATATATATATATATATATTGTTTAAGTGTTATCTGCTTTATATATATATATATATAAAAGCAGATAACACTTAAACAATATCAATCTCAATCTGTGGAAAAAATAATTGCCTTTAAATAATAAAAGTGGAAATCTACTTTTATATATAGTCTAATATGTTTATATAGACACTAAAGATTGAAATTTGATTACAAAGAGTGAAATTATTAATTCAAAAAAGTTTAAATAAATCTCATTAAACAGGTATATAGAACCTATTCTGAAAGCAGACTAACAAATAGTCAATGGTAGCTTTCAAACTGCACTCCACCTATGTATTACTTAGATAATAAAGCTAATAATGCCTCATTCCAATTAGTTAAATAATGTAATTATAAGTATGCGACTTTTTTTTCCGCATTAAATAGTGAAGCTATAATTTTACTCTAATTTATAATAGCTTTGCTAAGCACTTTCGAGATTTCATGTTTGAATCTCATACTCATAGCTTTGTAACTAACGATTGTTATGATTATGCAAATGCGTTTGAATTTTTAATTAGTCCATTGTTTAGAGAGAGCAAAACATGCCTCTCTTCTATTAATGGCATTAAGGTCATTTGCTATATATAAAGCTTCTTTAACTTTTCTTTTGGCATCATTTTTTTCTGTACAAATTATTTGGGCAGAACTAGGTTCAAATACATGGCCTGTAGCTGCTTGGTGGTCCCAGAATACTGAAGATCCTTCATTTTTATTTTTGACCCTATTGTAGACATACCTATGTTGATAAATTCTTGTGTTCAGGTTAGCCCGAGTCTCACCATAATATGATGCATGGCAGCCTAATTGAGGGCATGCCATTTTATACACCACATGAGGGGCTTGATCTTTATTTGTTTTATCTTTAGCATTGTTTATCAGCCGGTTAGTGTTGGGAGGTGTTCTGAAACTAAATTTAAAATTGTTAGCCAATGTTTTTGCAATATTTGATGTTACATTAGGTACAAAAGGAATTGTTAGGTATTTCATATTGTCTTTAGGCAATTTATTTCTTAGTTTTCTATAAAATATTTTAATTTTCTGATTAAAAACAATGGACTAATTAAAAATTCAAATGCATTTGCATAATCATAACAATCGTTAGTTACAAAGCTATGAGTATGAGTTTCAAACATGAAATCTTGAAAGCGCTTAGCAAAGCTATTATAAATTAGAGTAAAATTATAGCTTCACTATTTAATGTGAAAAAAAAAGTCGCATACTTATAATTACAATTTTATTTGTAAAGAGAAAAACAATTTATTAAATAATGTAAATATTGTAGCTATGCATAGATAACTACAAGCATTAAATATGAGCATTAAATATGACAATAGTAATTAACTATTTTTAATTCTAAATCTTTAGTAAATTAAGTATTAAGTTTTATTCGAATGGTATACATATGTGTCTTCACATTTTATCTTAAACAAAAAAAATAAAAGAAGAAAAAAGGCTTTTGTTAATTAATTGTAAAATTAATTTTTGTAAATTTAATTTTTGTAAATTGGAAGATTTCGCAAGTACTAATGTATAATAGGAATTGTGGACTTAATCAGTGAAGTATTACATAGCTTTACGCTCTCAAACCTAACCGCTTCAGCTTCACCTATTTATATAGAAAGTAGGTTGAAGTAAAGAAGGGATTCCCCTCTTTTCTTCCAATGCGTAAGCTTGTGGTTAAGACCTGTAGAGGTCCCTACCTTTGCATTTTCAATGGCACATGCTTTAGGCTTATTGCCTTAGTAAATATTAAAAAGAAAAATTAAGTGAAATAGTTTTATAAAAGTTTTTAACTCTGCAATAGAATTTATAACCAAATTTTATTTATAAAAATGTGGAGTTTCAGAATAAATTTGTAGTACTAAAAAAGGTAATATTTTTCTTATTTTCTCTGTTTTTCTTTTTCTATTTCCAATTATGATTAATCATCATCTGTTCTATTTCCAGCAATTTTTAAAAATCAAGCATTAATAATAGTTAATGAGGATCTAATTAAGCTCGTTATTGATAAACACGTTACAGAGTTGGATAGAAATAATTAAATTTTATAAGCTATAAAAAACTGCCATAGTAAATTAAATTCAGCATACATTTAACAGAGGATGTTTTAGAAGTAGAATACATTCATATTAGCAGAGAGTGGTGACTATTAGGCTTTTTTTTATTGCAAAGACCATTCAGACCATGTATATCTGCACTAAAAGTTGCAACAATATAAAAAGTGCATTATTTTTTAAATATGTGGTAATTTCATATATATATATGTAATATATTATAATTCAATGTCTGTATTTCTTCAAAGCAATATATGTAATTATATAATTGAATATTTATAAATACAGTAATCAGATGTATTTTAACATTTTTATCCACAGAGTAGTGCTTTCGACTATCCTTGTAGTCTTTTTCAACTAACACTTTGAAAGACTAACCTTCCCACAATTCCATGATCTTAACATTTTCTACTTGCCTGTTAATTAAGTCATGTTTGTATTTGTATATTAGCATAGCTTCTTCTATTTTTCTTCTATTTTTTTCGCAATATTTTAATGTTGTTTTAATTGAAGTTAAAACCATAAATACATACATGAATTATTATAGTCATAAAAAATAAATGCTGAAACATTATTTGCATCTGTTAAAGGTTTCAGCCTATTATGTTATTATTATCTACTTTGCAATTTTGATTTAAAGTGTTAATTGACAAAGACTACAAGGATAGTCAAAAGTGCTACTAAGTGGATAAAATTTTAAAAATATATCTGATTACTGTATTTATAAATATTCAATTATATAATTAAACACACACACACACATATATATATATATAAACTTTATAAAAATAGTTTGCAAAAAACTTTTTTGGTAAATGCCTGGCTACATGGCAACCCTACGACAAAATGATGTTGACCAGCCTGTACATAAAAGCATGATCAAGAAAACTAAACTGCTCTATCCCAGTTCTATCATATATAAAAACACTCAAGTAAGAAGCAAAACAGATCTACTGATGCCTAATAATGACTAGCTAAAATATGAGTTATTCATGTATGTAATTCTGATCATGGAAAAAAAATACTGTGAGCTATTCAATTATCTTGCAAAGAACCACATGGAAAAGATTATTTAGTTTTAATCCCATCATAAGAGCAGTAATCAATGGACTAAGAACTTATTTAAAACTTCATTGACAAATGGAAAATAAGAAACACATCCCAGTGATTATTATAGTCAGACAATAAAAGTATCACTTTTATATAACTGCCTTTTTGTAGTCAATGACAAAGACTAAAAGTAGGAATAATTATTTATATACCCATAATATTGTATAAACATTTATAATTATTTTTATTCTCAGTTATTAATCACTAACTCATATCATTTTTTAAATATTAACCCACCTATTCTCTCTCTCTCTCTCTCTCTCTCTCTCTCTCTCTCTATATATCTCTATATATATATATATATATATCTAAAGCAAGCAAACATATATATATATATATATATGTTTGCTTTAGAATAAGGTATATATTTATGTTATATAATTTTTTGTGTGTGCATCATCTAATATCTAATTGAGGAATTGGATATATGTATAATTAATTATCATTATTCACATATGTAATTCAACATTGATAGGTCTTCTGGGGTAATAAAATACATATTTATTTGTGTGTGTTATCTAATTTATAGGAAAAGAAAAAAGTAATGTAATGTATCATTACCTAGGAATACAGATGCTTTGTCTAATCCTGTAACAACAATTGTTTGAGACAATGTAAAGATAATTTGTGTGTTACTACTGGAATAAAATTTTTATTGCTATATATGTATTTTTGCTTTATTCACTTTTCATTTATGCATTCCCTAAAGTTAACAGAGTTATACAACATTGCTACTGAGTTTTATCAATCCCAATGATATAATTCTGTTTTAACGGGATCTTTATTAAAGGGTATAAATTCAAACCTGGGTTGCTAGTGGTGCCATTCTGGGTCTTTATTAATATAACCAGCCAAAACTGATAAATATTTTAGTCACCTTACTACCATAGGTTAAATCACATGATGAGAAGAAAATATTATTATAGCAGTTAACACTATATATATATATATATATATTGTAACGAGCATAGACGTTCATTACATTGGGTTTTTTTTTAAATTTATTAAACATGGAAGTAAATTAAAAAGTTCGCATTTAAAAATTTTCTTTAAGAATTAAAAATTGAAATTAAATATCATCTTAAACTCTTATATATTAATTAAATCGCACAGATAATGAAAAATTATTAAAATAAAACTTTATTAAAGAAAAAGTATTTTAAAACTAAATTTTAAAAAGATTTGGAGATGAAATTATATCTTTAAATTTATCTTTAAATATATTTTTGATTTGGAAAACAGGTTAATTAATCAGAAATGGAAATGATTGTTAATTAGTTAAATGTAAACCAGCCTTCGGCATTTAAATGTAAAAACACCGGTCAGATAAGAAAACAATAGAAACTGTTAGCAAATAAGAAGAAATCCCTATGGAATCGGACCGCAGCGAAAGGACCATCGCATCGGTGACGTAATGTAAATTCAATCCTTCACATTAATATAAAAGGAAAATTTGGAAATTATTAATCAGTGACTAGTTATTGATGATTATTACGATGTAACAGCTAGGTGTTAGTGCTGAGGGGATTGAAAAAGACGCACAGCTTCAATCCCTTCAGTTCTGCTAAGAAAGGAAGAAAAATGAGCCATCGTTTCTACATTGAGGACCAACTACACTAAAAAAATCTCCGGATGGATAAATAAATCGGCCAACAGGATACCAATCTTCGGACGACGTGGGAATTCACGTTCAAACGGCAAGGAATATATGAAGATGAACTATTTAAATAACCGTAAGAACTTTAAAATTTATGAACAGTAAATTAAAACTTTCCAGATTTAAATAATTGCAATATTATTCTATCTGACCGATACTATTTATTAATTAGTTATAATTTTATTTAATGTATTTATTTTGTAAAATCATTTCCATTTATTTATTTTTTGTTCTTTTAAGTTTTATTATGATTTTTGTTTTCCGTTAAATTAATTATAAAAATGTTAAACTTAAGTCGGGCGTGAATGGCTGTATAGATTCGTAAAGTTATATTAGGGGAGGGTAATCTTAGGTTATTTATGTCGTTGTTAGATTGGGTCAATGGATTGGATATATTGATGTAGTTAGTAGATGTAATCGGAGATTCGCTACGGGCAGAATCGTTTATATATACGCCGCACTCACCCGTTTGCCTATGGAAGGAATTATAAGACGGAGAACGCAGTTCCTTTCTATGGAGTTTTTTTTTTATTGTTCTTCTCGTTAGATAGATGTAATATTCCTATCTGATTGAGAGTCAATGTCTTTTCTTAATTCTTTTGGTGCTGCCGTATTTCGTATTACATTGAATACATCGATGTATCAGATGGATTGATGCCAGTTTGACTGCGAATTTTAGCCTAAGGTTAAATAGGGATAGAATATTTTAATTTCAATGCAAATCTATGTAGTATTCATACTCGACCCTAAATAAAAATGCATTAAATTTAAGTTGTTTATAGACGCTTGCATGGATTGTTTATCGGTTAACTATGTTTTGCGTTTTCATATTTGATCAAAATATATAGACATTCGATAAATAATGATACCTTACGGTGAGTATCTAAAATGTATTTATTCGGATGTCTTTTAAGTTATTGGTGACAATGCAAGTATCTTATGGTGAATACTATTGGGTTACATATAAATTTCCCTCCGCAATTGTCAGTAATCAATAATTTTATATTTTGATCGCTTATGTTTACTTTGGAATGTTTTTAACCGTGTAATCTATGTAACCGATCTATAGCAACTTATTATAACAAGCTTTTATAATCCCATCTGTGCGAACTTAATTAAAATGTAAAATTAGAATATAATAGTAATTAAAGGTAAATTAAAATCAAAATCAAAGTTAAAAATAATGTTAAATGTTAAAATGTAAACTAATACTAAAATAATTTTAAATCTTATATATATGTGCATAAATAAATGTTTGTATGTTAATTACTGGCAGTGGCTTATTTTATTTATTTTTTAATGTTGAAATCTAATTAGATAAGATCTTATATTATTTAATCTCTGCTATTCCACTGAGCTAGTGACATGGGCTAACGACCGGATGCAAAATTTAAAAGGAAAAAAAAATTTTTTTTTTTTTTTTGACTTACGTATCTGCCTACTTTATAAATTTTTCTAGGTTCAAATGCCTAGATGGCGCCCCGTAGTGCAGATTACGGTAAGTCGCATTTTCCGGATCGTTACAATGGCGAACCAACTCGGGCCGATCTTTAATAAACCACAAATACCCTGAGCAAATTTTGTCAAAATGAAATATTTTTATCTGTTTACATAAAGTCGTATACTTTAAATCTGATAAAAGCACTGCCAGAAAGAAATAGCACATATATTAAAAACCAACGGAAAGATATAAAAAAATTTTAAAACTAATTTTTGTTAAAAAAAAAACAAAAAGTCAAAAGGTTGCAATAAATATGTTTTTTTTTTGTTGTTGATATATATTATGCTTTAACGTGTATAGGCGCGCACAGCCACGTAAGTTTATGATCGAAATGTGGTGCCTTACGATGAGTACCTTTGGGAATTACTTCAGTGTAACCCTATTTATGCATTTCAATCAGTCATAAATAAGTTGGTGGTATTTATAATTGTGCTGCAAATATACACGTTTAAACCCATTATTTCTTAAAACATATTTATCTCAATGCAACCTTCTTTAAATAAATAATTTATAAAATAACTTGCTTGTCATGCCGTGTGTAAAAATAAAATGTATAAAATAAAATAGAACTCTTGTGGGGAAGGGTGTAAACGTAAATGGTCCATAGGTAAGCGATAGTCAACATTTTCTTTTTCTTTTTGTATATAGTCTTTTTGTAAAATTATTAACGGATGTTTTGTAAATGTCTTCGTCAATCGTGTACCGTAATTACTAACCCTAAGTAAAATATTTTTTTTTTGATCATTTTTTTTTTTGTAACGATCCGGAAAATGCGACTTAACGTAATCTGCACTACGGGGCGCCATCTAGGCATTTGAACCTAGAAAAATTTATAAAGTAGGCAGATACGTAAGTCAAAAAAAAAATTTTTTTTTTTTCCTTTTAAATTTTGCATCCGGTCGTTAGCCCATGTCACTAGCTCAGTGGAATAGCAGAGATTAAATAATATAAGATCTTATCTAATTAGATTTCAACATTAAAAAATAAATAAAATAAGCCACTGCCAGTAATTAACATACAAACATTTATTTATGCACATATATATAAGATTTAAAATTATTTTAGTATTAGTTTACATTTTAACATTTAACATTATTTTTAACTTTGATTTTGATTTTAATTTACCTTTAATTACTATTATATTCTAATTTTACATTTTAATTAAGTTCGCACAGATGGGATTATAAAAGCTTGTTATAATAAGTTGCTATAGATCGGTTACATAGATTACACGGTTAAAAACATTCCAAAGTAAACATAAGCGATCAAAATATAAAATTATTGATTACTGACAATTGCGGAGGGAAATTTATATGTAACCCAATAGTATTCACCATAAGATACTTGCATTGTCACCAATAACTTAAAAGACATCCGAATAAATACATTTTAGATACTCACCGTAAGGTATCATTATTTATCGAATGTCTATATATTTTGATCAAATATGAAAACGCAAAACATAGTTAACCGATAAACAATCCATGCAAGCGTCTATAAACAACTTAAATTTAATGCATTTTTATTTAGGGTCGAGTATGAATACTACATAGATTTGCATTGAAATTAAAATATTCTATCCCTATTTAACCTTAGGCTAAAATTCGCAGTCAAACTGGCATCAATCCATCTGATACATCGATGTATTCAATGTAATACGAAATACGGCAGCACCAAAAGAATTAAGAAAAGACATTGACTCTCAATCAGATAGGAATATTACATCTATCTAACGAGAAGAACAATAAAAAAAAAACTCCATAGAAAGGAACTGCGTTCTCCGTCTTATAATTCCTTCCATAGGCAAACGGGTGAGTGCGGCATATATATAAACGATTCTGCCCGTAGCGAATCTCCGATTACATCTACTAACTACATCAATATATCCAATCCATTGACCCAATCTAACAACGACATAAATAACCTAAGATTACCCTCCCCTAATATAACTTTACGAATCTATACAGCCATTCACGCCCGACTTAAGTTTAACATTTTTATAATTAATTTAACGGAAAACAAAAATCATAATAAAACTTAAAAGAACAAAAAATAAATAAATGGAAATGATTTTACAAAATAAATACATTAAATAAAATTATAACTAATTAATAAATAGTATCGGTCAGATAGAATAATATTGCAATTATTTAAATCTGGAAAGTTTTAATTTACTGTTCATAAATTTTAAAGTTCTTACGGTTATTTAAATAGTTCATCTTCATATATTCCTTGCCGTTTGAACGTGAATTCCCACGTCGTCCGAAGATTGGTATCCTGTTGGCCGATTTATTTATCCATCCGGAGATTTTTTTAGTGTAGTTGGTCCTCAATGTAGAAACGATGGCTCATTTTTCTTCCTTTCTTAGCAGAACTGAAGGGATTGAAGCTGTGCGTCTTTTTCAATCCCCTCAGCACTAACACCTAGCTGTTACATCGTAATAATCATCAATAACTAGTCACTGATTAATAATTTCCAAATTTTCCTTTTATATTAATGTGAAGGATTGAATTTACATTACGTCACCGATGCGATGGTCCTTTCGCTGCGGTCCGATTCCATAGGGATTTCTTCTTATTTGCTAACAGTTTCTATTGTTTTCTTATCTGACCGGTGTTTTTACATTTAAATGCCGAAGGCTGGTTTACATTTAACTAATTAACAATCATTTCCATTTCTGATTAATTAACCTGTTTTCCAAATCAAAAATATATTTAAAGATAAATTTAAAGATATAATTTCATCTCCAAATCTTTTTAAAATTTAGTTTTAAAATACTTTTTCTTTAATAAAGTTTTATTTTAATAATTTTTCATTATCTGTGCGATTTAATTAATATATAAGAGTTTAAGATGATATTTAATTTCAATTTTTAATTCTTAAAGAAAATTTTTAAATGCGAACTTTTTAATTTACTTTCATGTTTAATAAATTAAAAAACAACAACAATGTAACGAACGTCTATGCTCGTTACAATATATATATATATATATATGTTGTGTGTGTATGTGTGTAACTATATAACTGAATATTTGTAAATACAGTAACTAAATAATTAACAAATATTCAGTTATATAATTACGTATATTGCTTTAAAAATACAGACATCGAATAATATATATATATTGTACTGGAATCTTATTCATCTTCTATGACCAAGGCAAACTTGGTTACAAATGTGACTCCAAGTAAATAAACTAATGGCTTACTGATCCAATCATAAACAATAATGAGCATACAGAGGGACATTATCAGTTTAAACCCTATTGCTGATAATGATTATGGTATAGTTCTCAATATTGAACTACCAAATATATTCCATTAAGTTAAAAGCAAGTAAAAGTTAACAACTCCTTATGATATTTAAATACCACTGTTGGTTGTAATATTTTGTTGCCTATTTATCTGATGTGGTGTAAACCAAAGAATTTAACATATATTAAAGTTTTATGATTATTAATTAACAAAAAAATAACTAACATAAACATGGATAATAATTGAAAAAATGATGTAGGACTTAAGAAATGTGGAGTCATATAGAGTTAAAATAACAAAATACCATTATATTTTTATAGAAGTAATATAATTTTCTTCTTCTTCCTTTTCCTATGTATTGATTGCTACTTTTACATATCATACCATTTACAATTTTCTTAAACACTTTATCAATACTATTTTTACATCAAAACTGTATGTTTTATTTGGTTTTATTTTGTGTATTTAATTATGTATATGAATATGTGTAGAAGTGTATTAATTATATAATTATATATTTGAATATTGTAGCTCTGATGATGACTGCAGGACAGTCAAAACTATTATAATAAAGTTTTGATATAAAAAATAGTATTGATAAAGTGTTAGTTAAAATTGTCATGTAACAAAGGAGTGATATGATAAAGAAACTGAGGAGATAAAAATAAAGTCAAAAATCAAGAAACCAAAATATTACACCCTCCCTTTCTAACATTAAATATTTCATTAAATATTAATACTAAATGCTTATAAAATTTTCAACTAACATTTGTAAGCAATTCTCACGTAAGGTTTTAGACCATTAACAAAAAATTTTAAAATTTTGGCGCTATTTCACTTTTCTTTTTTTTTTTTTTTTTTAGTTAAATGCAGTTATTCACCACTGACACAGTATGATTTAATTACTTGTGCCCATTCAGGTCACAATATATAAACATAAACTATATAAAACTTTAAAACCTAAGTGATAAATGAAGAAAAAAATACATTTTTTTGTTTCCTTTTTTCACCAGGGCACATACATTCTGTGACACTGTTTATATGTCATTACATGTCTTAATATTTTTTTTTCAATTTCTCATTAATCTTAGGGTATTTTTTAAGTAACATCCCATTGTAAATTCAACCAATCTATTAAATGAATATCTATAAATGGCTGTCTAATTATTTTTAACTCAGATATAAAAACAAATGAAAAAGCAAATGTTAATCATATAGCAATTTGCCAGCTATTTGCTGTTCTTCTATAATGGCTTACTTAATTAAAGGCTGTTTACCTCATTTTTATCGTTATAATATAATGAAATGTTTATAAATATGTTTTGATATATATATAGTTACTGCGTATTTAAAGTGATTTGCTGAAATGTATTTATAATACAATTTACTTTCAATACCATTTAAAAAGAACAACATAAAATTAATGATGGTAAAGTATTATCTTTTTTTAATAGTTAAAATAATAAAAACTTTTTTTTTCTTATTTATTTTTCTAAAAGCTTTTTTCATCTTTCAAATTAATAGAAATTATGGCATCATTACTGAAAAATGGTATTCTCTATATCTGATTGTAATGGATTAGTTTACTATTGTGAAATATCTTAAGCCTATTTATAATGCTGACATGGAGATATTTAAAAAAACAACCAAAAAGCTAATATAATAAAAAAGTTAGTAATATATATGTGTGTGTAAGCTGCAGGCACGCATACATATATTTGTAATTTTACAAATAAGCTCCTATAATCTATGAAGATAAAGCCTTTCAGAGCAAGACCAATTTATAAAAATTACCTAGCATAAATAACATTCATCCATATACAAACGCACATATGTATGTGTATATTTATCATTTTCTAAAATAAGTATTGCTTATTTTCTAAAAACAAATCCCACTTACTCCACTGCCATCTTCTCCATGCTAACAAGGTATTGCTCTATATTTTAAATATTCATAACTTCCTATCACCTATTTTTCATAACTGCCGTTTATTTTTAATCTTTATCAATCTCTACTATTTGATTTTAGATATATTTCATATATACCGAAAATTCGGTCAATGTTACCTAATTTTTGTTAACTTACCCTCGCTACTACCAAGTCATATTGGTAGCAAAACTGATTCAGTGAATTCTTCTATAATGCTTAACTATTTCTACTACTGCTAATTTCATCCACATAGAAACACAGTTAGTAGTAATTCTGTCTGCTAAAATAAATTAATTGTCAAGCGTTGGTGGCTGAATTGTTAGCACGGGGTTCGCTTCCCGGCCGACGCTTTAACACATGAAGTGAATTAATTAAATGCCATTCATTACATCATTAATTCATTATAGTTTACAGTGAAATAAATGAATTTAGGGGTAATCTATTCTAAGTACATAGCAAAGATCAAAATTAGCGTCAAAAATAATTTTAAGCTGAAAAAATATATATAATATACCCATAAAATGTATTGTTTTATATATATATTACTCTATTATATTCTAAAGAAAACTAAAAAAATTTTTTTTAAAAAATACAATGCATCTTGGGAATCATTTGTCTCTTACTGTATCTTTATTTATTTGTTTTCACAGAATGTATGCTGGTATCGAGATTATTTAATACATTTGTAAAGAATATTACACATAGGAAAAAGAAGTGTGTATTTAATTAAATATATATATATTAATCTTTAAAGTGGTTTAAAGGTTATATCTATGCTAGAAATAATCTCCGTTTTAATAAATGATTAGTGATAATCATTGTTGTATTTATCTAGAATGGATTGCATCAATGTTATGAGCGAAGTCAGTTTGACACTCATAAATCAAAGTCTAAATTTGCATATACTATTGATTTCAGAACTTCTGCTTTCTTACAAGATAGCTTTCAGTATCAGTTCTGCTTGAGCTAGTATCCTCACTATGTCTTGTAATGATATGTAAACCAGTTCTTTTTCTGAATTCAATGAATCATACTTTACTAGTAATAAATTGCTTTGCAAAAACACAAACAGCACTAGAAGATATAGCAAAAATTCTTCCAATAATTTTGGATACTCAAGCTGTCATCCTTTTCATTAACTGTGCATTTTTACTCCACCATTTTTTTCTAAAATGGTAGTGTGTTCCTTTACAGCTTTGTCTTTTATAAATTATATTTTTATACTTTTTGATAGTCATCAATTTTTGCCATTATCTTCTAACTCAAGAATGAAATTAATTTTTGTATACACATTAAAAAAAAATTACAAATAAACAATAAAGTTGAACAAATTGAGAATAACAGCTAAATGATAACAAATTTACAAACTATGATAATGATGTCTAACACTTTATTCAAAGCTTAAATCCTATGAAATTATCTGCGCATATATGTATATCAGTCAATAGTGCTTGTTCTTGCTTACTTATTTCAATCAATAGTATTCATCAATTTACCAATTCCATGCTTTGAATTTAGATAGTCTTAATGTTAACATTAAAATATGCAACTTATGAAAATGCTTTTACAAAAATTGTAATAGGTATTTCATAGAAAAATCTAAGTCAGTTAAATTGATAATTTAGTTGTTTTTTTTTTCATATGTCATAGCATCTGCCAGGAGGCGAACCCACAACAACCATCTGCAACCAACTGCTTGTTTGCAAGGCGGCTGCACTGACCTCTTGGCTAACAATGCTTGACTGATAATTTAGTTTTAGCATTTAAATATACACTACTTTTATTACATTTTTGGTTTGAATTTTTTTATATATTAAAACTTGATCATATTTCAAGTTTGTTGCTTATAGCTCATGTCTAAAATTATTACATTATACACATTTATGAAAATAGTTTTAAGTAAGTTATACAATATGTATAACAGAACATGAATTAATTTGATCTTAGTTTTTACACGTATATATCCATCTCTTTTGTCATATTTTCAATTTAATTTTTTTTATATCAATGTTAATATATTTCAAATTTGTTTTTACTATGATTCATGCCAATTTTCACATTATATAGATTTAGGATATATTTTAAATAAATATACAATTTGTTTTAAAGTTTTTATTTTTATTAAAAATAAAAAAAGATATGCAAATTATATTGATAATTTATTTTTAGTATTTAAATATCCATCATTTCTACTGGGTTTTCATTTTGAATTTTTTTACTTCTCCTATCTAAAATTACTACAATAAACACACTTAGGACAAAACTTTTAAACAAAATATATACAATATTTAACTGCTAAAGATAGAAAGAGTTGTATTAACTAAACTCATAATTAAGTTTTATGCAGCAAAGATGTCTGTTATTCTACTGTTCATTGTATAACTTTGTATTTGTTCTATAAACTTTAATTTTATGACAAAAAGAATTTGGTCTACTAGTCAAGCATTCTAAAAGCATTTGTTATTACAGACCTCAAAATATATTAAAAACATTTCTTACAACATTCTTATGTCTATCCTTTCTGTAAGATTATTTAATTTGATAAATATTAACCTTTTTTTGTTGTAAAATATATAAGAAAATAGCTCAATTAATTCAAATGTTTTTAAATATCAAATATATAAACTTAATAGATTCTTTCTCTTCATATCTCTGAACAATAATTCTATCTTATAAACTGATTTCTGTATGCTTTTGCCAAATACTGTTGACAAATATATATCTAATATCTTACAAATAAATAAACATACACAATTAAGGAGCTCATCAATATCTTAGTTAATAAAAAATCATATATTCAACATCCAGATCAATAAATTTGCTATAAACTTGTAATTTTAGAGCATAAAAAATTATAGAGCAAAAGTTCAACAATGTATTTTTAATGATTTTATTTACTTTTGATATACTAATCTGTTGTTATATACATTTTTCCAACTTTTATTTTCATATATTTTTTAAATTTTTTTGCTTATTATTGGTTTTAGTTACTTTTATTTTCATGCTCTTTTGAATCTTTTCTTCCCTTTTTTGATTTCTGTTTATTTTCTCTAAATTTATATGCTTCATGTCTTATATTTTCTTTCCTTTTTTGTTTATTCTTTATTTTCTTTATAGTCTTTTTTAATATCAATAATTTTAATAAATATTTTATTCTTTCATATCTCTCTTTTTATTATTAATTATTTATTATATCTTATTTTTATTGTTATTTATTACTTGAATCTTCTCATTAAACTTTTATATTTTTTTAGTTTTGAAAATTTTTATCATAAAATTTTGGAATGGTATTATAACAATGCAAGCACTTCTTTTTTAAACATATTTAACCTTCTCTTGATGCCAATTATATAAAACAGATACATAGCTAAATATAATGAATGAAATGATTATAAAGGCATATAGTCAAGAAAAGTTCCATTATTATAATGATTTTGAAATTATGACATCAACACATCATGATTGCTTTAATAGCCAATAATTAAAATATAAAAATCAAGCTATATATCTATATAAATAAAAAGCAGCAACTACCACAAATTAATTAAAGCAATGCTTTCTACATTGCTTTCAAAAAGGCTGACTATTTATTGTCAGATCCTTATCTTACTGGGAACATTCAGATTCAGAGCATGGACCCCAATGAAGGATTTATTCCCATTGTATAGCAATTAGGTGCTAGCCAATCAGGCAAGGAATCTGGACTAGTCCACTTCTGAAGCTAAGGTTAAATATGACATCCTTTCCCCTGTATAAAATTAATCTTTGAGAATGTAGTCATCGAGATATGCTGGATGTATATTGCCCACTTTGTTGGTGGCTCCCATTTATTGCTGTTCCTGACTTCTTTTTCCTCACTTGATGAACTTGTTTCCACCTTCACTTTGATTTCCATGTTTCCTGCTTGATGTACTTGTCCCAGGTGAGTTACTGCTTTTGTCAGCTTCAGTGTGATTCAGTCTCAATTGTTTGAGATGCATTCCAGATACAGATTTTAAATATTTTCTCGTATCACACTTATGAATTAAGAGCTTGTTTGAGCTATTGGTATGCTCTCTATATTACATATTTGTAAATACAAGCTTATAAAAGCAATGCCACGCTATATACGACTTGCTTTATTGATTACTAAAATAGGTTTAGATAAAATGTTTATAAATATTTACTGTTATGTTAAAAGCTTACAGAAAATAGCCATCATCATTTAGGTATATTCATAATAAAAACAAGATCTAAAGTAAAAAAAAAAAAAAATTTAAGAATCATACATTAATACAAAACTGAGACAGTGAACAAAAAAATTTAAAAATAATAAGTGATATCACAATAAAAAGCTCACAGTCTTATTTAAATATCAGTTGGTAAAATGTTAAACACTAATAAATATTTAATAACAAATAAAAATTTTGATATTTCATTTACAGATAGATATAAAATAGCCTTCATGTAGAACATTGCAAGATTATGGCTTCTGTAATAAATTATTCATGAAAGAGCACTTGCCGCCATTCATCAAGACAGATATTAGAGTTTTAGCAGTTTTTATTTTATATTATAGCCAAATTTAATTAAATATATATTTACTAGCAGTAATAGCATGAGCCAGTGACTTAATAATTCTGAATCTATTTGTAATAAAAAAGATTTAGCGATTTCTTGTTCAAACGCCAGATTATAGACATAGAAAGAAAATGTGCTAATCACTATGTGATACGGCTATTATATGTAGACTAATATAACATGAAAAAAAGTATTAAAAATTAAAAAAAATGCTTTGGAAAAAAGCCAAAACGTATTGAAATCGTATATGCTAAGAATTTGCATATCTCTCTATATTTATAGATTTAACATGTAAAATACTCTTAATTATACAAAAAAATACACATGCTTTAGTTTATATTACTCAAGATATTTCAAATATATGGCTTTATTACTCTTTCAATTAGAGTTGAATTAAAATTTCTCCTAAAACAAAGCAAAAAAACCTAAATTTGAAAAGATATAATTATTATAAATCTGTATTAAACCACTAAACATCACATGATCACTATTTTTATGCTTGCTCATAACTGTTATTAAAACAAGCAAAACTGCAAGCCAGAGTAATCAATGGATGCCAGAAGGCTTATAAAATCCCTATGTAGTGCCTACTCATCCAATATCCCCAGATTAGTTTTTAGCTTGTGGCTTTATAAGATCTAGGTGCAGTGCTTTCAGATTCAAAGCTCCTCACTGACAAAAGCCACAAGCTAGAAACTAGTCTGGGGATATTAGATGAGTAGGCACTGGATAGGGCTTTTATGCACAAGCCTTCTGGCATCCATTGATTACTCTGGTTTGCACTGAGTATCACTACTGTATGGAGAGTTTTGCCTGTTTTAATATTATAAATCTGCAGGATTATCTCAGTGCTGAATGTTTCATCAAAGTTTCCTTAATCTGTTTTATCCTTCTGGCTATAACATTTGTCTCTAACAGACCATTATGTTTTATGCTGTCACCAATTCTTTTTTATTATTTTCTTGAAATAATCCACATTCCAATCAATTATCATATATGCTATTTTGCTCCTATTTATTCTTCTAATATAACCAGGCCATAAATAACTGTTACTAGCATTGTTTTATTCCAACTATTTCTCTGAGCTTTTGATTTGTATTTTTCTCTAATCTTTACTAGTTGCTGATGTCATTCAATAATTTATTTTCATTGTCAACAAACTTTGTTCATTATCATTTATAATGTTTTGTGTTTCTATTAATATATTAATCATCATCATTTTCAAGAATTAATGATCATCTGTAGAAAGGAATTCTTTCTAATTTCTCATCTCTATTTTCCATGTCATCCTAGCACAGTTCTAGGTCTTTTACATTTGCTTGAAATCCAGTTTAAGATTTTAACTGTTCATCTACTGTCATTTCTTCTACAAAAATATCAAGTCCAGCTCCATTTCAGTTTCATAATTATTCCAGTGATATTAGTATCATTAGTTTGTTCACACACCAATGTATTTCATTTTCAATCCCTTTTTGTTACCCCTACCATACATATCTCCACATTTTATTGAATGGTCTAAATTATCTGTATTGCACTTTTGTTAAGTGTCCACATCTCAGATCCATAAATAAGTACTGGTAAAACACATTTATAAAAAATCTTTCTTTTTAAACATATAAGCATATTTCCTTTAAATATTAAATTATTTCTAACAAAAACACTCCATCCAGGTATAATTCTATAATTAATTTCATCCATTATGTTTTCATCTGTATTAATAACCTGAACAGAATATTTATAGTTGTGAACTTCTAATTCATCATTATCAATTATTTTCTTCTTTTGAGAAAATCTGTTAGACATTACTTTAGTCTTATCAGTTTTTATCTTTAGTTTTACTCTCTTACTTTCATTTAATAACTCTTGCAACATATCATGAGGTTCTAATGCAATATTTTCAAGAAGAATTACATTGTCTGCAAAATTCAGGTGACTTAACCTTATCTTCCTATTTTAATCCACAAAATATTTCTTGCAGGACTGCTGTAAAATGTTTTGGAGATATGGAGTCATTCTTTCATATATTCTTGTCATTCATTTTTTTAGTATCACTATATAATCTACTCATTACTGTTGTATTTTTATAAATATATTTCAAACTATGATAATATCCTAGGTCTACACATTGATGATCCATGCTTTAAACACAGAAGAAATAAATGATTGTAGAATCAAATACCTTTTTATAAACTACAAATCTGAAGCATTGTTCTTTTCTATAACATTTCTCAATACTTGGATATGATCCATTGTGCTAACACCAATTTTAATTCAGGGTTGTTCTTTTTATTGATTAAATTCCAAGTTTGCGGTAGATAAGTTGTAATTATCTTGATAAAATTTTTATATAGAATTGATGAAAGACTGATAGATCTGTAATTTCTAATTTTTAAAAATATTATCATTGCTTTTGCATTTTTCCAATTATCTAGTACATTATTTCGACAATCGGTATATAACTTTGCCAATAACTTTTCTATTTCTTCATCTGTTTCTTTTAAAGTGTCCATTATAATTCAAACATTAGGTTAGAAATTTCTCACTTCTTCATTTAAAATCATGTGCAATTCAGAAGATGTAATAATTGTAGGGGATATTTTTTTGTTGTTTATTGCTATATAATTCTTTATAAAACTCTTCCATACATTTAATAATTTTACCACTTTTTAATTCCTTCCTTTCTACTTATTGCAAAAATAAGTTTCCTACCAAAGCAAGATATTTTACACTTACGATACTTTTATTCCCTTCCATTGCCTTACTTGCTAATTCATGATTATATTTTCTTTGATCATTATTAATTCTTTTTGATCTTATTTTACAAAATTTTACATAGCCAATCTTTCTTAATGGATCAATTATATATTTTTTTATATTTCTTCTTTTCTTCAAACATTGTCTTATCTCAGTAGAAATTTTAGTGTTAAGTTGCTGCTTTTTACAACTAACTATCTTGGTTGCAGTTCTTAATAGCATGTTAATTATTTTCTATTGATTTTTTTTAAATTTGAACTATCTTCAAAATTTGTTAATATTTTACATCAATTTGCAAGTTCGGATTTAAATTCATGAGAATGTTTCTGAAGGTTAGGAATATCTAATGTGAATACTATTTTCTTAATAACATTTATTTCTCTAGTCTTATGTTAGCTTGTATCTTACATCGCATTAAGTGATGGTCACTTCTTGTGTTGAATTTATTAAAAACATTACCACCTTTAATTATCCAATTCTGGTGTACATTCATTTGGATGCTTCCATATTCATTTTTAATGTTTTTTTACAAAATATATATTTTTTTATTTTCTGTGAATTCCACAAGTTTTTATTCTCTCTCATTTCTATCATTATGACCAAATTTACCCACAGTACTTTGATATTTCAATCATTTACCAATTCTAACATTAAAGTCTCCCATCACAATTCTAAAATGTTGTTTGGTCTGATCAAAACCTTTTTTCATGTATATAAAAATCTTCTATTTCATCATAATGAAAAAGTAATTGGGCATAAATCTGAATTATCTGCGCTCATTATCTTTCATTAAGATGAATACCTAATCTTGATTCTCTGTCTAATATCTTCTTTACAATGTTATTCTTCCACTTTTTATTTATAATGAATCTTATTTCACTTGTATTTCCAATATTTGTGTCTTTGTATCATAGTACATACCCACTTTTTAAATCAATAATCTATTCACCTCTTTTTCTAATTTTACAAGGTCCAATCATGACCCATTTAATAATTGACACTTCTTTTTCCAATTTGTGAAATCTTACTTGTCTTGATAGTGATCTGAAGCTATACATATCTAAATAAATATTGTCATCAAATGGCAACCTGGGTCTGTAATCTTAGCATTTTTTTCTCTGTCACCAGCTGCTGCTTTGTCTCATGACTTCATACTTTTCTAAAAATAAGAGCATAATTTAGTTTTATCTGTGATAGTTGTAAATATTTATTTTAAAAAAGTTCATTCGCACACACAGACATTCTGCCTTCAAAAACACTCAACTGATATTTCAGTTAAGAGCGATCAGGCAAAGACAAATCGTAACATTTATTGATTTTAAACTCAGAAATCAAAAGCCAATAACTCTTTTTACTGGTTGATGCACATTGGTGAACAGCCCATCCATGTTTATATATTAACCACTTCATTATCAAGAATTTATTGAGCGTTAGAAATTTACCCTATACAATTCCTTTAAGACTTCAAAAAGGAATCAAAGAGTCTCCGTTCAGTTAACAGAAAACTCCTTTTTGTAGCCATTAATATTTTACTATCCCATAAAATCAAATTAATATTCCTGTTGTCTGGCTCATTTTATCAATTCTTCTAACAAAGTTATTCTTAACAACACAATGATCTGACTGAGTAATCAACAATATTCAACATAAAACATGTTTCCATAAATAATGATTAGTAATAATTGTGTTTATATGTAGTTCAAGTTTGACAAATCATATGGTAATAATTTATAATGAATACTAATTTATATGAGTAATATATTTTAAAAATTAATGTTTCAGATAAATGCCATTTCTAAATACATTTTTTGAAAAGATTAATAAATTTCATGCAGCATTCTGTCAATGTCAATAAATTATAGTCTAACAAATAATAGCAAACATGAAAAATTTATGCTGCATCACTCTCACCTATTTTCAGTCCAGTGCAGGGTTGGTGGTTTTACTGATCTAATTTGTCAAATCTGTAACTTTTTTTTTTCCGATGTCACACACTTTCTTCTTACATCCAATTATCTCACGTGCTCTTTTTATAAATATTTAACAATTACTTGAATCTCTTTTAAAATTTCAATTGTTCATCCATTATCTTTTCTAGACATATATCCATTTAGTTCCATTTCACTCTCTTAATTCTTTCAATCATGTAAATGATATCTGTTTGTCCTTTCATCCAAGTATTACACTATTGATCCTTATTTGTTACACTCAACATACAATTCTCCACACTTCATTAAATGTTTTGAAATACCTATGTTGTTCTGCTATGAAAAGTTAAAATATAAAATCCATAAATAACAATTGGTAAAACACATGTATTAAAATCTTTATATTTTAATCACATAGCTTTATGTCCTTTTAATATTGGGTTACTTTTATAAAAAAGGACTTTCCATTATGTTTTTATCTATACTAATAACCTGTCCAAGATGTTGGTTTTTAATTTATCGTAATTCATAATTATCAATCTTTATTTTCTTAGAAAATTAATTGAATGTTAATTTAATCTCTTTAGTATTCGTTTTTAGAGCTACTTTTTTTTATCTTCATCTGATTTTTTTTTTCTCATTTTCTAAAGCTCTGAGACATTATTTGCAAAAACAATAATACTATATATTTTATTCTTTTAATTTCTTATTTTAATCCATAAAATATTCTTGTTAAATTACTGTAAAAAAATTCAACATGTAATCACAATATCATACCCTTTTCAATGTAAATCTTACTATGACATAAATTGGATCATTGCTATTGTATTTTGATAAATATTCTTCAGAATATGACAGTAATATATTGTTTCAATGTTTTAATCAATGGAAGACTGATTATAGACTCAAACCCTACTCATGATCTATCATTCCAAAATATATCACTTCATATCATTAGTCTTTTCTATAACATCCACTATACTAAAATCACTTTTAAATCGACCTTGTTCTTTTGGTTGCTTTAAATTCAAATCTTATTTTAGATTTTGTGTAGAACTGTTAAGAACTCTTAGAATACTGAAAGCAATTTCTATTTTTTTTATCGTTTTCAAATATCAATATCTCTATTGCAATTTTTATCATTTAGACAATTGGCCTATGATTTTTCCAAAAAGTTTTTCTTCCTTTACATGCTTCTTTTAAGATATTATTAATAATTTTATCACCTGGAGTTTTTCATTTTTTTATAGATTTAATCACAGTTCTCACCTCTTTATTTAATATGTGTATCAATTCCAAGATGTGGTAAATTGTAATAGCTACCACTGTTTTCTTATTTTTTTATTACTATGTAATTCTTTTTAAAACTCTTTGACACATTTTATATCATTCTTCTTTTTAGTAATATTTTCATCTTTTCTTGTTATTACTGAAATAATTTTTCTTCCAGAACTAAGATTTTCTTTTGGATTAAAATTTTTTTTCTGTTCTATAACTTTTATTATCAAATCCGAAATTTGTATTGTTATTATTAATTCTTTTTCTATCACTTTACAGAATTATAGATATTTAATTCTTTTTAAA
This sequence comes from Epiperipatus broadwayi, assembly GCA_028023455.1. Classification (NCBI taxonomy): domain Eukaryota; kingdom Metazoa; phylum Onychophora; class Udeonychophora; order Euonychophora; family Peripatidae; genus Epiperipatus; species Epiperipatus broadwayi. The sequence continues at coordinate 2,154,416 of JAQFVV010000113.1, forward strand.
TAATAATTTTTAATTATTTTCATATTCCCATTTTTTTTTTCATATATTGCCTTATCTTAGTTGAAAATTTAATGGTGAATCGTTTTTTTTTGTACCAGCTATCTTTTTACAATTTGTAATAGAATATAAATTGTATTTAATCTCAATTAAGTTTGAACCATCTTCAGAGTCACTCATTATTTGAAAATAATCAGCAAGTTTCAATTTTAATTTTGTATTGTTACTGAAGGTTAACTACATCTTTTTTAATAGTTTTTGTCTCTTTAATTTTGCATTATAAAGTATCCTATATCTGACTAATTGATGGTCACTTCCTTGTTGACTCAGTTTAAATATTAATATCTTATTTGTATATTATGAAGTAAATTTGTCTTTAATAAAATTGCAAAGAAAGGCGAACAGAGAAATATTGAAATGAAGGTACAGCAGAATTGGATTTTTATATTTTTTCACATCTATTCCTGACACAATAATCAAATTTATCCATGGTACTTTCATCTTTAAATCATTTATATGTTCTAGCTCTAAAGTCTCCAATGTCAATTTTAATGTGTTGTTTGCCTGCCAAAAACATTTTGTACATCCATATGAAATTTATCTACTTCTTTATCATAATGAAAACATATTGGGGCATAAATCTAATTTATCAGCAATTGATAATCTTCATTAAATAAACAATTTTCCACTAATCTTCAATATCTATGATGTTGTTCTTTCAGTTTTCATTTACAATAAATCCATTCTACTTATGCTTCCAATACTTATGCCTTTATAGTAAATGGTAAGCTCATGTTTTTGATCAATTGTCTCTTCACCTTTTCTTTTAACCTTACTAAGTACAATAATGTTCCGTTTAATATTAAACAATTCTTATAATTCATGTAATTTTTCTTCAATTGAAACTTTATATATAAAAAAATATTATTAGCATTAATTTTAATCTGTGCCCTTCATAGAAATTTTCCATGATCTTTCAATCAAATTTTGATGGAAAATATTTTACATCAAACATTGCTGTTTGAAAAATCATGTATTTTCTTTGTAAAGAGACATGAATTAAGATTAAGTTAGTAATGTTATTATATATTCATGTAATGTTTAATTAATTATTTATATGTAAAATAACATAACAAGAATACAGATTTATTAAACTCTTTATTTTGAATTGTTAAAAAAGTTCTCATATCGAATGCCTATTAAGAATTAGAATTAAAAATGACTTTATCTTGCAAATTGTTCAAGACATAATGCACAACTCTAATAATACAACTGATCATAAACTTTATAAATATAGTTTTAGTTTTGGTGCAATATTAAAAGATTACGATTAATAACAAAAATACTTCATCAAATATGTATATAAAAATTAATAAATCTCTATGCATACATTAACATACTATTAATCTATTGATTCAGTATGCTGAATGTATATTATAATAAATAGAGGGATTTGAACTTAGGATTTTCAATCTATATTCATCCTCCGCTTCATCTTAAACAACTGATACACATAACCACATAATGTAGTTTGTGTAGAACCAGCACTCATCAATTTGTTCAGACTATTATCTCTCACACATATATTCAATCAGTGCTCGCATATATTAAGATAGCAATTCCGTAAACTTTAATTAATAGTCTTTAATCGTTCCACCATTGATTTTTAAATGAAATGGATGGTTGAATTGTTGGAAGGGTGAGAAGAATTGAAGCCTGTCTATTGAAGTTTGAAGAATTACTATATAATATATGCTGATCACTCATTGCCCAACTTATGCGTGTTGTTCTGCACGAACTACATCTATTGGAAATCATTTATCTTTTTCATATGTGTATGACCATGTGTATCAGTTGTTTGAGATTGAGTGGAGTATGAATATAGACTAAAAATCCTAAGTTCAAATCCCCCTATTTAATATACTTTTAATATAATAGTGGAAAAGTAGTTTATTAAATATGCAATGAATGCTAAAGTATAGTGAATTTTTCTTTTAATTAAATAAAAGTAAAAAAAATTCAAATTAAACAAAGGATTTAAAATGACAACATAATAAGAAATAGTATTAAGATAATATACATTTCATATGCATGTGTGTAGATATATATATATGTGTGTGTAGGACCCTTACATGAGATTCTACGTTATTAACAATATCTTTTTTAAATTTTCTTGGGTTTATTTTGATTTCCATGCAAGTTCATTTTTTTTAAAACATTTATTTTAAAAAATATCAATAAAATACTTTGGGATTATTTACATTTAAGTAATTAGTCAAACAGAATATACAGAAATATCAAGAGAATCACAACCATAAATCAAATATCAATAAAAAATTTACTTTCATTATATTATTTGTTTGTATATACATTTATGTAAATTAGTATTTCTTTCGTGTAAATTGGGAAATTTTTATATATTTAATTATAGAAATGGTTCAAAAAATGTTAAACCATGATTAACAAGAACAAGTTTGAATTTGTAATAAAGAAAGTTTATTTAAAGTGGAGAACTTTCAATACTCAGTAATATCATAATCCTAGCATTATGTGATTAAAGGAAGTTGAGATCTAGGTTTAAAGTTACTTTTGAATATTAAATAATAGATGATCATAAAATCAAATTTTCAGGAGTATATTTATATACTAATGATGAAAGTAGTTCTACAAATATCATTTTTTAGAAAGATAGATACTAGAGATCTTTTTATATATGGTATGATGATGATTATCTATTGACCATATCTCCACCTTTTTCTTTCTATTCCTAAAAATTCAATTTTATGATAATATATTATATTTAATATTCAAAAGTAACTTTAAATCTAGTTCTCAATTTCCTTTAGTCACATAATGCTATGATTATAATACTATTCAATATTAAAAGCTCTCAGCTTTAAACAATATTTTTTTATTACAAATTCAAATCTGTTATGTTGTTCATAATGTTTTTAACATTTTTTGAACCATTACAATTATTGCAGAAAAACAGGATTAAAAAAATTATTCTAGAATTATATATTTAATTATACTTATAATATGCTTTAAACATATATAGGTGAAGTTAATTTTTTTTACAAATAACAACATTTAGCTTAGTGCTTTCAGAATATGTTTACTCCATATTCATAGACAATAAATTTTGTATAAAATTATTAATGATATTTAAAAATATATTAAAATAAATATTTATTTAATCCCTGGGAGTTCTAAATAGTTGTCAAATGGTGTGTGTGCAACTTTCTATAAGGTATAATATCACATGCAAGATATTCAAAATGTCATATCAATATAGTGTTATGATTCTAAGAGGATTTCCCTGTTTGAGAATTAAACACATCCTTCATTAAGATTAAGATGCCTTATTTGTTTATAAATTTAAAATTGTTGAATGGCTGAATTAAAAAGATGTCTGGCTAGAAACTAATAGAGTGAAAGGTATTTATTGCTTGACCCATTCCAAATTACTGCCATAATACCTACCACAATTCCAGTCATATTTGAGGAGAGTAACACTCATCTCAATAATGATTGCAAAAAAAAAAAATCTTTAAAAAATTAAAAATCATTCTACCTATAAAAATCACAAAACTTACCACTACTAAAGAAAACCAGCTATGTGGATTGACCAAGCATAATATTTCAATAACTGTTCGATCATCTTTTGATTAAAGAATATGAACAATATATTCTTTATGTAAGGTTAAAAATCATTTTAATGGAATTTTAACTGCACTTAAAACATTTTTCTGAATTTCTTACTGGATTTGAGAAGATGGGGACAAAAGACTTATTCACGGGGACTTTTAAATACCAGACTTTTAGTTGAATCTTTTTAATAAAAGCAAAATCAAACAAGATATTCTTTGCTATTACCATGCTATATCTTTTTTTATTTATTTAGAACTCCCAAAGAAAATATTGTATGTAGTGATCCACTCATGCATTTTAAATTAATGCTCATAAGTATATGCTTGTAAATTTGTATAAGCACAAACCAGATGTTAATAAACTTATTTATATTACATCATATTATGCTTTATGAATAGACTATTTATTATAGTAAAATAAGATTTACTGTAATACAAAAATTATAAAAAATCTCATATCAATATATATATACACAAAAACATTATTTAATGAAGATGATATAAAAATAATATATTAAATGTAAAATAGAAAGGAAAATAAAAGAAGCTTTATGTATAATAAACATACATTCAAAATTTAATACTTATTCTGCAACTAATTTAAGTTAATTAATAATTTTTTAGAGTTTAATGTGTGTGTGCATTTATAGATGCATTTACATGAATAGAAAATAGGAATATTGAAATAAATTTTGATATTAATACTATATATACAATTAATAAATAAAAAAATAAAAATAGAATAATAGATGTTTATTAAAGTTTTGTGGCATTATTATTTATCAATATATTTATTTAAAATAAATTTTATTCAGTATATAATTACATAAAGTTACTTATAAAAATTTTTTAAAAAAGCAACAGAAAAAGATTTAGAAGAAATTTTAAATTATTTTTTAAAAAGTCATTAGTTTCTAGTTTGAAAAGAGTAGGTGTAACTCTTAAATATAAGTTTTAATTTCAAAAAAGAGATTATAATAAAAATTTTAAAGAATAATAAAAAAAATAAAAACGTAATTTAAATTGGACATACCTTAGTGATCCAATGCAAATACATAAAAAATAGAAAAATACATTTTTTATTAAAAAAATAAAATGTATAAAATTATTTCAAAGCATTTAACTTTAAAAATATATAAGGAAAGTTCTATTCTTTCTGTCTTTCTCTCACTCTCTCTTTTTATACTCTTTGACTAAAGAGAATCAAACGTTCTGCACTTCCATCTTTAATATCATTTAATTTAGATAAATACATTAATGATTATTAAAAATCATTATTAAATCAAAAATGACCCCTAACTCAAATATAAATTTGGAGCCTCTATTGAAGATAGATATCTCTTTTTAATTAAATATAAACACATGGAATAATTCCACTTCATCTTTTTTCCATGTGTAAACATGAAATGCATTGTAAAGGGCATTTCTCTTTTTTAGATGTTTTTTAAAATGTGTGATGGAAGTTTTAAATTTATATATATATTAATATAAAGATTTTCATGGATTACATATATAAAAGACATATTTTGCGGGTTCATTCATGTTAAAATATTTTAAATATTGATATATCGATGTTTCGACTTGATCACCCAGTGGATACCTTGTGTGATCAAGTCAAAACATTGGTATATCAATATTTAAAATATTTTAACACAGATGAACCCACAAAATATGTACTTTATATATATAACCATTTGGGTTAGATATGTTTGAAAGCATTTTTTTTATTATATAAGATTATAATAATACTTATATAAAGCTAAAGCTTTAGTACATGCGCCTTGAGTGCTTAATTTTAGCAGGAGAAACCTCTACAAGATTCGACTTTATAAAGATAAGAGGGACCCTCTTATCTCTAACCTATTTTTCTTAATTATATAGGAAAATCTAAATCATTTTGATTTGGGAGCATGAAGTTAATAAATTCTTCACTGATTAAGTCCACTATTTTTATTAAACATTAACATTCGTGAAATCTTTCGATTTACAATGAGTCAATATTCAGATATTAAATTTAGAAATGAAGCTAATAAATTCTTCACTGATTAAGTCCACTATTTCTATTAAACATTAACATTCGTGAAATCTTTTGATTTACAATGAGTCAATATTCAGATATTAAATTTAGAAATATTTCTAAATTTAATATCTGAATATTGACTCGTTGTAAATCGAAAGATTTCTTGAATGTTAATATTTAATAGAAATAGTGGACTTAACATTCGTGAAATCGATTTACAATGAGTCAATATTCAGATATTAAATTTAGAAATATTTCTAAATTTAATATCTGAATATTGACTCATTGTAAATCAAAAGATTTCATGAATGTTAATGTTTAATAGAAATAGTGGACTTAATCAGTGAAGAATTTATTAGCTTCATGCTCCCAAATCAAAATGCTTTAGATTTGCCTATATAATTAAGAAAAATAGGTTAGAGATAAGAGGGTCCCTCTTATCTTTATAAAGTCGAATCTCGTGTTGTGATTTGTAGAGATCTCTCTTGCTAAAATTAAGCACTCAAGGCACATGTACTAAAGCTTTAGCTTTATATAAGTATTACATGCTGACATTGCGTTTAATAAGAATTAATATTTATAAGATTATAATAAGTAAAATTCTTTATCTGTGCTATCATAATAAAAATCTTAAAATATATGTTTAAATAATATGAGTTAAAATAATTCAGTTACCCCAATTAGTTAGCAGCATTTAAAGATTATCTTAGGTTGTTTAATATTTATTTGAAAAAATAAAGTTTATATTTAAACTAATAAAGAGTTAATCTAGAGCTTAATATGCATCAAACAGATTAAGTAGATAAAGTTGTTCTATGCTGTCTGAAATGATTAGTTAACTTTGTTTGGATTTTAGTTGTTGATTTTTAAAATAAATAATTTAAAAAATAACAGTTATGATTTATTAAATACCAATTTATATGAAAGTACTTAGAAGTAGGATTTTAAATTGTAAGTATAATTGATTGAGAATAGCTCTAATTTTTAATTGATTTTAAGTGTTAGTCAATGACTACTTTATTTTCATTGCATTAAAAATAATTATACTTAATGTGCATATATGTGTATAAGTGTTAGAGCATGCATTAAAAAAATTGAAAGTTAAAAAGATTTATTAAAAATAAGTGTAGTCTTAAAATTGGATACTTCTATTATAATGTTAAAAGATTTTAATTAGGATAAAATATAAAAAGTTAAATAAATTGAGAATGGTATATTTAATAAAAAAAAGAATGTTTAATTGGAAAATTAGTTAATAATTTTATTAAAGAATCAATTTGATAATTATTTAGAGTTAATAAAAATTGTTAATTAATAAGTTCATTTATAGTCTAGACATCATATGACCAATTGTGCAAGGTCAAAGTCAAATCAATTAAAAGTCAATTATGACTACTAATTTAAATATTTTATTGCAGACATGTAAATGGTTGAATGAATAAAATAAAAGAAAGCACACACACTAATATAAAGCAGACACACTTAAAAAATTTAGACCTACTTTTTTACAATTCATTTAATCTTCACTTAAAAATTTAATTTTATTTCGGTTTTGAAATAAATTATTTGGTGTTATTTGACTACTTAGTTGAAGTCAATGTTAAATTTAATTTTTATCATCATCATAGAGTAAAGAAACAGTAAGTTATACATATAGTGTTTCTCCCAAAAGGATAGATTTAATTGAATTACTAAACAATTCTAAAAGATGCTAAAGAAGATTCTAATATATTTTCCAAAGAATCAAAAAAAAAGTCACATAAGAAAAAGGATATTGTTTCATTGTTATATAACATTAGTTTAAATTCTGAACTTTGATATAAGATTATCTCCAGCATGTTTTAATTAATTCTTAATTAGTGATTAATAATAATTATTTGCTACTAAAATAATCTATTTATGTCAAACTTATATATAAAATGATAAATTTCTATAAAATTATTAAACTTAAGAAAAAAGCATTGATAATTATTTAAAATTATTGTTTAAAATTATCATAAAGAACAAGTGTGTGAAAACTAAATTTCTAATTATTATAATTATTATGTCCAGTTTGTTTTAAAACAAATAATATAGTGATTCATCTCAAGTTTAGTTATTCATCTATTTATTTGAATATTCTGTTTTTAAATTGTTGATTGCTTCAAGTATATTGTTATAATATTTAAAAAGAATAAATATAATTAAAGTTTACTGCAGTTGACTTGTAATAATAAAACTTTATAAAGAGTAGCTTGTCTGATTTTTATTGCTATAAAAAATGCATTTTGAAAGAAACTGTTTGCAATTAAAATCATTTGTCAAAATCCACCGCTATGAGTTTTGCCATCATTAGAATGTCTGGCTAATTTAAACAAAGGACGGACCCACGCCTACCAGCTCTCCTTCAGTCATGCCATGAACCTCTAAAATAAACACTGTCAAAAATATGTCTGTGTATATATGTGTATCTGCTCTACTTTATTAAAGGATAATGTGCTCATATATTATATCAAGAAAAGAACAAAAGAACTGAAAAGAGATACTGTTCCTTATATAAAAGAAATAAACAGTTAATCTCTAAAAATTGTATTATAGTTATTGTTTATATTTTTTTTATATTTTGGAATTATTATAATCATAGCTTATAGGTATTATATTATTATGAATTATTATATTTTAAATATGTTTGTATGAATGGTGTTCCAGAGGTAATATTGATAACATATACAGTAGGGTTTATTTTATGTGTTGATTTTATTATTTTTGAATTTTTCTGAATGAGCATTTAAAATTATAAATGATTGTATCCAGGGGTATAACAGCCTTTCGTATAGTTATGAAAAGTATTTTATGAATGAAAGTATTTTAAATATCAGTATGTATATGAGAATTGTACATAGTTTATATATAAAGTGCTGTCACCATTATGCAATAACAGGTTTATCAATATATATATATTCACCCAGTGGATGACTTGTGAGACCAAGTCAAAACGTTGGAATATCAATAATTAAAATTTTTTAACACAGAACCCACAAAATATGTCTTTTATATATTCAACCCATGAAAATCTTCGTTTCAACACACATATATATAATCTTAAACAAGTCAATAAATTATGTGCTTTTTTGTATGTGCATGCAAGATGGAAAATTATTTTTATGTTTATTATTATTATTATTATTATTATTATTATTATTATTATTATTATTATTATTATTATTATTATTATTATTATTATTATTATTATTATTATTATTATTATTATTATTATTATTATTATTATTATTATTATTATTATTAACTCTATGTCTTTTATAATTATTAGTATTTTGAAGCAATTTTAAGTGGATATTATATTACTTTTATGTGTATTTAGTCCCTCCATGAAAGAGAGAGCAGGTCATTTATTCATCGACACTGCCTGCATGTAGTACTGGGTACTCAATTATATTTTTGCTAGCTCATATTTTCCTTGTTCACAACACCTAGAATTTCTATGTTAGAATATATTTTGGTGTATATCCACAGACATGTTCAGCTTTACAAATTTATTATTAGCTTCACTATAATTTTTACTTAAAGCATATTATCAGTGTTAAGCAGGTATTTCCTCACCCCCAACATAGGTATTGTTCATGTTATAAATGTTTTTATATTACATAATTATACTAATATCTATTAAGTATTTCTACATTATTTTTAATACTATTTTGATTAAGTAAAGTGTATAATATCTCCTAGTAACCTGGACAAAGGCATAGAGGTATATCGTTTTATGTTATGGTACTGGGTTTGTAAATAAAGATTGTATTTTGTGAATAAAAGAACTTATATAACGAAATTGTAAAACGGTTTTAAAGAAATGTACACCAATGTAAATATCTGTAAATTATAAATAGTAAATTAAAAGAAATAATAATAATTATTTAATCTCTAACATACAGACTATATATATCGTACCGGTCAAAAAGAAGCCACCACATCAACAAACCCAAACTCAAAGTCGGATTCAAACTCAGGCGAACCAAACTGAATTGAAACCCAACTCACGAGCTGAGATCAAATCAATGGATGACATATATCGACGGTACAAGACTATGTGCCAAGAAACTAGCTCAATGGATGATGATGATTAATGAGACCCCTGATTTAACTCTAATGAAGTATAATAAAATAACTAACAATCTTTATAAGTCAACTCATATATATATATGTTCGGGTTGCCAATACAGACAGCGAGCATTAATATTAAAATAATTTGAATAAAAAAAAAGAAAGTTAAAAAAAACAAATGTGTTAATAAAATGTTTAATAATAATTATAATTTTGTTCAACTTTTAGATTGTGATTATATAGATTACCTCTAGTCTTTAAACGGAATTTATATTTACAATAAGAATGACAGTCCTTATTATAAGCCAATACTATTACGCAATATTCTAGGAGAATTATATATATCTATGCCCCGATGAGGAAGTAAAGGTAGATAAAGGTATTTGGCTGTGACAGAAATTATGATTCAAATTCTAAAAGAAAGAATGTGAGATTTATTTTCACATTCGCAAATCAATTCACAAAGAGCAAGATCCGCATTTAGGGCATAACTTTAATATTTAATAGAAAACTTACTTAATTATAAATAAATATGAATTTGTTTGACTTTAATAAAATCAATTCATCACGATTTATGAGCATGAGAGTGGGCTTTATTGGAACTGAAAAATAAACAGTACTGATGACTTATGAGCTATAACAATAAATATGAAAAATAATGGCTTGTCTGTGATTTGAGAAAATAGCAGGGCGGCTTGTATTTGATAAGTCTTTGATGCCCTATACGAAAGATCCATAGAACACAAGGAAAACCAGGTCGGGTCGTAGCCTCGAACCTTTGGTGTTCCAAATATAAAACGAGCAAGTGAGGAAGTACTTTCTTCCTATGTAATTTAATGAACAGTAATATCACCGAGGGCAAGCCTGTGAAGCAGGAGATGGCTCGCATCAGCAACGTTCGGAAATATGATGACTTGGTAATCATCTTTTAATTAATAAAACCCATTTTATATAAAGAATGCTCTACGTAATGACCTGATCATCATCATCATCATTATCAACCATTATCAATCCACTGCAGGATGAAGGTCTCTCCAAGTTTAATCCATCTTCTCTGATCTTTAGCTTCTCTTCTCCACATCACCCCTGCACACTTTCTTATTTCATCCATCCATCTCACATGTGGTCTCTTTCTGGGTCTTTTACAATCTCTTGGAATCCAGTTTAAAATTTCAAATTGTCCATCTATTATCATCTCTTCTAACAATATGTCCAGCCCAACTCCACTTCAATCTTTTAATTTTTTCAATGAGGTCAGTAACACCTGTTTGTTCTCTTACCCATACATTGCGTTTACGATCTCTTCTTGTTACTCCCAACATACATCTCTCCATACTTCTTTGAGTGGTCTGAAGTCTCTGAATTGCTCTTCTATTAAGTGTCCAAGTCTCAGATCCATAAGTAAGAACTGGTAAAACACATTTGTTAAAAACCTTCCTTTTCAAACACATAGGCATATTTCCTTTTAGTATCAAGTTATTTCTACCAAAAGCACTCCAACCAAGTTTAATTCTATGATTAATTTCCTCCATTATGTTTCCATCTGTATTAATAATCTGACCAAGGTATTTGTAACTGTTAACTTCTTCTAATTCATCATAATCAATCTTTATTTTCATATTTTGAGCAAATCGATTAAACATTACTTTAGTCTTTTTAACATTTATCTTTAGTCCTACTTTCCTACTTTCATCTGATAATTCCTGCAACATTTCCTGCAGATCTGAAGCATTATTTGCAAAAACAACTACATCATCTGTGAAATCTAAATGACTTAAATAATCACCATTTACTTTCACTCCTTTAGTTTCCCATTTTAATCCACAAAATACTTCATGCAGCACTGCTGTAAAAAGTTTTGGAGATATGGAGTCACCTTGTCTTACACCTTTCTCAATGTTGACTTTCCCAGTGTCATTATGTAATCTAATTGTTGCTGTTGCATTTTTATAAATATTCTTTAAAATATGACAATATCCTGGATCTATACCTTGATGATCTAATGCTTTAATCACTGAAGAAATGTTTATAGAATCAAATGCCTTTTCATAATCTACAAATCCTAAGCATAATGGCAACTCATATTCATTTGTCCTTTCTATAACTTCTCTCAATACCTGGATATGATCTACTGTACTAAAACCACTTTTAAATCCGGCTTGTTCTCTTGGTTGGTGGAAATCCAATGTTCTCTGTAGACGAGTAGTAATTATCTTGGTAAAAATTTTATATAAAACTGATAAAAGGCTGATAGGTCTGTAATTTCTAATATCTTCTTTATCACCTTTTTTAAATATTAATATTATTACTGCATTCTTCCAATCTTCCGGTACATCTTTATCATTTAGACATTTGGTATATAACTTTGCTAAAAAAATTTCTATTTCTTCACCTGCTTCTTTTAATATATCAATTATAATTCCATCATTACCTGGAGCCTTTCCTTTCTTCATACATTTAATTGCATGTCTCACTTCTTCATTTAAAATTCTGGGCAATTTGGAAGATGTAATAGATATAGGAGGTACTTGTTCTTTATTACTATATAATTCTTGATAAAAATCTTCTACCAATTTCATGATGTCATCTCTCCTTTTAGTAATAATTCCATCTTTTTTTCTTATTGCAGATATAAATTTCCTACCAATACCAAAATGTTGTTTTACATTCTTAAGACTTTTATTTTCTTCTACAGCTTTTCTTGCTAGTTCACAGTTATACTTTCTTATATCATTTTCAACTCTTTTCCGCACCATTTTACAAAATTCGAGATATTCAATTCTTTTTAATGCATCATTTTTGTATATCTTCATATTCCTTCTTTTCTTCATAAATTCTCTAGTCTCAGTAGAAATTTTATTGGTCAATTGCTGTTTCTTTCTACCAGCTATCTTTGTTGCAGTTTTCAAAAGTGTATCAGTTATTTTCATATTAATTTCATTCAAATCTGAATCATGTTCAAAATCTACTAATACTTGAAACCGATTTGTAAGTTCTAATTTAAATTCATTAGAATGTTTCTGAAGATTAGGAATATCAACTGTAAATATTGTTTTTCTTAATAATTTTTGTCTCTCTAGTTTTACATTAACACGTATCTTACACCTTACTAATCGATGATCACTTCCTGTTAAGAACATTACAATCTTGAAATATGTATTTCCTGTTAGTCAAAATATAATCCAATTCTGCTGTACCTTCATTTGGATGCTTCCATGTCCATTTCCTTTTAACATTTTTCTCAAAAAAAGAATTCATAATATATAGTTTTTCTTTTTCTGCAAACTCCACAAGTCTATGTCCTCTCTCATTTCTATTACCATAACCAAAATTACCCACAGCACTTTCATCTTTCATTTTTTTTACCAATTCTAGCATTATAGTCTCCCATAACAATTTTAAAATGGTATTTACTCTGATCAAAAGCCTTTTGCACATCCATATAAAAATCTTCTACTACTTCATCACTATGAGAACTTGTTGGGGCATAAACCTGAATTATCCGCATTTGGTATCTGCTATTAAGTTGTTTAACTAATCTTGCCACTCTGTCCGATACACCATCAATCTCCACAATATTGTTCTTCCACTTTTTATTTATAATGAATCCTACTCCACTTGTATTTCCAATATTTGTGCCTTTATAATAGAGTATATGTCCACTTTTTAAATCAATTGTCTCTTCACCTTTTCTTCTAACTTCACAAAGTCCAATAATGTCCCATTTAATATAAGAGAGTTCTTCTTCTAATTCTTGCAATCTTCCTTCACTTGAAAGTGATCTGCAGTTGTAAGTACCTAAATAAAAAGTCAAACGTGCTTTAATTAAAAAGTATTTAATGCAATTTGAAATTATATTAATTATGCCCCAAACGTCATGCTCTCCCTGAATATTAATACAGAAATACAAATTTAAATTAGAATATGTTCACTTTATTCTCTTTATCAACCTTTAGCAAAACATTTTAATATTATTAATGTGAATAAATGAATATTATAAACTCAGTAAAGGGGCCAGGAGCATAGGTTAGAAATCGAGCTAATAATTTATGATTATTAACCATTAATAAAAATAGCAAAAACTGTATAACTCCTTCAACTCGATAATTAATAGAACTGTATCCAATGAGTTCTAATGGGTAAGAATTACTATAAAAATTAATATACTGTTATTTAACAAGGCAAATGCAATGAAGGAAATTATTATCGAGTTGAAGTTTTACTGGCATATAATTAAAAATAAACAACATTAATAAATCACACAATAAATATATATAATATAATAAATGAACCGCCATCATAAGAAAAGAGAAAGTTAACAAATATTAAATTTAAAGACTAGAGATTAAGATAGAGAATTACTACATAATTTAAAATAGCATTAATACATTAAGGAAAGAGAAGATCTTTTAACAGTACTTAATTTAAAGGTAGTGTAAAATAAAGTTCGAAGACCGGCGAGAAAGTAGCGGTTCATATAAGAAAAATATTACCATTTCTTCATGATTGGCTCCTTAAATTACACACGGCAGAGTCCAGTTGAATGAAACGTAGATGCGCATTTTGGAAAATTATTTGAATGGCATTTTGAAGGATTTCTCTAAGATTTTGGCAGCTTACGATTGGTATATGAATTTTTATATTACAGCCACATTGAAGATTTTCAGGGGACTTCAGGAACTGTAGTCAGACTCCTGAAGTTAAGCCCCCCCCCCCACCATGGTAGAAACACTATTTTACTTCATAATTTAACTGGGCGGCTTCTTCTCTAATGAAATATATATGGCTTCTCTTAATGAGGAATAATAGCTCCTTGGAAACTTTTCCTGGGCTCTTTATACTGTATCTGATGCCTTTAGGCTAGCGCTTCTTTCCTAATCAATCTTACAAAAATTTACTAGTTGTTTTTAGATACATTCCTTCGATAAGGCTTTCAAACTCATTAACTTGAATTCATTTTCTAATTAGAAAATGAATTTTTAAAATCAGAAAATGATTTTAATTAGGACCATCCTAACATTTTAAAGACTTATCTATTTCTAATTAATAAAAACTTTACCATTGTTTTGGAAAGAGAAAATCTGAAAGCTTATCGAAAGAATGTAGCTTTTAATAACTAAAAATTTAACATATTATTTAAAAGTAAAATAAACATTCCCGACGCATTGAAACTTTCGAACAATTATATATATTTAAACATTTATAAATATATATGCACAATCCACGCAGTTGTAATATATATATATTCATGAATAATTTTATCATGAATTTATTAATAGCATTGATTAATTTAAACTCAAATGAATTAATTTTAACACACATTTATAATAGTTTTTCTTTAAGGAAACTAGTGTGGACTGAATGTATAAAGCCCCATTGCATCGGAAATTCAAGGTTAGTACAATGGTTTGAAGTTGGCTACATGTGAAAGATCATTACCTCAAGATAATATTAAGTTCTGTTGTTCACATAAAGCTCGGTTTATGGAGTCCTCTACAACGGATGTCATTTACTACAGGTTCAAAAGTCTGGAGGCATTATCGGGATCCACTCTGGACTTGACAGTTAGGTCATGATGAAAGTCACAATTTGGAGCTCTGGCAGTTCATCTTTGGAAAGGCTCAGCCCATCATGTTGTGGAGATTCTTCGTGGCATATATTACAGGCATGGCATCTGAATGACTGCTATTATCACGGCAAATAGAGTTATTGTTGGTCAACGGAAATTCAACTTGATGATTCCCATAGCACCAATATTAAAAAAAGAAATTTTAGTCACTTTCACAATGCAACAGTTCAATAACAGCTAAAATCTGGATCGATCTTCAATAAGAAGAAGGTGAGCAATAAAAACTGAATGAACAGAATAGTCTCTTTGAATCCTCCTCTCTAATCAAACAAAAAATAAATTACCCAGCTATTTATGTCCTTCATTATCTCCCACGCAATCTTAATTAGAAAACAATATCTTACAGGGCTTAATCTTACAAAAATGATTATTTTTTTTTTATAAAAAAAAATACAAAACTCAATCTCAGCTTTAAAATACATCAACATTAAATTATTTTTTTTAGTTTAAATAAAATACATATAAGAGCACTAATTAAACCTTGTTTGCTTTTAATTATTTTAAAAGAAAACAAGCGTCATAAAAAAAAATATTTTATACTAAAATCAACTTAGAATTAAAAAGATAAGATTTCAAAATAAATAAGTATGTGTGTTATTGCACATATAAAACTTGGTTTTTTTTTTTCCAATTTACATGATAGAACCCTTGAATCGGATAAAGTATCCAGTTCAACTGCCCCTTCATGCCAACAAAAAGAAAAGCAAAAGCATCTATTTGCTATTTCCTTTTTTTTTTAAACTTTAAACCCCAACATTTAAAACTTTTAAATCCTCTTCCCCTGGCCGAACATTTGCCATGAGATCAATTCCTTAAGTGTACCTCCTATCTTTTAGGTGGCTGGCCTAAGGATTTGTGCATTATAAGATCCATAAACCCCACGCTCATCTTCCAATACAAAGGCATTTGGACCATTTTTCTTTTGTATAGTGAAGGGTCCCTCATATACTGGGAAAAATTTCTTATATTGATGCTGGGTTGGATTGCTGACATGAGGTTTTCGTACAAAAACCAAGTCCCCTACCTCGAATCTACATGGTCGTGGATTTCCCCGCTTTATGCGTACTTCAGCCATATGTTTCAACTTTATTCGAGCCTTTCTTTTATCCATTTCTTTATCAATTTTGTCCCGATCTACAGGCAAGGGAGCCTTTATCAGCATTGGATAATTCTGTCCAAAATGTAATCTGATGGGGGCAAACCCTGTAGATTCATTCTGTGTCCAATTTATGTAGTTAGTGATGTTTCCTGTCTGATTCACCCATCCACGGTGATTTTTGCTGACATAAAGCCGAAATAAACGGTTTAACTCCCTCATGACTCTCTCACAGGGATTCGATTGAGGATTACGAATAGATGTTAATACATGCTGAATGCCCTGTTGCTGAATCCACTTTTTCCAGTGGTGAGATTTAAAGGGTGTCCCATGATCTGTAAGTATCATCTGGGGCCTACCAATCTTAGGAAACTGATGCTCCTGTAAGATCCGGATAGTACTTCGTGTATCCGCCTTTCTTAATGGATATGCAGTTACATACTTAGAAAATATGTCATACATTATGATTAAATATCGGTATTGTTTATAGGCAGGTAAAGGCCCATAAAAATCTATGGCCAACATTTCATTAGGGTTGTGTGCTAAAATAGGCTGCAAGATCCCAGTAAATCTCTTATTTACATATTTAGTTTGTGAACACACATGACATTTTCCCAAAACTGATACAACATTTGAATATAAACTTGGCCAGTAAAATACTTCCCTGAGCACATGTTCTACTTTACGTGGTCCATAGTGTCCATAAAGGCAATGTATATACTCTATAAGTTTGTTCCTGAGTGTTTGGGGTATAAGAATTCGCCATGAGTCTTGTTCTGAGGCAACTCTGTATTGCAATACACCATCTTTTATTCTATAGGCTTTGTATTTTTCCAATGTTGCTGTGTCACTGGGGTCTGAAGTTCCTATTCCTTTCTTATATGTCATGATTTGTGCATACTCTGGGCTAGTCTCCTGTATTTCAGATAGCCTTAGTAATTTTTGCTCTATGGACTCATCTATGGTCAATGTGAATGCTGCAATACTTAGATTGTTGGGCTCAAGATGATGTGGAGTCAGATCTATGGGATGGCGACTCAAAATATCCGCCACAATATTTTCCTTTCCTTTACAATATAGAACTTTATATTGGAATTTCTGTAGCGTAAGACTCCAACGTATCAATCGATCATTCGATAAATAACTGCTATTAAGAAATTCCAAGCTCTTATGATCCGTAATTACAACAATCTCTGACCCAAGCAGGAATTGTTTGAATTTACTGAAAGCCCAAACAATGGCCAAAGCTTCCTTTTCTGTCGTCATGTAATTATTTTCCGCCCCTTTTAGCTTGCGGCTACAAAAATACAACACTCTGTGACGTTTTTGTTTGTCAATTTGAAATAACACGACTCCAAGCCCTTGCCCACTGCTGTCGGTCTGAACATAAAAAGTTTGTGAAAAGTCAGGGTAGGCTAGAACCACCTGTTCCAAGAACTTGTTTTTAATGTGTTGAAATTCCTGCTCCTGTTTGTACTCCCATACCCATTTTTGGTCTTTTGTCAATAACTGAACCAAATTTGCAGCATCTAATGCAAAATTTTCATAGAATTTATGATAAAAATTGCATAATCCCAGAAAAGACCGTACCTGATGCCTATTAGTGGGTGTGGGAAAATGTTGTATTGCTGTTAGTTTCTCGGGATGAGGTTTAATACCTTCTTTCCCAATTAAAAAGCCTAAAATGTAACCTCCTCCTGGACCAGGCAACTTTTTTGTAAATTGATGGTAATGTTTTTCTGGTAACACTCCATTAAGAACATTTTCAAGTGTTCCATATGTTCTTCCATATTTTTAGATGCGATGACTATGTCATCCATATATATCACAATCAGACTCTTGATTTTGTCTGATAACACTTGATCCAAACACTTTAGAAGTCCTGAACCACTATTGATTAATCCAAAAGGCATACGCTTAAACGCATACGTATGCCCTTCATAGCGGAAGGCAGTATATTTGCAGTCAAATGGATGTAGAGGGATCTTCCAATAACTGGATGTCAAGTCCAATGTAGAAAAAATGGTTTTCCCTTGAAATTTTGAGAGAAGTTCTGTTATTGTAGGTGGAATGTTTCTTTCAGGAACGGTAATGGCATTTAACCGCTTGCATCCAAACATATTCTGACAGATCCATCTTTTTTCTTTACCACTACTAATGGGTTAACATATGGAGATGTGTGCTTTTCAATAACTCCCCATTCAATCATTTGCTGTATTTGAAGATCTACTTCAGCCTTATATTGAAATGGAATGGGATGTGAATGACTCTGGAAATGGCTTTCATCCTTAACTTGAATGCGATGCACATACCCCTCAATAGAACTCCCTCAACAGTTCCATTAGAGGGTGTTGTTCTTCCATTCCTTTTAACATGGATTGTGACACTTTATTTTGCATTTCCACGGTATCCCTCACTTGCTGAACACACTGTACCTGAAGTGGCTGATAACTCTTTAGCCCTTCAAATGGCATCAAAACTTCTTGGCAAAGAAATAAACATTTGTCATAATCCAAAACACACTTATGCCTGTACAAAAAATCAGTCCCAATTATAACATCTTGTATGAGACCAGGCATTATCAAAAAGACATGGTCTAACTCTATGTTACCCAGATGCAAATGTAACCACACCTGTTTGGTTTCAATATTTGCCTTCTTGCCATTGGCCAGTGTCACCTGCATTCTTTTTATTGGCAGTGTATACAAACGTGGCTGGTCTTTCTTTATTTTCACATAAAACTTACTAGAGAGCAATGACATTTGACTTCCTGAATCAACCAATGCTTCTGTAATGATGTCTCCAGTCTTTATACTGACAATTGGGCAAGTCTGTATAGCTCCATTCCATGCTGGTTCTTCTTGATCCACCATCACATTAGCTACCGTCCTATGGCTTTCTTTACTTTTTTTAATTGGAGCTGATAATTGACTCTTTTGACCTTTTTCTATCGAAATTATCTGATCGCTCTGCATTGTTCCATTCTCCACTTCTTCTCGGGCCTGATGATGATCAATTTCATTTAACAGTTTGATCATTTCTTCAAAGTGAATGATGCTACTACACAACATGATCTGATATATATCCCTTGGCATATTGCCCAATACAATTCAGCATATCAGCCTCTCAGACAAAGAGAAAGCCATCAATGACTTCAGCCTTGCTGCTTGTCTGCAGAAAAACTGGGTGTACGTTTCTCCATTATCCCTAATATATCTTTCTTGTGATATATTGATGAAGACATGATACTGCTTTTCTTCACTCCAAAAAGTGTGCAATAATTCGCGTCTGTAATCCCAAAAAGTCTGTGGTTTGATCTTTAAGATATGCCACCAATCCTCAGCCATTCCTTGTAAATAGTGGCATGCAATTGCCACTTGTTCAGTCTCCTGCCAATTATGACATCGAAACATCTCTTGCAGGCTCTCCAAATGCTCTAATGGGCTTTCCCAAATATCAGCCATAAAAGATTTTATTTGCCAATCTATTTCGGCCATGATGCAAGCTAGTCTATCTTCAGCCTCTTCTCTAACTTTATTTAAATTCCCAAGGCAACTTCTGTCTAATTATAAAATTTTATTTCTTTTTTTTAATCTTCAATTGCTATTTATTATATATATATTTAAAGCACAAAAGTTAAACTGTTTACTTTTTTTTTTTTAAATGTGAACCTAAACTCTTTGCTTGCTTTTTTTTTTATGAATGTAACACTAATAACTTTTTTTTAAATAAACAAAGAAACAAAATAAATATATAACTTCTTAATATCTTTTTGTCTGATCCGTCTGTTCAGTAATAACTCTAAAGAACGCTGTTTAATTAACTATATATATTAATTATTCATATTGAAAAGATGAACCCCCTACTCCAAACTTCTTTCTACCATTTAGCACAAACTGATCCCTACCTACTGAATCTTGCCTCCAACACTGAAATATTCCTCAATTGTCCGAACAGAATCTCACGTGGGATTTAAAATCGAAGGCCCGTGTTGGTTGCGCTAAAATTACTATAGCTATGTGCCGGACGAAAGATTTTTGTTTCATACATCCTGACCATGAGGGCGCCACTAGTCCGAAAACCGGAACTAGACATTTATTTTAAAGGTGGGCAGGATATACGAACATGAATGTGCCAGACTAAACCCAGGGAGAGCAAAAGCTAATGAAGGTGGTTCAGACAATTGAGAAAACACTGAGACAAACGTCAGCCAAAATACTTATAAGAACTTTGTAAATTTATTAAACATAATAACAAAATAAACATGAAACTTGATATACATTTACTTAGCAGATCTTAACATTGAGTGTATGCGAGCAGAACTACGTTTAAATACCCAGGCAGACACGTTCATTTCTTATCTATGACACAATAATGGCTTATATCTTCTTGCTAGTGGTTCACCCAACCAATTCCCTTTTCCCTATAGAGAATTAGTAAGATGGATGTTTGTGGAGAATAACGGGACAGTGCAGATGAGCTTTTCTTAGTCCAGAAAAGAAGTGTTGGAACCAAGAATGTCATAATTCTGCAAAACGCTCATGGACAAGTACATTGAAATGAGCCAAGGTTAGTCTCACACAAGAAAGAAACATGAATTACGCACTCTGAATTATAGCAAATAAATCTCTACCAAAAATAAATAAATCATATATCCTCGCAATCGCTAGCCAAAGCCAAGTTTGATCTAGTTTACTCCGAAGCAAACAAACAAACAAAAATAAAAGAAAACTACTAAGGTCGGTCTGAGCATTTAACAAGGGTTAATCATAAAACTGAGAAATTATTAAGCACATAAAATATCACTCGCCCTACACTCTTGAACAAGCAACATTTTAAGATTGAAAATCTTGCTACTAAGATAGTACTGTAAAATAAACAAAAATACATTAATATTTAAATTGATAAATTACACATCGTAAATATAATTTCCTTTTAAGATTAAGCTGAGATCTGCGAGAGACTTAATTAGAGATTTAGCCCTGATTTTGACATGAAAAGGTAAGTTACCTCGAGATAATATTAAGTTCTGTTGTTCATACAAAGCTCGGTTTATGGAGTCCTCTACAACGGATGTCATTTACTACAGGTTGAGAAGTCTGGAGGCATTATCGGGATCCACTCCGGACTTGACAGTTAGGTCATGATGAAAGTCACAATTTGGAGCTCCGGCGGTTCATCTTTGGAAAGGCTCAGCCCATCATGTTGTGGAGATTCTTCGTGGCATATATTACAGGCATGGCATCTGAATGACTGCTATTATCGCGGCAAATAGATTTATTGTCGGTCAACGGAAATTCAACTTGGTGATTCCCGTAGCACCAATATCAAAAAAAGAAATTTTAGTCACTTTCACAATGCAACAGTTCAATAACAGCTAAAATCTGGATCGATCCTCAATAAGAAGAAGGTGAGCAATAAAAACTGAATGAACAGAATAGTCTCTTTGAATCCTCCTCTCTAATCAAACAAAAAATAAATTACCCAGCTATTTATGTCCTTTGTTATCTCCCGCGCAATCTTAATTAGAAAACAATATCTTACAGGGCTTAATCTTACAAAAATGATTATTATTTTTTTATAAAAAAAAAAAAAAAATACAAAACTAAATCTCAGCTTTAAAATACATCAACATTAAATTATTTTTTTTAGTTTAAATAAAATACATATAAGAGCACTAATTAAACCTTGTTTGCTTTTAATTATTTTAAATGAAAACAAGCGTCATAAAAAAAATATTTTATACTAAAATCAACTTAGAATTAACAAGATAAGATTTCAAAATAAATAAGTATGTGTGTTATTGCACATATAAAACTTGGGATTTTTTTTTTTTTCCAATGTACATGATAGAACCCTTGAATCGGATAAAGTATCCAATTCAATATATATACCTGTACTAACAATGTAATATATAAGATATTTATTGTGAATAAATATATTTTACTAGATGGATTATTATATGTTGTAAATAAATATTTTATTATAAATTAAATAGATTTTTGTCTCAATTCCATTATAATATCATTGCATAAACACATTTATTTATCAGAAAATATACTTTAATACGATTTGAATTAATAATTATTTTAAGAGTACATTTCAATGGTCATATAATGTTTATACATTTATTTTGCTTAATAATTATTTAATTATTTTACCTGATTTCTTAGAAAATAAATGTCATATTATTTACTCGTTTCAAATACATTTAAACCACTAAACATCACATGATCACTATTTCTTATGGTAGCACATTACTGTTATTAAAACAGGCAAAACTCTCCATACAGTATTGCCACTCAGTGCCAACCAGAGTAATCAATGGGTGCCAGAAGCCAGAAACTAGCCTGATGATATTGGATGAGTAGGCATTAGATAGGTATTTTATGCACAAGCCTTCTGGCATCCATTGATTACTCTGGTTGGCACTGAGTGGCACTACTATATGGAGAGTTTTGCCTGTTCAAATACACTTCTTATACAGTTGGCAGCATAAAAGATGCCTTACTGCCTTCTCTACATTTTTTGATATTTTATTTAAATTTGCATCAGAAAATATAAGATTTCTGTATTTTATGGTTAGTAAAAGTGAAATAATTATATTTTAATAATTGCTAATTATTTAGAAATGTTTTCAAGTTATCAAGCCTTCTGTTGTTATATAATTTCATTTCTACTTTCTTAAATATTAAGATTACAAAATAAAGTAAAAGAAATGTCAAATGTTCCATGCTTAGTTAAAATAATAATCATCATATTTTTGTTAAGAAGTTAACGTATTACCATTAACGTTTTGTTCCAAGTGCATTTTATTCTCAATTTGAACCCTGAGATCAAGATATCCTAAATTTGTAAAAGAACTTATATTGAGATAAATATGTTTTAAAACCTGCGAACAAGATATACTAAATTTGAAAAGAATCAATATTTGAGATCAAGATTTGTATTTTAATAATTACATTTAATCATGGTATTGTCTACAAGACGTCTCATACTCTGGCGTTTTTAAAAATCCATGTCATGTGGTGCCTCTAGGTGCAACCTTGGATCGCTGTTGATCTGACATCTTATCATTATCATAAATATGTTATAATATATATATAATAGAAATGGCAACGAGAATATATATATATATAACCATAACTGGATTTTATATGCACTTTAAGTTGCATATATTAGTTTCAAAATCATTGAAGATCGCTGATATATATATATATATCTTTAGTCAATTCACACTACTATTTATATTACGGGATAAGAAGTCATGAAAAATTAATATAGAACGATATAAATACGCATGTGTTTTTACATATAAATTGTTAATCCTTCATCGGTAAAAAAAAAAAAAAACCTTTCTCTTCTGTTTTTTCCATTTATATTCAAAACCTGACAGTATAACATATCTTTTTTAAGGGGGGGAGTGTGTGTATAAATTTGATTGTTATGATTATAATTAATGTTTCATTCAAACATATTGGGCATTTGCGATTTAAGTAGTAAAAATAATTAACAAGAAAAATTTTAAAAAATGAAAATGATTAATTATAATTGTAAAAATAAATCTAAAACATTTCTAACCATTAACATATTTAATTTTTTCACTAATTAATGTTAATACTTTTGAAATTTTTTTTTTTTTTTTTAAATTTAAAGTTATATATCAATATAGAAATATGCAATAGAAAAGAACTTAAATTACGTATAATAATTACAAATTGCAATAATCCAGGATAATTACAAATAAAATGCCAATTGAATAAAATACGAGAGCGAGTTATAGCATTAGTGTAATTTATATTATTCGATCGGTATTTATTTCCAGATTATTCCTATTTTTATTCATAAAATTTACAAATATATATAATATTATTGAAGCAATAAACTCTCAATGGCTATGTAGATTAAGTTTTAACTAAATATTTCATATCATTGGCTAATTGCTAATAATAAAAAATAATTCATTTTAAATTGCAACCCGTGATATGTATATATATATTTAGAAAGGAATTGAACTCAGACTTTCAAGCTTTCTATTGCTATGCACTTCATCTTATACAACTGATACACATGACTACATATATGTGAAAAAGATAAATGATCACCAATATACATGCTTTGTGCTGAACCAGTACTCATCATTTGGTTCAGATCATCATCTCCCACACACATATACAATCATTGCTTCAGTTTATATTAGTATAGAAAATGTCCATTTAAATACACAGAAGATGAAAGGGCAGATTATAGGCTGGATATGTAATTTTCAAATATAAGTATTTTGTCTATACTAAATTTAATGTAATTAGAAGGGATTTGAACTCTTCTGTGTATTTAAATGAACATATTAAGGTCGTATATGTGAGGGGTCAGGGTGATTTAATGTCAACATGGGTAGAACAATAATATTGGCATCAACAAGATCTTCCCGTGTTCCACCATCAAATATTCAATGATGTGGATGGTTAAAGAGTTGGAAGGTGAAGAAGATTGAAGCTTGTCCATTAAAGTTTGAAGATTTGATATCTTAATATAAACCGCAGCACTGATTGTATATACATATAAGAGATGGTGATCTGGACCAACTGATGAGTGCTGGCTCAGTATGGAGCATATATATTGGAGATCATTTATCTTTTTCACATGTACATGGTCATGTGTATCAGTTGTATAAGATGGAGTGCATAGTGGTAAGGATCTCTTGAAAGCTTGAGTTCAAATCCTTGTGGGAGTTAGTTATATCTTGTAAATATATGATTATTAGTTTTAAAATTCAAAATGTCAGTGCCATTTTATATCATAGCTTCCATTTCAAATGTTAACATTAGTACTTATCAATTCCGTCTTTATAAAAAAAATTAAATTAGAGATAATATTTAACCACTGAGCAAATGCCGAATATTAGCATGAAAAAATATTATGCATGCATTCATTACAAAAATTCCAAGATTAACTTGTTGGTATGAAATATGATCCTTGATATATATACGTTCATTATTTTGCTAAGCTAAATAATAGTACACTTTTTTGGTTTTTTAGTTTTTTCTAGCATTGAAACATATAAAGAACAAATGTCACGAGAGAACTATTTAAGAAAGTACTTTGTCAGCACAAATCACCCTATATTTCTTTTGAGATGACTGCATCCTGTATTAGAATGATAGAAAGCTGTCCATTAAAAAAAAGCTGCATAGTCTTAATACTAAGTTGTAAAAATTTTAAATAAGCTCAAAAACCAAGTCAATCATTTCAGACTGATCCTTTCAATTCTACTGCCACATATAAAAAATGTGATAAGCAAAGAAATGGTTCAAAAGCAACTGTTGAATATTTGAAATAACTATGTCGCAGCTAACCTGATATTTATATAAGCATGTGTGCATATAAATATGTAGGTTTGTTTTTCATGTTTCTTCGTTAACAAGCTATTTATTCTTTTTCTTGATTTTTTTTTCCCCACAACCATTGTTTAGATCAATATTTGCTCTAATAATCAAAGTAAAAATCATCTTTAGCAGCTTGAACAACCCTGAATTCTTCTGTCTGCTAGACATGATGACGAGAACAAACCAGTTAGACTGCTGACTACAAACACTCTTCACGCTATTAAAAAAATAAAGTAGAAATTTTAATGAAAAAGTCAAATGATTTTTAAATAATCTTAAAAAAAGGTCATGACAAACATACACAGCATTTTTTTTAATGTTGTAATCAAATATTTATCTGAAATAGTATTAATGTAATCGCAATACCATCTTCAATTGCTGAATTCACGTACACTATACCTATATTAGGACGTAGGACATATATATAATGTAGACCTAATTTGCTTTGCAAAAGAATGTATATTTTCCACTCAATATATAACTTTTAGTTAAATGCTGGCTTTGGGTTGGTATTTTTAGATCTAGTGTCTGATCCTATCCTAGCACTTCTCTGAGGAGTGCCAGAGCATGAAACCATGGTCAAAGGTTGGGGGGGTCCTGACACAGATATTTTAAATGCTTTCTCTAGCTTAGCATTTATCACAAAGCTTTTTAAGGAATTAGCAATCCTCATTGTTTATAACTTACAAGCTTAAGAGTATAGGGTCATGTGATGTATGACTCTTATTTTGACTAATGTATATTAAATCTATTTAATTTAGCAGAGTAATCATATAACTAAATCGGTGTACACTAACACTAATATGTAGAGATAGGTGATTGGATGAACAGATAGATAGATAGATAGATAGATAGATAGATAGATAGATAGATAGATAGATAGATAGATAGATAGATGGATGGATAGGTGGATAGCTGGATGGATGGATAGGTAGATAGATGGGTGTATAAGTATGTGTGAAGGCAATATTTATGTTTTTTATATTGTTTTTGCTTAATGTTATGGTTAGATCTTATCCATCATAAAGTGAATAAGATGAGGGGTTCATATATATTTGTATTACTAGAGATCTGTGTAATATAAAATAGACTGCACATTGTTAATTATTTTCATTCAGTTCAAAATTTAGAAGGAGGTTAAACTAAAAAATAGGAGACATGAACGAAAGTTGATTAATTTGATATTTTGTGTGTTTTAATTGCTATGGTTTATATTTTTTATATAGCAATGAAATATTTTTATCCTTTTGTTAAATTATTAATGCAGTTGATAATTCTAAAAATTCAGTGGTACTTAGTGTGTGATGTCTGAATAAGATTTAACATCAAAAATTAAAATTATGTT
Source organism: Epiperipatus broadwayi (assembly GCA_028023455.1). NCBI lineage: Eukaryota > Metazoa > Onychophora > Udeonychophora > Euonychophora > Peripatidae > Epiperipatus > Epiperipatus broadwayi. The sequence goes on from JAQFVV010000113.1 coordinate 2,181,637, forward strand.
CATTATATAAAACATGTAGTATAAGCTCTGATGTTGTTATCATGTTCATATCTTTTAGCATTGATATGGCAATTGTTCATACATATATAAAAAGCCAAACAAATTTTATAAAGGATTATACAGGCAGTAAATCATTAAAAAGTGTCAATATTTTGAGTTTCAATATATTAATATTTTTTCATTATTAGTGAAAACTTTTTAATATTGTAATATTATAGTACATTACTAATTTTGTTAATTGTTTCCTATAATAATTCAGTCATTTTTTTTCAACATTATTGTATACATAGTAAATAGTTGTATAATTTTAGTATCAGATTTATATGTGGATACAGCACTATTGCTAGAAATGCAAATTTTAGTAATTGCTTCTGCACCACACTTGCCATCTAAAAAATAATAGATGAGACACAACCAAAATGTTGATGCCATTAAATTTAATAATACAGTTCACCCAAACGAATCAAATAATTATACTTACATCTTTCCTCTGTGTAACCAATGACTTTACATTAACAATCTGATTATATAAATATGTTTATATAAAAATCTCTAGCTACTACTCTGACTGTTTAAATGTTTATAAGTGAAAGATGGATAGTATAAAAAGTAGTCACTTTATTGTATATTTTATAATGCTTAACAGTAGTAGAGAATAAATTTATATTATATAGCATTATAATTTGCTTCCCATTTATTATATATTTATATATTAAAATATAATATTTTTATGAATGTTTAGATGGAAATCTTGAGTGTGTGGAGTAATCCATTTAAATCAATTGCATTAGAAAACACTTAACCTAGACCAATTGCCCCAGGCCAAGAGTCAATATAAACTGGCAGACAGATGCACTCAAAAGGAAGATCCTTATAAAAATAGGTTTTTCACACTCTAGATCTAATATAGAGATCAAAGTACTGCATGTTATAGTTTTAGGTTTAAGAATTCAAAGTATAACTAACTTTTTAAATTTTCTTAATATATAATAAACCCCTTCACTGGTAGATTATATATTCAAAGTACAGCAAAACTCTCCATATAGTAGTGCCATCTTGTGCTAACAAGAGCAATCAATGGATGCCAGAAGGCTTGTGCATAAAATCCCTATCTAGTGCCTACTCATCCAATATCCCCAGACTAGTTTCTGGCTTGTGGCCTTCATCAGTGATCATTGTTTAGTGGTTAGATTATATATTGTAATACAATAATTTTAATGATTGTTTAGATGGAAATCTTGAATATATGAAATAATCTATTTAAATAAACTTAATTAAAAAAACATGACCTAGAACAGCTGCCCCAGCCAAGAGTCTAAGTAAACTGACAGACTGATGCATCCCTCCTTTTGGACATACCAATCTGGCAGTTTACTTTTAATCTAGGCATGGAGCAGTTGCTCTAGGTTAAATTCTTTCTAATTAGGTTCTATTCAGACCTATGCTATTAAATTGGTATTAAATTTATATGTAGTCACCTAACAATAAATGTTTTTAAAAGCAGAAGAGAATCACTTATGTTTAAGGCTTATTTTTATATAAACCAACCTTATGGATTATGCAGGACTTCATCTTATTATAAACCTGAATCTACAAATTTAGTATATATATTAAAGCAAAGATTTTCACAAAAAAGTAAAACAATCATTTTGGATTCATCTATGCTGTTACCATTTTACTAACATTTTGAGTGAATCTCAGTAACCATTGTTTAAGTAATAAGGAATATTATTTCATCTCTATTATCCAGCTGTTAAGTTCCAACTAAACATTTATTATATTACTATTAACAACAAGGTCAATGTAATGAATAAATTTTAACTACACAGAACATCAGCTTGGAGGTATTCAATCAGAGAAAATTATTTTAAAATGCTATAACCACATTTTTTTTAAAAAAAAAAACTGTTTATAGAATCATCTAGTGAGATGTTTTAATAATATATATTTTTTTTAATTTGTAATTTTGTCTTTTTTACATTATTGATTTTTTAATTTAAAAAAAATCAAAATTAGCCAATAATATAAAATAGCAGCAACACAAAAAACTTTTAAGACTTACCTTCTTCTCTTTGACTCATGTCTTTCTTTGAATTTGGTGTTCACAATTTTTGCATGGTTATTTAGAGAAAGTTTTAGAATTACTAACAACATGTTTTGCAATATTTCTTAAGATTTGTGATTATTTTAGCAGAATATTTGTGTATTAATTATTAAAAATCAAAAATATACATTTTACACTGTTTTTTATATGTACACCTGGGTCTCGTTTTATGTGGTAGATAGATTCCGCAGAAAACCCACATTAAAAAAAATTGCACAAAAATAGACTTAACTTACCTTGAAAAATGGGGGATATGTTCTATAATTTTCAGAAAATGCATAAAAGCAAAGCAACAAGGAAAAATTACTTAAAATTCACATTAAAAAATAAGGAAATAAATTTTGACTAATAAAAAATTTCAAATATTTGGAAAAAATTTATAGAAGACAAACTTTTTTACTTTTTTATTTATTACAGTATTAACTTTTACATTTTTTCATACATATTTTAATCATTATCACTATTTGACAATATGCAGTTCATTTATGAACTGATAAGAATTCAGATTTGCCACAAGAGGAAGTACAACTAGCACCATCTTCAGTCTTTCATGGTTATATGTCGACAATGTAATCTGTGATTAAACTTTGAAACAATGATTTTACTAATTGTTTATAAAGCTCATGATATCCAGACATACAACTATTTAACTCTCATTGGAATTTATGAGGTTGTTCATTGCAGCAAACTCTCTCAGATTTCAGCATTTTCTGGTGTTTTTCTTTGTCTCACACATCAACATAAAATCTATGATTAAATGATTATTACTTATTGATACAGGTATATAATAAGCCTGTATTTCAGTTATCATAAAATAATAACTTTGTCTTCATTTGATAGATATTTTTGTTTACTACTGAAGTAAATTTTAAACATTCACATTTTGTTTCTATAATAAAAAAATGAGATTACAATCAAAACAAAAAGATTATACATTATCATTAGAAAGATTATTTTCAGTTTACAAAATAACAAAATCTTTGTTACTTTCTGATTATTTTTAAAATCTAAAAGAATATTTATTTCTGTTATATCTAACAAAATATGTTTTAAATGTTTAAAATTTTTGAATATTTATTGCGATATTTTTATACTCATAAGTATAAATCTATTATTATTATTTACTCATAAGTATAAATAGGTTATTTAGATTCTAAATAGCTTCAGGCCATATTCACATTAGCTGCTAATATAACAATGTTATACTTTTGAAAGAAAAAGTATTTCAAGTCAAAATAAGGTATTAATAATTTTAATTTCTTGATATCTAATAAATATACTAAAATATGAACTTTTTTATCGCATAAAAGAAAATCCACATAAAAGGATATTAAGAAGAAACATGAATTGCATAACTTCAAAATCGCATTACAAAAATCCGCATAAAACACGACCCAGGTGTACATATATTTTATTTTTAAAAATAGACAGTAACAATGTCTAGCATAACATTAAGAAAGAAAATTGTGGCCATTCTGATCGAACCACATTATAAAAATAATGTCCAATACATCCTTGCCTTAAAATAATATGAGATATTTTAAAAATTAGAAAAACAATTTTAATGTTTTAAAGCAGAATTTGATAGCTCTATCAGTGATTAATATTTTTTATTCACATTTTGAAAGTAAATTGCAATTAAATTTTTTTTATTTATTTCAATAGTGAAATGAGCTAATGTTTTTATTACAATTTCACTTTATCAATATTTGCAGTTTCACATAAAAAAAAATTCCATTTTCAAACCAAATCAAGTTAAATTTTTTGAATTCTAATACAGAATAATGGTTTAATATTAAAATCAAAAGTTGAAGGCTTACAAATGTCTCTGGTGATGGACAAGGGGGTTAATATATACATATAATTAAATTGTTTTGTGCAGAAAAGTCATAAATATATGGAATAGACATTTTTTACACATTATTATATGTATAGAAATCTAAATAACTAATATTAATGATTACAATCTGAAACTGCTATTAATTAGATTAATTTTAAATATTATTATTGCAAAATATGATCTAAATATAGAAATTACTAATGTTTAGAGTAAAAAAACTGATTCAAGATATATGAGATGGTATTCACTTTTGGTTGGAATATGTTCAGAGAGCAGCAAATGTATTTATAAGATGAATGATCAATTACAACTTATTTAACATCATTACATTTCATTCAAGTTCATGTTAGTGATGGAAAAAAACACAAATATTTTATAGAGATTGTTTGACTAGTCTTGTAATCTAAACTATATCTGTAAAGTCAATCTTTAATTCTTTTGTAATACTTTGGATTAATTAGTTTAGGAGAAACTATTAGTTAATTAATAATTATGTGTTTATATTTGTAATTATTAACATCTTTCTTAACTAGAAAGAATATAAAAACTACAGTCTGTGTTCAATTGCATTTTCTTATATTTCAATATTTCTGTGAATAAACAAGTGTTTTCTAATATGACATTTACTATATATAAAACCTGTAATACATAGCAAATGTATATTGCCTCAACAAATTAAATTTATTTTAAAAAAACTTCAATTAATGCAGTTTGTAAGAAAATATCTTGGTAAATTCATTTAGTCATTTATAGAAGTATGAGAAAATGTATTTAAAGTAAATAAATATTTTAGCATTTGACATTCAATATTCAACAGAAACCCTTTATATGCTGATTTTTAAAATTAAGAATGGTTAAAAAAAATTGAAAAAAAAATCCTAATCATTAAAAATCATTTACTCAAAATTGGTGAACTATGTGAATCATTGTATGACTAAGAAATTGAATGATTATTTTAATCCAACACAATCAAGAATCATGTCTCATACCTTTATTGTAGTTATTGATATCATGAACAAAATGGATGACTATGAATATATCCTTAGAAAATTAGCCAAATTGTGTTCTTATGGTAATTTTAAAGAAACATTTTCATAACAATTTACTTATAGAAAGGCTCTTAGTTACTAGTTGTTTAATTGTGGTGTTTACAAAAGTAGTATTTCAGATGGAGTGACATTGCAAAAGTGCATATAAATGACATTTTTCCAAAAGTGACTATAAATAAAAAAATTTATTATATCTTAAAAATACATAATCAATAATATTTTTTGTCAATATTTTTTTATATTTTGTTTTGTTTTCATTTTATAATTAATGATTACATGTGATAACTCTGCATATGGGTTTAAGTTTATATACAGTGTTATATAAATGTTAATTTGTAATGTATTCATTTTGCACAACTGGTGAAATAAACAATTTATTATTGTTATTACTATATATTATCAGCATGTTAGAACTTATATAAAAATGTAATACTCTTATACAAAATCACATAAACTCTTCTCCTTATCTATAATATATATCTACACATTACATAATCATGCAATATTTTTTCAGTATCTATAATTTATAACTACATATTTAAGCATATATCTTTAAAACTTAAACTCACTTAATAAATGTAAAATAAATTTGTAGTATTTTTCAGAAAGTCTATAAAACTTATTATTCATTACTAATCTGTGGCTTACATTATTGAAAATTAATTCTTTATTTCTATCTCTTTTGCATGATGGCAGAGCCAAGGTTCTCCCTGGTGGCATTTTTTATTAAGGTCCAACTTATGATTTTAGTATGAAATTGATAGCCTACATCAGAATTCAACAAATTGCACTTGATTTAGTAGATTTATATACTTACAAATTCTAAAAAATCATATTTGAACTTTGCAAGTATTGAAAAAATGAATTAGGTAATTAATGAATGTATTGAAAGCACCTCAGCAGTAATAAAGCTGAATATTAAAAACTACCTTTTCTGTGAGTATAATCATTAATTACCAGATATTACATTGCTCAAAAAATAAGAAAATTAGTAGTAGTTGAATTTAAAAATGAGTGTGTAATGAGGACAAAAGATGTTTAATCATTAAACAGTCAGTAGAAACAGAATGACTTCAGAAAACAAACAAAATCTTTTTTGATTGAAATTTATTTTAAAATATAAACAAATAAATTTTAATCTCTGGTAAATCTATCAAATTCTTCTTTAAAATATTAGAGTTGCTTTATAATGTTTAGAATATCTCAAAAGATCCTAACACGGCCAGTAATAACATATTGGCAAGAATGTCATAATACAGGGTGATTGAAATGCTATTTTTTATTAAAGTTACACTAGAAGTTGCTACTTTCTATTTTAAAAAATAAAACATATACACATAAAATAAAAATGTAATACACTTTTGATTTTAAATATTTATTACTCAATTGTTGTGTAAAAATAATCATGAATCTTATTAAACTTCACAAAAAATAATCATGTTTTTAGTTATTCAAAAAAATTTCTCAAAGTGATCTCACAAATGGTTTTGAAATGGATTACACAGTATAAAATTCATCAAAAACATGAAGGCAGGATTGAAGTACATTGGCCATGTTGTTATTCAACTATAATGACCTCGTTAGATTTCTTTAAATAAAAATATCAATATTCAATGGTATATAATTTTGCTATTTTTTTAAAAAAAGCAAAATATATCAAATTTGGGGGGAAAACTAGAAATAGTGTGATAACTATTTTAGTAGTTTTTAAACAGTAAAATTTATTTATTTTTTAAAAAAAAAAAAAAAGATATTTCTTTATTTTTTTGTAATTCATTTAGTTTCTAGATAAAAATATGAAAAAAACTGTCAGGTTACCAATGAAGGGAATGGATGGTAGGAAAAGAAAAACCAAGAAGTAAAGAAACTGAGAGGATCATTAATAAAATTCATTACTAATCATTTGTCAATTCTTGATAAAGAAATGAAACCTGAATCATTAGCATTCTGTTCTAAAATAATACCTGATCCAAAAAATAACCATATGGACAGTGGTGGTGAAGAAAATGAAATTTCTTCATAATATAATAGAAGAGACACTAATGGCAGTGACATTGTGGATTCTGTAAGGAAGGAACAAATTAATCCTTTATTACTAAGGGTAATTCGAAATAGAGCAAAAAACAAACACTAGAAATTATAAAAAAATGGTTCAGTTGGTATCTGGTCGAAATCCAAATAATCATGGAATTGACATGATGGACGAAAAGGTAACTAATGATAATCTAAGTGATTCCTGAATTTCTCCAAAAACCTTATATATAAAGTTATGGCATGATGGGAAATGAGCATATTTTAAATAATTTTAATTTTTAAAGAAATGTTAACATTAAAAAATTTTCATTAAAAATTTACTTTTATGTGTTAAAAATGATGAAAAAATGCCAAATAAGTGGTCAGTCTTTTCAAATAATAAAGAGAGTGTTTGCAGTTTTAATTGCAAAATATTTGGTACATCAAAAATGAAATTTACAAATCTAACAGCTTTGTGAGTGGCAACATGTTACTCAAACTATGTCTAAACATGAAATTAGTTTACAGCATTTAAATAATCACAAAAAAATTATAGAATTAAAAATAATATGATTAAAAATTATGATTAGATAAAACATAGAAAAAACTATTCCCTGTACAAAAAAACAGATAACATGTTGCAACAGAAGAATTTCAGCCATACAAAACAGGAACTTACATTTCGTGTTATGTCAAATGAGTTATCTTTTCTGATGACGATATTAAAATCAGTAAATTTACTGTCAAAGTTAGATTAATAAAATGTAGTATTAAATCTAATTATATGGGTAGCACAGAACAATATTCTGAATCAAAACTTCGTTACAATGGTATTCAGTGATCATTGTACAAACATGGGTAAAAATCTTTTTGAAACTTTCCAACTCAAATTCAGAATATTCAATTTTTCAAAATAAATATAACCTGCCCTTGACATTGTTTCATCACCATATTAAACAAAGCAAAATTTAAATTATTACCATGTAATGCAATATACATACAATCTGGATCATAGTAGTTAACTGATTTATTTTGAAGACACAGTCTGGTAGAATTTTCACATTAAAGTATATCTTATTTCTTTACATGTTAGTTTTCTCTTTCACTTACTCTTTTTCCTCCTAATTTTTGATTTCTAATTCTTTTTATTTCTCTTGCTGTTATGATAATGTCTTCTCAATATATATAAAGTATATTGGTGTAACTTTTGTGAATAAGTACCCTCAAGTTTTGAATAACCAAAACAACTAAACATGTGATCATTGTTTTATGTTACCATGTAGTGTTTTGTAGGATTCTATTACTATCTTCATGATATCATTTCTATTGTATAATCATGATGTTCTTTTTTTTCTTATAAGTTGTAAATTTTTTCCAATCACAAGATGATATATTGTACTTTGTAACTTTCCATTTTACATTTATATATTCTTATATCATCATCAAATTGTTTCTGTAATATATTATATAATAGATAAACAATGAGGATTATATAATTTAAAGTATTATTTTTTTAAAATAGATCATTTTCAGTTATTTTCATGTTTAAAACCACTAATCACATGATCATCATTTTCTAAGCTTGCTCAAGCTGTTAAAATAGTAGAAAACTCTTCTAATGGATGTAAGAAAGTTGGTGCATAAAATCCCTATCAAGTGCCTACTCATTTAATAACCCCAGACTAGTTTCTAACTTGAGGCTTTCATCACTATGAAGCCTTGGTTTTAAAAGCACTGCATCCAGATCTTAGAATCTAATGCAACCCTCCAAAACCCACTTAGTTAATTACAATTTCAAGATAAAAACACAATAATGTTTTCAATCCAAGCTGATTTACTTGTACAGTCATCTGAAACCAGTTCACTATCTATATATTTTGTGTTTTTGATTTTTTTAAAAACTACAATCACCATCGCTCTAGGGGCAGAATTGGTATAAAATCATTAAATCATCAGACAATCACCATTGCCTATGCTTACACAAGCTATTAAAACAATAGCAAACTCTTTATACAGTAGTCTCATCCAGTGCGAGCCATATTAATCAATAGATGCAAGAAGTTTTGTGCAGTGCTTTCAGATTCAAAGTTGCTCACTGATAAAAGCTATAAGCTATAAAGTAGTCTGGGGATATTGAATGAATAGGAAATAGATAGAAATTTATGCTGAAACTTTCTCACATCTATTTATTATTTTGGCTCACACTAGGTGGCCCTACTATATAGTTTGCTACTCTTTTAATAACTTAGAAATGGAAATTGTGATGTTTTAGAGATTTTACATCAATTCTGCCCATAGATGATGGTGACTGTTGTTTTTTTAAAAAACACCAAAGACATTAAAAATATATAAATACTGAGATGGGTTAAGATCTATATAATTATACAAGCAAATTAGCTTGGATTGAAACATTATTGTGTTTTTATCTTGGGCTTATAGCTTTATGCTTAACTAACAGGTAAAAGGGAACTGCTGCAGGGTTGCACTAGATCCTAGATCTAGATGTGCAGTGCTTTTGAATTCAAGACTCCTCAGAGTGAGATTAAAGCCACAAATTAAAAAATTGTCTGTATATTGGATGTTGAAGCTTTATATAGGAAATTTATGCTCAATCCATTATTATATGGACAATTTGCTATAAAATTTCATATTTATTATTCCCAGAAAAATTATTATTGTGTGGCTTCTTTTTCTCTACTTTCTTTATGTAAATATTTTTTTAAAATAAAGAATCTGTTTTATTTATTTATGTGTGAACCACCTTTAAATTTTTTAAATATTTTGTCAATAATTTTGAAGTACAAAGATTATTAACTATTATTATTGTCAATTTTAAAAAATCCTTTACTCTTTATCTTTACATTAATACATATGTTTTATTATTTCCAGTATTACACTTTATGTTTCAGCTCACTGGTAGAGTATAGAACTCAGAACTAAAAATTAATTCACAGATGAATAACATATAAAAACAGTTCAGATTGACTTATAGAATTATGAAATGCTCAATCTGCCACTAGAGGGCAAAAAGATCTTATATTCTTCAGTCATTTTGCTGCACCATATATGATTACATTTTATTTGTTAAATTAAATCTAATAATTACATTACATTCTGGAAGTATAAAAATAAAATATAATTCAAATTAACCATGTCTTTATGTGAAAGGATTCATTTTCATTTTATCTTTGTAATTTCTGAAAATCTAAGACCCCTTGCATTTCCATCTCCATATGAATAATATCCAGTGTTGTTTTATTTTCAAACAGTTTTATTCTTATATTAACATACTTCAAAATAATTTTATAATGTTTGCTTTATTCAAAGGTATTTTAAAAATTTATATTTTATCTACAAACAGCAATACATTTATTTAATACTAGTATACTTTTCACATTTCTAAACAACGCAAGTAAAATATGCTTTATATCAAAAGCAATATAATTATGATTTATGTTTAGTGATGTTTAAGCATAATAATGGTTGGGTTTGTTTGAAACTAGAACTAAGTGTTTTATAATATCATGCTTTGCAATTCAAAAGTTGAAAGTTATATAATATTACCCATAATTCCAGATATTTTCTTTTATAATGAAAAAGAATGATTAAATATTCCACCTTAGGTCATTTAATAGCCCATTATAATACACTATTCTAAATATTTTTTTTTTAAAGCGTAACTATAGCATTTATAAAATTAAAGAAATTCTATAATGAACCGAAAGATTATTTTGAAATATCATATTATTATGGATTTGCTATTATTTATGGGGAAAAAATTATATTAATAAGAATTTGCCAATAATTGAGAACCATCTATATATACACATTAGAACAGACTGGGTTTAGACCAAGAAGAAATTCCTGTGAACAAATTTTCTCTTTAACAAATCACATTGAAAAAAGTTTTCAAAATAGATAAAAAACAGTGATGCTTCCTTTGCAGATTTTATCTCACTTTATTATTTTGTTTGGAAAAATAGTCATTTTTTTAACTTTTTAAAACTCTTATATGCAGAAAACACCATTTGTTTATTTAACAAAGTGATCAAGTGACACCTAAATGATACTTGTATCAGGTTCAATCGTCCAGATGTTTAGACTCATGGATGATGTTGCTTTGATTTTATAAAATAGATTATTTCCAGAAATAGAAAAGATCTCTTAATAAAGAATATAAAAATTTGAATTTTTGCCCCCAAAACTAGGTCTTTTTCTTAATCTAACAAAGACAGTAATCTTAACTTTTAATTTAAATAACACATTGAATCATCTTTATTTCAAATATTAACCTCTTGCAACAATAGACAAATATAATTCTACGCCATGCTACTTAGGAGTAACCTTGGGTTGTAGCTTAACTTACTTTTCTCATTTATCTAAGGTTAGATTTAAAATTATTTTTATGAATAATTTCATTGGAAAGCTATCATGGAACTGCTTAGACTTCTTATGCAAACCCTTTACATCTCACTAGCATATTCTTCTAGTAAATATTACACTACTATATGAATAAATGTTACTTACACTAATCTTCTGGATAGTTAATCAAATATTACTATACTACTGTGTTCAAGCTTTTTTCTTTGAAGTATATTTATATTAACAAGGCAAAACTCTCCATACAGTAATGCCACCCTGTGCCAACCAGCCACAAGCCAGAAACTAGTCTGGGGATATTGGATGAGTAGGCATTAGATAGGGATTTTATGCACAAGCCTTCTGGTATCCATTGATTACTCTGGTTGGCACAGGGTGGCACTACTGTATGGAGAGTTTTGCCTTGTTTATAAACAATTATGTGCTAGTATAAGAGAAAGCGATCATGTTGATGCTTAATGGTTTATATTTATCTTCTTCTACATATTATACCAGATATGAGAAAAAAAGTAGTCTCACAGAAAATATGTAAAAAGGTGCTGAGCAGATTAAATTTGTTAAAAACTTGAGATATTGTTTTGTCATCTAAGATTCACATCAAGTCAATATCTCCTTTCTGGATGTTCAACTAAGAATCTACAAACCAAGGAATTGTGGCATAAAAATGGGATTCCTATGAAATTCCAAACAAATTTCTGCTTCCACATCTAACAGCAAAGTGAGATAAATTTGATCTTTTTAGACTCTCATCAGCATATTTAAGACAGTCTATGGTCACTTCATTCATTTAATTCATAAATAAAATTTAACTATATATATATAATGTTTTCACAGTTGTATGATGTAAGTAAATTAATATTTGGGTTAAACCATTGACCGACATTTAAATTTTTCATTACCTCATCATCCATTTCAAATCTTTTTGGTTGCAAAAACTTTTTTCATTAGAGCTATTAACCTTCTTTCAGATAAATCAAATCTCAAAGATGAAGTAAATCATATAAGCAATGTTTTATCAGCCAATGGCTATAATAATAAAACAATACACAGAGTCTTAATTCAAACCTTAAGCAATTAAAATAAAAGTCTATTATAATCTAAAGACAATATACCCTCATCAAAAATTAATAACATTACAACAAAACATAAAGACTCAATTCATTTTGAAGTACATAGAGTTTATGAAATTCCATGTAGCATTTGTAAAGCTTCCTAAATATTGAATTTCCACCAACCAAGAGAACAATCTGGAGTTGAAAGTGGTTTTAGTGCAGAAGATCATATCCAGGTATTCAGAGAAATTATAAAAAGGACAAATGAATATGAGTTGCCATTATGCTTTGGATTTGTAGATTATGAAAAGGCATTTGATTCTCTAAACATTTCTTCAGTGATTAAAGGCATTGGTTCATCAAGCTATAGATCCAGGATATTATCATATTTTAAAGAATGTTTATAAAAATGCAACAGCAACAATTAGATTACATAACAATAATGGAAAGTCAACATTGAGAAAAATGTAAGACAGAGTGACTTCATATCTCCAAAACTTTTTATAGCAGAATTGCAAAAAGTATTTTATGGAGTAAATGGGAAGCTAAAAAAGTGAAAGTAAATGGACATTATTTAAGTCATTTAGATTTTGCAGATGATGTAGTTGTTTTTTTTTCAAATAATGCTTTAGAGCTGCAGGAAATGTTGCAGGAGTTATCAGATGAAAGTAGGAAAGTAGGACTAAAGATAAATGTTAAAAAGGCTAAAGTAATGTTTAATGTATTTTCTCAAAATATGAAATAAAGATTGATTATGATGAGTTAGAAGAAGTTAACAGTTACAAATACCTTGGTCAGATTATTAATAAAGATGGAAACATAATGGATGAAATTAGTCGTACAATTAAATTTGGTTATAGTGCTTTTGGTAAAAATAACTTGATACTAAAAGGAAATATGCTTTTGTGATTGAAAAGGAAGGTTTTTAATAAATGAGTTTTACCAGATCTTACTTAATACAGGAACTTCAAACCACTCAAAGAAATATGGCAAAATGCATATTGGGAATAATAAGAAGAGATTGACAATACAATATATGGGTAAGAGAACAAACAGGTATTACTGACCTTATTGAAAAAATTAAAATACTGGAGTTGGGCTGGACATATTGCTAGAAGACATGATAATAGATGGACAATTGAAATCTTAAACTGGATTCCAAGAGATTGTAAAAGATTCAGAAAGAGACCACATGTGACATGGGTGGATGAAATAAGAAAGTGTGCAAGGGCGATGTGAAGAAATGAATCAAGGATCAGAGAAGATGGATTGAACTTGGAGAGACCTTCATCCTGCAGTGGATTGATATTGGTTGATGATGATAAATCATTCCATCAATGCTAGAAGAGATGACCATTTTAATGCACTTAAAAACACTCATTATTATCATAACTATCTCTTCATGCTATAGATACAAGTCATAGTATTGATTTTTCTAATATAAGAATACTATCCAGATGTGATACTCTCCAACTACGTCAGAGCAGAGAAGCCATTGAGATCTTTAAAAGGCCAGGATGTAGCAACAAACTTGATGATACATGAAAATTATCTTCTATTTGAATTTTTTTTTAAAAAGTCATTAATCTAAAATAATTTCTTATGATAAATATTATTTCTATTTGTTATTAATAGAATGTTCATTATTTATATACATCAGTGTTTAGAGTGCCTCTAAAATTATTTTATAACAGATGTTATCCAATTGATGATCAGTGTGAACTGGTCATATATATATATATAAGACATATTTTGTGGATTCATTTGTGTTAAAAATTTTAAATATGGATATACCAATGTTTTGACTTGTTCACATAAGACATGCTTTTATCACCCAGTAGATGACTTGTGTTATAAAGTTGAAATGTCGGTATATCAATATTTAAATTTTTTAACATGGATGAACCTGCAAAATATGTCTTTTATATATGCAACCCATGAAAATCTTCATATCAACATATATATATATATAGGTATTTGAATAAATTATACATGTATGTATCCAGATATTTCATTTATATATATTTCTTGGACTTAGAATTTTTCAGTCTATATTCATCTTCCACTCTATCTCAAGCAACTGATATACATTATGACATACAAGTAAAAAAGATAGATGATCACCAATATATGTATTTTACACCGAATCAGCACTTACAAGCTGGGCCAGATCATAATTTCTCACACATACATACAATCAGTGCGTGTATTAAGATAAAAATTCCTTAAACTTTAATGGACAAGTTTCAATTTTATCACCATATCAACTATTCAACTATCCATTTCATTGAAAAACCAATGATGGAACACTTAAAGTCCTTACTGGATTTGATATTGTAGTGTTCCCATATAGAGATCATACAATCTAAGCCCTCATTTTATCAGACCATTACATATCCATATATATTATTAGAAGGAGTATGGGCTGAGCTTTTAATATATTTCCAAAATGGAAGGGTGAGAAGATTGAAGCTTGTGCATCAGAGTTTAAGGAATTGATATAATATAAACCAAGTACTGATTGTATATATGCATGAGAGTTTATAAACTGGCCCAACTGATAAATACTGGGTCTGCACCAAATACTTACATTGGGGATCATCTATTTCACATGTATGTGGTCATGTGTATCAGTTGTTTGAGACAGAGTAGAGGATGATTATAGATTGAAATCCTAAGTGAAAGTCCCTCTATTTATGTATATAAGAAATAAAGTTAGAGTACATTCAATATAATCAAATTACATGTATATGCACAAAATTAATGACTGTCACATCTTGCAATAGCAGAATTAAAGATCTTAATAAAGTCATTAGTTGTATCATCTTTTGGTTAAAACATTATAGGTTTTTTTTTTTATATAATCTTTTGTTAATAGTTAAACTGTATAAAATAAAATCCTTATTTTAAATAAATAAATGAGAATAATATGTAGGATATAAACGTGAAATGATATATAATTAATCTCCACAATCTTGTTTTTCCACCTTTTATTTATATATTTTTTTCCAGTTATACTTTGAGTAATTGTGTTTTTGTAGTAATGAAGTTTTACTTTTCAACTTAATTGTTGCTTTATATATTTTTTAAATTATAATGTCTCTTGTTATATACATTTTTCTAATTCAAATAGACATGTTTTACTAGAAAGACAATTATTGTTATAAATGTCCAAACATAAAATCATTATTGATGGAAACCTGGACTCAAAACCTAGAGATGCTTATCTCACTCTAATTTTATTATTAGCAGATTTTTCTTTCATAATGTTACAGTTTTCAAAAGATAGGATCAAAATTCATATTATCTGTAAAAAATAAAAAAAATACTACTCTTGAAATATTTCATCAGTCCATTTACCATACTTTTGAATAATGTTGTAATTCTACATAGATATTATAAATACTATCCTAAGACTAATAAATATAATGATAACAAAAATGTTTTATTAAAACAAATAAAAACTTATGAATTCATTCTGGTCAATGGCTTCTCAGCATGGTGTCAGAAGTCAATCAAATATATGGCTGCTGATAATCATACACTGTACTTAAAAATGACAGTGATAGTTATAAATCTCTTCACACAAAAGTAGATATAATTATTCTGCTTTTTAAAAAACAACAACAGATAATTGAATCAGATAATATAAGATTTTCAAGAAAAAAAGGATGGTCACCATGTTTTGGTTGGGAACTCGGAGATGAACGCAGTTATCTTCACATTATTGTCTTGAATACTAGTCAGTAGTCAAACCTTGTTCATCATTTGAAGAATCACGTGATAATAAAAGCTACAATAACAAAAATACATAAAATTAATTATAAACTAGTTCCAGCTTAGTAATTATCTTTAAAGTTTTAATAGAATGTGTCTTCCCTCATACATTCATATGTAATTAAAAAAAAATACATACTTGCTACTATAAATTCTTTTTTTTTTGTAAATACAAATTTAATTATCACAAACTATTACTCTATTTAAATTAAGATGTTCACTTCATTTTTTTATTCTTATAAAATTGTAAACAAAATTCTTTTTTTTTTAAAAAAAAAAGCAGACTATAATTTAGTATGACAGGAATACAAAAAACGATACGCATTCAGTTGGAGATCAGTAGATTTTATATCAACAAAAATTTCCATTGGGGAAAAGGAAATGAATTTCTTCCTTTGAAAATATTCTAAACAATTCAAGTTTTCCATGTATCATTAAGTATATCTTACTATAATATCATATTATCAAAAAAGCAAAAAAATATGACTAAAAGACCAACCGAGATTTATAAATTAAAGATTTATTTAAATATATAAATTCGGTGACAATAATTTTAAAAAACAATGCTTAAAGAACAAAAATAATTTATTATGCAATTTTTCATTAATGTTTAAAGTTTAAATGCAATTTATATCAAATTCGTTAAATCATTTATATAAAATTTGTAAAATATATCCATTAAACGTATTAATACTGTATATATGATTATTAGAAACTAGTTTTAACAAATTATTTCTAGCCGACCACAGAGCGTGAATTTAGAATTAAATCTAACATACCTAATCCATTTTCCAAACAATTCCATTTCACATTGGGATTTATATTTTCTGGTTAAATAGGAGCATAGAGTTCAGTACATTAATTACTTTTATAACCATCACAATGACCATCCAGGTAACCATTGCATTACATCATTATAAATCTTATAATTGTTATAGTACCATGCATATTGCACAATATTAAACTTATAATAATATAGATATTACAGTTTGGTAATCAAACCTTTCATAACTTAATAACACAATCAGTAATCGAACATTTAAATCATAATTAATTCCAGTAATCAAGCTCTATTAATATAATTATAAACAGTAGCAATTCTCTCCAAACAGTAGTGCCACCCAGTGCAAGCCTGTTATAATCATTGGGTGCTAGCCAGGTTGTGCATCAAAATCCCTATCTATCTAGTCCCTACTCATCCAATATCTCCAGACTACTTTGTAACTTGTGGATTTCATCAGTTAGAATAATCTAAGAATATTGGACGAATAGGCACTAAATAGGAATTTTGATGTGCAAACCTTCTAGTATGCATTGATTATTATGGTTTGCATTGGGTTGCACTACAATTTGGGAGAGATCTGCAACTATTTTAACAGCTTGTATAAGATATGAAATGGTGACTATGTAATATTTTAGTGGGTTAAAACAATTGTAAACATGCAAACCCATTAATAATAAAAACAGTATTTACTGTAGATATGATTATAAAACTCAAGAATCTATTTAGTAGTCATCAAAGTGCAATAGCACTTCACATTAATTACTATTTTAAAAGGATTACATCCTAAAAATCAATTATCACAATTAAAACTGTATTGAGACATATTTACATAAAGTTTATTTTTAGGCAAATGTTGACTTTAGATATGAAACTTATAATTGTTGTTTTTAATAATTGATATTTGTTGTAAATACAGATTTCTTAACTTCAAGTTTATTGCATTTGTCTTATGTTATATGTAACTATGATTCAAATATTCAATCAAGGCATTTATTAACTACATTTAAAACTTAAGCTCAATTAATGGTATCTCTATATTAAATGATTATGTATGTCATCTTGATTTTTTTCAATACCAACCCCACACTCTGTTATCATAGAATCTGTTTTACTATAGATTCTTCACTTCAATCATTAATAATTATTATCGTTAGTAATTGCAACAATAATAAAAATAAGGATTTTTTATACTTTATTTACTTTTAGTATTCAAATGTTCGAAAATATTCAATATAGTCATAGTATTATATTTGTTTTATTAAATCCTGTAAATGTACATATTTAATTTACATATATATATATATTCAATAGATGGAGCTTTACCAAGACCTCCAAACAAGCATATTTTTGTTTACATAAATGTCAGAGTCAGAATTCACTGTCTCTTTCATTGGCTCCACCCTCAGATCAGCTGATTTCAAGCTGATTTGCTATCATCAGTGGAGGATAGGAGTTAGAAACTAGACCTAAACACTAACTCCAAGCGTTTATGCAACAAGTTCCTATCAGTTTGCAAACATGAATTTTTTAGACATGTAAATGTCTTCAAACTCAGCTTATCAAACCAGATAGCTATATGGGTCTGATATCAGTTCAGTTTCTCCACATAGTCAAAGCTTCTGCAATATATATCATTGCAAGAAACTTTAAAGATACATTTATGAAAAACAAAAACAAGTTATATATACGTAAACTTGCTATCGCTTGTATTTATGATCAATAGATGGAGCTTTACCAAGACCTCCAAACAAGCGTATTTTTGTTTACATAAACGTCAGAGGCAGATTTCATTGTCTCTTTCGTTGGCTCCACCCTCAGATCAGCTGATTTCAAGCTGATTTGCTATCAACAGTGAAGGATAGGAGTTAGAAACTAGACCTTTACATGTCTAAAAAATTCATGCTTGCAAACTGATAGGAACTTGTTGCATAAATGCTTGGAGTTAGTGTTTAGGTCTAGTTTTTAACTCCTATCCTTACTGATGATAGCAAATCAGCTTGAAATCAGCTGATCTGAGGGTGGAGCCAATGAAGGAGACAGTGAATTCTGACTCTGATGTTTATGTAAACAAAAATACGCTTGTTTGGAGGTCTTGGTAAAGCTCCATCTATTGATCATAAATACAAGCGATAGCAAGTTTACATATATAAAACTTGTTTTTGTTTTATATATATATATATATTATAACCTACACTTCCAACACCACTCATATACATTACATGAGCGAAATGCCCAGGCGCCAGTTCTATTAATGAATAGAACAATATAACAAGATATATGATACAAAATTATTATTGAGACTCTTCACTTAAGTCTATGTTCAGCTCAGCTCAGTGGGAGGCTATAGGAAGTTCAAAAATATATGATCATAAGTAAATGAAAGAAGAAAATTACAAAACATTAAATATAATGTAAATTATTTTTATTAATTAATTGCATGATAAAGAATCACAATGTTTATTTGTACAATCTATTGAAATATTCTTTCAACTTAACTTCTTCCTTCATCCAAGTACAACATATATCAGCTTGCTATAATTATATTACTAAACAATTCTATGACTTGGCATATCATAATCTAAACATCTACTTTAATGCCAATCAAGAAATAAACAATAAGATCTCAGGCAATTTAACAAACACAGTTGAATTAAATAAAATACATTGGCCCATAAGTTATAATTCTAAAGTATGATAAAATGTAATGAAACAAATTGACTAAAATATTTTACAGTGTTTCAATAATAAGATAATGACAGAAATAGGGTAGTTTAATCTCATATCATCATCTAACAAATATACCAACTTGGCAACCTTTCTAATACGTTTATCCAGTAGCAAATGTTCCTTATAATGTTGGATTAAAAAAACAATATTGTCAGACACCAGCAAATTTGATATCATAACTATAAAATAATATATCTACTCTATAATAGATTTATGAAATGTGGAGATGTGGAAATTGAAACACGTCTGTACACAAGAATAACTTAAGACACAGTTTTTAATAAATAAATAAATCATTTATTACACTGAAAAAATTTAGTTTAACATGATATTTTTTTTTTTTACAATAGGACTACTTGTCTTACATGTTTCAAATTATCCAATAAACTTTGAGCATCAGTTTGGGATTATCCCATCATATAACATTTTTTATACCCTTTTGAAATCAGAAATTAACAACAAAACTTGAATCTTCTAACTTTGCATACTTGCTTTGTTTAAGTGTTTCACTTAAACATAATTAAACATAACACTGACAAAATAATATGATTATTGGCACAAGAGATATTTACTAGAGGATTTTCTATTGATTAGTAAAATAAATCAAACTAAAATATTTGGCCATCAACAAAGCAACTTTTTTTAACTAATGAAACAATCATTTTTAAATACATATACCTTTTCATGCATAACAATGAAATCATATTCATTCTGTTGGTTTGATGATTTATAATTCTGTATTAAATAAATATAATGTGTTTTAAAACATTTATTTCCCAATTTAATTTCAACAACTTTATACCTTTATATTCGCGATGTTGTTCATATTATGCATGTGTGGGTGTGGGTCAAGCAACAATAATAGAAAACAGTCTTTTCTTTTAAACTCTCCATTCATCAAGAAAATATTAAATAATTATTTCATTTTGGACAATGTCGTAAACCACCAAAAAAATAAGACACCAATATTATATCAAAAATTATTTTAACTATTTATCTGGCCACATATTGAATAACACAGAGCTATATATTCATGATTATACAGACTACACATTCCAAGGGAAATTCGCATGAGGAGCAAATAAACTCTTTACTTAATATTTCTACAACAATTCACCTAATTCTAAATACACTGTTGGTAGGGAACCTTTTCCTCATCACCAAGATCCTAAGAAAAACATCACATAACTTCAAAACAATCATTTCATAATACGCGTATAATATAAACTAGGCTCTACTCATGGAAATTATTAAAATATACTAAATAAGCAAAATCTTTTATCCTTACAAATATTAGAATGCATCCAGATTACTTTCCATTCACAAAGCTCTTCTACATGTCTAACATTATATTTACACACTGGCAGATAAATACACACAGATAACATACTAATCCATTCAATTCTATAGAATTTGACACATCCAAAATTTATACATAAAATATTCACAAACAGAACTTTATTAAACAAATGTCATAATTGTGCAAAACAGACACACACATGCGTGGATAAGAATATACACACACAAAAAAAAAAATTCTAAGTTACATACTATGCAGATAATATGGTAATTAAATAATACATTAAGGTATTATTTTTAATTCAGAATAAACTTTAAGTTACTTTTAGAATTTAATAGTTATAATTATTACAAACGAACTTTCTTTATCATATCTAGCAAACTATTTCAGTTATACGTTTGTTGATTTTAAAGCCAAAATTCTCATTTTGAAATAATAAAATCTATAAAATAAATGTAAACCTCTCTCTAATGATATGATAAATAAAAAAAATATATTTCCTTTCTCTACCTTCATGAAAGAAAAATAAGACATATTTTTATAAAATCAATTTTTACCAACATATCCACTGCTTGTGAATATGCATTCTGAGATGATCTAGGAGATCATAATAACCCAAATTATAAATGAAACATAATAATAAGTATGCTTATTTATCTATAATATACCTTAATAATGACAAGCAATAAAAAAAAAGAAAGAAACAAAAGTTATTTGTTCTGTGACTTAAAGTAAAAAAAGTTCACTTGCAAAACTCTAATCCGGGTTTTTGAAATGATATGGGGACGGATTCCAAACTGAATTTGAACACAAAATGAATTTCTGTAGGATAATAATATATATATATATATAATCATAACTTAAATATGATCCATCACTTCCAATGTTCATAGCATAACTATTTGAGCTACTAAATCACACATAAGTAATCAATTTCTCTTTTTATTATGATGGAAATATAAGACATTTTTAGCTACAGTTGAACAGGAATTATTTTATTCACTCCATAGTAGTTTTAAATTAAGTAAGCCATTGTTCTGAATAAATTTCTTAAATAGCATTTGACATTTTATAATCTAGTATACGCATAGTTTATTTTTGAATATTGCCAATTAAGATATCATGATTCATTAGTAATTCCACAATTAATACTTTATTATTATAGTGCATTTTTATCGAAGAGAACAGAAATTGCACTGCATTTCAGTCCTTCCATCCGATTTAAGTAAATATTTAAAGAGGAGTTTCCTTTGGTTATTTGAAATAATTCACATTTTTATTTCTTTCATTAAATACATATTATTTTTAGAAATACCAGATAAATAAATACTGTCACTTTTTTTTATAATTAATTTAAGCATGGCATGATATATCAAAATACACATATCCTTAATTTTGCATTTAACTCTCATAAAAGCATAAAACAGAAGATGGTGAAACATCAAAATAAATTCTGAAAAACAGTCCTGCATACGTTTCCAAGATATATTAGAAGACGCATGTGGATTAATTATATAACAATAATGTTCATGCATTCTATCTTCTTTTTTAATTATAGATAAAAAAAGTAATGCCATCTTAACACTAACAATATACATTTTTAAATATTAATAATTATGAGTTGGTTAATTCAAATGTTTAAAATTAAGGAGGGAAATGAAAAACTAATGTACCTTCTTAAAATTTATTCCTGCATTCCAATTAAAGACATTCTTCCGTAATGAATTTCCTAAGATTTTTTAGAAGTTTACTCCAAAGCTTTTTAAATCAATTTGACTTCAGCAACTGGCTGCAATTACAATTATAATGAGCATTGGCTGCAATTATCACAATAATGAGCAATTTTTTTTACTGGAAGCTATCTGCTAAATAGATATTTCTTTTTTCCTAGCAAAAGGTCATTTCCCTTCCCAAGGTTAACTCCCACATTTTTGCACCCAAGCTAATTACATATTCAAAAAAAATCTTTTTTAAAAAAAAAATCATTCTGATTTTTTACAAGTAAATCAAGACAAAAAAATTAATATTAATAAAAAAAATAACTTTTACAAACTGGAAAGAAATGAATATTAATTAACTGTTAAACAAAATGATGAATAATTTATTTAATTTATAAAATAATTCACCTATTCAAATATCCATTAATCATTGAAAAGAAATATATTTGTTAAATTATTAAAGATAATTCCTGTACCTTAAATGTCTTCATGTTAAATGTACTATTGCTTAATGTTATTAGAAAAGGAAAATGAAGTGAAAATGATGCAGAGTCATACATGCATGCACATACATTGTAATATAAATATTAAATTATCTTGACTAAATATAATTGAGGTGACTATTAATGTTGATAATAGGATAGATATCAATGAATAAGGGATTAGGAAAACATTCAAATCAATACTAAACACTAGCATAAAATAACTTTGCGCTTTCCTACCAAAATATACCAATTTCTATAATAACAACCCCTCTTTCTGGCATTAAATACTTCACTAACCACAATAATAATAATGAATACTTATAAAGTAGTTTATCAACTGCATAAGAAATCCATATCTAAGCTTCAAACAATTTCCAGCAAAAAAAATTAAAATTCTAAGGCTATTTCATTTTTTAAAAAAATACAATATAACTATTCAATGCAGATACACAGTATCTCAATTCCTTGTGCCCATTCAGATGGTCACTATATATATATATTAATTCTAATATTTTCACGGATAAAAGATGTCATATTATTATTACTATTTGCGGGATATTCCGTGTAGTGAAAAAGCTAAATGCTGACGTTTCAGTACAATATCAAGTACCTTCCTCAAATAGTAATAATAATATGACATATATATATATTGTTTTTCAAAGGTTGTTATTCAAGTAAAATAGGTTACATTATTACTTTTGTCTACCTACTATTATATTGATCATTATGAATACAAATAACATAATACAGAATGTGGCATTTGGCTCACAAAATTTTGAAAGTAAGCAAAAATTCATAATTGAATGAGCTTATTTTTACCTGTGGTATTGCAATGGTGGCAAGTGGTACTTTTTAGTTTCTGCTTTTCATTTCAGATATATTAATCTTAAGCATTGATTTCTTTCTTATAGGCATGAGGATAACTGCAGTTGAGATCAGGTGTCAAAGAAAGTTTTTTGTTTTGTTATTCTTTTGTCACTTTGACATATACTATCAATTTATTTTTGAACATGTTAAGGCACCTTCTTGGTTAATGTTATATTATTGTTATATATGAATTTACATCTGGTACACCAAAAACCATAGCAGATGAATACACCGATTCTAAATGTCAGCAAAGTCTCCTTTTATGAATGAGTCAAATAGTCTCCTTTTATGAATGAGTCAAATAGGCTATTTATATTTATTTATTTTTATTATTGAAGTGTATATTATTGAACAAATGTTATTAAGTCCTTGGCATGAAAAAAGGTGATCCTGTATTTATAAATTTACAAGAGATGCAAAATTGGTCTACATTTTGGCAGTTTCTTTTATATTTTAGGATGTATTGGATGGGTAGTGAACTGACATTAATCTTAAGTAAAAAATTATAATATTTTGATTCAAATAACCAGAATTTGAATTTATGGCAAGGTTGTTTCTTAGTAATGTTGAGTACAGTTTTATCAGCATCTTGTAGAGGGTGTTAAGGGAATGAATTTTCCAGTACTTGAATTTATTTTGAAGCAGTTTAAAAACTAGTTTTTTTTATAGATAATAATGAAATGAGTAGTTTCTTCAGACATCCTTGAATAGAAGATGGTTTGTAGGTGGAAGTGATTTTACAGGCTGTTTGTAGATATGGGAATTTTTTGCACATGCAGAGATTATATTACCATATTATTTTGAATATAAGATGATATTTACCAAATTTTGGACCTGTAAAAGAGAGATGCATCTTAATTTTGAATCTAATATTTGTAACATCTTACTTCTGTGGATCATTGCTTTATACTATACATGTGTATTACAATCATAATCATTGGCATCCCTGTGTATGAAAGTAGGTTAAATCTTTTTAATCAAAACAAAAAAGATTTAACATTAAATGTCAATACTTTTTGGCTTTAACTCTCTCAAACCATTTCTTTTAACATTTTTTTGATTTTACCATTAATTTATTGAGAAAACTGTGCTGAATAACCTTTAAAATTTTTTTAAATGTAACAAATCAATACAACAATGAGATAAGAAGTTGCCTTCATTCTGATTATTTGTTTCTTGTCCTTTACACAAGAGAGTGCCTGTCAACAATTTTGACAATTCTGATATCTTCATTTTTATTTGCAAAGTAAAAATGTATGTTTTAGAATCTTTAAAGATTATTTTTCTGATTTTACTATTTATTGAGAAAACAATATTGAATAACCTTTAGAATTTTTTTTATAACTAATAAATCAGTAACAATGAGATAAGAACCTCGCTTAACTTTGATTGGTTGTTTCTTGTGCGATGCCCGACAATGATTTTGATAGTTCCGATATCTTTGTTTTGATTTTCAAAATGAAAACATACGCTTTAGAATCTTTTTTTTGAATGTTTAAAAATTTTTCCAGAAAATATTTATGGAAATATTGTTTTAGAAAAATGATTCAGATTTTAATAGAAAAACTTATTTTTACATGAAAACAAATTGAGAAAAAAATGGTTGCAATTTGTAATTGAATGGCAAAAATAAATTTTATGTTGACTGCTACTATAGATTATTTTTTCCAATTATAAAAATAAATTTATTTTTTAAATTTTTTTGTTTACTCAATTATTAATTTGCATTTTAGAAAAGGTTTTTAATTAAAAGAAAAAAGATTTATCGGTAACATTAAATATCAATACCTTATTTTAAATTTTTTTTTCTTTGAAAAAAAAAATGTTGGGGTATTTACATTAAAAAATAAAAATGTTGTAATGCAAACAATATATATATATAATTTTGAATGGATTTTGCAGTCTTGGAAAAGATATGCATGAAGAAATTATCAAAAAAATATATTTTAAAATGTTGAATTGCTAACATTTAAATAGACTGAAGATGATGTATCTTTGGTAGTAGTATAGTGAAGATGATAATTCAAGTTCTGAAAGTGAAAATATAGAAAGTGACATAATATCTGAAAAATATTTGCAATAAATTAGGTAAGTTTATTGTACTTATATTAGTTCCTATTTAAGTAAATGAAAATGTGTCCAATTTTTCAATAAAATTATTTTAACTTTTTTTTTCCAAAAGTTATGGCATCAATTATTGACAACACTAACACTTACTGGCAAGTTTACAAATACATGCATGCAAACATTACTGAATTAACTACTGAGCTTGATTTATCTATCAAATTACTAATCAGGAAACTAAAAGTTTGCTACTTGGAAGGCAAACATATTGAGTTTATCATAAAATTTAATTTGAAAGCCTTGCCAACCAACCATTTTTTGGTAAATCATAGGAATTTCTCAAAAATAGAACCACTATGAAGCTCATATAAAGTGGCAGATGAAACTATTAAACATTTCTTTATTACTTGCCCATTTTTGAGTCCTGCAAGACAAAATATCATAACCAGAGTACCACCAGATAACATGAAAATTTGAAGAATCAGGGATGCTATAAAGAGTGGTATCTTTGCTACAATTAGAATGGGAATGTTCCTGCTTCATGCTGTGTGTTAATGAGAAATTATTTCCTTTTTAAATGAAAAAATAAAGAACCATGGGAGGTGTGTAAAAATTTATTCAAAGGATTATGTTTAGGGATCCCTTATTAATGCTGGAAAAGCTCTTTGGGGACACTTGGGGGCAACTTAGGCCACTGATGAAAATCCAGTCCTCAGGCATGCTAATTAAAATGTAATTCAAGATTAAAAATGGTTCAGTTAGATGGAGAATGATAAATGATCACTATCAATTAAAATATGGACTGCACAATGATCACTGGCTAAGTCACTAAATGAAGAGCCAGTTGTTCTGATATAAAATTAGTACACAATAATTATAGACTAAGTTTGAACAATGAGTTTTCTGCTCTGATCATGTTTAGTACTTAATAATGTATCAAATGAGTATATTTTCTAATTTGGAAAATTATTTATAAATGATTGTTATAATATGTGTAACAAATCCAAACAAATGTATACCAACAAGATTTATATTATAATTGTATGTGTATTTTCCTTAATAAAAAAAATCCTATTGCATCTTAAATTCTGGAGCAACTACTATTCAAAGTAGTATGGTAATTGTATTTGGATTCTGAATGTGAAAATTGAGTGAAAACCTAAAATATTTATGAGATTGGATTTTTGAGATATTTTATGGATATTTGGATTATCTTTTTTTCCTACAAGAGTTTTTTGCAAAGTAAGTCTATTTGTTAGAAAAAGCTTTGGTGTAAAATATTGTTGGAGTGTAATATGTGATATTTTTCATGACAGCAAGTTAAAAAGTGATAACATAAGATGAGAGGTAGAATTTTGTTAGTGAATTGGCTTTAATTTCTATTTTATTTTTTTAAAGTATTTTATGTGTCTTCATTGGTGAATGATATGGATAGAAATGGTACCCAAGGATTTAATTACATTTGCCTTTAAAATGTTTTATTATACAACTGCCAATGTAAATGTGTCAGGCATAGGATTTTTCCATGCTGAATGTTAACTTATATTTGTTTGTATAATCTGAAAGAATCTTTAGACATTTGGGAAGGTGTTTTCTGAATTGTAAATAAACTGAGATATCATACATATAAGCTATACATATTTCATTTTCTATGGTATTAATTAGCAGGCTTTATGTAGGCACAGAATAGCAAGACATTAAGAGGAATTCTTGTGGGAATGATTAATATTGTAAAATTGGGTCAGGTTTTGTCATTTAGAATGATGTATATTTCATGAATTAATAATAGGTTAGCAAGTTCTTTGGAATCTTATTTTGTTCCAGAATTTTTAAGAAGTGTATTTATTGGTATTATGACAATGTTTGCCTCTATGTCTAGCTGAATAACAATTAAACTGCTTTTTTGTTTTTTACTACTTCTAGACATTATGAATACAAATGCTGCCTGTATAGTTGATTATTCTTTTTTTTAAAAAAATTGTATTTTTGATAATTTTGTTATAATATATAGTTCTATTTTATCTTTTTATTAAATTATTTTATTATTTTGATGCCAAGGAAAAATATTGAAATTGGACATGATACAATAGATATTTGATAGAATCCTGGTATTCTATATAGAGCTTAGATAGGAAATTTGTGATGTTATACATGTATTGATACTTTACATATATTATAGCAGCTTATATATATATATTGTAACCTATGTGTATATACAGTGGATATATTTTTTTATATATATATATATATTGTAACCTTAAGTGTTTCTCTGAAAACTAACCTATGTGTATATACAGTGGATATATTTTTTTAAAAAAAAAAATTATATATTTTATTTCTTTTCCAATAAGTTAATTTACATAATACAAATGGTGAATAATTTGATAAGTTAAAATTTAGTTATAGAACTGTTGTATATATCTAAATAAAAAAATGCTTAATTAATTTTAAATATCAATTAAATCAATTCTGTAATTTTATAGTTTTTAATTCTTAGATTTAACATTTCTATATTTAAACTTAGTTTAAAAAGCAATAATATACTAACTAACTATGTCATGAATATTCTTTCTTGTTTGCAATAATATATTAGATGTAATTTTTAAATAAAGTAAGCAATTTGCATTAAAACAAACATTTCTAATAGTTGGATATATTCCATAGTATTTTATCTTAAAAATGGTTAATTTAAACATTTCTAATTAACATTTTAAATCTTACAGGCATGTGCATGCATGTAATAATTGTTTTTACTAAAAGGGAAGTTCATAAGAAACTGTTAAGGGTTGGTGGCCTAGTGGTTAGCATAGCTGCCTTCCAAGCAGCTGACCCGGGTTTGCTTCCCGGTCAACGCATTTGACACATGAAAAAAAAAAAGTTCAAAAGAAACTGATTATAATTAAAATTCATTATTTAAAAAGTTTAATATTTAAACTGCAATATTTTTGTTTAAACATTTATTTTAAAATGTTATATTTTAAAATTTTGATAACTTTTTAAAAAAATTAAATAAATGTATTACCATTGGGATATTTAATTTCTTGTTACAACATAATTTGCATTTTAAATTATAATATTAATTTTTTTTATGTCTATAGAATCCAGACAGTTTATTAAAAAATATATTATTAGATTTTTTTGCCTTGATGACTGATTAGATACATTAATTATTGATTGATAATATTTCAAATCCATTG
Organism: Epiperipatus broadwayi; assembly: GCA_028023455.1. Taxonomy (NCBI): domain Eukaryota; kingdom Metazoa; phylum Onychophora; class Udeonychophora; order Euonychophora; family Peripatidae; genus Epiperipatus; species Epiperipatus broadwayi. Next base: position 2,210,994 of record JAQFVV010000113.1, read on the forward strand.
ATCATCAATTCCATTAAAGTCACCTGATTGGTCATATAAATATAATGTCCCATGTGTTGAAAACTACCTTATGCATATTTCATCAGTATCTACATGACAAATGGGCTTGTCACTTTATTAATAAGTTTATTTTACCTCTAAAACAATGAATAGCTAAATAATTTTCTGGTGTGGGTCTCCTGACAATGGTCCAAGTTATCTCATGGCAATATCCTACAAGAATAAACAATTTTAAAAACTTTAAAACAACTTGTTTAAACAAAGAAAGGAAGCATCACATGGATGAATATTATATTATTAAGATCTTTTTATCAACTCTCAATTTATTGTTATTATGCTCATGTTTGAATTTAAAAGGGACATTATTGCTGAAATTCCAAAAACAAGAATTACCTTTAATTTTTGAATACTTTGCTAAGTCTTGATTCTGCAATTAGTTATAAGCTTCATTGTGTCATGTGATCATTGCATTTGTTGTGCTTTATTTTTTGTCATGCTGAAATTTTGGTTATAATTCATAAAATTTGAACTATTAGTGACTCAAGTAATATTTTATTTATCACACTAAAATTTATGTTTATAACAAGAATTTTCTTGACTTGAGAAATGTTTACAAAAGCTAATGAAAATTGCTTTAGACTTGGTTAATTATGAATAACTGCAATATTTGCATTATCTTATAATAAACTGTTTTTGACAGCAATATGCTTTCATAAATTTTAAAAAGAAAATATTGACAGCATTCCAATAAATAGTATTTAGTTTTTCATGGATAATTTAAAAGATTAACTATTTATTTTATTCAAAGTAACCCGTATTTACTTAAATGTTCTTAACTTCATTTTGTATAATTTTATCTACTGAAAGATAAAATGAATATTGTGCTCCCATCTTTATAATGCTTTATATTGTATTAATACTCTCAACTTTGTGTTTCAGATTTTGAAAGATTATTTCTCAACTTTGTATTACTTTATATAATGCTACTCCTTTAATTTGTTGCCTCAGATTTTGAAGGGTTGATCATCTAACTGTGCTCTAAAATATTAAGATTATTTTAAAATAAAATAATATTTTACATTTAATGGACTCATTGCTTGTACTGAAATGTTATAAAGTGTATTTTAAGATAAATGATTTAAGAACTTATTACGAACTGTCTAGGAATGTTAATAAAAAAGAAATTGCTTTCCTTTTTACATATTGATTCACTGTATAATGTTTTTATGCTTATATTTTTGTTTGAAATTTATTTATAATTTATGCATCTTATATATGAGCAGTGGAGTTCTCAAAGTACATTTACATTATGATATGAAATGGTAATATGAATATTTTGTGAAGGATTGCTTAGTGAATAGTATGAATGAATATTGCCTATGGAGATGATGTATTATTTTTTATAAACTATTTATTTATAATTATTATATCTCTTTATCTTTATTATTAACATTGTGTTTTATCAATCTTTCATATTGAATTTATGATATTATTATATGATAAATAGTGTGTGTTTGCAGCTTTTTTCATGTTATTTGGATACACAAATCATAGAAGATTTAAATATTGTATTAGACTAGATTAAACCACTGAACAACATATGATCACTGTATGGAAAGTTTTTCCTGTTTTATTAGGCAAGATTACAATGGTGGATACTCATCAAATTCTTTTATGTTAATGATGTGTTACTAAGGCTAATTTTGAACTTGAAGGTAAGTGTTAACATTTGTTTACACTATCATTCTGCCAATTTTATTTATTGCAGTTTGAAATAGACATTGAAGGCCTGCATGTTATGACCTCTGCCTTTGTTTACTTCTACCCTTATCTGAGCAAGTGGGTTAATGTTCATAGCTTGAATATTGAATGTGCAAAGATTTTGATAAAACCTAATTTGATAAAACACTCTCTGGTAAAATATATTTTGTTAAAACATTATTTGTTTAAAATTTTAGTAATTATTTTGCATAGGCGTAGATAAATTACACATCTTTTCAAATTTTATATTGTTTTATTGTTGGAAACATAGTTTGTTTAACACATTACTGAATGTATCTTATACAAATGACATATTTAGAATGATGGTCAGATCTTTAAATAAAGAGAGAGAGCTTCATTTATTCATGGGTGCTAGGTATTTTCTTTTTAAAATTAAATTGATTATTAAAATATAATTTGTAACTTATTATTTTCATTAATATTTTATAATATTAATTAAACTTGTCTTATTCTTAATTTTTGTCTATGTTTTGGCATCATTATCTGCATAATCAGAAAATCTAAATTATACAAATATTATAACATTTGAATTGTAAGAGTACATAATATATAAAAATCACTTCATGAAAGTTTGTGTTGTGTAATTTTAAAGTTACCTTGGTGTTTAAGATTATTTTAATTTGATTATTTTATTTTAATTATAAGAAAGCTTGGGAGATATTTGGGTATGATCAAAATCTTTTTCTTACTCACTGTCTAGTGTTGCCACATGTTATTGGATAAGAATCATTTAAATAAAGAGTCTCATTATTTTAATTATAATGGGATCTATTGATTATGGTTCTTGTTTAATAATTTAGAAAAGTATATAATGTCTCATTATGGATTAAGATATAGTGATTGTATGATTTGAATCTAAGATATAAATTTTATTCTATTGTCTATAGAATAATGTAATAGTCATATATAGTTTTAGTGTTAGATAGTATTCAAAGTAGAGTTTTGTGGCTAATTGTGATGGCAAGGGCATCATCCTCATTAGGCTCTCATTAGGTGACTATCTGTAGGGTTACAAATATATATATATATATATATATATATATATATATATATATCTTATATATATATACTCTTAATATAACTAATTTACTTGTGAATTGGGAATATGTATAGATAATTCGTATTGATAATTGTGTGTTTGTATATATTTATGTAAAGAAGGCATACACATTAATGCATAAATCAGGATACAAATATTAAGTCAGAAGATTAATGACAATTAACTGTTAGCAAATAAAATATATAAAAATCACTTATTAATGACCAAAATTTCAAAGTATGCTCATGTTCCTTAGTTTCTTATTCAATATACTATCAGAATTATGCCAAACTTTCTTTTTTTCTTCATATCATTTGATTCATTGTGAACAATTATAATTTTACATAATTTAACATTTATCATCATTCTATTAAATATGGTAATTTAGTTTATTAGCCATTTTCACAGTAAGACAAAAGATATGCCTACTTATGCCCATCCCTCACATGTGTATGTAAAAATGGATTATTCTCCGGTACATGAGGGGTCAGAATGACTAACATAAACATGGGTAGGATGACACTCTTGGCACTAACATGGGCTTTGAACCTTCCATCTTTATATTTTCAATAAAATGGATGGCTGAAGAGTTATGTGTTGGAGTAGTTTGAAACCTATCCATTAAAGTATGACGATTGACTATCTTAATATAAAGCTGAACACTTTGTATATATGTGTGGAGATGGTAATCTGGACCAACTGATGAGTGCTGGTTTAGCATGAAATATGTATATTGGTAATTATTTATCTTTTCAACATGTGTGTGATCAGGTGGGTTAGCAATATGAGATGGCATGGACAGTTGAGGGTTGTGTGAAAGTCTGAGTTCAGACCCCTTATATATTACATTATGTGTGCAGATGTGTTTAGCCTGTACAGTGTATTAAGTTACATTTAATTTTGTTTTGTTTTGTTTTTGCTATGAGGAAAAATGTGGATATAATTGTTGATCTCAGAAAATTAGCATTCTATATAATGAAGGAAATTATGGAAAAAGAAAAATTATGGAAGCTTGATATATTGCTAAATCTGTTAACGTGTTAAACAAAGTTTAGCTAAGCATGCTTTTGAGTTTTGGTTGTGAATTAATATTTATACATTTTATTTTCTAACAGTCAAAGACTATGAATGTGATAAACAGCACTGAGAGTATATTTGAATGTTGACGTTCCAAATTACACAGTGAAGCACATCTGCCTTGTAGTTTATATAATATATGCAGAGTTTAATTTTATTATATATATATCTAATGGAGATTTTATGTTCAATTTATATAAGATAAAATATTATATGACAAGAAAAATAATAAAAAATAAAACAAGCTATTTTATTAATAGAAAAAATAATTTGCTTAATAAATAGGAAACTAATGTAAAAATTCAGATAGCGTAGGAAATAACACGATACAGTACCTTAAGTGAATTAAGGTATTCATTTACAGATTATGTGCAGATGAATCGTACTATGCTAAAGTAATCGAAACTTTTGTAATTTATTTTTATTTAATGTTATGAAATATAAAATTGTAGTGTGATTTATTTATTTATTACATATAATAATAAATTATAATTATAAAGACAAATCACTATACATACCGCACACACACCCCTTTTTAAATAAAAAAAAAATACTCACTATAGCAATTGGGCATCTTTGCAATTAGCAATTATTTATTAATTACATTATCAAGCCTTTATGTAATAAATTTTATTGATTTTACTAGCAATTTTTTACTAAAATCGATGTCTTAATCCTTGATAATATAATTAATAAATAATTGCTGATTGTGAAGATAGTCAATAAGTTTTGCCCTAAACATTAATTGTGGAATTTTTTTTTTTTCATTTAAGAGAAGAAAAAATTACAATGCTTTATTTTCATCATTTATGATTATTTGTAAAAGAAAAACATAATTGAAAGATTTTTTAAAGATGAAGATGGTTTTACAATTTAAATATATGGATATATATATATATAATACAGAGAGTGTACCAATAGCTCAAACAAGCTCTTAATTAATAAGTGCAGTATGAGAAAATATTTAAAATCTCTATCCAGAACACTCTCATCTCCAGACCAACTGGTTTCGAGCTTATGGCTCATGTCAGTGGAGAGCTAGAATATTCGGACACTAGGTCTAGTGTCCAAATATTCTAGCTCTCCACTGACATGTCCGAATATTCTAGCTCTCCACTGACATGGGCCATAAGCTCAAAACCAGTTGGTCTGGAGATGAAAATGTTCCAGATAGAGATTTTAAATATTTTCTGATACTGCACTTATTAATTAAGAGCTTGTTTGAGCTATTGGTATGCTCTCTGTATTGCATTTTTGCAATTACAAGCTTATTAAAAGTAATGTCACATTATATATGAATTGATTTTTTATTATTATGAATATATGTATATATATTATAACAGTCCAAGAAGAAGTGGAAGTAGCAGTCTTACTGTATCTGTGCTACAGAGCACCACTAGGCTACTTGAACCTAGAAAATTTATAGAGTAGGCAGATACGCACTGTTAAAGATCAAACTTTTATTTATTAAGACTATCAGCCCTTGCCACTAGCTCAGTGAGACACAGAGATTTATAAAATTATTTAAAATATATCTTCAATATAAAATAAATAAATAAAAATTAAATAAAGGAAGCTACTGCCAGTAATTACACACAAACAACATTTACTAATGCACATATATAATCATTTAGAATTTGAGGAATAACATTTATTATTTTAGATTTTAATACTTACTTTTAAATTTAAATTATTATTTTAAATTTTAAACCATCTGTACAGATGAATTTAGTAATATTTTTTTTTTAAGAGTGTCAAGTATGAATAAACTACACAGATTGCATTTGAAAAGAAAATATTCTATCTCTTATTTAACCTTAGGCCAAAAGTTCGCAGTCAAACATCAATCCATCTGATACATCAATGTATTCAATGCAGCATGAATATGACAGCACCAAGTACCATATTGTTAGGAATGTACATCTGAACAGCATGGTTAAAGAAGACATTGACACTCATCCAATACACGAATGCTACATCTGTCTGGCAAGAAGAACAATAAAAAAAACTCCATAGGAAGGGACTGCATTTTCCATCTTACTATTCTCTTCCATAGACAGAAAGGGTGTGTGTGGCATATAATGGTGATTCTGCACATAGTGAACCTCATACTACATTTACTAATTACACCAATATATCCAATCCAACTATGAAACAAATAACCTAAAATTAACCCTCCCTTAATTAATTAATATAACTTTACAAATCTATATAGCCATTCATGCCCAACTTAAATTTAACATTTATATAATTTTGCACAGATGAATTTTATAAAAGTTTATTTTTTAATGTTGAGTATAGATCGGCTACATAGATTACACGGTTAAAAACATTTCAAAATAAACATAAATGATCAAAATAAAAAGTCATTGATGGAATTGCAGAGGGAAATTTACAAGAAACCCAATGGCATTCATCATAAGATGCCGCATTGACACCAATAACTTAAAAGACATCTGAATAAATACATTTTTGATACTCAATGTAAGGTATGATTATTTACCGAATATCTATATATTTTAATCAAATATGAAAACAAAAACATAATTAACCGATAACGAATCTATGCAAGCATCTACATCCAACTTAAATTTAATGCATTTAAATAATTTATACAATAAATATTAATAAAAGAAAAAAATGGAAAATGATTTTTAGCAAACTCAAATGTATAAAAATTAAACATTAATAATTGATTTGAAAAGTCAGATTAAAGTTCATTTTAAAAAAATTAGGCTGAGCTTATCAAATCTTGAAAGTTCTTAATTATTTTTTAAAAATTGTTCAGTTATATCTCTTACAGTAGAAGAACTCCCGGTTCCTGGTGTCAATTCCCATGAAGTCTTTATTTGAAGACCGGTCTATCTGAAGGTGGCCTTAGCTGGTTCAATCCTGATATTACAGTCATTTCATTTTTAAATAAGTGAGAGTGACAAGTGCATCTTATCATGCCTCTCAAAAACAATCAAGCTGGAACTGTTCTTAATTTCAATATTTTTCCTTTTATACCGATCGTCCGGATTCACTGAACAATGGTTTCCTGTTCCAAATTTTCGTTATGGTCCAAGCCTTCATTGCTGCTTCTATTGGACATCTAATATTTTTTTGTTCTCTTATCTATATATTTCATCTGACTTTTTTATATAAGAGCCCCCAGGGCTAGTTTGCTTTCCGTTTATAAAACAATCATTTCCATTTACAAAAATATTTTATCATTAGATCTTGTATTTTTTTTTATAAAAAAGTACCAAAAGTATGTTCAAATATTTTTTTTTTAAAAAAAAAAGAAAATAATACTTTTAAAGTTTTCATTCCATCTGTGCGATATATATACATACATTGAACAACCCTTTAATTTTAGCTTTTAGTTTTTTATTTACGAACTTAAAAAAAATTTTTTATTTTAATTTTAAATTAATGTAACGGTGTATTATATACTATTACGATATATATAAATGCTTTTCTAGTAAGGATTAGTCACGTACCATGGAATATAAAAAATTAAAAAAATTTGGAGCTAATATTGTGACTTAATCAAAATCTTCATTTACTGACACTATTAACAATATAATTTTAGTACAAACACACAACACTATTAAATTATTCTAAAGTTATATTATACATAAATTTTATATATATACTTGGATCATTTCAAACCTTAGTTTGAAGATATTTCTTTTGTTGACATTATTGTTTATATATATGTAAGTTATCATAGTTTAGATATTTTGCTGATTACCATTTTATTAATTGTAATTTTTAAGAATGATCTACTAGGCAGTTTTAAAATAAAATAAAAATAATTTACAGTTTATGATAATGGAACAAAATTTACAGTACCTGGAGACATTATTCTAGTATGATCTTATAGTAGCACTTAAATGACTCTTCTTGGCCTCACACCTCTTTTCTTCTTTTAGTTGATGTTACTCTAGAATACAGACATCCTCTATTCTCTAGCATATTGGAGCTCCACAAATATTTACACATTTATTTACTGGACTGATATGCAACTTAGATATTTTTTTCAATTTAAGTATCATTACGATGGGTAACATTACAATATGGCTCCAAATCAGTGTAGATACTTTTTTCTATTTATAAAACAAAACAAGGTTTCTTTAACCACTCAGGTTGTAATTCTATTATCTGAAACTTTTCTCAACTCAAAGACCTTTATTGTACTATTTTAATCATCTCCTCTTTATTACCTATCTAATCTTTTAATACTACTCACAAATGCTTCGCACATTTCATATGGAAGCAAATTTCATTTATTTTTATATACTTTTTATTTTATTTCAAAAAGGGAGATACCTTTTTTTCTGGGGGATTCTCATCACACACAGAATCATAAATATAAATTAACTCAATCTGGCTGCTATGCAATCATTCATTTTTAATTGAGATAAAACTAAAAACTAAAAAAAAATATTGTTTTGCTGATGCTTAGTATTTAGCATTCAAGGTAATTGGTAATTAATTTATTATTAATGGTTGCATAAATAATGATTGACTATTTGGAACATTTCCCTCGGTCCAGTTTAAGAATTCTAGTGACAATTGCAAGAGAAATGTTGGTAGTGGCATTTTTATTTGTCAACTCCTCATGATCACTATTTCTTATGCTTGCTCTTAACTTATTAAAACAGGCAAAACTCTCTATACTTATTGCCACTCAGTGCAAGCAGGAGGGTTGCATTAGATCTTAAGATCTAGATGTAGTGCTCTCAGATCCAAGGCTCATCACTGATAAAGATCATAAGCCAGAAACTAGTCTGGGGATATTGGATGAGTAGACACTAGATGAGGATTTTATGCACAAGCCTTCTGGCATCCATGGTCACTCTGGCTTGCACTGAGTGACAATATGGATAGAGACTTTTGCCTCTTTTAATATCTGTCAATTCAATGTAGAAGACCTAACAAAGTCCAAGGCTGAAATTATTTCAAAACTTGTGGAAAGACACTGCATTGAGTTTTACCTCTTGAAGAAATTCGTATTGATAATACAATAATAACAGACTCAAAATTGCTAGACTCAATTTGATTAGCTACACATAACATCACAATATGGCGTTATCTTTTTTGTGAGATTAAACATTAACCACTCAATCAATAATCTTGAGGAAACAAACTCATCTATTAAAATCAGGATCGATGGCACTTTCTTCTTTAATGTATATAACTTTCAAACCTAAATTTAATTTAAACTCATCTCTCTCATCCACTTATCAATTATAGTTTGAGACTGCAACTAATAATACACATCTTGTGGTTATCATTCTATTTCTAAATCTGGTGATAATTTGATTGCTTAGATGCAGATTGATAACCTTCACCTTGTTTAGGATGCAAAACAGGTACTTTTTACTCAGCCAGGTGGAATAGATTATACAATCCAGACCTAACTTTTGTACTTTCAGGTTCCAATGATAGTCCACTTTCCAATTACTAGAAAAATCATCTCTTGGATTACCAGACGAACCAGTCATCACTTGCATTAGTCTTACAGTTTCTTTGATTCATAGCAATCCCATTTCTTGCTGGAAACTAAACAAGGCAAGCTATATAAAAAGGAATGGTTTATTACAAATAACATCAATGCAATAAACAGGGAAGATTTGTACATTGCATTATCATATAAATGGTACATTGTTTTTACTTCACCTTCGAGTAGTAAGTTTCGAATTGTGCTTTATACAAAAAAATGAAGCTTAATATTATTAGAAAAAGAATTATACAGCTTAGCAATTTCAGAGAATTTAGATCTCCATATTGATAGCCTATCTTGGGAGTGTCATCTTATGTTGAGATTTTAAACAAAGCTTGACAGTAATTTATGCAAAATTTATTTAAAGTTTTCTTTCATATAGGCCATTTTCTGGAGATTGCAAAGCATGATTCTTTTCAGTTTATTGCATAGTTGTCATTTGCAGTAAAGCATGCCTCCTTTATTTTTCATTTCATATCATTAGACTCAGTGCACAGTGCCCTTGCCAAAATGGGTTCAAACACATGACCTGTTGCTCTTTGGTGCTCAAAGATATGGATTTGTTTTCAGTATTGATAGAGCTCTCTTGTATAAATAATGATGTTGAGATGTTCTGGTGGTGATGTTGGCATGGGTCTCTCCATAATATGCTGTTCTACATCCACTGGTTGGGCATGACATTTTGTAAACTGCTTAGGCTATTTGATCAGAGGATATTTTGTCTTTGGTATTGTTATGTAAACTTACAGTAGTTTTATGAGTATAACAATCTGGTTGAAACAATGCTTAGAAATAATATTTTATTAAATTTATAATCTTTTCCAAATAGTATTCCTTTACTATTATTTTTATATTGTATCACATTAGTATTTGAATTTTATATGACTCAATGAACAATCAAATTCTTTAAGATTTCGCATAAATTAAAAGCTTAACTAATGTTAGTTTTTTAATACTAATACCAAGATAAATAATGCATTATTTAATTTTTTTCAGTTACACTCTCAGAGCTTCAATGACTTCAAGTTTGGACCCAGAAAAAAATACATCTTTGATTAACTGCGTATAACTTCTTAGAAACATAATGTAATATTCAATCTCATTCCTCTTTATGCATATCCCATATATATATATTTCAAAAAGAATTTTATTGCCCAGCATGGAAAATACCAGCTTAAATATTAAAAAAAAAATGATTATGGCACAACTTGATACATTCTGCATTAGCTTATTTAAACATTGAAATAGCTTTTTTTTTATTTCATTTAAAAAATTAAAAATAAAAAAATAATTTTCGTCTTCTAGTATGAATTCATGCATCATTTAAAATTAAAATAGACGAGAAAAATATTACAGCTATGGAATTACAGACGATGTCAACGACTTAAATTGTTCTGGAGATATTTTAGAGTCATTTTTAAATAAATGAAAGCAATCAATATGCAAACCTTTTCAAAGGAATAGATTTTCAAACAAGTACTCAACGTTTCAAAAAAAAAAAAGCTGTTAAAATGGGGGGAGGAGATAGAAAGTTCTTTGGAGTAATGAAATACATTACATAATTTTTTTTTTTTTTAAAAAGCAAAACATTGATTAAAATATATATATGCTGCAGAAAGGAGTTTTCTATTAACTGAAAGGAGACCCTTTGATTCCTCTTGCAGACCTTAAAGGAACCGAGCAGGGCAAATTCCTAATGTCCACTCCATACGTTCTTGTCGTTGCAGCTGTTATTACTATGTGATTATTCATATAGTATACGAACATGGATGGGCTGCTCACCAACACGCATTAGCCAGCATGGTGAGTTTATTGGCTTTTTACCTCTGAGTTTAAGATTATAATTGATATATTAAAAGAAGCAGGTGAAGAAATAGAAACAATTTTAGCAAAGTTATATACCAAATGTCTAAATGATAAAGATGTACCGGAAGATTGGAAGAATGCAATAATAATATTAATATTTAAAAAAGGTGATAAAGAAGATATTAGAAATTACAGACCTATCAGTCTTTTATCAGTTTTATATAAAATTTTTACTAAGATAATTACAACTCGTCTGCAGAGAACTTTGGATTTCCACCAACCAAGAGAACAAGCTGGATTTAAAAGTGGTTTTAGTACAATAGATCATATCCAGGTATTGAGAGAAGTCATAGAAAGGACAAACGAATATGAGTTGTCATTATGTTTTGGATTTGTAGATTATGAAAAGGCATTCGATTCTATACACATTTCTTCAGTGATTAAAGCATTGGATCATCAAGGTATAGATCCAGGATATTGTCATATTTTGAAGAATATTTATAAAAATGCAACAGCAACAATTACATTACATAATGATACTGGAAAAATCAACATTGGAAAGGTGTAAGACAAGGTGACTCCATATCTCCAAAACTCTTTACAGCAGTGCTGCAAAAAGTATTTTGTGGATTAAAATGGGAAACTAAAGGAGTGAAAGTAAATGGAGAGTATTTAAGTCATTTAGATTTTGCAGATGATGTAGTTGTTTTTGCAAATAATGCTTCAGAGCTGCAGGAAATGTTGCAAGAGTTAGCAGATGAAAGTAGAAAAGTAGGACTAAAGATAAATGTTAAAAAGACTAAAGTAATGTTTAATCGATTTGCTCAAAATATGAAAATAAAGATTGATTATGAAGAATTAGAAGAAGTTAACAGTTACAAATACCTTGGTCAGATTATTAATACAGATGGAAACATAATGGAAGAAATTAATCATAGAATTAAACTTAGTTGGAGTGCTTTTGGTAGAAATAACTTGATACTAAAAGGAAATATGCCTATGTGTTTGAAAAGGATGGTTTTTAACAAATGTGTTTTACCAGTTCTTACTTATGGATCTGAGACTTGGACACTTAATAGAAGAGCAATACAGAGACTTCAGCCACTCAAAGGAGTATGGAGAGATGTATGTTGGGAGTAACAAGAAGAGATCGAAAACGCAATGTATGGGTAAGACAACAAACAGGTGTTACTGACCTTATTGAAAAAATTAAAAGATAGAAATGGAGTTGGGCTGGACATATTGCTAGAAGAGATGATAATAGATGGACAATTGAAATTTTAAACTGGATTCCAAGAGATTGTAAAAGACCCAGAAAGAGACCACATGTGAGATGGATGGATGAAATAAGAAAATATGCAGGGGTGTTGTGGAGAAGAGAAGCTAAAGATCGGAGAAGATGGATTAAACTTGGAGAGACCTTCATCCTGCAGTGGATTAATAATGGTTGATGATGATGATGATGATGATATGTTGCGACTAAAAAAAAGTATTTTTGAATTCAACCATAACACAGACACCATTTACATCAATTTTTTACTTAGCTTTATAGAAACAACTATGATTTAATGTTACTGTATAATATATTATATCACTATATACTTACGTTTTATATATACTTAAAAAAATTAATTTGCATGTAAAAATAACAGTTAATGAAGAGATATATATATATAACACATTTAGAATATTATAGATAGAAATGTGGTATGCAAAAAGATTCTAAAGAAGAAAAGTATTGATAATATTTGGTTGCACGAATGTATCGATCAATATTCAATTTAACTAAAATTTTCAAAAAGTTTGAAGTCAATATTTTATTACTATACTATTTAAAACTTTTCTACATATCCCATCAGGACTAGTTGTTCTTTTGTTTTTATGATTCTAAAACATAATTTAATCTCGTCAAGCGGAATATATTTCTCCAAATATAAATGATACGATAAATATATCATTAATTGCAATTACGAAATATTATTAATTTTTACAATAGAAAATATTATTTAATGTGTTTGTTCAACCATTGTATTTAAATAATGTGCAAGTATTGCAGTATTTATTCGTATAAGTGTTTGAAAAATTCTTCACTCTAAATGTATTAAATATAATAATTATAAGGGATTTGAACACAGACTTTCAAGCTCACTTCAGCTATCTGCTCTATGTTATACAACTGATACACCCGACCACACACATGTGAAAAAGATAAATGATCGCTAATATACATATTTCAAGCACAACCAGCACTCATCAACTTGGTCAGATCATAACCTCCCACACACATTTAACTTTCCCATTGTGTCAAAATTTAGAAAATCGATGTAAATGGAACTCCTTGATCAATTAAGGTGATCTGAGTGAAAATTAAAGATAAAAAGTAATGACAAAAAGTAAAAATAAGTAAAAAGAAGGTGTAAAAAGCTGTATTCATTGCAGCGATCAATTAGCTAAGAAATTAGAAATAGCTGATGCAATAATAATGGGGGGGGTACTCAAATTCATATTGTAATGAGTGTGCTATATAAGGTGTTCAACAGGTGCTGGAGGATAGATCACTTCTCTTTGTTGTTTTGGTCTCTTTGAAATATTGTGCTTGCAGTGCTACATTTTTTTACTCTACCATGCTACTTCCTACTGCTTAAGTATTCGATCATGCATCTAGGAAGTCCATCTGACTGATGATATTTGTCAGCTATAATCTGCTGAGGCCATTTTATTGGAGCCATACTTGAGTATTTATCTAAAGAATAAAGACAAAGACAGTGTTCATCCAACATTAAAGAAATTAGGAAAAAGTGAATAGAGCCGAGCTTGGCTCTAAATAAAAGTTCCTCAACAGTTCTTCAAATAATTAGCAGTTTCCTGAGGTTGCAATAAAGAAGAAAAATATTAGTAGAAGCCTGATGAAAGATAAAGATGTCTAAAGTAGGCAGTATGATAAATATGGAGTAAACTCTCCAAGTCAGAGCAGAAGCCTGACTCCTTCTATACCAATGTCATGTGCCACCAATATCAGCTGATGATGACGATGAACACCTAAATGCCTATGTTCTTCTAAAATTAAGAGAAGTTCTCAACTCCCCCCCCCCACATTGTCATGTTTTGTAGCACACTCAGAAGTTATGAAGTCTGCATGAAGAAAGCAGAAAACACCAGATGATATATATATATATATATATATTTATATATATATATATATATATATTTATTATATTATTTTATTATTGTCTATATGCTTAGATAAAAATGAATTTTATTGATATATATATATTTTTGGTTGCATTCCATGTATGTTAAGTTGTTTATCCACAAAACGTTGGATTTTTTCTATGTTAAATCATCTTCCCACATTAACTTTAAAAAGCTTACCCATATTAATTTTAAAAAGTTTAGATGTGTATACATACTAAATCAATATTGCTCATAGATTTTCTTTATTATAATGCCTATATTAATTAAATATGTTTTATTCATGTTAATGGTGGTGGGCTATTTGGGGAAATAAATATTCTTTTTATTGTAAATCATGTGTGTATAAATGTTTCGTCTTATTTTTCTTTCTCTCTCCAACAAGATTATATAAATTTTCCGATCATAGCATAATCCACTATTTACCCAAGATAAAGAGATGATTGAGCAATGCCTATGGAATACTGCTTTATCAGGTTATTAAAAGTCTGTTGTTGTGCTGATATTTTTTATACTTATTATCAAAATAATTTGATGAAAAGCTATGAATTAAAAAAAATTGGATTAGACTCAAAAAGGCTTTCAACTATTGAAGCAGTCAATCTTAGCTTAAGATTGAGCTTCATGTTTCCACTTACTAACCTGTGTTCAAACCCTATATCCATCCTGCTCCTCTTGTCGTGTATATATATTTTATGTATATATCTGAGATGTGCACCTAAAAATTTATAAATTTTAACTTTCAATAACATTTTTTTTATTATTATTAATTTTTTTTATTAAAGTATATAGGTGTGGTTCAGATATATATATAGGAGCAAATACTTACTAACAATATTGATTTTTAAATATTTTATTATACATCATTCTTTAAACCTTCTCTTTCAAAGTACTTTTTTCCTATTAAACTATACTTTTTTTTTTTAATCCAAAATGGAAGATGCAATTGTAAATTGTCTAAAAATAATTAAAGGGTTGGGAACACTATTGTTTTAATCTGGAGACGGTATTTTTAATTAAAGTTTTTACTTAAAATTGGATTAAGATTAAAGATTTTCTTTGTTATAAACATTTTTGTCAAATCTATTTCTAATCTGGAAATAGATTTGAATTTATTTTTGGATGTTATCTAACAATTGCATCTTTTAAAAACAATGAACTAAATAATTAAAAGCATTCTTAAAATACCTGGGCAGGAGTATACAATGGCCTGATAGAAAATCACCAATAGATTAGCCACTATTGAGAGAACAGATTAGCTACTATTGAAAGAACGGTATTGTAAACATATTACATGTTGCTTGAAACTTAAAATGATGTAGTATTAAATCCACCACCCTTCTCGACCCTGTCGGGTCATCATCTTCCACGGCCGTACCATTCTGCTGCCGAAGAGTGAAGTAAAAGCCCAACCTAAGAATTTTAGAATGCTAATAGAAGCTTACTGCCACCGAAGAACTTTCATTTCAATTGCCGTGCATGTGTAATATTTTAAATTGAACTTTTAAAGTTGCAAGGTAACTTTTCAAGCCATCACCTCAAACTAAATCTAGCCTAACTAATCTATCAATATTTCTTCTAATGTATTATTTAACTTTGTTTTTGTTTTAATATGTAATTTTCCCTTAAGTAATTCCTATAAATTTAATTCTCTCTTATATGCTCTTAACTTTTCTTAACTTTGATCCAGTCATTTATTTATATGTATTCATTATTTGATTTATATATCTGCTTGCTTATTATTAATATGCCAATTTCCAGCAACCTGGCGAACTTAATTTCTAAAATCCTTTTTGTTTTTCAATTAAATCTCCATTAATTAAGGTTTTTAATGTTCCCTCAAAATATATTATATGATATATGTTTGCCAGTTTGTTTTTATGAATCAACATTTATGTTGCTTTATTATAAAAATATATTTGTTTAACTCTGGATTTTCTACCCAGGGTAAATCCAGAACTTAAGCTAATTAACGCTTTGAAATCTTTTAAAATGTTGTTTTTTATTAAATTCTGAAAGAGCGACCCATTAATTATTTTCTATATAACTGCTTTTTTTATTTACTCTTAAAATATAAGCTTAAATATTCCAGTTACTATAAAAACCATGAAGGTGGGATTGAATTATTTTAAATAGTAGAAAAGGGATGGGGGTAAATCTTAATGTTTTTTTTACTAAATAAAATCTTCATGTATATTTTATTAATCTTTTCTCTATATATATTATAGCGGCATAGCATGTTATTTATATAAATTATGGCATTCAAACAAGGGTCATCTATTTTAAAGCAGTAAATTATATTTCATGTTGTTAGTGACATTCATCTGTACTGTGTTACTGACATTTGACCTTATCTTTGTGTTTATATATATTACGTGCTTCTAGAATTCTAATCTGGGGGGTTGCGACAAGTTCAAACCCATAGATTTCTTTTCAAGCCTTGTCCTGAGGACAGTTAATTTTCCCAGGACCATTTATGTCATATAAAAAGGCCTCTGGTGGTGATTACCTAAGTCTGGCACACACTATGCTTATCCACTTTCTTCGTATAAAAAGGCCTCTGGCGGTGATTCCCTAAGTCTGGCACATCTTCATACAAAAAGGTCAGCATGTTGGCGATGTCCGCGGCATGCCTATCTAATTAATCTTTCATCCAGAAGCATGACTTTTCTTGTTATTTCTTGATTATAATGTCAGCACCGTAAACTTCATATTATTATTTCTTTTTGCTTCATGACCCAGTTTTAATGCTCTAATATTAAAATTGCGCTCTGCTCAAAAATATATATAAATGCCAACTTCTTTTAGTTTTATTAATTAAATTTATTTCAATCTTATACAATCCCACCGTCGTAACTTATTTCTGTATTTAAGAGTATTTGCCTAGGGGAAAATAAAGCGTTCTTCTTACCAGCACTAATTAAGAGAATTTTCATTAAATATTTTGTCATATAATCAAATGTAATTTTCAAATGAAAATAGTTTTCTTATATATATATAATGAATCTCGGAACGCTCCCCAAAACAATGTTAGTCCCCATGTTTCAGAACCATAACCCAAAGCGTTAATAGCAATTTTATGTAATTCTTTCTAATAATCGATTGGCATCTAAATATAGACCCACCAAAGATGTGTGTTTATTTATAATATATTATTTAGCTAATAAAAAGCATATGAGAAATAATAGCATGAATGACACTATGTAATCATCTACCACTTGGTCATTCGCGCACATACTAATGTTTGCAATTAATTTATAAATGTATGTAAACAATTTGTCTCTATAGTAAACTATTTTTATTATCCAACTTGTCTGAGTAGTTTGAATTCCTCTTTTCTCCACTTCCAAAAATACAGCCATACTTATATATATATTTTAGTTTAGTCATAGTTAATAGATGTCTCACTGTCTTCTCCGCTTTGCTAGTGGGCCGGATTAAGAATTAATTCTCATGTGCCATCACTATTATGTTATTTATTAGATGTTAGATCTGGGGCTTAGAGAGTGGGTTCAAATTCAGGCTGGTCCCTGACCTAAATCTGGGTCTTAGAGAGTGGGTTCGAATTCAGGCTGGTCCCTGCCCTAAATCTGGGGCTTGACTGGGTTTGAAGTACATTTTGGGTGTTCCAGCTCATGTTAGATGGATATACATGTTTTGACTGGTACACTATCAATAAATCTTTAATTGGTAAAAATGATGGTGACAAAAGAAAACAAGTTAGAAATTTGAGTTTTTTAATGATTTGAAAAAAGAAATAACATTTTCCATTCAATATTTATGTGGTTTAAATGTGAAAAATGTTGAAATACTTTAACCATTCTGCTGTCTGTTCTGATTATAACCAAATCAGTTAAAAATGGTAATTTTTACATTATCATAGTGAATTTGTGCTCATTTTAAAGCTTAAAAAGGGCCATAAGGTGCTGCCCTCTCTAGAATTATTTTACAAGTAAAAAATCAATAATATTTAAATTTGAAGCTAAAACAATGGGAGAAGGCAGACTTTCCAAGGCACTGATTAGTTGTTTCTCTTTTTGAATGAAAGGGAGTGCTTGTCAATAATTTTGACAGCTCCAAGTTCTTTATTTTGATTTTCAAAATGAAAATGAATGTTTAGAGTATTTTTTTAGTACTTTTTACATATTATAAATTATTTTGATAAAATATGCTGAAAATATAATTATTTTAGAAGAATAGTTAAGATTTTAGTAAAAATTATTTACTTTTACACGAACATAAATTGTGAAAGAAATCAGTGACATCTGCAGCATTTTCTAATAGGTTACAAACATTCTTTTTAGCTTCTCTGTTATAAAATATTTTTATAATTATAAATAGAAATTTATTTTTGAAAAAACTTTCATTCACTTTCATAATCTGACAAATCATTAATTTGCTTTTTTGCAAACAAAACTAAAACAAATATAATATTAAAAGAGAAATATATTTTATTGCCAATTTTGTTTACCAATCAAAAGCTTAGAGTGTTAATTCACTCAACCAGCCAGAATTTTTGACAACACAAAGGGTAAAACAACTTGTCTTCTTATCTAAAATAAAATGGCAAATAATGTAGCAATTCTATAAACATATTACCTGTATTTTCTAAAAATTATAATTTTTGATCATTTAACATAAATAACTCAGTAAAACATTACCATTGTCTTATTTAAACACATTCCTGTTTTTATCTATTTAATTGTATACATTATTAAATTAATTCTGTGTATATCTGTTTAGATTACAATAGTATACTAAGATCTGCCAGCACATTATTTCTTCAATCCAGTTTGTTATGATTTATATACCATTTTCTATGACACTTATTTTTAGAAATGTTTATATTTTAAAGTGTACCATTAATTATTTTCAGCAGTAAATAATTGAATGACTTTATTTTTCAAGAAATCATAAAAAATTTAAACATTTAAAAGATAAAATTGAGCATAATCTATGGAGTTTAATCATCAGAATCCACTACTCTTCCATTGCCCAAATCTTGTAGACATTTTGTGTAATGATATTCAATTAATATACTGGATATTTTTAGGCATGTTGATTATTCAAACTGTTTGATTTTTTAATCATTCTTAGTGTCAGATACAAAGAAGATTTAATTAATATTATTAAGAAAAGATCTCAGCAATTAGATGTTAAAGTCTATTTATATTTAAAATATAATCTGCATGTGTAGTGTTCATTAATTATACCTTGCTGATAAATTCTGTTGTAATACTAGAGTAGAAAAAATATCATAATCCTCATTTTAGCTATTTTAATTAACTTGTCATTTAGATCCCTGAATTAATAAATTATCTCTATCCACTTCAGTCCACATTTACTCTTTATGTCAAATAAAAAATTTTGAATAACGTTTTACAATGGTTTGTCTGTCAATATCAACCCCCCCCTCCCCGAATTATTTTTATTTTTATTTAAAAAAAGGTATTTAAAAAACCTGTATAAAATGTATATATCTAAACCATAAAAAATTGTAGTAAACAAAAATAAC
Organism: Epiperipatus broadwayi; assembly: GCA_028023455.1. Taxonomy (NCBI): domain Eukaryota; kingdom Metazoa; phylum Onychophora; class Udeonychophora; order Euonychophora; family Peripatidae; genus Epiperipatus; species Epiperipatus broadwayi. The sequence continues at coordinate 2,230,899 of JAQFVV010000113.1, forward strand.
AAATGAAATCAAAATATAAAGCGCATATTATCAATTGGATGTTGAAAGTTTATTTTTACGATATATATATAATACAAACTATTTATAACTATAGACATTTTAGAAGGCATTTTTGTTTAATTATGTAAATCAAATTTGACAATAGGAAAGATTTGCTCGATAATGTTATATTCGATTTCATACATTTAAAAAATTCATTTTCTGCTGTCTATTTAATTCTTTGTTCATTTTTAATGTGATGTTTATCAATTCACTAGAGAGTTCTCTAGCTCTTCTTTTTTTTCTTCTAATCTTACTGCATGCTCCAATATTCATTAATTGAAATTCACTTCTAAACATTCTGACTTTTTTCCTCTTGAGGTCTCAAAACAAAGCTTCAAAATCGTTAAAATCTTAGCAAGCTATTAAACTGGATCTAAACCACTGTTATATTTTTTTAAATATTTGCTCTTTTTTTTTTCGTTGCTTACTCTCATGTCGTTTAAAAACAACACATTGTCATATTTTAATCTTTTCGGGCATAATTTCATGACTTAAAAATGAAATAATTGAAAGGTGAGATTTCTTGCTGTGGTTTTTAATGATAAATAATTATTACGCAGTTAACATTGTCTTATATTCTAGTTTTTTTATTTATCATTTTCGTGGTAATCTTTCCATGTGATTTATTTCATATAAATTTCTATTAATTTATTTTCATGAATAATTTTATTGTAATAATGATGCACTTAAAATAGCATTAAGATATTGGTGTTGATGATAAATTGCACAAATTTATCAAAAAATAGGTCACACACTGAAGATATATATAAATCATAGCTTTTATAATAAATATTATATACTAAATACTATAATACTTTCTATTAAAAATTATCAAATTTACTGACATGGCATATTTGATTACACTTTTCCCAGAGAACAATTTTTGATAATCATTCTATCTAAAATTCTATTCATAATTAGTGTCCATCATTTAAATTCTCAGAAAAAATTTTTATTTTTTGAAAGGCTCTATACGTTTTCTTGTAGTTTAGCATTTTAGAAAAAAAGATTGCAGAATGCATAGGATATGATATATATTCATTTAATTTCTGCTATGATTTGTTTATTATAATATGGGTTAATATATATATATATATGATAATGTTACTAACACTATGGAAGTTTTCGATAATCATTTAAATAGCAACGTTTAACGAAAAAATCTACCAATCTATGCTACGGAAATTATTTTATAGAGGGCATGAGTTAAAATTTAATATTATTACATTTTTAAGTTGAAGCCTATCAATTAAAGTTTGAAAATTTGCTATCTTAATATAAAGCAGGCACTGATTATGTAAGGGTGTGTGAGATGATGATCCGAACCAAAGAATGAATGCTGGTTTAGCATGAAATATGAATATTGGAGATCATTTATCTTTTTTCACATATGTGTGGTCATGTATATCGGTTGTATAATATAGAGTGGATAACTATAGTGAGTTTGAAAATCTGGGTTCAAATTCCCTCTAATTCCACACACACATATATATAAACTAATCGAAATCTCTTAGCACGAAAACAAAATTCATTTCTTAAAAAGAAAAACATGATTTCTGTTAAATGTGTCATATTAAAATAAAAGGCTTATTAGATTCAGGATATAATCTACTATTAAAGTATTAGAATACATTATGTTATATTGAGATCATCTATGTTTTACGGTGATCAAATATGATTGCATGGTCTTGCTGAATTGCTGCTCAGATGTATCATCCACATTTCAGGAAAGAATTTTATATATAATTGTGTAGCCAATAGAATAGAAGTACTTTTGAAATAAACAATAATTACTAAAAGAAACAAAACGTCAAGATTTCTGTACATTAAAAATATTTATATTTAGAGATAATACACAACAAAAACCTAATAGTCTTGCCTTATTTTTGCCTCAGGTTAGTGATTAAAGCATTGCTGAAAGTCGAAAATATATGATGTAAAAGGATAACCTTTATTTAATTTACAAATTCATTTTTTGTCAATGAAAATTGTAACTAGTGGAGACATATTTTAATTCTAAATAAAACAAACGGAAAGAAAAAATAATAAAAACATAAAAATAAATAATATACAATAAGCATTTTTTTTTTCAAAGTAATTGGATACACATTCAAACACTAAGCAGAAAACAAAGATAAGAATGACATTTCTCAGAACCAGATACCAATCTTTTTTTTTTTTTTGAAGAAGGGTAAATGATGGAGATATAATTGACACTGGAATTGATTTTGTTAGTTTAAAATGTGATGGATTAAGGAGAAGGATGTCTAGTTATGTTTATTATTGATGCTTCTTGCAAAAAAAATAAATCGAGACAGGTTATTAAATGTCTTCTTTCTTTATCTAAAAATTCTTGATGATGGGTTATTTTCATTTCAAGCCACAGTCCATTATAAAACTTCCTTTGAAATTTGAATCAATTCTTTTCTCAATTGCAATTATATTTTCTATTTTGGTGATCATTTCTTCTAGTTCTTTTGTTATCAACTCCCTATCTGCATCTTCACATTGATTATTCCTGTTCATTATACCATCTACTATGCTTATCAATCTTCATAAGATTTTTATAAGTTAGATGCTAATTATATATGTCATGGTGCAGTTTCCCAGCATTTTCACTCTACTTGTAGCTTTTAGCTGATTAGTTGTATATATAATATTTGAATATTTCTTCCATGATTATCTCCATCTCAGTGGCACTTTATGATGCCATTTTTTTATCCATAGGTCACAACAAATCACTTGTGTTTAGGAGATAGACATCACTTTATTTTTTTTTGAATCTTCAATCACAAGGCTTAGAATACCACACAAATGTAGTGGAATTTTAAAAGAAATGTATTGTTACATAAAGTAAACATCAATTGCAGGGTTAAAATAATTGAACGAAGATTCAAATAAATAACCAATCATTGAGGATTTTTTTATTTGAATTAAAATGAACTAGAAAGTTATACTTGACAACATATTTTGAGATCCCAACAATTTTCAAAATGATAACATTTTGTAGACTTTATCTTGCAGACACTAGCTGTAACAAATCCATTTACTTCTGTTTCTAATCACGACTCAATCCTTTTTTCTTTTCAAAAATATACAATACATATAGCCATATAATTCTATAATTAAAAATCACTTCTTTTCTTTTCAAAAACTTTATTTGATGTATATATATATCCACTTATTTCCAACGTTTCGACTATCTTTACTCTATAGTCATTTTCAAGGATCTAGAAAAAACATTACATTATAAATTTAATTGATTTTAATGTATTTTATTTATTTTTAAATTTTATGGGGTTTATATGCTTTATATTGTTTTTGATTATTTTTGTTTTTATTATGTGAAGTTTGTTTATAATGTAATGTTTTTTCTAGATCCTTGAAAATGACTATAGAGTAAAGATAGTCGAAACGTTGGAAATAAGTGAATATATATATACATCAAATAAAGTTTTTGAAAAGAAAAGAAGTGATTTTTAATTATAGAATTATATGACACTAGCTGTGCTGTCTCATGGTACAATTATTTTACCTTTAGCAGTTTTAAACTTAATCAATGACACTGGTATAAAAGTTCTTGATGTCATTTTTTTCTGAAAGTTGTCTATTTTATTTATATTCAACATAGGCTGCTTTGTATATATCTACATAAAGAAGAATCCATTAATTTCTACATAAGATCAAAATATAGTTATTTTCCAAGTGTAGATCAGTTCATCTAAATGACCATTACACATCACATTTTGTATTGAAGTCTTACTGAACTGAGAAGAACAAATATAGTTGCAATATTAATTTTATATTTCATTAAATTAACTAATTGAAATATATAATAATATTCAGAAAATATTATTCTATACAGTATATCAATTAGATATTTTATTTGAAAAATTAAAAATGACAGTTTCACCAGTAGAGGTACAATATGGAGTTCCAGAAAATTAGTAAATGTAATTAATAACTATTAATTTTCATATCTGTATATATATACTACAAAAACATTTGCATATAAAAACAAAAAAATAAAATACATTGTGAATTTATATTATAAAATTATATATTATTAAATAATTAGGTATTCTAAATGTCCATAAATCACAGCTTGGTGGTTATACTTCAATTTCTAAAATGTTTCATGACCTCCTGTGCAACAAATCCATTTGATTAATATATCAGTTAGGTTGTAAATATAAAATGGCATAAAATAACATATTTAAAACAAGATATAAATATATGCATATTTATATATCTATATATATACATTTTCCCATTTTCTAAACCATTTATATTTTATTTTTAATAATTATTAAAATTAAATGCATTCAATCTGATATTGAAGTTTCAATATATAGACTTCTCATAAACTAAGGTAAATAATACCATGTTTAAATTCACTTTTTTTTTTTTTACTGAAATACACTTTTTTCCACATATATGTGATCATGTATATCATATGGAATGGATGACTGAAGTGAACTTGAAAGTCTGGTTTCAAATTCCCTCTAATTACATATAGCTTAAGTATATATAGTATACTTGTATTTAAAATATTACAGATCCAGTCTGTATCCTGCTCACCCCCTCCTTCTGTATATTTAATGGTCTTAAGATGCTACATATGAGGGATCAGAATGACTTATGGTCAACATGGGTATGACAACAAAATTGGTAAACAAAAGCTTTGAACATGCCATTATCGGATTTTCAAAGATATGGATGACTGAAGAGTGGGAGAGTGAAAAACATTGACACCAGTCCTTTAAAATTTGAAGATTTAGTATCTTAATATAAACTGAGCACTGATTATATATATATAGGAATAACCTGGACCAATTGATGGGTGCTAGTTCAGCCCAAAATATTTATATTGGAGTTCACTTACTTTTTCACATGTATGTGGTAATGTGTATTTGTTGTATAACATTGAGTGGATGACTAACTTGATCTTGAAAGTTTGGATTTAAATCCCTTCTAGTTACAACTAGCTTAAGTATATATACTATACTTGTATTTAAAATATTAAATAAAAATATTACAAATAAAGCATATGCTATTTATTATCTGCCAATTTGTATCATAATCTAGGAAGCTTTGGATAAAATGTAGTAAATGATATAATTTCACTGTATTTAATAAAAAGATAAATTTAAATAAACATGTTAAAAAAATAAAATCATATATGTGTACAAAAAAGACATAAGAAATATTAATGAGTTATAATATGTCAAAAAATTAAATGTGAGATTAATATATCAGCTTATAGGGAAAAAATTTGTCAGTATTTGATTAAGAGAGATAATGTAGATTAATTGATATAGATATAAAGATTATAAGACATATCAATATTAAATGCTAATGTAATGATTAATTTCCACTAATATATAATAGAAAAACATGTAAAAAGTATGTTAAAAAATAAATGTCCTCATCACATGATCACCATCTCTTATACTAGCACATAATTGTTTATAAACAAAGGCAAAATTCTCCTTGCAGTAGTGTCACCCTGTACCAACCAGAGTAATCAATGGATGCCAGAAGGCTTGTGCATAAAATCCCTATCTAATGCCTACTCATCCAATATCCCCAGACTAGTTTCTGGCTTATGGCCTTCATCAGTGAGTACTGTATGGAGAGTTTTGTTTGTTTATAAATGTCCTCATCTGATGCTTATAAGCTTAATCAAAAGCTTTTTTTTTACCAACTCATTTATTTATTTTGTAAATATATTTTATGAAGTCATCAAAATTTTGCAAATTAACTTATCTAGTGTGTGTATATATATATATAGTAATTTAAAAAATTAAAATTATCTTAACTTTATACTGATTATCAAAAATTGTATTATAAATTTAATATTAGTAATTAGTTTAATACCAATATAATTTAAAAGCACAATTTTTATTAATAATTATTAGTCAGAAGGTAATCATTCTTCATCATGCACTATTTAATCATGTTACTAACTCATCAATATTATAGTATGCAGGATACCTTCAAACCCAAATGCAAGATAGAGAATTTTAAAAGATAAGAATGACTCTCTCACCTTTGTTCCAAAATGCAATTAAATAGGCAATCTAAAGCACTTCAGAATGCAAGCATGTTGATTTAATATTCGTAACTTTACACCCATTAAATTATTAAAATATAGTTCCCAATAAAAATTTCAAATTTATAGCTAAATATTTGAAATACAGGCACTCTTCATATACCTGGAGCTAATTGTAAATATAGGGTATTTGAACTCAGACTTTCAAGCACCCTTCAACTATCCATGCTATCTCATACCACAGATACACATGATCACACACATGTAAAAAAGATAAATAATCACCAATATACATATTTTATGCTGGAGCAGCACTCATAAGTTGGTCCAGATTATCATCTCCTACATAAATATATAATCAGTGCTCAGTTTATATTAAGATAGCAAACCCTCATAATTTAATGGATGTGCTTCAATCTACACCAATCTCCAACTCTTCAGCCATTCATACCATTGAAATCTGATGATGGAAAGCTCAAATTCCATATTGATGCCAATATTATTGCCATGCTCATGTTGATGTCAAGTCATTCTGACCTCTCATATATAGGACCTTATCCATTTAAATACATAGAAGAGCACTGAATATATATGCATGTGGGAGATCATAATCTTGACCAACTGATGAGTGCTGGTTCAGCATGAAATACATATATTGCTGATTATTTATTGTTTTTACATGTGTGTGGTCATGTGTATTAGTGGTATGAGATAGTGTGTTATGTCTGAGTTCAAATATCCTAAATTTATAGCCGGTAAATATTAGATCATGTTGAAATAAATTTAATTTACAAGTGCAGTTTTTGTTAGCAATTCTTAATCAAAAGGTAAGCAGCTGTTCTTATCGTTAAAAATCTTTATTTTGCATTTGGGTTTGAAAATGTCCTGCACAGTCGCTATAACAATGGTGAGTTAATACTATAATTAAACCATGCATACCAAATGCTGATTATCTTCTAATTAAGAATTATTAATAATTAGGTAAAAAAAAGAAGTAGGCGGGGGAGGGGTATTGTTGACCAGATTTACCAGTGTCTGGATGATGGAATATAGGATCTTTTTTTTTTTTCATATGTCATAGCATTTACCGGGAGGCAAACCCTCAACAACCGTTTGCAACCAACTACTTGCTTGCAAGGCGGCTGCGCTGACCTCTCGGCTAACAATGTTTGACATCTAGATATCATTTGTTGATAATAAATGGATATTCAATTAGATTGACCATAAGTTGTCTAAAAACTTATCCCTAAGCATGATTATAATCCTTTTTATTTATTTATTACACTCCTAATAATTGGTAATTCATAAGCAATATACAGATGCTTTTAGATACTATCACGTAATCTTCACATTAATATAAATAAGGTGCATTAGTTTATCATAGAAATAAAAGGGGGGTCTTAAGAGCTCAAGATTTATGATTACAGTTCAACTTTATCACTTACAGTGCTCAAATATCTTATAACTTCCTATACAGTAAACATTTCCATTATTTTATTATTATTATTATTATTATTCATAGGTCATAGCATCGGCCGGGTCGCGAACCCACAAGCATCTGCAACCAACTACTTGCTTGCAAGGCGGTTGCGATGACCTCTTGGCTAACAACGCTTGACTATTTTTTTATTATTGATATAAATATATGTTTATATGGGATGAATCAAAAAATAGAAATTTCATCAGAATGGTATATATATATATTACAGATTGTATTTAATATATATACACACATACAGAATAAGTTAAACAATAAAAAATCTAAACAATAAGTGAATAATTATTTTAACATGAAATTACATTTTTAAAAGTTTATTTACCATAAACAATTTTATGCAAATATCTCTTGAATAAAAGTAATCTCTTTTTATTAAAAAAAAGTATTTTCATAATTAAAAAACCTCATTAATTTCCATTTACAAAAAGATCTTTGCTTTTTTCTTCCTCAGATGAGACTTAAATTACTTTTTTTTTTTTCAATTATAAATAAATCCATTTGTGATTACAGAGGGGTGAAGATGCTTTGAAAAATGATCTTGTTAAATTATTTTAATTTTCATTCCTTAAAACAGTTTGCAATTAAAAAATAATAATAAAACAATTTTGCAGGAAACTTAAATATAAAATAATAATAATAATAGCTTTTTTAAAAAAAAAAAAAAAAAATTTTTTTTAAGTATATTTTATAAAAATCACCAAAGCTCAAATAGAAAACAAAAGTTTTGCCTATATTGTTAATTTAGATTTTTTTTCCTTAGTTAAAATAATATTAAAAAATACAAATTAGAAATATAAATCTACACTTATTTTGACTATTCACCTCATCATCATCATTGTCAATAATTATCAGACCACTGCAGAATGAAGGTTTCTCCAAGTTCAACCCATCTCTCCGATCTCTAATCTTTTTCTTCATATCCATCCATCTCACATGTGATCTCTTTCTAGGTCCTTTACAATCTTTTGGAATCCAATTTAAGTTTTCAACTGCTCATCAATTATCATCTCTTCTAACAATATGTCCAGCCGAATTCCACTTCAGTCTCTTATAACTCATTAAAGTATTTGTCATGGTTTTGAATATTGAAATACAATCGATTTTGATAAATTGTTAATAAGTAATGATAAACAATAATGGACATTAAAGGTTATTTTAGGATCATGGTACTCTATTACTTGAAGCCTCAAGATTAAAATTTTTTAAATTTAATTTGTAATTAAAGATTAAAATTTTAAATAAATTATTGAGCAGATAAAATTCAACAAAATTAATTTTCTGTGTTATAATGATTAATAACAAAAATATATTTTTTATTCTCAATGAATATTTCTTCTAAACATATGAAACTTTAATTTATGAAACTGTTTAAAAATATTTTATTAAAGACAGCTTTTAATGCTATGTGAAAAGAAAAATTGGCTTTTAAACTCTTATACTCTTTATTTAAAATTAAATCCTATTGATTTACAATTAATATTTGTTTTTATACTTAATAACTTTTGGATAAATATACAATCCTAAATGGTAATGGGTTTAAGGAAACTATAATAATTGCTAATTGCATATTTCTGAATTTTTCATTTTCATAAAATAGGTAATTATTTAATGGCTTTTTTTTGTGCTCTAATAATTTTTATTAGACAGCAATAACTTAACATGTAATACATACATTTAATAATTTGAATGGCTAATTGATAACTCACTTATGAAATGTTCAACTTTACTTACTATATATATAATAATAATAAAATAGTTTATATAATAGTATTTTATTTTTTAATAAACAATCTACTTTTTTAATATATAAGGGATTCGAACTCAGATTTTCACACAACCCTCAACTCTCCATGCCATCTCATTCTGCTGACCCATCCTTTATTTTTATTTATTATTGTAATATTTGTATTAGTCTTAAGCTTCTATGATAAACAAACGTTTATGAAATATAATGGTTTCTGTTGACTTAGATATCATTTGAACTGTTGTAAATTGCATAAAAAGAATATTGATGAACTTTCATGCCATTCAGATATTTATGAGAGTATTGTAAAAAAGATAAAGGTAGCTACCTGTTTTTATGATACTTAATTTAAGCTTGAATAATCACGGATTATTAGATGTGTATAAAATCTCTATCTATAGAATAACTCTAACCCGAAGATCAATTTTTATGTTTTGCCTTTATTAACAAGGTCTGAAATTTAAAGTTGGATGGAATCCTTGATATGCATTTCACAAACGCTTTTAATTCTACTTTACCTGTAAAAGTTAACTAAAAATTCAAATCAGCCTAACGTTTTTACACTCAAGTCAATCTGCTTGAGCAATTATGGATGACCCCTAGAAGACATGTTAAGCCCTTAAACTGGGCTATACTGTTACTTTATCTAGGTACAGTTTGATACTCTTAATTATTTTTAAAATATATCTAATTAATATTAAGCAGTTGTGACACTCACTTATCCTATTAACAAGATTACATACCCTTTAACATTAAACAAATACCAAAGTATTTATCAAATGGCATAAGAATACTAAGATACTACTCCTTATTAAGTATCTAAATATTTCCATGACTAACAATAATATTTAAATAAATATAATAAAGTATCTATAATTATTAATTTTAAGTTAACCTAATTAATAAGTTATATTATCATTTTATTGTATATTGATCTTTATTATTATTACTTTTATGTGTTTATAATTAAGAATAACCATAATAATAATATTATATTAAGGAGATCTCAGGATTATCATTGATTTTAATAAGCTATTTATTCTACCTATAAATATCAAGAGAGATTTTATTTAACTCTATTGGCAGTGTATCATTTCAGAGATGACACAACATTAACTTATAATTAAAATTATATTACTATTTTTTTTATCTATGTTCTCTACTGTTTAATTATAAATCGCTATTGTTATTTAAATTGTAATCGTAATTTAGAACTTTAAAAAGTAAATAAATAAATATACTTTACTCTATTTGAAATATATTTTATTAATAACTAATGTGATCAAGGCAGTTTACAATAATTTAAGATATAATCAGTGGGCAGTTTATATTAAGATAGCAAATCTTCATACTTTAATGGACAGGCTTCAATCCACTCCCACCTCCAACTTTTCAGCCATTTATATCATTGAAAATCTGATGATGAAAACTCAAATCCCATGCTGATGCTAATATTATTGCCATGCCCATGTTGACCTGAAGTCACTCTGACCCCTCATGTATAGATACAATTTAAGAAATATTTTCTCAGATAATTGTTATACAATATCTTGTACTGAATTAATTTCTCATTCAAATCTCAAATTGTATATTTTAATTAATGTGTATATTACAAATCATACTCTCTGATGATGTTGTAGTGATAATGAACCCCACAAAAGAAATGCACCTCTAGATATTTGATTTAAATTTTAAAACATTAATTTTAATAATGTCTTATTTACAAAATTTCAAAAATTAATTAGAATTAATAAGTGGATTAACATAAAATATCATAAACAATAGTACATGTAAAATTTCAAACATTTATATTCCCCCTGAATTACACTGAAATTTTCAACATAAAATTCCTTGCTAATACAATAAAATGTTATGTGATATTTAATTTCATCCATTATTTTACAAAATAATGTGTATATTAAATAATCAATCTTTGTTTTCATCCACTATCCATTATAGATTGTGCTGACAATATAAGATTTAAAAAATATGGATTGATATTTTATTCTCAACTAAAATAATTTTATTATAATATTATGAAATATTACATCTTTATCTCTGTTTATTTTGTAATATTCACCATTTGATCTCTTTCTTTGCCTTACACTCAATTTTCTTATGGTCTTATTACTCAACTATATAATAAAACTATAACAAATAAGGATAAAATGTTTAATCTTTACTCTATCCAATATGATTACGTATCTATTCCTGCACTAATTTTCATTTATACCATTTAGAATATTAAACTAAATGTTGATAAATCACTCTTTGGTATATCCTGCATCAAACAAAAAAAATATTTATCTTCATTTTAGCTAATAACTTGGGTATTAATTTTCTATTTCCAGCTTATATCTGTTTTATACATGTCTTATAAGTAATACCTATGAAGACATAAACTATAATTTGCTATAACTATACTACAGTTCTATTACAGCACTGATAATGAAATATCAGATCAAACTTTAAATATCACCATTTGTCATTTAATAATATATTAGAACACAGATACACCCCCCTTCCTATAATATATTCATTTTACCATTTTTGTGTGTATATTCTACTAACTCATAGCTTATATACATTTATTTTCATGGTCCAGTAATATTCAATCAAATAAAAAGGGCTTTAAACAACTACTAGTATAAATAAACCATCATATTAATTATTAATTTCCCTATCTCTTGATTTATCCCCCTTATTAATAATGATTATTTTAAAATATGAACTTAACTGTATACAAACATTATGTTACCAGTTTTTTCTTCTAATATATAAGTTCTTTATTTGGAACTGAATAATATATTTTTTTGATTTATAAGGGTTGTGCTGAATATTTTGTTGCTCTGTTAAAATATATATTGAATTATTTTTTAAACAGATGATTTTTTTTGAACTCCCTAAAAGTATTAAAGTTATTCTAATTTATAAAAATAATTCTAAGAAATAAATAATGTATATGTAATTGTTAAAGAATAAGCAACTTGGTTAATAATGGAAGTTTTTTTTTTTTGTCAAATAGGTCAATTGAATCAAATTTGACCCATATTTTTAATCACAATGGCCATTCTATAGAAGATAGAAAGAAATTGAATGCTATTTAATTTGATTTTTCTAAAGCTTTTGACAATGTAGATTGTAATAATCTTTTTCAAAAATTTTAGATTAGTTTTTTTAGAATTTATTAAATCATTTATTAAAGTTAGAAAAGTAGTTGTCAGATATAACAATGTCTAATTTATATTATTGCAATTCAGGTGTGTATAAATCAGGATTTACGTTCCTCTATCATTTAATATGTATGTGGATGATCCTAGGAATTATCACCATTCTTCATTTTATTCTCATGGAAATATTTTGTTTTTCTTCAATCTAATAATAATAACTTCTTAGAATGACCTAAAGATAATAAAATAACGATTAGTATGGATAAATGGTTAATAGTATCGCATTATAATAAATCTAACTATTTTTATATATCTTTTTTTATTATATTCATAAAATTAAATGTAATAATTTTCAAAAGATCTAAGAATTATATTTGTAGACAATGGATCTCTTCCTGCATATATTGAGTCCATAATTAGGGCACTCAAAAATTACAGGAATAAATTTTAGATATGACAAATTATTTAAAGACAAACAAAATACAAATTATTTATGTCTTTCATCTTTTCTATTACTGAATATCGATCTACAGATTTGAATTCTCACTCCAAAGGTGATATTATAATTTAATCCTTGATAAATAAATTTTATAGACTTGCTGGTTTAAATAAATATATCATTTTTTTTCTTAAGTGTCATAGCATCGGCCAGGACGCGAACCCGCAACCCGGGCAACTGCCTGCAAGTGCAAGGCAGTCACGCTTACCTCTCGACCACCAATGCAAGACAAATATATCATATTTTTTTAGAGAAGAAAAATATAAGATTTTAAACTTTATATAATATTATTGCTAAAAGAGGAATAAGACAAAATTTCATATCGTATATTAAATTCTATAAAATTTAAAAATTGAATTTCCGCCCTTTTTTACATTAAAATCCCATTCTTTTTTCTCTCTTTGTTTCAATCAATAAATTCTTATAGTAAATATTTCTAAATATTTATGCAATGTTAAATATTTCAGCATGAATGGTAAAAAGTATACTAATGCCTTTGTTACACAATATGGTTATTAGATTTTCACGATATCATTTCTTTTTTCATTTCCTTTTTGTTGTTATTGTTTAACTTGTGTTTGTGTATTTTAACTTTTATTTTAAGATATTTATTAATACACTGTACAGGCTTACACACACCTGCACATATATAATGAAATATATAAGGGATTCGAACTCAGACTTTCACACGACCCTCAGCTCTCCATGCCATTTCATATTACTGAACCACCTGATCACACACATGTTGAAAAGATAAATAATCATCAATATGCGTATTTCATGCTAAACCAGCAATCATCAGTTGGTCCAGATTACTATCTCCACACATATATACAATCAGTGCTCAGCTTTATATTAAGATAGCCAATCTTCATACTTTAATGGACAGGCTTCAAACTACTCCAACCCACAACTCTTCAGCCATTCATTTCATTGAAAATCTGATGATGGAATGTTCAAAGCCCACGTTAGTGCCAAGGTTGTCATTCTACCCATCCTTGAACATATTTATGTAATTTCTGTACAATCTATATTTATATTTCTATAGGAATTATATGTTGAAGCAGTAAGATTCGTATTCGAATCTTAAGTTTCACCTTTTTCTGTAGTCTCTCACTGACCGGTCTATCCCGCCCAAATTTAAACTTTTTGGTATCGAATTGTGTGTGTAGCAATATTAAAAATGTATAAATATATGTAGAATTCAGCATTAAACATGCACACATTTCGATCTCAAATTAAAGGCAATAAATAGGGATAAAATAATATAATTTAGATTTCTTTTAGTTATATAATTTTGTATAATTTTAATCATTTATTTTGGATTATAAAGTTCGTATTTATTGCTTTGTTTAAATTTCGTTTAATAATAATTCTAAAAAAATCTGATGTAATATTTAATTAAAAGTTAAAATAATCTTATGTTCCCTTTTTGTCTTTGAAATTTAAAAGCATCGGGGGTCAGTGATAGATAATAGATTAATTAAAGAAAAATTCCCCAAAATGTAATTAGTAAATGTAAAATGTAAACAATAGAACGGCAGCTTTCTTTATAATTAAAACCAACAAAATGCATTGATTATCCTCAGGGCAGATTAAGTAGTTCCTAAAAATACCTTAACAAAAATGTGAAAGATCAAGATAAGAAAAGAGGCCATCTTAGACTTGCTGGAGACATTCACTTAAACTTTAGCTTTGCTCTCAATCACTGAGAGTCTCCAAAATATAAAAATAAATTGTTCCTGCCAAGGTATGACCGAGTAAAAGCACCTAGATTATTCTCCATCGGGAGATGGCCTATCAGATGCCGAACTTTCCATTGCCCATCATAAATTCACCATGAAGATCTGCTGCCTGAAATAAATGAGAAAGCTGCTGCTGCTGTTAAAATAAATGAAACGCCTAAATACAAGAAAGAACTGCTAATCACAAACCTTTTGCTACTAAACTAATGGAATCAGAAAACTTCTTATAAAACAGGTACCTGTCTGCATTCAAACTCTAGAGTACTCTAATAAAACAAGTACCTGTCTGCATTCAAACTCTAGAGTACTCTAATAATATGCTATAGCTCTTTTTCATACTACTTATCTAAATTATAAAATGTAAAAACTACCATATGTATAACTAAAACTGAATAATTAACTTAATGTGTAAATTTCTCTAATAATCTAGCTTACCTCATTCTATCTTTCTTGGGTGTGTATTTCTAAAATCTACATTTTATCTATATTTATTATTTAATTATTGCATGCTCATAATTGTCTCTATTTTCAAAGTTTAAATCTATGATCGCTCGAAACAGTGAATGCGTGTCAAATTTTCATTAATATTTACTTTCATAAATAACTTAACTTTCATATAAATCGACACACATTCAATGCATCATTTATTGTAATGCAGGGTCTACTACTTCGCAAATGGCTGGCATATTAGTTGTAATCATTCCCAGTTTAGATATGTTTTGTATTTATTAAATCTTAATGAATAATTCCATCAAATTACATTTCTTTGAGAGTCGCCAACGTTCTTTAGTAAATGTTGATAATGTAGGGCCGAGTTAGAAATCTATTTAAATCTTATCATAATCGTTTATACATTATACATGTGTTACATTTTAGAGATGCGATGACCCATTCCACCGTGAAATTTCCAGATTCTTCAGGGTTGAAATTAACCCCAGTCATCCTACACAAGCGGACATAATGGGTGCTCCCGTAGGACTTGGTGACATCATGCAGCCAGCCGGCAAACTGCAACATGGACCAATTGTCCCTGGTTATGCTTATGTGACACCTTACTTTGTCAGGACGATGGCAGAGACCATCCCGACATTCTTATAAACTCATTCACGGCATTGCAGTTTCGATATACTGCCATTCCATATCGCCTTTCTAAAGCATACCACGTGTTCCTTTACTTAATTTTATTATTCTATATATCACTCCACCTCTGCATTATCTTCATAATTCACCCTCAAATAAATGTTTGCCTTTAGTCATAAAATAAATATTTTAATTAAATAAATATATGTCTGCCGCTACTCTTAAATCTTACTTTAGACTCTTCTATTGCAAAGGTATAAATCCCTCCAGGCATGCATTAGAAATACTTACTCGAGAATTTTAGGTAGCTAGATTACGCCTTCAAATAAATGAATTCCTTTTGTAAACAAATAAATAAATGTATTCTTTAAAATATAATCATGTCACAAATCCCGCTACTGAAGCTTTTAATTCATAAAATATTGTTAGTAAATGATCTTATTAAAATGTGTTAATAAATAATTTTAAACTATACGTTTCATTTATTCGATACCCATTCTATATAATATTTCCTCGATTATATAAATACGAATGTTAATTTAACTAATATTAGTTTGATTATTGGCTAACTCGAAAATAAAATCATGAATCTCTTGCATATCCCTGACCACCGTGCCTAAAGAAATATTTATTAATGTCACAGCAGATGTGTTGTTTCATGG
Source organism: Epiperipatus broadwayi (assembly GCA_028023455.1). Classification (NCBI taxonomy): domain Eukaryota; kingdom Metazoa; phylum Onychophora; class Udeonychophora; order Euonychophora; family Peripatidae; genus Epiperipatus; species Epiperipatus broadwayi. The sequence continues at coordinate 2,247,394 of JAQFVV010000113.1, forward strand.
ATTGTATTGTGGAACCGACAAACTATGTTCGAACTCAGTACCACGGGTGGCTTCGCTACCTCGATGGTGCTGCTGTTCTGTGTGGTGGTTGAATTCTGCATTATGTTTACGAGTCACACGTTTTCTGACTGTTACAATGTTAAATAAATGAATTGAATTATAGGATGTAAGCATTAAAAGAGAGATGAACTTTTTAAATAACATTAAAGATTTGAATATGATCATTAATCAATTTATTAATACCCAGGTTATTTACAAATGCAAACTATATAAATAAAATTAAAATATTTTTTGACAATCAGATAAAAATCAAAGATTAATTTAATATTTAAACTTAAGTATAAACAATATAGACATACAGAAATAATTTTAAAAATTTTTTAATATGCATGTACATTTTATGAAAAATAAAGAAATTTAAATTTTTTAAAAAATAAACAATGCGCTCAAACATCTATGAAAGAACATCTTTTTTAATCAATGGCGAAGACCATATCAGATTGTAATTACTTTTTTATTTTTTCAATCAATGCATCAAGTCTCACATGACCAATTCAGATTAATCCAAAATTGTAATGAATTACTTTAATTGAAAAATACATAAATAATACAAACAACACCATTATAAATGTAAGCCTTCACCATATAAATATTTGTTTTGAATAGAATGTAAACTTATTATTATAAAGCACTGAAAACTTTGGAATTACCCAAACGGAAGTCAATCTCCGATAATGCACTATTTCTTAAATATTATAAATTTCTACAGCATTCCCCGCTGGTAAGAGTTTACAAACTTTAAGTGAATCACTTAAGTTTAGAGGGTACATTCTATGTACACCAACTCTTACAGACCATGCTCAAACCCTGATTTAAGCATGGCCTGAAAGAGTTGGTGTTACTGGCAGGAGAGTGCGTGCGGAGATTTATAATATTTAAGAAAAAGCGCATTATCGAAGATTGACTTTCCATTTGAATAATTTGAATAGAATGCTTTGTTTAAATTTTAATATAATATTATATATATATAACATTAACATAATGTTTGCTAAATGACAAAATATTGTGTTCTAAGTAAAATAAAATAATGAGTGTGCTAACAGCTTCATCGATAAATACTGCAAAGGAAATCATTTAAAATCTCTATTTAGTAATTATCTCAATCTCTAAATCAGATTTGAACTATTGGCTCTCCTCAGTGAGGCACTAGGATATTTCAGACACTAGATCAAAAATACCAATTGAAGGCCAGCATGTATCTGATATTTAACTATTTAGTAGAAAATCTTAATTTTTCAGATACCTATATATGTCTTCAAATCCAACTACCTCACTTAAATAGCTATATGGGTCTGAAAATTCTTCAGCCACAACATATAATAACTTACTGATGCTAACATAGATCTACCTCCTGTGGCTATAAGACGGCAATCTGAAAAAAATATAACTTTGAAAAAAATCTAACATTCATTTAATTTAGATTCAAATCCCAAAACATGAATAGGGTAGAAAAATGAGCAAATTGCTCTGCCATAAGCCCTCTTTAAAATTACTTTTATTTGAAATATAAAATCCCACAATAAAGATTACACAGTTGCAAACTCTCTATACAGTAGTGCCATCCAGTGTAAGCCTTAGTACTCAAAAAATGTTTGTGCATAAAATCCTAATCTAGTGCCTACTCATATAATATCCCCAGATTAGTTTCTAGCTTGTGGTTTTCATCACTGAGAGATTGAATCTGAAAGCACTGCACCTAGATCTGAGGATCTAATGCAACTCTCCAGCTGCCATCTATTACTTATTTAGTTAAATATAAAGCTATGATCCCAGGATGTTTTCAATCCAATCTCGTTTGCTTATATAGTCATATAGATCTGAACCCTTAGGGATTTTATATACAAACCTTCCTGCAACCATTTATTACTAAGACTTCACTAAGTGGCACTATTGTATACACAGTTTGCTACTGTATTAACAGTTTGTGTAAGCATAGGAAATGGTGATCATGCAGTGAATAAAGAGTATGCCAATAATAAGAATATGAAATTTTAAAAATATTTAAATCATTTATTTTTTCTCTAAAATAATGTCTTTTCATTATTGATTAAGATAAATATAAAAGGATTATGATAATATTAGTCTATATATTGTAACTGATTAAATCTGTCAATGCTGATGATGGGGAGAATGATCAATCTGATCTGATCAAAAATCTAAAAAAAATTTAATTTAATCTAATCTAGCTAAATCGGGTTGCCATTATGTTAAACCATCATAAAGCACTAATAATCTATACTAAAGTCTAATTTGTTTTAGCTGTATGTAAAACGAAAGAATAATGAGATTATCTGCTCCAGACATCAACAAATCTGTCACGATTACAAAGTAAACTGCTATGAACAGTGAAATCGTATATCATTACCCTAAATAATATATGATTAAGCTAACTATTTGATTAACAATTTAATGAAAATCAAATCAAATCAATAACTAAAGAAGATTTCAATATACTTTATTAATCTATTGTTATTGTAATAATTCAAACCTATTTAAGATTTAATGATACTGTGTTTTATTTAAACAGATGAGCTTCTAAGTAACTATAATTGCATGTTTACAAAACATTTTTAAATACATATGCTATTTAAATGTTGAAACAAAATAAACCTCTACAACATACATCCAATTGAAAATCTGATGATGGAATGCTTAAAGGCCACCCTCACACTCATGTTGACCTAAGGTCAATCTGACCCCTCATGTACAGGACATAATCCATTTAATACATATACAAGGGATGGGCAGACATCTCTACTATGTAATAACTGAAACACAGGCTTATTATATACCTGTGTATATATATGTAATATATAGTGGTGGGTTGTGTGAAAGACTGTGCTCATATACCCTATATATTATATCAGGGGTTCCCAACACTATGCCTGTGGGCACCATGGCACCTGCAGACCATATTACATGTGCCTGCCACTATCCAAACACAATAAAAAATTATTTACCTGATATAAATAAATTTAATTTTTAAAATTTCTTATAAATTATTGTATTATATTGTAATGAAATTGTAGGACATACTATACTTTTGCAGCATAAAAATATAAACATTAATTATATGTTAAAATTTTATTTTTGAAATAAATATTTTTTTGTACATTGTGTGTAATATTATCAATATCCAACTATAAATTTACATTGAAAAAATAAATGGTGCCCGCCACCTGGTTGAAAAAATAAATGGTGCCTGCCACTTGGCCAGTATTATAGAATGTGCTCTTAAGTGCAAAAAGGTTGGGGACTCCTGTATTATATATATAGTCACAGGTATATAATAAGCCTATGTTTCAGTTATTACATAGTAGAGATGTCTGCCCATCCCTTGTGTATATGTTAAATGCATTATGTCCTGTACATGAGGGGTCAGATTGACCTTAGGTCAACATGGGTGTGACAAGAATGTCAGCCTCAGGATGGCTTTGAGCATTCCATCATCAGATTTTCAATTGGATGGACGGTTGTAGAGTTGGAGTGTGGAGTAGAATGAAGCCTGTCCATTAAAGTATGAGGATTGGCTATCTTAATATATATCTGAGCACTTATAGCATATATGTATAAAGATGGTAATGTGGACCAACTGATGATTTCTGGTTTAGCATGAAACCCGTATATTGGTGATTATTTATCTTTTCGACATATATGTGTTCAAGTGTATCAGTGTTATGAGATAGAATGGAGAGTGGTGGATTGTGTGAAAGTCTGTGCTCATATACTTTATTTACTATAATAAAATATTCATTATACTGAATAAATAGGTTAATTATTTACTAATCAATATAAGATGACTATAGAGGTATGTTACATAAAAATAATTACAAGGCTACTTGTAATCTAAAATAATTTCCAGTCCGAATTTAAACTTCTGCATATGAGAATTGCAGGTGAATATTCTAATTACTAAACCGCAAAGCTTTTATGTTAGCTTTAAATGATATCTAAAAATAATACTTTGTTATGAATCTTTTTATTTCTTCCAGCAAAATAAATTAAGTTTAATACAATATTTTTTTTTTTTACATTTTTATTAAATTGCAAATGTTTTCTGATTTTTTAAAATAAAACTTTTAATTTTTTTTTAACCAGAAGCCAAATTAAATGTACAGCTTTTAAAACTGAATCACTCAATTCACGTTCAAATCATCTAAACATGCAATTTTTTAATGTCTAAAATGCAAAAAAAAAAAAAAATGTTTTAAATACTTCCAGCTAAAAAAAAAATTAACATCTGCTTGCTATTATTTATTATTATTTTTCTAGTCTAAATCTGAAATATTGTTTTTTTATAAATTTCCATCAAAATTAATATGGCATTTTATATCGAGTCTTCATCAATAATAAAATTAATATTAATTAATTGTTAAATAATATAGTTTACCTAAGTTAAAATTAAATAGCAATGATTCTATTTTCACTCTAATAAATAAACATTTCGACTAACTGAAACACACAGGCTTATTATATACCTGTGTCTATATATGTAATATATAGGGTATATGAGCACAGACTTTCACAAGACTCACCACTCTCCACACTATCTCATAACATTGATACACTTGAATATATATATATATGTTGAAAAGATAAATAATCACCAATATACGTATTTCATTCTAAACCAGCAATCATCAGTTGGTCCAGATTACAAGTGCTCAAATATATATTAATATAGCCAAACCTCATACTTTAATGGACAGGCTTCAATTTATTCCACACTCTAACTCTTCAACCGTCCATCCAATTGAAAATCTGATGATGGAATGCTCAAAGGCCACCCTGAGGCTGAGATTCTTGTCACACCCATGTTGACCTAAGGTCAATCTGACTCTTCATGTACAGAACATAATCCATTTAATACATATACAAAGGATGGGCAGACATCTCTAGTATGTAATAACTGAAACACAGGCTTATTATATACCTGTGTCTATATATGTAATATTTAGGGTATATGAGCACAGACTTAGACCAACTGATGATTGCTGGTTTAGCATGAAATACATATATTGGTGATTATTTATCTTTTCGACATATATGTGTTCAAGTGTATCAGTGTTATGAGATAGTGTGGAGAGTGGTGGGTCGTGTGAAAGTCTGTGCTCATATACCCTAAACATTTGGACTCTAAAAACAATAATAAAAAAAACTGATAAAAATACATAAAAAACTTTTTTATGTATTCAGTTAACTGAAAGTAATAATCACCTCTTGTAAAATATGGATCACATAATATTTATATTACTATATACCATCATTTTGCTAAAACGGCCTGGAGTTCAAAATTCTTAGATACTGCGAAATTTAATAAGCTTAAATTTTATAGAATTTTAATTTTTAATTGAAAAATTGTATTTATTTTTATAATCATCACTTTTTCTTTTATTATTATTATTCTTTTTTAAAAAAAAAAAATCTCTATCGTTAGATAAATCTCTCCTTTTAATATGCGTGCACATTTATCAATATTATTTCTGGTTAACTTATACGGTAGAATTTTCCTGAATATTTCCAATTAATCCTTTTTAGTTTTGCTTCGCTAAAATGAAATAAAGATTACAAGTTAATAAATATGGTGGATGAAAAAGAGAGTATTAATCGCTGGGGAACAAAGAGCATATCAGCTCAAGTAGGTTGAAGAAAGATTTTATGTTTACTTTCGCCACTATTTTTTAATTAATTAAAAATAAAAAAAAGTATTAAATTCCAAATAATTCGATAAAAATATATATATTTAAAATATATAGTACCGATGTAATAATCACATGGTAATACTAAAATAAATTGTATGAAGTAATGCAATTTAATGTTATATGATCTCCTGAATGATTATTCATTCAGTTATGTTTTATGAACATCATCAGCTTTATTGTTAGAAAACATTCATAAACAAATATAACTATTTTAACTACAGAAAAAAAAAAGTTTCAACGGCAAAGAATAAAACGTTAAAGATATATTTTGGCAACGAATATATAACCCAAGCTGTGAAAATAAATGCACCTCTTATTTAGCTGTTCTTTGGTCATTTTTCACTTCCAGTAATTCTGTCTTATTAACTTTTTCTATAATAACCAGTTGACTTTTTGAAAAATGTCAACATTTTACAAATGTATAGTTCTCCACGGAATTCTGCCCCCAGCATTATATTTATAATTAAGTAAATTTAATTGCATTTTTTAAAAATATTTAGAATAAACTTTGTAATGCAAATGGCGTTATGCTTTTCCTACATTAATAAAAAAAAATTAGACAGTCCTTACCATTTATTTGTTTTATATAAATAGAAAAATAGAGGTGTCCTTTATAATACTAAATTCAATACCATAATATCCAACATATTGAGTTAAACACTGATCTGTCTTATGATTATGCCATTTTATTTTTAGTCTTGCTTTGATAGATTAGACTGGTTGAATTAACAGACCAACAAATAACTAATTTGGTTACTGATAGCCATCCAATCAGTGGCTGAATAAGCAGATGAGGTTTTTAAAAGATCAATTATTAAACAAATTATTTTAGCTTGCATTTAAAACATAAAAAACAAAGATACAATATTATTTGAATTAACAAAAATAGTAAATTTATATAAGTTTACAATTTGTACATGTTAATATACACAAGCGGTGGTGGTCAGGCTGTCTGCACAGCTGCCTTACAAGCAGTTGTCCTGGGTTCGCTTCCCGGCCGATGCTTTGACACATGAAAAAAAAATCTTTACTTTTATCTAATGTATTTTTTTTTGTATTGCATCTCATCAAAATGTATAACATAGTTCCAATAATGAAATGTTAAAGTAAACATCTGAACTGATAAGTGATTGAACCAAGAATAAACAAGTGTTATAGCTTGATCATAATGTCACATTACCTACGTTCTAAATCTGTTTTCTGAGAGTTACAATGACATATATTAAATATGTATATTATGTTGACTAATAAAAAATAAGTTTTATCACTTAAAATTTATAATTTTAACAATCTTGAAAATAAATTATGCCTATTAAATATGTAATGCTTAGAATATGAACTTATTCACGCAACATTTGGCTTGATTAATGATTACAAAAACAAAAAATGCCAATAATATAAAGTTTTGCCCATGCATGTCTCTATTTTTGAATTATTTACCATATAATAACATAGAAGGCACAGATTAAAATGATCATCTTTTGCTTAAACAATAAACGGACATTGATACGAAAAAGTTGATATTGTTTGCCAGTTTGTTAAAAAATGATTCATTAGAAATTTGATTGTGAATATTGTACAAAATTCACCACTTCCTTTATTTTTCTATAATATTTTATATAAATGCAATTCATTCATCTTAGTTTGAACAATTTTTAGCAAAATTTTTTTTATTGTATAACTGTGTTGGAGCCTTCTTCAGAACAACTATTTTAATTTTTTAAAACTTTAAATTATTAAGAAATTAGTATAGGAGTTTCTCTGAAAAAGACTACAGGTTAGTCAAAATATAAGCATGTGTGCACATATATACAATAAAAAAAAATTTGGCTAAAAAGGGTTCAAAGTAAGATGAATAAATTGAATTATAATAGTAATGCATTTAGATTTAGTTACCCCATAAATAAGTGTATACATTATAAAAGCATATATATGTATGCATTTGTTGATAATTTTCTTAATATACTCAACACAGGAAGTGATCATCAATTAATGAAATGTAAAAAATATTTTAATTTGATATTTCAATGATCAAATCTTCAGAAACATTTCAATGAATTTAAATTAGAATTAGTTAATCATTTTAATATATTAAAAGATTTTGAAGACAATTCAAACTTAAGTGAGATTATTAAGATTATTGATAATCTACTAACAACTGCAATAGAGGATAGCTAGTACAAAAAAAGCAAAAATCCACTAATAAATTTTCAAATAAGAAAAGACAATATATAAAGAAAAGAATTATGAAAATATGTAAAAATGTTTCATTACAATAAATGTTATAGGAGTTTTTTAAAAAATATATAAAATAATGCTAATGATCATATAAGAAAATATAACTGAATTTGATAGGGGAACTTACCGAAGAGAATAAAAATTTCAGAAGTGTATAACATCTTGTATTGAAAGAAACGTTATTTCAGAAATAAAAAGAAAATATAGAACTATTATTACAAAGACAGATGTCATTAAAAATGTATGCAGTAATTCTTCAAAGAATTTTATAACAGCAATATATATATATTCTGAATTGCCAAGCATTTTAAAGGAAGAGATGAGACACGCAATTAAATCTATGAAATAGGAAAAGCTTTTGAAATAATCAAATTATTATTGATATCTTAAAAAAGCAGGCAAATAAATGGAAATATTGTTGGAAAAGTTATAAGTCAAAAATAATAAAATATAATTTTTTTTTCCATATGTCATAGCATCGGCCAGGAGATGAACCCATAACCGTCTGCTACCAACTACTTGCTTGCAAGGCGGTTGTGATGACCTTTCGGCTAACAACGCTTGAATATAAATATTTTTTATATTTATTATTTACAATAATTTCCAGTTTAGTTTTGTATATTTAAAAATATAATTAATTCTTTATTATTTATTTAAAGTATTAATTAATTTGAATTCATTCATATTTTCCCTTTGTTTATGATTTATCAAATAATTGTCTTTACGCTTTAACTACATCACATGGATAATTAATATTACTCCATAATAATTGATAAAATATATTATACATGTTATAAATATATTTTCCAGGAGGAATACTTTATTTTTTAAGTTACACAATAATCAAATGAAATATTTAACTGGTTGTCTCTAATAGTTTAAAGACTAAAGTAATTTGGTATAATTGTTCATATTTACTTATACATTAACTTGGTATATTTAAAGATAATATATAGAGCATTGGAGAGATTTATTTTATAGTGAGAAAATTGAAAAGTTTGTTATACTGTGTTTCATTACACCTATAAATGTAAACTGCAGTATTTTGATCTCTATATTAGATTTAGAGTGGTATTTAAAAGAGGGCTCCTTCTTTTCGATGCATTAGTCTGTCAATTTACTTTGACGCTTGGCCTGGATGCTTTCTAATTAAGTTGATTTAAACGGATAACTCCACACATTCAAGATTTCCATCAAAAACATCCATTAAAAATATTATATTATATACATAAACACAAAACGTTTATACAATAACTAAGTTCAAATATGTTACTACAATAATTTACAAGATACATTTCCAAAGAATCTTTTTTAATAAACTTACAAACAATCTCTATTTTCCTGCATCTGTGCTAAAATATTGCTCTAACAAAAATGGTTGATTCTCTCCCGCCATGTTCTTAAATTTTAAATAAATTAATCATTAATACTTGAAATGGGTTAAACTTTATATTAACTCTGATTTTTATAATTATTAATCAAGTCAGCTTATATCTTCAAATAATAATCAAAATAAAAATTCTAATTATTTTAATAAACCCATAAATAAATTATGGCTTTTAAATATATAGCACAGTATATAAACTTATTTACACAGCAGTTAAATGTAAATATGTTACTGTAATGATTAATGATTAACGCTTGATTTAATTACAATGTAGGAAGATGGGAGTCAGATAAAAGTGGACAAATTTTGCTAGACCAATAAAGTGACATTAATATGAGACTCTCATGTAGATATATAGTTTGAAAGTTTGTTAAAAAATAATTCTTTGGGACTCTTAAGGGTAAAAAACAAAAACGTATAAATTATGATAATAACATATGCAAAATTAATTACTACATAAATAAGTTTATAATCTTGACATTACATATATATGAGATTTATTTATATGCTTATTAAAATTATTGGAATATATATATGATAATGATATTATTAACATTAACTTTAATTGACAAACTTTATAGAAATTTTCTACATTCTTTTAAACCAGAAATTAAGGGGATTTTTTTTTTAATTATCAAATATTGCTATTTGAAAAATTATGGAAAATGTATCTAAAGCTATAATAACTGAAACACACAGACTTATTATATACCTGTTCCTATATATGTAAGATATATGAGCACAGACTTAAAGCTATAATTTAAAATTAATATCAATAATAATATATGAATACAAGTATAATGTATATACTGAACTTCAGATGTAATTAGAAGGGATTTAAACACCGACTTTTCAGCTGACAACATACATGTGAAAAAAAGATAAATGATCTCCAATATATGTATTTTGTGTGAACAAGCACACATCAGTTGGTCCAAATTATCATCTCCTATAAGATACATAATCAGTGTTCAGTTTATATTAATATTAAAAAATTTCAAACTTTAATGGACAGGCTTCAATCTACTCCATCTTCCAACTCTTTAGCCATCCATATTATTGAAAATATGTTGATGAAATGCTCAAAGCCCTTGTTGATGCCAATATTGTTATCATACTCATTGTTGACTTTAAGTCACTCTGACCTCTCATAAATAGGATCTTAATATATACATTGAAATATACAGAAAAGAAATGAGCAGAATTCAGGCAGAATCTATAATATTTGAATACAAATATAATGTATATACTGAACTTTAGATATAATTAGAGCGGATTTGCATACACACTTTCAAGCTCTCTTCATTTATTCACTCCATCTTATATAACAAAGACACATGTCCACATATATGTGAAAATATATATGTATTTCATGCTGAACCAGCATTCATCATTTTGTCCAGATCATGATTTACCACACACATATATAATCACTTCTCAGTTGATATTAAAAAATAAATCTTCAAAAATTTAATGGACAGGCTTCAGTATACATATATGTAATATCATTTAAAATTTTTAAAATCTGTTTTCTTACTGTAAAAAGTTGTTGAACTTGACGCTAGAGGGCAGTTCAAATATTTTTAAAATTGCTTGGTAAACTTCGGTGATATTACATTTATTCATTATATATGTGGGGAGGGGTGAGTGTGTAAATATTGAAATCATAATATATATTTTGACGTCTTTATCTAGATAATTTCAGTTTTGATGTAAGCAGACAAACATTCATTTAAAACTGGCATTGTAAGTGGAAATCTCAATATCTAGCAATAATATTTGTCTGGCTTAATTTTTAATTAAAAATGGAATTGCTTTTAACTTATTATTCTAGATTATGTGAGAGTTACAATTGAGAACTAATAACTTTATTTGTGTAAAAACTTGAAGTATCACAAATTCCCAAATATTTTCACATTAGATAAGCCTTTCCATGAAGAGTTATGTTTTAAGTTTTTAATGCTTGTTTTAAAATAGGAAAAACTCTCCATAAAGTAGTGCCACCCAGTAAAAGCCAGAGTAATCAATGAATGCCAGAAGGCTTGCACATAAATTCCCTATCTAGTGTCTACTCATCCAATATCCACAGATTAGTTTCTAGCTTGTGGTTTTCATCAGTGAAGAGCCTTGGATCTGAGAGCACTTCACCTAGATCTTAGGCTTTAATGAAACCCTTCAGCAGCCACCTTTAATCTCTACTTGATAGTGGTGGCTATGGTTATTAAAAAACCAAAGACACCAAAATATATGGATACTGAACTGAGTTCAGACCTATGTAATTATATAAGCTAATGAGCTTGTATTGAAAATATTATTGTGCTTTCAATTTCAGATTCATAGTTTTGTAGTTAAGTAGAGATAAAGGTGGCTGCTGGAGGATTGCATTAAATTCTAAGATCTAGGTGCAGTGCTCTCAGATCCAAGGCTCCTCACTGATGAAAGCCCCAAGCTAGAAGCTAGTCTGAGGATATGAGTAGGCACTAGATAGGGATTTTATGGACAAACCTTCTGACATCCACAGATTACTCTGACTTGCACTGAGTGGCACTACTGTATGGAGACTTTTGCCTGTTTTAATAACAGTTATGAGCAAGCATAAGAAATGATGATCATGTGATGTTTAGTGGTTTAATGCTAGTTTTAATTGGCATTTGGTTTCATGATAACTAAAATTATGAAAAAAATACATGGAAAATATTATAATAATTTTAATATTTATATTTATAAAATCTGTGAAAATCTACTCTTGTATGTACTTACATATTAATGTAATAAAAATGTGTTTTATATTTGTAACCCAAGAGAGTATAAGAGTGTTAAAAAGACCACATGTGAGTTGTATAAATTAAATACAAAAGTTTGATGATAATAGTGGGAAGAGAAATTATAGATCAGAAAGATTTTCATTCAGTAGTAAGCTGATAATGATTGAGAATAATATATATATATTTACAAACATGCATATGGAAAAAATGTTGGTTGTTATTGAATTGTGAAAGATGATGTTTAGAATCATGCACTGCTGATAAGAAAATAGTTTCTAAAAACATGCTCCCATAATCTATACCAGAGGTGGGAAACCTTTTTGTCATTAGAGACCACATTTTAATTAGGCAGTAATAAAGGAGGCTGCTTTAATTTTTTATATTCATTTAGCAAATATATAAAAATATAGTTAGATCTTTAAATTTTAAATAAATTTTTTTTATTAAATACCATTTCAAAGAAAAATATTATTAACATAAGTATCATAATTAAATTTATTACATTATAAAGAAATGCAATAGAAAAATTATAATATTAAATCATAAAAATGTAACATAGCAACAATACAAAAAATAATTTTACAATCCGATGGAAAATTTAAGTTAGTGGGATATTTGCATTTGTTTCTGACTTGAAAATAATTGAATATTTGAATTAAGTTTTGTAATGCATAGCCTTAATTGATCCTCTAAATGAGAATCTATAATCTGTGTTCTTAAACTAGTTTTAATTTTTGTCATGAGAGAAAATGTTGACTTGCAGCAGTAAGTACTTCCAAAGCAGGAAAATAAATGATGTGCATGCTTTAATAATCATGGATATTCAACAGCATTTTTCCAAATTTCTATGGGATCATTTTTAGCATCAAAAAGGGATTTGAAGATAGTATCTTTCCCTAACTCAAATAACTTCATTTGTAGTTCTGTAAGAATCTCAGATATATCTACTAAATGTGGTTCAAATACCAATTTCATAGCATGAGTGTGTTCATCAAAATCTGAAAATCTTTCAGTATATTCTTCTATTAAAGAATCCAAGACAACTACATATTTATCAAATGCTTTATTTTTGCAATTTTGCTCATTTAATATTTTTTCTAGCTTGGAGAAGAATTCTTCAGACATATCTGAGTGAGAGAACAATGTTTTGAAAAATGTTAATTTTTTTCAGAACACTTGGATCTTTTATCACATTTCATATATAGGCTTCATTTTGCATTGCAGGCAAATATTTAAATTGTTTTGTTTTGTCATGACATCAGACAAAAAAGCAATGTTTCTGCAAAATGCTTCATCTGATAAATCAGATGGTTTTTTCTTGCTCTTGATAAAAGTTTAAAATTTGTTGTCGAAGAGTTAAAAGTTTTATCAAAACCTGTCCTGTTGATAGCCAGTAAATCTTGCAATAGGATGTTTCCTCATCTAAAGTTAGCACTGCTGAAATTTACAATGACACATTGCATTTACATAAATATAGTTTACAATTGCAATGGCTTTATCCAGAGCATCTTGCAAAATCATGGATTTTGCACAAAGATTCTGTTGATGTAAAATGCAGTGAAATGATATTAAATTTTTCAAATTTAAGTTGTTGTTCTATAATAATCCAACAAATTTTTCTTTTTTTACCTCACATGGAAGGTACTCCATTGATGATAACAATGACTAAATTACTAACATTTAACTGTGATTGATGACATACTTTTTAAAGATTTTGAAAATATCAACACCATGAGTTCTTCCAATTAGTGTATCCAACACAAGAAGTTCTTCATAACACTCAAAATCTTTAGTTACAGCAGAAATAAAAGATAAAACTTGCACTGAGTCAGTTTTATCAGTCCTTTGATCTAAAGCAATTGAAAAATAAACATCTTCATTTTGTATAATATTACAAAGTTGCTCTGTTACATTTTGAGCTAATTTGAGCTATCGATCTGTTATAGTTTTTCTTGAAAGAGCCAATTTTTTGTATTTATCAACTTTTTCTGGATCTAACATGCCCACTGCTTCAACAATACATTCTTTTATTAATTCTACATCACTAAATGGTTGCCTCTTTGTCCAAGTATATGTGCTATTTTGTAGGAAACATCAACTGGAGTGGTATTTTTTTTTTATAAAAGCACTAAAAGACGCCTGTTGATGATGCTTTCATTTTTCAATTTTTGAAGTGCAGCTTGTCAAGATCTGCCTTCTAAATTGAAGAATTTATGTTCTTTATGTGTCAAATAGTGTTTATTTGCATTCAATTTTTTTAAAGTAGTTAAAATCATATCACACAACAAACACACCATTTTATCTTTCACAGAAGTGAAGAAAAAATCTAACTCCCATTCTAAATTGAATGTTCTATTTTCTTCATTTAATTTTCTTTTTTTTGAAATTTGACATGATGAGTAAAAAAAAATATTAAATAATACCATAAGAAAGTGTATACTTGCTAGAAATACAATAACACCGTATTTTAGTAAAACCACAGATAAGTATAACAATAACAACTGTATGACTACAAGAACGGTACAAGTTTGACAAACGACAAGTCACAATCGTCTTTTTATGAACATTAATAGTAAGAAATAGTTTTTGTGTAAAGATCAGGTAACTTGTCCAGTAGTTTTACCGTTTTGCACTAAGTGGTGTTTCTATGATTTGAAATATACAATTGGTTATGACTACCAGTAGACCACCAGTGGCCACTAAAACTTACATTTATACTGCTCTTTATTTAATTCTATAATTTTTTTAAATTGTCATTATCTGAATAAGTGAATATCAATTAATACAAGATCTAGCTTTTATGAAGGCTGCCCAAGTCACTCATGGAGGCCACATGTTTCCCACCTAGAACCTATACATTACTTTAACTTTACAATAATTGACTATAATTGATGTTTGTGAGATTAATTTATGATAATAATGCATAAATTTACATGATACTCAAACAAAATAGTAAACAATTTTAAATAGATATTTGCAGAACTTAATCTTTTATAATATTAAATCTTTTTTTAATATCTAAAAATAAACATATCCAAATCTATTAAAGCAAATATTCAAAACGAATTTCATTATAATGTGCATAAATATTATTTACTTTCTTGAATAAATTAAAAAAAAAAATATCTAATTCTATCATTTTGATATTCTAAAATAATATTTAAATATTAAAACAAACGCAACATCTTTTGTTTCATCTTTCTATATTTTTAGATTATAATTTAAGACTGGATTGATTCCCGTTTTTCATTATATTAAATAATAAAAGAGAAACAGAACATATGAGAAAGTAAAAGTTTTCATTATTATTCAAATTATATTTTTAAAATATTTTCATACTCAAAAACAAGTTAAAAACTTATTTTGTAAATAAATAAACAATCTATCACGTAATATAAACAATAAGAAAATATTAGCGTGCTATTGATTATTTTTTTCTCTTTTAACTTTTATCTAATATAAAATAACTGATCAATTTCTCCACACCACTTACATTTACAACTTTGTCACGTGCTAGAAGCTTGAATATTTTATACCCATGCTATAATAATAGCCCCAGATTTATATCATAAATGTCTTAAAGTGATCTGTTTTCAGAATATAATTGTTCTAACACACACTCATATATTTTAAGTATAATATGACATTAAATACACACTAAGCAAGGTATAGTTTATTGTTATTGCACTGAAATCTCAACACAAAATGATAAATTACATATGTATATAATTAAATTGCTAAAATAATAATAATAACAATAAGAAGAAGAGGAAGAAGAAAGGAAGGAAAGGAAGAAAAGAAAAAAGAAAGGAAGGAAGGAAAGGAATAAAGAAAGTAAGTAAGAAAGGAAGGAAAGGAAGAAAGAAAGGAAAGGAAGGAAAAGAAAGGAAGAAAGAAAGGAAGGAAAGAAAAAAGAAAGGAATGAAAGGAAAAAAGAAAGGAAGGAAAGGAAAAAAGAAAAGGAAGAAAGGAAGGAAGGAAAGGAAGAAAGAAAGGAAGAAGGAAAGGAAGAAAGAAAGAAAAGAAAGAAGTATTTTCCACTTACCTAAATTATTTCATCAGAAAATTAAAAAAAAAAAAAGAAAGAAGATCATTAACATATACAAAAATTTTATATGTAAAGTATATCTTATAAATCAATAAATGTTTTCCACACATATATTAATAACTTTTTTTTTTATAAATCCAATACCAAATTCTATCTTTTATCCTACATATATAAAAAAATATTTCGAGCAGTCATTTGCAGAATTTGTTGAAAGAACAGTGGTCAGTAAAAAAGATAAAGTACTTATATTTTTCTGCTATACTATAAAATAATTTTTATTGGAATGGGATATATAGCCCTAGAAAGTCAGTGATCAATTGAAAAGCTATTTGAGAATACTTTTTTCATATACCAGACATCATGTTATAAATGACCAGAGGAATATTTTGCTTATATAATTAAATTACCAAATTGAATGTTAAATAGGGAAATTATAAAACTATAAAAAATTTTTATCATTATATATAAATTAATCTTCAAAAAATAAATTAATGTAAACTATAACAAAGAAATTAGATAACTGAAATAGAAGCAAAACTAAAATTGCCTCAGTTAAAAAAGAACACATAATATATACAATGCTTAAAGAGCTGAAATTTATATAATGTGTCAATCAAAGCATTGTGGCATTTCAATAAAACTCGTTTGATATATAATAGCAATATGTAAAGGTTTGATATAACCAATGAGTAAGTTACTTTGAAACTGATCCTGTAATTCTTGTATTTTCACATTTTATAATTAAAAATTTGGTTTAAAATATATATCATTTAATATCTGATTAATTTAAATAAAGCAAATGTTTTCAATAATCTTATATATAAAATTTATAGTTTCTCTGTTGTCTGATTGGTGTATGAATGTTTGTCCAATGAAGTCACAACTACTATGGTTACGCAAAAGAAGTAATTCCACTATTATATAAAAATGTTGGGAGAAAATCAGTATGAGTGCTTTTAACTAGACACAGGTATATAATAAGCCTGTGTGTTTCAGTTATTACAGAGATATAGTATATATTTCACATTAAGGGTTCCCATCCAGCTGCAGTAACAGCCACAAATTCTGATTTGTAACTCAACATTAAGATGTTCCCTGCTTTCATGGTCTATCAATCCTCTAATATAGTTAAAATGAATGACATACTTAGCAATATTAATGAACTTTTATAAATTAACAATATTTAATATAAAACATATTTACATCAAATCTTAAAAAAAATTGTTAAAGTAACCAATTAAAAAAATATTACAAATAATATATTTAATTATAACAAATTACAAAAACAATTGGTGTTTTGGTATTCCCTCCCAGCCAACTGCAGAAACAGCCATATATGCTGATTTGTAATTTGATATTAAGGTGTTGGACGCTGTCATTGTCTGACAATCCCCTAATGTAGTTCAGATGAATGACATACTTAGCAATTAATAAACAGTAACTATGAATACAGAGGGTGCTCCAGTAAATATATATTTGAAGCTGAAAATCTATCAGATATAACATATATTTAAAATGTATATTTTAATTTAGCTTTATTAAAATTTAGAAATTTAATTATATAATATTAAAATCTTTTATTAATTTAAATCTTTAAAAAAATTAAACCAATTAAAAAAAATCATGAGCCTTTACAAGATTGATTTCTGACATTAATAAACGGTATAACTATTAATAAAGCTAAAAAAGAAATTACGATTGACCGACTAGCAGAAAAAAAAATTATTCAGAGAGCACTCCAATAAATATATATTTGACATCATAAAGCTAGCAAATATTTAAAAATGTAAATTTTAATTTAGTTGTATTAAAATTCAGAAATTTATTTATATAATATTAAAATGTTTTGTTTAATTTACATTAAATCTTAAAAAAATATTGTTAGACCGATCAATTTAAAAAAATCATCAGTCTTTACAAGGCCAGATTCTGAAAGGAATAAATGGTATAACTATTATTAAAGCTAAAAAAAAACAACTTACAATTGACAAACTATCAAAAAAAATTTTTTTTTATTTAGAGGGCACTCCAATAAATATATATTTAAAGTCATAAAGTTAGAAATATAACATATATTTAAAAATATAAATTTTAATTCAGCTTTATTAAAATTCAGAAATTTATTTATATAATATTAAAATGTTTTGTTTAATTGACATTAAATCTTTAAGTAATATTTACTAAGGTAATAAACATCAAGAGTGTGCGCTTGAAAATGCAAATGTAGGGACCTCTACATGTCTTAACCACAAGCTTACACTTCTCTTCCAAAGCATAAGCTTGTGGTTAAGACCTGTAGAGGTCCCTACATTCGCATTTTCAAGTGCACACTCTTGAGGTTTATTGCCTTAGTAAATATTACTTATGTAATCAATGTGCATTAAATAAATTTATAATTACAACTTTAAATTAAATCTTTAAACAAATTGATAAAACAACCAATTCCACAGTAACAATGGTTCCCATCATTATAAAAATGTGCTGTTAAATACAGAGGCATAGTATTTAAATCATGAATAAAATATGATTAAAGTACATAAACTCATGTGTGAAATGTGATATTGAGTGAAGTAAAAAATGTACATGATATAGTAACATATTTACATTTAATTTTGGTTTGCATGTAATTACATTTATGCAAAAAATTAGTAAAAAATTTTTAAAAAAAATCAGTACAAGAATTTTGGACTACAGAAGTATAGTATTTAAATCATGAAAAAAAAATGTGATTACAGTATACGAAATCTTGTTTGAAGTGTGATATATAGCAAAGAAAAGAAAAGATGTTTTATTACCATATTTACATTTAGTTTTGTTAGCCTATAATTTAAGATGAAACATCAGCCTTTCAGAATGGCTATATTTCTCATATTTAATATATAATATTAAAATCTTTTGTTTAATTTACATTAAGTCTCAAAAAAAAATGGTTAAGGATAATCAATTAAAAAAAACACTGGGCTTTACATAGGCTGAGTACAGTCCGAAAATATAATAAACACCAATATAATTTCTAAGGTATTTTATCAAAAGTAAAAAAAAAACATTATTAGACTGACAATTTTATCAGAATAACATACACTCATAGATATGAGCTCTTGGTATATTTATAAATTAATGAAAGAATAACATTGAATATATAATAAAATTATTAACTATAAAAATGTGCATTTATTTAATTTACTTTGAATATACACATTATATATAATATTAGATAAAAAATTATATCCATTATAAAAATTATAATCAATCATATTTTATAAAATAGTAACATGCAGTAACCAAAACATTGTAATAGAGAACATATAATAGATATAAACAGAAGTTTTATGAAATAAATGTACACATCATCACATTAATTGGAAAAATAAATGAAAAACATGTTGGACTGTCAATTTCATAATTTTTCTCATAATTAATACTGTTTTCAATATCTTACAGTGTAATAAACATGACATGTTTCTGATTTCATGTTCATGGCTTGAATTTGCATCTATGCTATGTGAAACTTAAAAGATTTATAATGCATAAACAGTTTTAATATTTTTTTCTTTCAGATAGACTATTCATAATTAATCTAAATGTTCACCCAATAATGAATAACTGAAGCACAGGCTTATTATATACCTGTGTCTATATATGTAATATATAGGGCATATGAGCACAGACTTTCAAACAACCTACCACTCTCCACACTATGATGAATAAAAAATTCATATTTAGCCAATCTTAGTTAAAAGATAAAGCTCTCAGATTAAATTACATTAATCAGATGAATGTCAAGATAAAATCTTTATTTAATTATATTCATTGATAATAAAATTTTCCATTTTAATTTTACTATTCTACAAAATTTTATATTTATTTGTCATGACATCTCATGGCATCTTGAAGATAATTTACTTAGTTCTTACTACCAATAGAATAATTCTAAGTTGTGAGAATAATGTAATCAAATAATTATAGCAATTATAAGTGTATTACAGACTTCTATTGCTAGTAGGAAAATGTTCATATACTGTATATAGAAACAATGTGATTGTAAAATATATGGATCTATGATGAGAAAGATGAAAGTAGGTGAAGAAAAATTAATGATGTAAATTTAAAAAATATATTTATAAGTATCTACACATGTATATAAAAAAATTGCACATCAAATTCTATTCAGTAAATTATGCAGATCAACATCATAAAAATGATACACATCAGTATTGATTTTATTTGGAATATAAAACATTTATATTTAAACACTTTAAAAAAGGAGAGTTGTGAATTTTAGAAACAGCCCTGTATTTTTGAAAGATAACTGTGCTGATGATAATGATAAATGCAAAGTGCATCAGCAGAATACTTATTTAGAACCAGTCTTGAAATTATTAGATTGTAAGTTGAATTCCAATAATGTGCTTTTTGCTAGTCATGGTTAAAATGTGATGATTTGGCATCGGCTTCTGACTGTCCAAATCCCATCACCTTTAATGGTACGGTTAAGATTTTATCGTCATTTGAGAATTTAAAAAAAGTTCTGTAAGATGTTGCCCTCTCTTGAATTATTTTACAAGTAAAAGATCAATAAAACGGTCATCAAAACTTTAACAAAAGAAGTATGAGGGCTCTTCTTGAATCTTATTGGCTGTTACATTTCGACAACAAAAAAAATGGCAGTCAATCACTGAAAAGTTACGATTTGTTTTTGTTTCATTTCAAAAATGATAAACGAATGTTTGAGACCATTTTAAAAGTATTTTTTGACAAATTATAAATTATTTTGATAAAATATGCTAAAAAAAATTATTTTAGAAAAATAGTTAAGATTTTAACAAAGATTATTTACTTTTTCTGCACCGTAAATTGGCAAAGAAAATCACTGACGTCATTTGAACATTTTCGTTGGTTACTAACATTCCTTTTACATTTTCTGCAATCAAATATTTTTAGAATTATAAAGAGAAATTTATTTTTGAAAAAACTTTCATTCACTTTCATAATCTGACAAATTATTAATATACTTTTTACAAATGAAACTAAAGTGAATATAATATTAAAAGATGAATATATTTTCATGATTGAATTTGTGTTTTCACACTTGAGTTTGTGAATTGACCAATTAAAAGTTTGGACTTTTACCTCACTTGGCCAATAAAATAATCAGCAACAAAGAGGCTAAATATTACAAATCTCCACACATCCACACATCAGTAAGAGTTATAAAGTGCTATTACTTTAAATATTACCAATCTTTATGCACTCACACATCATTAAGAGTTAAAAACTCTTACTGATGTGTGAACTTTTACTGATGTGTGAATGTGCAAAGATTTGTAAACTCTTACTGGCATGTGAGTGTGTGGAGATTTGTAATATTTAAAGTGATAGTACATTATCGGAGTTTGACTTCTGATCTAATAATTTCAAGATTTTCAGCATTTTATAATAATAGATTAGTATCAGTCTATATATTCATAACAGTCACTACTAACATATGATTATGCATTATGGCAACTCTTAAATTAATAACAAGTATATTTTATTCTAATTTTAATATTTCAATCAATACTCCATGTTCACAAATAATGTCAATAAACTCTTATTGCCATATTTATTCATAGGAATAATAAATATTTCTAAGTTTGTTTCTCTATAAACAATGACAATCTCTTAACTATATCATTGATGCTTCTAAATATCTATTATTATTTATTCTGATATTGCATAGTATATTAGCATATGTATATATGTATGCTTACTACAGTATGATTTATTATTCAAATTTTCTGCATTCACAACTTTAAAACTATTCATTTTAAATAAATACATTAGCAATTGGCACTAAATATTTACTAAGCTAGAGATTATCATATCTTTTCTAATTCAAATATAAACTTTAAATTTCACTTAACGATATATATATATTTATTTTTTTAATTACATTAGAATAATTTCACCTTCATCTCTCTCTCTATATATATATATATTATACCGAACAACCTGCATCACAATAATATATATATAAATGATATATTTTTCAGGTTTATCGTTGTATGATATTGATTATAAATATACTGATGTTTTGGCTTGATCACACAAACCACTAATTGGGTAATGAATAGAATGACAAACTAAAATACAGTTGATGTCTTGTATGCTCAAACCAAAATGTCAATATATTTATTTCAATTTCTTACAAGAGTGAACTTCCAAAATATATCATTTATATCTATAACCAATAAAAGTATTTGTATCAACATATCATCATCAACCATTATCAATCCACTGCAGGATGAAAGTCTCTCCAAGTTCAATCCATCTTTTTTGATCTTTAGCTTCTCTTCTCCATATCACCCCTGCACACTTTCTTATTTCATCCATCCATCTTACATGTTGTCTCTTTCTGAGTCTTTTACAATCTCTTCCAATCCAGTTTAAGATTCCAATTGTCCATCATCATATATATATATGAAAATAAAGGCTTATTTGGTATGTAGAGTGTATTATTTTGTTTTAATTTCCAATACTTTGATAAAATAATTTCATTCTTGTCAAAGTTAAGTTCTGAATGAAAAAACTTATGTTGTAAGTAACAATGAGATTGAGTGTAAAGTAAAATCAATCATTTTATATACATATATTTGATGGTTATTTATTTAGAATAGGTGGATTAACAATTTTTTTATATAATTTTGTATAACTATGAAAATATTAAATATAATATATATATATATAACAATAAAAATAATAAATTTAATAATAATCAACTATTATACATAGCCTTCTAATCTGCAGAAGTACTTTTGGTTAATTCCTTAACCTGCCTCAACTTCCGTTAAATTCAAAAAACCAAAATGGAAGCAAACATCATCACCTCAAATCCTATGAATACCGAATTTTAATGTATGTAGCTTATCTATTAATTATATTCATTTATTTCTATTTATTAAAATTGCCTCTTTAATTTTTTTATTATTATGGTTTCTCTCTTCATGAAGAATTGTAACACTTTCAATAATAATGATTTAATGACTGCTTCAGTTTTCTTGAATCATGAAAGGACATATAAAAATAAATTTAAGTTTAATATTGAAAGTGTTAAGATTCTTCATGAAGAGAGAAACCATAATAAAAGAAAAATTAAGAAGGCAATTTTAATAAATTGAAATAAAATGAATATAATTAATAGACAAGCTGCTAACATTAAAATTCGGAATTCATGGGATTTGAGTTGATATTTGCTTCCAATTTGTTTTTTGAATTTAATGGCAATTGAGGCAGGTTAAAGAATTAATTGAAAGTACTTCTGTGGATTGAAAAACTATATATAATAGTTAATTACTATTATATTTATTACAATAGTTTTTTCATTAATGGACATTATATATATATATTACACAGATTACAGATAATTAAAGATTATCCCTAGTTTGGATATAAGCTTTAAATTCAATTAAAGATTTATATATCTATTTTTTAATTAAATATAAACACATGCGATAACAAAATTATTTCTGTTTTTCCTAGGATAACCTTTATTTTACATACTTGAAACTTCCATTCCAACATACAGTTTATGAAGCAAACAAATAATAAAAACACTTGATAAAAACAAAACAAATAAGACCAAAATGTATTTCATTCTGAAGCAGCAGAATACATATGTTTTCATCATTCATCAATATTCATCAAAATCATTATAAGTATCAAATTTATTGAACTTATAACTTTGGCATCAATCATCTCAAACAAATACATTAATGATTACTAATAATCATTGATTAAAATAGAGTTTTTTTTTTCAGATGTCTTTATCATATGTTTCAAGAACATATAGAAGTCTAGACATTTTAAGCATATCTATTAAAGATATTACATTAAAAAAAAGAAATTAATTTGAGTCATTTTATATATTTATATTTAATTTAATTAAAAACAAATATATTAAACTTTAATGAAAGTTTTTAAAGTTTATAGTTGAGATAGAGATAATCTCTAGATTAATAAATGTTCAACTATAATTATTAATATATTTATCTAAAGTTGTTTTTTTTTTTAAATTACTGGTTCTGGAAGTTTAATACTTGTAATTCAATAATTATTTAGTATTGATAAATACTAAAGAAATAATGAATACTAGTAAGAGATTATGTTATGTGCCAGCTAATATATGTTGATTCATCATAAAATGCACTTTGATATCATTTATCTTGTTTCAGGTGTTTTATTCATACATTTTAAGATTATGTGGTAGAAGGATAATTTAAATATATAATATATATGTAAATTGTAATTATATTCCAAAAGACAGAAAATAATTACAATATTTAAAGACTGCTTATTACAATTTTTTTAAACATTTATTGAATTATTGTGTTATATATATTGTAACCTTTTGATCGGTTATCCATGGTAGAATGGTATATAAAATGTAAATTATAGTTCCAAAATTTCAAATTTCAAATTAAGATAACAGGAATGCTATAAACTTGGACATAACAATAATAAATGATTCAATATATCAAGTTTAAAAAGAGAATTATGTAGAGAATTAATAATTGTTATTTATAATCATTTATAATATAATCTACTATACAATCTTGATACAATAGATGCCAGTTTGAATAAACATCGTTGCTTATAAATTTGACTTTAATTTTTTTTTTACTTTAATTTATTTTTAATGCAATGTCCCTTTAAGAGTTAAAGATCTAAAATTGTAATTAATGAAAGAATGAACAATTATTGATTACAAGATAATTTACTTTAAAATTATTACAATAATAATATATTTTAAATATAAATATTTATATTCAAATTCAGTTAATAATGTCATTTATTAAAAATATAGTTAGAATCAAAACTTTGGTCTTAATGAAATGATTTATATTGATTTCGTTTGTAAAACATTTATTGATTTTAATATTTCAAATAGAAACAGAAAAAACATTTTGTTTAAAAATGATACAAGTTGAGTTGGGATTTGACCAATGAGAGGTCAGTGAATAGTTCTCTGACGTCAAGTTATCCCGGATTTAAAAAAAAAAAAAAACACGCAGACGATCAAGGTAAAAAAAGATTCAAGAAAACTTAAAAAGCAGATAGCAATCTCAATTCATTTCTCCATAAAAAAAAAAAAACAATTATAAAACTTAAAATATTTAAAGTCTTAAGTAGTAAAAATCATCTTTAAAAACAGATTAAGGATAGAAAATATTTTAAAAGTAATTCTAAACCTCATGGAATAAGCTAAACTAATCTTCATTATGACTGGTTGCCAATTCTGATCAGCTTCTTATAGCCCAGATAATATCACAAAGAAGTTTGAAAAATTCAAGATGTTATTTTAATTTTTACCTAAATGAAAAACAACTATACTACTTCAAAAAAAAAATGTACCTGCGGTCACATTTTACCTATTTTAAATTAAGCATTTTTTTTTTT
Organism: Epiperipatus broadwayi; assembly: GCA_028023455.1. Taxonomy (NCBI): domain Eukaryota; kingdom Metazoa; phylum Onychophora; class Udeonychophora; order Euonychophora; family Peripatidae; genus Epiperipatus; species Epiperipatus broadwayi. The sequence continues at coordinate 2,273,029 of JAQFVV010000113.1, forward strand.
CATATGTCATAGCATCGACCGGAACGTGAACCCACAATCGTCTGCAACCTACTTGCTTGCAAGGCGGCTTCGATGACCTCTCGGCTAACATTTTTATTGATTGTAGATTAAATGTGAAAAACAGATTGAAATTACTAGAACTAAATTTGTAAAGTTGATTGAAATATTTTATAGATTGTTAAAAATAGTTAATTAGTCATGAAGGATATATGATAAAAAAAATCGTTTTGAATTAAACAATTAATTCAAGAAATATTTTATTTCGCAATATTCTAAAGAAAATGTTTAACTTATATTTAGAAAAAAAATAATCTGTCTAACTAATAATGGTAGATGAGCAAAGATAACTGAGATTAAAATGTACTACAAACTAGAAATTTAAATGAATTATCCAATTTGTGTTTAAAATTTTACAAAAGTAATAAATACCAGGAAAAAGAAAGAAATCAAAAAATACAACTTATTGATAACTTATTTGAACATGTTTTAAAGTTTGTGCAGCATAGAAGAATGATGTGAGGTTCGCAGTGCATTTTGAATGGCAAGACTTTGTGTATGCAAATTAAAACTATCCTAAGAAGGAAGGATGCATCCAATTTAAAATTTTGTCCAGTTAGTAGGTACTTGTTTGTTCATATTTTGTTTAACTAGGCATATCTTTTAATAGAGAGAAGACAGAAGAAGTAACTCAACGCGCGAAAAATGGTACACATTTAAAGAGTAACCATGGTAATATTAAATTAGAAATTGGAAGTCGATTGGAAAATATATATATAATAAGATTTTAATTTTAAATTTATCGCTAATATTTTTCTTGTTTAAAATGAAATGTAAATGCAAAGTATTTGGCATAGTGATAATTTAAAGAATTTATGTTTGCAATTTGGTAAGTAATATTAAAGGTATGCTTAAATATAGGAAGAGAGTAATCATGGGTTATAATGTGAATGTGTGTGTGTGGCGAACCTAATGTTAACTGTATGTTTTGACCTGTATATACTTTAAGAAATTAAGTATAATAGGATTATCTGAAAGGAATGACAAACTTATTATAAAATATAATGTATTTATGAAAGTAGGAAAGAATAAATGTTGATGCTTATAAGATAATCATCATGATCTCATTTGCTATAAAGAAAAAAATATCCTATTGATAATAATAATTGAAATAGATTATTTGTTGTGTAACATGTTCATAGATAGGAATAGAAAATTATCACATGGGAAAGATTATATTAAGTTGTTAGTCTAAAATTAGTAGAGTAATAGATGCCAAATACACAATCGAGGAAGATGAGTTAAAATTCCAGAATACGATAAAATATCATCCTGAAGAACTGAGGAATAGTTGTGCGAGAGTAATCTGTGTGATACCCATATATCTGTTGGAAAGAAATGGGAGGACTTCCTACAAAGAAATGAGGATAGTATATACCGTAAGTGTTCAGAGAAGAAGCCAGAGTAAAATGGGAGTAGAATCATTAAGATAATGACTGCCTGCCAAAATATGACACCTCATATTTAAAAGAAACTTCCATCCTTTTTATTAGAATATATTATTAAATATAGTATTTAATAAAACCAGTCTCATCGCTAAAGTTTTAGGTGAATAATAATATAGGAGGCATCAACGGTAAATGAAATATATAAAGAATTTTATAATTTCTTCCTAAATCTTGATAGACTTACTTGAAGGTAAAACCATGTACAGAACAAATATTCTATGTTTGAATAGTAATTTGAATAAATTACTAGATGTTTAAAAATAACTGAGGTCAAAGAACATTATAGAATAAAAGTGATAGAGAGAATGGTGGCATAAATGAATTATATCAGGGCAACCCCAACCCTATGCCCACGGGCACCATGGTGCCCGCAGACCATTTTATGTGTGCCCACCATTATCTGACCATGATAAAAAATTATTTATCTGATACAAATAAATTTAATTTTTAATTTTTCTTATAAATTATTGTATTATATTGGAATCAAATTCTAGGGCATACTATACTTTTACAGCATAAAAATATAAATGTTAATTAAATATTAAAATTTTATTTTTGAAATAAATATTTTTTTGTACATTATGCATATTATTAACAATATCCAACTATAAATTTACATTGAAAAAATAAATGGTGCCCTCCACCTGGCCAATATTATAGAATGTGCTCTTAAGTGCAAAAAGGTTGGGGACCCCTGAATTATATGATATGAAAAGAGTTCTTAGCTTAGTACTCATTTTAATTACAGTATAAATATTGTCTTTTATTTTTTTTTTATATTTACCATGTCAGTAATAACTTTGTTAATAAGATGGAAGTGTAATATTTTAAACCAAATTTTAAATATAAAATATAATTTAACTATTACAAGATTATCAATATATTGGGAGTTTCATATATCGGGTAATATGGAAAATGATTGTGAAGATACCAGATGACTCATGATTGATGTAATTATAGCATATAATATGAAAGCATACATAATAAATAAATAAATATAATAAACTTATAATTAAAGGGGGAAAATAACTAAATATTAACTATGGGAGGGGTTGATTGTACATAACCATTATTTACTTATAAAGAATGTAAATAATTTATAATCAATGTATAAACAGTTTTTATGCTTATTTTTTTATATTGTTAATGAAGTATTTAATCTAATGTTCATATGTGTTTGTTGTTTATTAGTATTATTGTAAATAAATTACCATTTTGATTTAAACATTGTAGTATTAATTTCATTGTGTTTGAGAGCCATCTACATCAAATTATGCATACTAAATTATAATTACTTGCCTCATTTGAGAAGCTATGCTTAAGAGTTTATAATTAGTACATTATAATTATAATTATATTAAAGAAAGCTCATGGTACTTCAAATTTTTATTAGATGCAAAAGAATTTTGAAGAGTCATATGAAAAATACTATTAAATGTTACAAAAAATGGAGAATATACAATAGAAATTAGTAATATATTTGAGAGACAAATTCTAACTTCGTAATTTAAGTTGAAATATATGTTATATTATAATTTAAAAGTATTATATAATTTCAGAGTACAAGTTACTAACCAAATATATTTTAAGGTTTGTAACTCTGAAGGAGTTGATTATAGTGGGTAAATGCTAACTAATTAAGAGATGAATTTCAATAAATTAGACTTGGTAATTAATAATGGTGTGATAAAGCTTTGATTGTAAGAAAATAAATATCCTAGAGTAATTGTTGTTAACATAAGCATGGATCTTAGGAAAAGTAGATTAAAATTATTTAAGAGAAGGTAATAAGTAGATAATGAGTGTTAATTTCCATGTCTTATTATTATAGTTAGATTAAGTTTCCAATAGTATGTTTTTATTAAATGGTTGGATCCCAGTAAAATTCCTCATGTGATTCAATTATTTAATTATCAATTTAATTGTTATATTGGATTTTAGAATAGAATTCTTATGATCCCCGAGATAGCCATAGGATAGCATTAATTCTTATAATTGAATGTAGTTTTGTTTCAATGTTATTATTTTGAGATTATTAGAGTATAGAATAGTAGTTTAAATCATTATTTAAATGAAATATTATATTCATCATTGTTTGTTGTGGGAATTTTCTTAATGATTACATTAGAATGATAGCCAAAATAATAACCGTTGTTGTGACATTATTATTCAATGGTAATATATGCAAATGTATATGAAAATTAATCAGCTTGTCCATTTTCTGGAGATAGAAAAGCATGTGTTATGTCTATTAATTGTGTTATTGTCATTGATAATAAAATACCTTCTTTTATCTTCCTTTTGCAGTCATTAGTTTCAGTGGGGTTGGAGGGTTCAAACCTATGTCCGGCCTGCCTCTCATGTTTGAGAAACACTGAAATGTTGTCATCATTCTTTTGCACTCTCCTGTATGCATACATATGCTGAGTAGCTCTGTTATTGACAGTGGTCTTAGTTTCCCCATAATATGTGGCACTGCATTCAGCCCGAGAGCATGAAATTCTGTATAGAACCTGGAGTGTTTGTGTTGGGTGTGTAAATAAGAAGAAAATTGAAAAATCAGTTTCAGTTCTTAGGATTCTTATTGAAAATTGCAGTCCATGAATGTAATTTTTAGTAATTAAGCCATGCTTAACATTTATTATTCCTAATAGACTTATTACTCCAAAATGAATAAGATAGAATAGACAAATTATCATCATCATTAATTTCCCCTAATGAATAAGCCATTGACAGTATTTATTGTTGGGACATAAAATACATTTAATGCGTTTTTTTTTTTTTAAATTAAAAAAAGTATGACATATAATTTGTTGTTCCAAATATAATTTTATTCTCAGTCAATCTCAAAAGAAAAAGAAAATAAAGATGAATATACTTCCATAAAAAATTATTTAAGAAAGGTAATTATTTTGAATTTTTCTTTTATTATTATTGTATTAATATAATTATTTATATATGAATATATAATTTAATTCATTGTGTATTATTAATAAAGTTGCAAGAAACCTTTTAATTTAGGATTTTATTTTGTATTAGACTGAACTTACATATTATTATAAAGCGTCTCTAAAATTCAAACTTTAATGAATTTTATTAATCTAAAGTTTAGAGAATATTATTAATATTTAAAATTTGTTTATATTATTTTAAATTTTTTCAAGATAAAACATTTTACTAGTTGCTTTGTTTATAAGCAACAGTAAATTATCAGAGAATGTTTATTTTACAGAAGTATTTGAAATTTCTGGTAAAGCATTTTGTTTTCTATGTAAATAAATCTACACCAGGGTAATTATTCTTTTAAAAAATAGTTCAAAATTTAAAATAAACGCATATCAAAATACCATTAAGTTACACTTTAATTTCAATTAACATACTAATTTTACATGTGTGTATAAAGAAAATGAACTTGGAGAGATCTTCATTCTGCAGTGGATCCATAATGGTTGGAAATCCATGATGATGATGATAGAGGAGTAGCACCAAATGCACTTAAGCAGATAGATTAAACAATAGTTTATCATTATCATCATTAGAATAAATTAACATATTCAAGAGAAACTTGATATGTCTAATAGTATCAATGAAAGAATGATATTGTTTTCTTTATAAATATTTAGTAGGTATCAGAATTGTTTTGAGAATTAGAATGACTTGTTTATTTAGATATACAGTATACATATGTGTATATGTTACATGGATTTGTTTTGAGATAAAAGATGTTCTTACTTTAAATGAATAATATTTAAATATTTATCATTAAAACAAAAATATTGTTCATTGAATTATTGCTATTTAACAAAAATAAAGTACACAAGATATCAATGCATTATTTAGGCAACTCATATTTATTGTTATATTGAACATTGATATAGAAATGTAGTTAAGTTTGAACATTTCTATCAAGCCAATAATATATTACATGATTTTACATTACACATATTTCTATTTATAAGCAAATTCTTTTCCTTCCTACTCTTATACAATATGGCAAAAGAGTAGGGAAAATAAAAGTTGCTAAATCTTTCTACTACTATATATTAAAATATTTCGTATTTTATATCCTCATTTGTTTTTTGCAAGAAAAATAACTAATATTATTTAAGCATTTGTTTTCATGAAAAAAACATAAACATAGGTAACAAATGACTTATGTTCCTTTTTATTTTATCAGTAGAACTAAATAGTTTAAGATTATATATATTAGGAACTGCTTTGTTTATAAAATAACTTCATTAACTGTTTTCACAATCCAATGTCATATTATAAAAACAACTACTCGTACAACGTAATAGTAACCAAACATAAAATCAAATATACCCACTGTTATTTTATTTAATTAAAGATAATGAAATTTCTAAATTGAAAACTATTTTACTTATTTAATAAATATAAGTTAAAAGCTTGTGAAATTGATTTAAGATAAGATTAGTTTCCAAATACGTATTTGCTCATATTATAATCTGCTAGTGCGGAGAATGGCTCTGGCATACTTTTTCCAGACCAACGCTAGCAATGGATGAGCCAACATTAACAAAGTGTATTTATTATGCATCTGTACAATTTTATAATGTCAATAAATATATTTTTAAATAAATAATTGAAAACTTCCTTAAGTATAACGCGATAATAAAAGTAAAAATTATCAGTTAAGTAAGTTGAAAAAAAAAAATAGTTCGGAGAGAGTAGAAAAGAAAGTAACTGTAATTGTAAGAATTGTATTATAGTTTATTTAATTAATTTAATTTATAATAAATTACTTGGTTTTTAATATTTAAAACAACATAAGTACTTCACTAGATGGAGCTTTACCAATAGCTCCTAACAAGCTTTGTTTCCATAAACGCTGAGAGCTATTGGTAAAGCTTCATCTAGTGATCATAAAATGCAAGCTAAGAGCAAGTTTCGAAATTTGTAACATAAGTACTTTTTTTAAGAAATAAAAATAATATTAAAATTGAAATAAAGTATCCAATAATAATCACCAATACAAAATATCTATATTAAGAAGTGGTAGCATATAATATCATTTATTCACAAAGGGTGGGGTGCTGTTATCTAATTCTAATTGTTATATATTTGATTGTGTTTGTTATAAGTGTCTATCTTAAAGTATAGCATTAATAGGAAGTGTTACAAACACTTTGATTAATTGATTTACTCTATTCTAGATTCAATATAAATCTGATAGTATTCATTTGGATAAAATATTTAACCACAACAGAACAATTTTATAAGATATACATCTCATTATTATTAACCATAAATATATATAGCTAATTGGTTATCATATGTAACTTTCTTTACATTACCCATTAGAAAATCAGCAATTTGTTATAAAAGCAGCAATCAGATAATACATGTAAATCTCATTTACATCCTAAGTTCTGCTTTGATAAAAATTGTTTCTAATGTTCTATTGATTAATGTTAGCAATTATTGAGGGTAATATGATATCTTCATTCATATAAAAGATTGAAATGGAATTGGGTTGGACATATTGCTAGAAGAGATGATAATAGATGGACAATTGAAATTTTAAACTGGATTCCAAGAGATTGTAAAAGACCCAGTAAGAGACCACATGTGAGATGGATGGATGAAATAAGAAAATGTGCAGGGGTGTTGTGGAGAAGAGAAGCTAAAGATCAGGGAAGATAGATTAAACTTGGAGAGACCTTCATCTTGCAGTGGATTGATAATGGTTGATGATGATGATGATGATGATACTGTTTTGAATCCAGAATTAGTGAGGAAAAGTACATATGAGAAATTAAAATAGCATTATAAATACATCTTTTCAACTTATATTTCAATTCCTTCAATTCATCACTATTTCCATTCACTTCTATCCATATTTATATATATATGAGCACTATTTGTATTAAATTTAATTTAAATATTATATATATGTGTGTGTGCGCGCGCGCGTAATATAGGACGGTGAATTGTAGAAAATACTTTTTTATCTATAGAAACAAAACTCTTGCTTCTACTTTGAGTTCTTAAAAGAATAAAATTTGGCAATTCTTGATGCATACTCAATACCCTCATTACGTTATGATTATTTACTTAGTTAAACCAATCTAAATGGGTCTTTCACTAATATGCATCAGCCAGCATGATAAGTTTTCTGATATTTTATTTTTCATAAATCTTGTCTACAATTCCACTTATATATTTTTAAATGCAGTATGAAAATGAATGTGTGTGTGTGTGTGTAAATGATTATTTTTGTTATGTTAATAATCATGGTAACCAAAGCCAAATAAGTAACCTCATTTCTAGAAAGCTATAATACCACCAACTAAGGTAGCAATTAATGACTGAAGGCAGAGAATTCTAAAAATCTCTTTATTGCTGATTCTGGCTGCTATTTAATGTTGATAATTTATTTAGCTATCTACCATCGTAGATAATTTTTAACTAAAGAAATATTATATGAATTGGAAGAATTGACTAATATTTTTGGAGTTTATAAATTAAAAAAAAAACAGTGAAGAGACAATTAATTTGATAAGTAGTCAGGAACTTTAACACAAAGAACTAAAAATTAAAAGTACAAGTGAAATGGTGCTTGATGACATATCAGGCAGAATGGTAAGGTTAATTAATTATTTTAATGGATATACCAACTGTGAATGATTTAGGTTTATGTCCTAACTAGTTATTATTGTGATGAAGAAATTGAAGATTTTTATATGGATAAAAAAATGTTTTTATTGCACCAAAAATTTTAAAATTGCTGCAAGAGTCTTTAATACTAAAATTAAAAATATTAAAATATAAAAGATTTATGGATAAATTCAGTTATGGAGATACAAATGAAAGAAGATCCAGACTTGTAATAGGGTTATTAAAAGAGAAACCATATATAGTTAATTCTTTCTTTGAAAAAAATTACCAAATGGAAATGTATAAGAAAATATCCAAATAGAATTGGATTAAATTTTTTCTTACAAAATATTTCAAAATTATGACTATGATTAGTGAGACATTTCCCAATTGTTGGTCCATAAATTTTTTTGTTTGTCCACAAAAATCATGCAAAAATAATATGAATCATGTTAATCAAATTTGTATGAATATGAATCATCAAGATATAACATTTGTTGACAAACATTTAATAATACTGCAGCAAAATTTCAAACAATATTATCCAGAAAAATGAAGATACCAGAAAATAAAATGTAGATATCAAATTCATTTTTAAAAAATCTGACTCAAACAAATCTTAATCTTCATGCAAAAGAAACTCTTATTGAACTATCTTCCAATATTATTCTGGAATCCAAATTTAAGGAAATTACTTTGACCAAAATTTGGATATATGTGAATAATGAATAGAGTTTAGCAAGAAACTTTAAAATTACTGCAAAGTTGTTCCTCAAGTCAAGCGTTGGTGGTCGAGAGGTCAGCACAGCTGCCTTGCAAGCAGTTGTCCCAGGTTAACGGATTCGCTTCCTGGCCGATGCTATGACACATGAAAAAAAAAGTTGTTCCTCAACCTACTTATGTGAAAAGACGTTTTCATCATTAATGTTTATAAAAACAAAATACAAAAGTCGCTTGGATTCTAATGCTGCGTTTCGTCTTTCTGAAACAATCTGGCAACCACGGATCCAAAAAATTATAAGTGAAAATTAAGAGCAAATTTCAGATTGAAAATTAAATATCAATTAATGATTAATTAATTTTTTGAGAATGTATCACTTATTTATTTATTAATTTTCTATGCATTTGTTGTTAGTAATTCTTTGATAATTTATGTATAATCAATACAAAACAAAAATCAGACATCAACACTTTTGTGAGATATTTTGTTTCATATTAAGGTGTTATTTGTTTTACTAATAATTTGTTATTTTTTTATGTATTGATTTCCTTTGATTTTTTTAATTGTTTGTATTCATACAATTAACAAAAAATAAAACTGTTGCGAAACACCTTATTTTGTAAATTTGCCGGTTCGCGAAATTTTTCTAGGTCATTTGCCGGTTCGCCAAAGAAAAAATAGGGAAACTCTGATGTAAGATATCTTTAAATGCAAAACTAAAAAGGAAATTACTAAAAAAAAAAAAAAGCAGTTTTAATACCTGTATTCTAATGTAATTTAAATTAAAGTTTACAAATCATTTTAAAATGTTAACAGACTTCAAAAATTTTCACACTTCGATGAAATCAATAAAAAGATAATCGATACTCAATTAAGAACTGTTATTCAGGGTAGCAGGTGCAAAAACATCAATTTATCAATAAATTTTCAAGTAAGACATTGCAACGTATATAAAAAAAAGGAATTATGCAAATATTTAAAAATGATTAATTAAGAATTGAATAACTGGAATTAGGCAAGGAAAGCTATAGAAGGGAATAACCATATTGCTAATATAAAACAATACCTTGCGATTGGAAGTTAAGTCGTTTCAGCAGTAAAAAAGAAAAAAGATGGCATTATTACTAAAAAGAGATACAATATCACGAAATGCATGGAAAAATTTAATATACAATTATATAATAATAACAATGATAATAATAATCAAAAATTATGTGATCAATTAGTTGGCATCTAATCTGGTTCACAAATCTCCAGATTTGAAGCCCCCAAAAAACTATTAAACACCCATATTTTGAGATAGAAATTATATATACAAAGAATAAACATAACTGAGCAAATAGAAATAACTTTTCTCAGGCACCTAAAAATTAAATAGTGAAACTTCTAAAAAAAAATAAGTATTTACTTAATGACAAAGCCAATGCAAATGGTGGCCACAATGTTCATGTTACCAGGTTGTTGGTGCCTAGACTAATGTTTCACAAGTCTCTGATTTGAATCCCAAAAAAATCTATAAAACACACATATTTTGAGGAAAAAAGCATATATATATATACAAAGAATAAACATAAATGGATATATATATACAAAGAATAAACATAATTGTGCAAATAGAATTTCCGACATCTAAAAATTAAATATTCCAATTGATTCCTACTATTTTACCACTGTTTTATGCATTAGAAACCACTTCCCTTCAAAGATTGACCCTCAAGCAACCAATCACCACCTAGCTCACCTTTATCTGACTTCATTTACTGGGTCCTACTTCTCTCGAGTTTCATATCCCACACACCAACCTCAGACACCCCAGTACACACTGAAACCATCAACGTCCATGACTACCACAGTTCAACTGCACTATATAACCTTTATACAGTGCAACAAACATCCAATATGTAATTTGCAGTGAACCAGCACTCATCAGTTGGTCCAGATTATTATCTCCCAAATATATATATAATCAGTGCTCAGTTTATATTAAGATAGCAAATCTTCAAACTTTAATGGACAGGGTTGAACCTTGAAAGCCTGTGTTCAAATCCTCTACAATTATATCTAATTTCCAAGTATATTAAATTATACTTGTATTCTAATACTACGTATTAGAATAGATTATTCAAGTTATGCAAGATGTCTCCCATACAGATTTTATCAATTACAACATCCCCAAAATATACATGATAAAAAGATACTATACTAACTACAATAAAAGAAAGTATTTAAAAATATTATTAATACAATAAGTATTTTATTTTGATAACTAAATAATCAATATTACACCTAATAAGGATAATAAATTTTAATATATTAATTAAACATGTATGTATGAGTGCTTGATTATTTGTGTTTTAAAATATAGTAAATTTGAAAAGATATAACTGTAAAATGCTTAAATAGATTATTTATTCTTAGTTTTAAAAAATAAATTTATTATTAACTAGAAATGAGAACTTTAAAATAAATAAAACAAAAATCATATAATTTAATATTTATTATTGTAAGACATTTTTATTTATGAAATAAATAATTGTGTGCTTTATTTTTGTGCTTAATTAATGTGGTATAATAGTTTAATTTTCAAAATACTATTTAAAACTCATTTTAAAATTTTCTGTCTACAAATTCGGTGCTTTAAACTTTTGAAACTTTCAAAACCTCAACAGCTTTCAATCATTTCTTCTATCTAGAGCTGAATTTTCCTGTACAAATCAAAAAAGTAAAGTATTGTGTGTAGAAAAGTATAAAATCATTAATCACCTGGCAGAAACTTATAAATATAACCATTTGTCAAAATTTGTTTAGTCTTCTTTTATTACAGTGTGTTGAGCGATAATGTTGGATTTAAACCTGGAATTGGCCCTTTTGTTATCTTTCACCAATAGTATGTCCGAGTAGAAAGCGGCTAGACATTTTGCCTACACAAATGTTTCTTCTACATCATCCTGAATGAAGAAATTAAATTATTAACAATGTTTATCATTCAGTAATGCAATTAAAGGAACGAAATGTCAATATTTTGATTTCATCTGCGAATTTTTAAAATTGCTTATGGAGTGATGCTATAGTTTGTGATTCATATCTTCTCTAAAAACTTAAAATCGCTTATTTTGAATTATATTAGCTATATCTACATAAAATTTCTAATGAATAGTTTAAAATTCATAAGAATTTATAAATTCCCATATGGTTTAATTTTATATACATGAAAACTACTTAAAACATTAATATGTCTTATAAATGAATTGGAGACAATGGATTAATGGATCACTTGGTCTTATCTGTTGTAAAAGTGATGTAAACTCTAGCTGAACATTATAAAATTGATTGAAAATGATGGATCAATAAATTTCTGCACATTACATTGGTGAAAAGCTAGTTAAAACCTTGGACAGTCTTGTAATGCTAATTTAACCAATGGATTATTACCTGTATGATTCTACAATGACCACAGGAATGCAAAAGATAATAGATTTATATTCATTGGTATTATACATTCATAAATACACCTAGAGATACTATGGTGTATAAGAGCTACTTTTTTAAATGGATTAATTGCTACATCAATACATGCAGGCATATGAAAAAATAACTGATTTGTTGAATGCTTTGGAAACTCAATATTAAAGAATTTCTGCTATAAATTCTCTGCCTCCATAATTAATTATACCCTTATTTGGATTAAGTGTGTTGAATACTACTTTGTAGAAATGCCAAATAATATTTTGATATAATTGGAATAAATTAAAATTGTTTCTGGATAAATTTTCTCAGATATTTCTTTAATTACTGCAGATTATAAATTCTATACATCTCCTATAGTTAGTTAATTTGTTTAAAGATTTTAGTATATAGACCTACTAGAGGGAGCCAGAGTCTCCAGTTTACTCTGTTACTGGCTCCCGTTTTAGTTACCTAAATTATATTTTAGAGAATTTTTTTTTTCTCTAAAACATTTCCATTTGACCAGAATAACCTTTTAGGTTCCTTTGTACACAAGAATTATGGCACCATCAGACAACAAGTAAGCGTGATTTAAATTTTTCTTTGGAGCGCTGTTAAAAATAACTGACAGCCATGTAAATTTCTAGAGATTTCTATTGAAAGACTTAATTTTCAGGGAATATTTTGATTCAAGGCAGCTTTGCTGACTGGGTGAGAGTGTCTTGTTGTTGGGAGGACCCCTGAGGGCCTGAATCCTAGTTTTTATATGGGGCGGAGCTGGGAAAAAGGTGCTCTGGGGATCGTTACCAGAATTGGATAGCTCATTTATTTGTTAGCAATAGTAGCGTTATTCATTTAGACTTTAATGCTTGCTTTTTAAACCTGAGATTTTACTTTTAAAGAAAGAATTTTTCCACAATAGTAAATTGTTTCTCATTGTACCTGATCATTTATTTCAAGTGTTGCTTTATCTTTTATCCATGCATTTGATGCTGGATCACTGACTATGTCTCTTAAAACGTTTTTACCAGATTTGGATGGCTCATTCATTTGTTAAAAATGACAACGTTATTCATTGCAGTTTTGTGCTTGCATTTTAGACCTGAGATTTGACTTGTGAAAAAGATTTTTTTCTACTATAGTGAATTGTTTTAGACTGTATCTGAACATTTGATTTCAAGTGTTGCTTGATTATTCAACCTTACATTCTATATTAAATGTTTTTTTTTCTATCTTGAATGCTGAACTGTACAAATCGATAATTTTAACATTTGACTATATGGATTAGTGCTTCTGGTTTTCATAGGTTATCAGGGTGCTGAAACATGATGGACACTATTCAATATGTGATTTTAATGGATACATTACTCTATGTACATCTTTGATTGCTCTATAGATCTAGAATTATATTGTGGTATAACACATAATGCAAGCATCTGGTTACTACATATACATTAAAGTTCTTGATTTTGGAAAGTAATGATGAATTTTTTATGCAAGGCATTGGAAATCCTGGAGATTTGCACTATGATTTTAAATTTAGCAATTATTATGACATTGGATTGTTAACAGTTGTACCTCATCATATGGATTGTGCTTCTAGTTTTATCATTTGATTTTTACCAATAGTTAAGGACCTCATGGATTAAGGCTTCTAGTTTTTTATAAGTTGTCTGGAAGCTGAAACATGATGGACAAAACTAAAGTTCCTAAAGAGTTCAACTGTGATTTGAACATTGGATTGGGGCTACTGTGTCACTCATCTTTGTGGTCTTGAGGACTGAGTCTGTTACTTAGAGAGCTCCCAGGGCTTGCTTCCTGGTCTTGGAGAGGGGCTGGGATGTGGGTGTATTGGGTTCTAGTATGGGCTTCAGATGAGATAGTCTGGAACTTGGGAAGGTTCCTGGGGCCTGAACTCTGGTTCTTATGGGGGACTGGGATGTGAAGTGTTATGGGGATTAGTACGGGTTTCATCTTTCTCATCTTAGGGCAGTGGAGATGATGTGATGCATTGTGGTTTTAGTCTCTTTGTCTCTATATGATTCATAGGTTGGTTATTAGACCATGGGATAATCTGTAGATGGCATATGATATAAGCATGTGAGATTTACATTTTTGATTAGTGCTGCAGCATTGCTTGTCTTGGCTGTGAAGATGAGAGAATCTCATGCTTGGGTGACTCAGGCCAGAGAGTTCTACTATGGTTTAAACTTCAAATCGGGGCTGCTGTGTCACTCATCTCTGCCATCTGGATGGCAGGTTCTGGTGCTTGGAAGGTCTCACAAGCCTGGGTTTTGGAGGGGATCTGGATGCTGTGGGGATTAGTAAGGGCATTGGATGAGAGAGTCTGAGCTTTGGAAATACCCCAAGGCCTGGTTCCTAGTCCTTAGGAGGGGGGTTGGGACATGGGTGCTGTAGGGATTAGTATGGGTTTTCACTTTCTCATCTGGATGGTGGGGATGATGTGATTCTTGGTAGCTGTGATCTATCTAGTTGCCATTAAGGTCAGGGGTTACTTAGTAAACTATGAGAGAAGCTATGAATGGCAAGATATATGCATATACAATTCAAGGTTTTTCTGTTCACTCGGTAAATCAAGTTCTGCATTGTAAATCATAGTTTGAATCTTGTATATCACTACATATAACATGTAAATTCAAAGATTAATATTATGTTAATAAATCATATTTTGAGAAAAAGATTTTGGTACATTAAAATTATTATTATTGTCATCATCATCATCATTTATCATCATCATTATTATTATGCTTCAAAAAGGAACTTTATTCAGACTAGAAGAATAGGTTACATTAATACTTTCCATACACATGTGTTTACATTGATATTTCTGAGTATTATGTATAATGTGTCTAAGTTCTTTACAAGATTACAGATATAAACTGGATGAGAGATAGATTGTTTGTTCTAAGTTATAATCCTAAATTTATATGACCTCTGTTAGTTTTTTTTAATTCCATTGTTTTTCTTTAAATTGTTTCTCAAAGTTATCTTATTTACATTTTGATAATTAAGACACATGTATATATATATATATATATATATATATATAGAGAGAATTAAGACATATATATATATATATATATATATATATAGAGAGAGAGAGAGAGAGCTGACAAAACAAGCTCTTAACAAGTTTTGTACAATATCCCCAACCTCAGACCAGTTTCTGCTACTGGCGTCCTTAGTGAGGTTCTAGGATATTCAATCATTAGATTAAAAATACCAGGACAAGCCCAGCACTTTATCTAATATATAACTATTAAGTAGAAAATCTGAAATTTTCAGACATTCATATGTCTTCCAATACAGCTATCTAACTTAAATAGCCATATGGGACTGAACAATATATATATATTGTAACGGATAAAATAAAAAACAAAAGGAATTATTAATTAACAGAAAATAAATATAGACAAAATTATTAATTATTATAATATGTTTATAATCTGCGCCATTTGTAACAGTATGAATAAATAAAGATGAACTGATAAAAAGGTTCATAAAAGGCTGTTACTTTATAACTGATTATAATCTATATATTGATGAGTGATAAAATGATAGTTGCTATAATTCAATAACTAAACCCTAAACAGGAGATATGATATGCTCTAGCGGTTCATCATTTGTAACCAAGTAAAATTAAATGAGAAATGAATTTACTGTGTTAGCTAAAATACAATTTATAATTAAATAAGGATGACGCTAACATATAAATAAGAATATATGCATATCATGCTCTATTTGGGTGTCTATTTCTAATTAATTAAATATAACATTATAGCCCGATTGCAACTATCCTAAACATTAATTCTGTCACGCTAATAATGAAATAAATAAATTATCTCATTTTTCCATATAAAATAACCAAATGAAAATTAAAACTGTCATCATTAAAGATTTAAAATATTTAGATATTGGGGAAGTCATTTGAACAATAAAACATACTGGCCATTGTCATCAAATAAAATAATATTAAATATAGCAACTGAATAAAATTACCCACTGTGAGATCCCTGGAGTGCATTTCGCTTATCTCCAATACTAGGTTCTTTTAACCAAGAATCCTTCTCATTCCTCTTTCCATGTATATACGACCATTCATGGTCACACGCACACACTGGTGCTATTTATAACAACGTATAAAATTATCATATAAACTTAATATCATTAAGTTGGAAAGGGATTAAATCACTCTTTATTCAGTTTAGCTAAGTACATGTGTTTTCCCATGAGCGCCACTAGATTGTTTTAAATCTAGATAAATATCTGTTTAGAGTGTACTGAGTTCAAACTCATTCGGTACATTTTTATCACACATGACTTGGATGACTAATGAAAAAAAATGACACTCTTATATTTTACTCATGTCAATAAAATCATAAGATCCCCTATATCACCAAAATTTATATAGATCAAAGACTCTTATAGATATTACTAGCTCATTTTATGTATATTGATGAACAGATGCAAAAAAAAAATACTCTTATTAATGGCTTCCAAATAAACATAGTGAAGACCATTACTTAAGTGGATGGCCATGAAACTAGTTACTTAACTTAATTATTTATTACAATATAAAGGTAATAATGATGATGATAATAATGATGATGATATCAGCCATAGCTTTATAATGAACTCACAACAATAAATTTATCTTTATAAACTCATAGGCACTTTTTTTAAAAAAATCATCCCATGTTAAACAGGGATTTAAATATAACATTTACTAACATTTATATAAGTTTATGTTTATTTACTAAAATACTTTTATAGTTAAAACCAGGATTTAATAATACCAGTGATGATGACTGATCATCATGCATCTCTATGCATGATATTCAACTTTCTATAAACCCCTAATTACTAAACATATTAATTATGTGAAACATTAGATTTACTGATTATAATTTATTTAATCAATGATGATGGCAATCATAACTCATGTACCGTACGGTGTTTAAACGGTGTTTTAATCAATAATATAATATCCATCTGTGATGAAGATGATCAAAACTCATGAACACAACATAATTTTAGCTTTCTATTATTGAACTATAATTATTAAAATTTGGTTATTATCAAGCATAATCCCTAAATACTTAAATGTAACTCAATATTCTAGCTTGCTTAACATTTTGTGAGCGCTTAATATTTGCAAGTGATTGCTCAATATTTATGAATGATGATGATCAATTAAAACGATAGAATTAATAGAAGAAAATACAACAATATTTTTAATAACAACTCGGAAACCAATTAAGATATATAATTATATTTTATTAATACTATTCTTCTTTTTTTCTTTAAAATCAAATTTACTAATTAGATAAATGGCTTTTTATTACATTAATTCAAGAACAAAATTTTATATACAAGTTTGTCATTTTTGGATATTTTAAAATAAGCTGGCTTAAAATGACATTAAAAAATATATTTCATGGAATGCTTACTTAAGACTTTCCTAACTTATTATATCATAAAAATAAATTTCATATGTAACCTGTGTTTTATTTCACTTCCATTCATATGTAAGCCTTGCTTTATAATTTACCATATTTAAACTAATTATGTATAACCTATTCTTTTGACGTGTTTGTATAAGCAGTTACACATGCACACACACCCTGTGATATGTCAACATATATTTTTAAAATGTGTTCCCTTTATATTAGAGATTAATACATAAATCACATATATAAAAAAAATATTCTTGCAACTTTGAGCAAAAGAAAATAAAATACATTATATCAATTTTAATATGCAACAAGATAAATAAAAAAAAACATTATAAATGCATATATTTATAGGTTGCTCATTATCATAACAACTGAAGAACAATAAAAAAAAACATTTCAATATTACAATATATAATATAAAAAAAAATAATAAAAAATAATGAAAATTTAAGTTTAAAGATTTAAACTGTGTTTGTGTTATGTTATGTGATATTGAGAATGACTATCGATAAACAAGCCTTTAATGTTTCTGTATCAAAAGAAAAAAATAATGCTTTGACCAATAAATTAAGGTTTACTTTTGATAAGCAAGAATAAAAGATCTGTTAATGAAAGTTCATAGTTACCCGATTATTTTCACTTCTTATAAATGTCCCGAGTTTGAATTTTCCGACTGCTTGTCTTTGCTCCATTTAAAAAAAAAGAAAAGTTCTTGTTGATACCTTCTAATAAACATCAATTAATTGACCTGCTGTTTCCACAATTTGAAAATTATTTATTGCTGATACTTTTGATAACGCTGATTTCATTGACTGGCTTGCTTCTAATTTTCTCAAAAAGAGTTATTACAAATACTTTTAGATAAGT
Source organism: Epiperipatus broadwayi (assembly GCA_028023455.1). NCBI lineage: Eukaryota > Metazoa > Onychophora > Udeonychophora > Euonychophora > Peripatidae > Epiperipatus > Epiperipatus broadwayi. The sequence goes on from JAQFVV010000113.1 coordinate 2,291,664, forward strand.
ATGAACTGGTGGATTTGCTTGTCTCTTCCATTTTGAAAAAAAATCATTGTAGACACTTTAGCTGACTGAGGAAAACTTTAACAAAAATTTGATTCATAGCTTCATCAAATTTGGCTATATATGGCTTTTATTCATCTTTCCTTTCTTCTTGGCTCTTGTCAAAGATGATAATGAGATGACATCTTTGTGACTGGTTTTAAATTTGTCCATTCTTTTGGTTACTATGGACCGGTATATGAGTCCATAGTAGATCAGTGATTTAACCCATTCTGTATTATTCCAGGAAGCAGAAACAATGGTTTTAGCAATGCAAATTCATTGTATTATACACAGCAAAATATATTAATATCATTTTATAGAATTGCCAATAACTTCGAAACTCATTTTCCCCCCCTTTCTTTCTCCTTCTTAATATTGCTGAAAATTACTTATATATATGCACATCTTTGTCTATACTGACTTTAAAACAAGAGTCAATTTTTTCCTTCCTCAATTTTTAAAGAGTGAAAAAAAAATCAATCGCTCACTCTTTTTTTTTGAAAAAAAATATGCAAACTGTCCATTTCCTTTGGTTTTCATGAAATCAATCACTACATCTCTTTCTCATAATAATGAATAAAACTGATCACCACATCTCTTCTTTAATAACATTAAAAAAAAAACTGACAGCCCACATCTCTTCTCTAATAATATTGAAAAACTGACCACTAAATATTGTTTCATTCATTTATATTGCGAATCTTTGATCAAGGAAAAGGACCACCTGGAAATCTTATCTTGAGATAAAAATCAAAGCTTCACAAGTTTGACAAGCTGATGTTCTATCATGATTTTACAAGAAAATTAATAATCACATTTTATTCCATCAAAGCACCTCCTTTCTAAAAATAATCTTAGATACAGATAACACAAACAATAAAGCTGGCAATCTATAGTCACTAGAAATAGGTGTAAAAATGTTTTATTTTTAAACATTCATACTCACACGTGTACATTTTCACATCCTAATCTACTAATCTTGATCGCTTTATTTTACACTTTCTTTCAGATCTGCTTTATTTAATAAGAATATAAAGGCTAAATAATTTAACACATTATTTAATAAAATATAATAAATCCATATATTAAATATTGCTTCTCATTACATTCTCTTTACAACTGCTTATTTATTACCTATTTATAAATCATATAATAATAAATACACACATAAATCTATATATATAAAAGAAAAAAAATTTTTTTTAATTAAATAATATATCCTTTTTTTGTTTGAAATGAGTCATATACATATATATATATATATATTGCATTTATGCTTTGTAATAGTTTGTTAGTCTTTAGATATTGATTTTGTAAGCTGGGGTATATTTCTGCTGGCAATATTTTGTATGTTTCATCTATTGATTTGTGGATTTTGTGATGCCCATTTTTTGCACTCTCTTTTTGAGTATATTAAGTGATTTGAGGAATGACAGAACTATTAGAGATTTGAGTGTTGTTAGCTGTGAAAATGTCTGGGTGTGCTATTTTATTGTCTCTGTTTTTTTAATTGTGCTAATTTGTTATGAAATGTTGATGTATGTCGCCTTGTATTATTGCCAAAAGCAAATGTGCATCACATGCACCAAAATTCATAGAGCATGAAAGTTGCTGTGCGGACTGTAGTGGTGGATATTCTGTCAAATAAGATGATGATATCCTGCAAGAAGATATTTGGTGGTCTGTACATATTAGTTATTTTGTGCTGAATATCATTTAATGCTGATCAATTGCAAAACAGATGTTGTTGAGTTTCTTCTGCTTGGTGGCATAGTGTGTGAAAGGGGTCTATTTTTGTATACAAATGCCTGTATATTGGGAAGTATGACATTGGCAAGGCATATATGTTTAGTCTAAGGAGGAAATCAAAGAATTTGGGCTTCATGCTCCATTTTTTAAATTTTTTAAGCAGATATTGGTTGTTTATTCTGAGCATCTGGATGGAAATTTCTGGTGTATATCCCTGGTATACCATTGCATAGATCTGCCAATATGAATATTTTATTGTTGTTTGCAGTGATATTTGAGTATGTATGTTTCTAAACTGGTTTATAACTGATGATGTAATCATATTTCTCTGCAATCTCACTGATAAGAAAATCAGTGAAGAAAGTAGCACTGCTCTCTTAGAGTTGGCACACACATATCAAAGTCAGTGCAATTCATCAAGAGTTGCTTCCAGTACAATAATGGTAAGGTTTACAAATAATGGAAGCAAGAAAAAGCAGTCATGTATCACGAGAATATATTTTTAATCATTTATTAATTCAAGAAGTGTGTTAATATGCACTTATAAAATGATGACAAACAAATAAATTTCAAAAAGTCAAGAATGTACAAAATAGATAAATATAAAAACAGAATTTCTGATCACTTGGTAAATGCATGCATACCTAATAAATTAAGAAGCATCTCTTTAAAAACAGACATAATGTTCATGTGACAAATATGTTCATATATATAACATTCTGTCATTTAATTTCAAAAGAAAAGAATATCATTAGAAAATATCTAATTTCACATTTATTCATCAGCAACAAAACAATTATTTTTTATTAAGAATTAACATGGATATATATAATATAATATTTTTGATTTATAAATTTGAACATGCATATATATTTTTAGTCATTTAATAAACATAAAATATATAGTTATACTATATATATATGTATACATTTTTTAAAATGCTTTTATTTAATTTGAGGACTAATGCACTAAATAGCAAAAAAAAATTATGGAAATTTAAATAAAAGCATACGATGACAGTAGAAAAAATAAATTCAAACAGTAGAGTCTGTGATCAAACCAAATGCTCTATCATTGTTTGAATTAATTAATTTATGTACATCCCATATATTTATTAAAACTTATGTATAACAAACAAAATTATGGCCAATATTTTTTTTTTTTTTTGCTTTTTAGTATATTTCTCTTCAAATTAAGCCTTCTGCTGTCTGTTTGAATTACAATCAAATTGGCTTAAAAAGTGGTAATTTTTATGTTATCGTAGTGAATTTATGCTAATTTTAAAGCGTAAAAAGTACTGTGAGATGCTGCCCTCTCTAGAATTATTTTACAAGTAAAAAATTAATAATATTTAAATTTGAAGCTAGAACAATGGGAGAAGGCAGACTTTCCAAGGTGCTGATTGATTGTTTCTCATTTTGAACAAAAGGGAGTACTTGTCAACAATTTTGACAGCTCCAAGTTCTTTGTTTTGATTTTCAAAATAAAAATGAATGTTTTAAAGTATTTTTTAGTATTTTTTTACATATTATAAATTATTTTGATAAAATATGCTGAAAATATAATTATTTTAAAAGAATAATTAAGATTTAGTAAAAATTCTTGACTTTTACATGAATGTAAATTGTGAAAGATATCAATGACATACATAGCATTTTCTAATAGGTTATGAACATTCTTTTTAGTTTCTCCACTATAGAATATTTTTATAATTATAAATAGAAATTTATTTTTGAAAATCTTTCATTCACTTTCATAATCTGACAAATTATTAATTTGCTTTTTACAATCAAAACTAAAATGAATATAATATTAAAAGACAAATATATTTTTACTACTGATTTTGTAATTGACCAATCAGAAGTTTGGAGTTTTAACTCACTCAACCAACTGGAACTTTTGATGGCACAAAGGTTAAAAAAACATTTTTAATATATATATTATGCTTTAACTTGTTGGCATTCTTTTTGCAATATATCATTTTCTTTGTTCTCACTTTAAACATAGAATTTAAGATTAAGCCATTATTACTTATCAGAAAATAATGAATTTGACTTCATTTGATAGATATTTTTGTTTACTACTGAAATAAATTTTAAATGTTCACATTTTCTTTCTATAAATATTTAAAAAATGAGATTGTAATCAAAACAAAAGTTTATGCATCATCATTTTTAGAAAGATTATTTTATTTTTAGAAAATCAATGAAATCTTCATTATTTGTCATTTTAAAAAAAAATTGAATGAATATTTATTTATTTCACTTATATCTAATGAAATATGCTTTAAAGGTTTAAAATGTTTCAATATTTATTACAAAATTATGAAAATTTCATACTCATTATTATAATTAGATTGCTTACTTACAAAGCTAAGCCTCTAAATAGCTTTAGGGCAGATTTGCATTGTCCACTAATATAACATTCTATTTTTGAAAACAAAGTATTTTCATTCAAAATAAATTAATTACAGGGGCAAAACTTTCCATACAGTAACACACTCAGTTCAAGCCAGAGTAATCAATAGATTCAGAAAGGTTTGTGCATAAAATCCCTATCTAATGCCCACTCATCCAAACCTTCCTGCATTCATTGAATACTCTATCTTATACTGAGTGGTATTATGAAATGGATAGTTTTGCCTCCATAAACAGCTTGTGTAAGCATAAAGAATGATGGTCATGTGATGTTTAATTGTTTAATACAAATCCTGCCCAATAGGATTATGGTGACTATGGTTATTAAAGAACCAAAGACACCAAAAGTATGGACACTGAACTGAATTCAGGTCCATATGACTACACAAGCTAATGAGCTTGAATTGAAAACATTGTTTTCATTTTGGGGACTCAAAGCTTTATAGTTAGCTTATAAGGTAAAGGATAGCTGCTGGGGCATAGCATTAAATCCTAAAATCTAGGTGCAGTGCTCTCAGATTCAAGGCTCCTCACTGATGAAATCCATAAGCTAGAAACTAGTCTGGGCATATTAGATAAATAGGCATTAGATAAGGATTTTATGCACAAACCTTTCTGCATCCACTGATTACTTTGGTTTGCACTAAGTGGTGCTACTGTATGGAGAGTTTAGCTTCTGTAAACAGCTTGTCTAAGCATAAATAATGGTGATCACATGATGTTTAGTGGTGTAAATTATTAATAATTTATATTTTGATTTCTAATAAATATTGTATAAATTATTGTATAAAAAATATCTAGAATTGCAATAAATTCACAAATAAACACATTTTTAGTTGTTCAAACCACTTCCTTTAAACAATATTGTAAAAATCATGACATCAAAAAGTGTCATAATCCAATAATGGGACTTGTCAGAGTGGAGCTAAATTCTGCTTTGAGGATTTTTTTGATTTTCTTGCCATCTATGGAATTTTTTTCGAACTAAAATTTTATATTATAATGTATATAGAAAAATATGCATATTATAGTATAAAGCTTGCAGAAATTTTCACTATGGGATGAATTAATGAAAAAAAATAAGTAATTCATATGAAAACTAAATACTGTTAATGTTTGTGCATTTTGTTTCAAAAATACATGTGTACAAAATTTGAACATCTGTTTAGTAGAAGTAGATAAAGATTTTACCCAAATATACAACAAAAGGCAATTGTTAAATAAAATAAACATATAAAAGCATTTAAAATCAGTTAGAAGGTTATTTTTATGAAGGTAGGTGTTTTAAAAAGCAAGTCTAAAAGAAACTTCAGTTGCCATTCTTTATTTCGTTTTCTTTTAATTAAATGTAAATACTTTAAAATTTCTTCTTTAAAATAAATGAAAGAATTTTCTTAAAATATATAATGCCTTCTATTGCACAAGATTAAAAAACTTACTGAACCAAACATGATTTCTCCAATGCTGTTAGTCTAAACAACCCTAAAATATTATATTGTTATAATGAGTTTTCATCAAAACTGAACATGTGTACAAAACTTTAAGAAAATCTGTTCATTCTAACTCCAAATTCTTATATTGCTAGCTGCATCAAATTATATAGAAAAATTTTAAAAAGTCTATAAACCACTAAACATTAGATGATAACCATTCTTTATACTTACACAAACTGTTTACACAGAGACAAAACTCTCCATACAGTAGTGTCACTCAGTGCAAGCCAGAATAATCAATGGATGCAGGAAGATTTGTGCATAAAATACCTATCTAGTGCCCACTCATCCAATATTCCCAGACTAGTTTCTAGCTAGTTTCTAAGATATAGGTGTAGTGCTCCCAGATCCAAGAATTCTCACTGATGAAAGCCATTAACTAGAAACTAGTCTGGAAATATGGCAGGGATAGGTACTATAGAGATTTTATGCACTAATCTTCCTGCATCCATTGATTATTCTGGCTCGCACTGATTTGTGCTATTATATGGAGAGTATTGCATCTGTGTAAGTTGAATATAAACTATCGAAAGAGAAATTAAGCTTTTGTGTTTTCTTTTTTTTTTCTATTTTAATTAACTAATTAAAAAATCATATACAACAACTATACAATTAACATATATTAATAATAATTATACATAAAAGTCTTTTTGGCACATCGTTTTATGCCCCTTCTAAATGTTAATCATCTATTTTTACATTATCCAATTATTGATTAACATCTGAAAATGGCACAAAACCAAGTGCTGATAAAGGCTTTTTATGTATAATTATTATATATAGCTACTGTATATGTTTTTTTATTTATTATAATTTATACAAAAAAACAGCATAATGGCTTTGATGATATTTAATATTTGATTGAATACAAGTGTAATTTATATATTTGGAAATTAAATGTAAGCATAAGGGACTTGAACACAGACTTTCAAGCTCCCTTCAGCTATTCACTTTATTTTATACAACTGATACATATGACAACATACATGAGCAAAAGATAATTTATCTCCAATATGCGTATTTCATGCTGAAGCAGCACTCATTAGTTTGTCCAGATCATCTCCCACACACATATATAAACAGTGCACGATTTACATTAAGATAGCAAATCTTCAATATTTATTGAACAGGTTTTAATCTACTCCACCCTCCACATATTCAGCTATTCATACCATTAAAAATCTAATGATGATTGAATTCCCAAATCCTTTGTTGATGCCAATATTCTTGTCATACCCATAATTCTCAAATTTAAATGACATTTTATTAAAAAATATAACAGTATCTATTGCGCATGAGTAAAATCTTACTGAACTATTTCAAATGCAATTTGAAATACAGTCTTCTAACACTATCTGGACGGCTCTCAATGATTGTATTATTAGACTGCATTGTCATCGAAACCAAATTCGTATACAAAAGTTTAAAAAAATATGTTCATCAGAAGTAAATTAAAAATCGGTCACCTGATTTGATCCAAATAAACAGAAGTTTTAAACTATATAAAAGCATTTAAAAATCCTACATCTTAAAAATAGATTTAATTTATAATTGTTTTCATCTTTACTAAAAACGCATTTCTCATTAAACTTTATTAAAAACGCACTTCTCTTTATATGCTCATTACAATGTTTTTATTGGCAGTTGACTGTATTTAACTGATTGATAAAATTTACACCAAGGCAATAAGAGAAGCAAATATATATTTGTCTCATAATTTAAAAGATAGAATCATAAGGTATCAAATAAAAGATATAATAAACACCTCCACACTTCCCTATTCTTTTCAAATTCATATAAATAAAGATATAATAAAAGACAAATGACCCCCAAGATGCATTTCGTGCTGAACCAGCACTCATCAGTTGGCCCAGGTCACTATGTCTCATATATATCTTTATTATATGCAAAGTATTTATCTAGAGTAAATTGTTACATTTTCATTTACCATTGTCAAACTCCCTCCACTGACAACTTTGATGCCATCCATTTCAGATAAATAAATAAAAAATATATACAACATATACGTGCTTCACAGGTGAATTTGTATATTCGACCCAAACCTCAACTTTATTTTTTCTTTCTTTCTGAAGTTTAAATGATTATATTTGTTTACAAGTGGATGCAAATGATATATGTATAAAATTTATACTTTTACAAGTTAACTTTTACATTTTAGCACATCAACAAATTTATTTTGTTAAATTTATGCAATAAGCAGAGTTTTAATTATTTAAATCTTGTTTACAGAACAACATTTATCAGCCACTATTAAACATTTATTTCTTTTAATACAAATTTTCTCATTTTCCTACTTAATGTTTTCTGCATTTGACAACTTTTTCTCTACATAATTTAAGTATTCATTATGCGTAAATATTTATTAGAAAACTAATAATAATAATAAAACTTCTCAGAGTCGTCATTTGAATATTTATTAATTAAACGCTATCTTTAATTAAATTTCAGCCAACATCACTTCTCAGAAACTAACTAAAGCAGAAACCAGAAATATTTGTCATGAATAAAGCATTTGAAAACATTATGTTAATTCTCATATCCTTAGTAAGGAAATTCAATCATAAATTCAATTAATATCCCGCAACACATTTTGAAGAGCAGTCTTTTAATACTCAGCAGATTCGATTGAAAAAAAAAAGGAATTTCATTAGTTTTAACCAAATCAACACTGATTATCTGTATTAAAAAAATATATTAATGTATTTACAATATATATAAAGTGAAAAAGATTATTGAGAACCTTTCGAAACTAATTAAAGAAGCTACTTATAATGATATCTCTGTAAATGTGACATGTTAAGTAATGTGTAAAGAACATAATTATATTTAAAATAAAAAATTATTACCGCATTTTATATATATAAACAGATTATCTAAATGAGATTGACATACAATTAAGGAAAGTTACAATTTTTTTTTAAAAAAAGGGAAATTAAGAAAATTCGTTATAAATTTAATTTTTGTCTATAACTTGAAAAATTCAAAAACGTGTGTGTTTGGGATTTTTTAATATTCTAAAAATTTAATTTTAGAGTAATAACAGTATAAATAGTTATATGTAAATTTTGGATACAGTTAAAACCCTATACTTTATTATAAATTCATGAAACATATAAATAAAGGCATCCCTCAAAAAAGACTTCCATCGTGCATTTCATACTTAACCAGCACCCTTCAATTTGTCAAATAAATGATAAGTAGTAATCAAAGATGTGAGTGCAAAAAGTTTAATCTTTTAAATCAAAGTATAATACATATACAAAAATGTGTGCAGTTTAAGGATACATAAATAATATTGTTCATTTTAAATTTACTTAAAAAGCACAAGAGAAGCTATTGGTATTGTTAGGATAATTGCAAAAAAGATATATTGAAAAAGATAAAGGAATTGATATATGTTTTGTGGATTTAGAAAAGCATTTGATAGAGTAGTCTGGAATAAACTGATGTCCAGCTTAAGAGACAAAAGAGTATTTTGGAAAGAAAGACGATTGATTTGGACTATGTATAATGATCAAAGGATAAGAGTTAGATTTGGGAATAATGAGACCGATGAAGTGAATATAGAAAATGGAGTTAGGCAAGGGTGTAGTTGTCACCTGTTCTGTTTAATATTTATTTAGAAGATATGCTAAATAATTATTTGGACTGTGGAGGAGCAAATGTTGGAGGGAGAATAGTGAAGTGTATAAGATTTGCAGATGATTGCTAAGGAGAAAAAGGGTCTTCAGAATATGTTGAATAAATTGGAAGAAGGATATATGGCACATGGAATGAAGATTAATATTGAAAAGACTAAGTGTTTATGGATAGTGAGAGATGCAAAACGACTGCAAATTGGAATCCATGATGACATGCTTCAACAGGTGAAGGGATTTAGATATTTGAGTAGTTAGTTGAGTGAGGATGGAAGAAGTGAACATGAATATAGCATTGGCAAAGGAGACATTTGTGAAGAGAAAGATATTTCATGGACCTTTGGAAAGAGAATTAAGGAAAAGATTAATTAAATGTTATGTGTGGAGTGTATTAATGTATGGTTGTGAGGCATGGACATTGAGTAATAGAATTAAGAAATGATTGGAAGTTTTTGAGATGTTGATGTGGAGAAAAATGGAAAAAATCAGATGGATGAGTAAAGTAACAAATAAAGAAGTTTTGAAAAGAGTGAATGAGAAAAGAAGATTTATTGAGAATATCAGAGAGAGAAGGAGAACTGGATTGGACATATATTGAGAAGAGATTATAGTTTAATGAAAGATGTTTTGGAGGGAATGGTGAGTGGAAATAAAAAGAAAGGATGGAAGAGATTGACACTATTGGGTGATATAAGAGATGGGAAGACTTATGTGGAATTGAAGAAATGGGCAAGGAAGAGAATGGAAGAATGGATGAATTGATATTATGACTACTCTCTGGATCTGTCTATTGGACAGAATACTATTGATTGATTGAAGTATTCTATGTGATCTATGAAAAACAGATTTTATAACCCTTTTGAATTGTTTATAAAATAGCTATTACTAACATTGCCCTTGCTAAAAAAAATAGTTAAATATTTATATTATTTGGAAATTCATAAAAATTTTGAGTGCCTGAAGTACCAAACCTGAAAATGAAGCCTGGATTTGAAGCTCTAGAGTCAGCCTCACTTTCACCACACCAAACCATGTAGGAATAATGCCTTATTCAAAAACATTTTGAAATTATATAAAAATAAAAGATTAAAAATAAACTTAAGTACTAGATTTTTGACACTACATTTACTTTCCTACTAAAAATAAAAAATCCTAATTTGCTTTCTGTAGTTGCTTGGAAAATCAAAAAAAAAATCTAACTAGGATTTGAAATCTAGTAAAATAATATTATTAAATAATAATGTAATCATTATATGAAAATAAGTTTCTTATTTTAAAAGTATTCATTTTTAACTAGTAATTACTTTCTAATGATTGGAAATTAAAAATAGTAAAAGAAGTTGATTTTAAAATATAGAATGAAAGAATTGTGGTGTAGTAGTTTGTCATCTATTTGCCATTCCCAGATATGTGTGGGATTCAAGGTTGGAGAAGATAAACCTTAAATCTCTTCATATTCAAGCAGACTTAACATTTCCTTTTTCAAATAATTCTATATCTAATCCTGCTAACTCTCCCACATTAATCAATAAATGAGTATCTTAAAAGAGTGTAAAGGTACCAGGTGGGTATTAATTGGAAAATCAGAAAAAATACATTTACAATATGATGTAGTGTTCACTACTGGTATTAGAACTATCATATTTCTAAAAATAATGAACATATAGTTCATTAGATTTCTGTGATTTAGAGTAGTAAATGGCAGACTCTATAGCTTAAGGTTTATGGATTATGGTTCAGCTTTGTTATTTTTAGTGCTTGAATAACTTAGAATTTTTTAGCCAATAAACGTATTCAATTATTTTGATCTTTTATCTTACATAGTTAATTTTTATTTATATGAATCCAAATATTATTCTGGATATTATTTTTTATAAACAATTCAAAAATGAATTAAGATTTGTAGGTACTGAATTCATTAACTACCATATATAAAATAAAATAAAAACTTCATTAAACATTGCATTATATTATTTTTCAAACATCATTAGTTTAAAGCCTATAAACATCACATGATCACCCTTTCTTATATGCTTGCTTATAACTGTTATTAAAACAGACAAAAACTCTCCATACGCACTGAGTGGCAATACGTATGGAGAGTTTTTGTCTGTTTTAATAATCATTAATTTATATTTTTAAAATTTTAGTATTTTATAATGAATCTTTAAGTACTCTATGTTTTACTTATTATTATAGAGACTTGGCAGTAAATTCATAGCTTTTCCTCAGACAAAATTAACAAAAATAAATACATCGTTGCAAAATGAAAGAGGAATTATTTACTTCATTCACTTTCCCAAAAAACATCTTATTATTAATAACAATATTAGTTACATAAAGTGTACCCGATTTTACAAAATTTGTAAACATCTATTTTTATCTAGATTTAATTAAACATTTATTGTTGTTGTTAGATGCTATATTTGTTGATATTGCTCCCGCAATTTTAATATAATTGTTTTCAGATGATGCATCAATTATTTAAGTTTTCATGATTTCAAAAGTACGAATTACTGTGATGTTTAATTAATTATATCAGTATTACAGCAGAATGATATTAACTGTCTCTTGATAAGTACTAATCTGATGATTTATTTATTAAAGCAATTTAATAGTTATATCCAATAAGTATCGGACATTTTGTCAGTGATTATAAATAATTCACTAAACTATTATAACAAAACACACACACATATATATATATTATTAATTTGTAATAACAAGTTATTTATTTATCAAGCACTGTTTATTTGTAGCAATCATGTGCTGTCTGAATTTATAGCGTTTTGAGTAAACTCTCATTTTTCTAAACCCAAGATAAAGTCTTTTGAAGAGATAAGATGAATCAAGTTATATTTTTTATCTAACCCTATACGTATAGGCAAATCTTAATTACTTAAAAATGAGTGTGGAGATTTTCATTAATTCACAATATATTAATAAATGATGTTTGTGAAATTTTTACAATATATTGCATGTCAGTATTGTATGTAATATTAAATATATAAAACACATTATTATTTATCAAGTGCTGTGTTTATGTATAACAGTCAATAGAAAGTCACCTCTACACATGCATTATCTGTATTTATAACATTTTGAGAAAACACTTACACAAGATAAAGGGTTTTAGAAGATTATAACTAAACCAATCCCAAGTCCCATTCCCACATTATGCTAATCTTATGTAAATTTTTTAGTTGAAAATATTGTAATCTTTTTAGTGCATAACTTTGATATCACAGAGAGTTGAAGAGTATACTTTATCATAAACACTTCTTGAAAGCTATTCCTATAATCAAAATATTTTTTTTCATTTATTTTTTTTATTGCAACTTTAACCAAATGTAAGTCTGGAGAAATTTCTTGACTTCTATATCTTCTATTGGTGAAGATCTTTTTTTAAACAGAGGAAAAATGATGACTTCTGTAAAGTGGAGCAATGTTTTTTTTTAGTTACAATTGTCATCATCATCTGTATATTCATATATATTTTAAAAAAACCATCATATTGCTTTATTTTCACTCTGCATTAGAGCCATATACTATAATCTTGAGCAATCAATGGATTCTAGATGATATGCTGCTACAAAATTCCCATCTTCATACTAATTTCTGCCTTTTGATTTTGTCATAGAGAATTCATAGTTGTATAACATCTGATGTTAACCGACCACTTAAAATTACAATAAATGTCTCTAAAACAGAGTGAATTCAACTAACTTTGGAGGCTTGTGATCAAGCATATGACTAATTATGTAATATTGTTGTTACTCTAGTAATAAATAACTTTTTTATGAAATACCTTCCAAGTATTCTCTATTTTTGGTTATGCATGTGATATTTTTAACATACATGAGATCATTACTGTTCTACCAATCTTAAATTCATATTTACATTTTTTCAGGCTTTCATCATGATATTAGTCTTTCTGGATTAAACTTATTTTAAATATAATATTATTAATGATATCTATTTATCCAACCTTATATTTTTTTAAGGAACATTTTGTGTGATCATTGTTTAGATTATTTTGCAAATCTGCTCTATATTTCACTTAGAAAAACTAAAATGTAAACTGTATAAATTTAAAGTCTTTATTGAAACATTACCAAATTTTTCTTAAGTATTGATAATACCCTGAAAAATTAAATATTATAAATAAGTAGTAACTTATTATGAGGTAATCATGGATACATGAATTACTGGCAACATTTCTGGATTAATAGCTCGAAACCTTGATGTGATCCAGTTAAATGTAATATTGAAATGATATTATATATTCTATTTTAAATTGTATGAAATCTACCAGGGAGGTTATGGTTTCTGATAACATTTTCCATCATTATGAATATATTTATTTAATATGAGTTAAATCAGGAAGAAACCTGAGTTTCTACACATATCTAATTATATTTAATCTTTTCTCATGTAAGTAGCAACAAATTTAACAAAGTATATTAAACAACTTTCTATATAATATTTTAAATACAAATATATTTTATGCCACTGGAATCAAGATGTAATATAAAGGATTTGAACACAGACTTTCAAGATCTTTCAGCCATCCATTCTATCTCATACAACTGATACACATCACCACACATGTGAAAAAGATAAATGATCATTAATATAGGTATTTTGTCTAGAACCAGCACTCATCAGTTGGTCCAGATCAGCATCTCCCACACACACACACACACACATATATATATATATATATATATAATCAGTGCTCAATTTATATTAAGATAGAAAATTTTTTTCACTTTAATGGACAGACTTCAATCTATTCCATTCTCCAACTCTGCTGCCATCCATACCATTAAAAGTCTGATGATAGAATGCCCAAATTGCTTGTTAATCCCAATATTATTGTCATGCCAGGTTGATCTTAAGTTACTCTGATCCCTCATGTATAGGAACATGTCTATTTAAATATGCAGAAAATGGATGGACAGGATACAGGCTGAATTTGCAATATTTTAAATACAAGTATATTTAATATGGCATATACAAATATATTTTGTTTGGATTTGGGCATTCCATCTTCCAGCATCCTCTCAGATCTAAAGCTCATCACTGATAAAAGCCACAAATTAGAAACTAGTCTGGAAATATTAGATGAGATGGGGATTTTATGTTCAAACCCTTCTGCATCCATTGCTTACTAAGACTTGCACTGGATGTCACTAAAGTATGGAGACTTTGCTAGTACTAATAACATGTGTAAGCATAAAAAATAATGATCAATCATGTGATGTTTTGGTGGTTTAATATATTTTTTCACTGCTTCTTTAACAAGAGACTTTTGCTTTAACACTATACAATAGTAATTTATTTTAAAATTATATGCAGAATAAATTTTATATATATGATAAAATGAAGATAAATAAAAGTTCTCTTATATGCAGAATAAATTTTATATATATGATAAAATGAAGATAAATAAAAGTTAAGTTCTTTTTAACTCTATTTATTAATAAAGTAAGTTATTATTAAAAATTTTAATTAAATTAATAGTTCTTACTTCTCTCATTTTTTTACCTTTTCTTTTACCTTGTCTTTAGACAGCTAAGATAGTACAGGGCATCATCATCATGAGATTTTCATCCCCACAGCCATCTCTGTGCATTAATAGTGACAAGGGATGGTGTGTTTGCAGCATCACACTCACATTCTTTAATTACACACAACAATTCTGTTTCCAATCAGTTCTGTTTTTTATTCTTTTCTAACTTCTCATTTTTCTTCTTCTAAAAACTCATTATGAGTGTTTACAAATAATATTATATATATATATCAAAACTACCTCATATATGAGTGTTTACATATATATATATATATATATATATATATCAAAACTACCCCAAATCTAAAATTAAACCAGACCAGCATAAAAATAATATTAAAACACAACCTAAGGTTTCACTGCTACAAGCAGACTTCTCAAGTGTAAAGAACTACAAAAAAACCACACATTATATATACTATTAAAAACTACCCACAAATCCCTTCACTTCCCATCCACCCTTAATATTAAAAGAACTCTTAAATAAGTTAATTGCTTCAGAATAATAAATTTTCAATAATAAAGACTCTTTAATTCTTCTTTTGATTTCATTTCTCTCAAAGAAGACAACCTTAGCTTCATCAAAATCAATAGTGTGGCCTGTATCTTTTTCATGGACATACAAAGCAGAACTAAGATATCTATTTTTAACTCTACTTTTATGAACCTTTATTCTTTCATTTAAACTCAAACTACTCTGACCTATGTAAACCTTCTTACAAAATAAACAAGGAATAAAATATACCACACCAGGAATAGTCTTTCTATCAAAAACTTCTTTTGTATTATTTAATAAATTATTCAATGTAACACCCCTTTTCCAAGCAATTTTTTTATTTCCAAACAATTTACTATTTCTACACACAATTTTATAAGAAGACAATTTAAATGGCAAAGAAATAAAATCATATTTTTCTTTAATCTTTACAGTATTTTATTTAATAGTAATATTTGTAAGGATGTAAAGGTTAAAGAAAAATATGATTTTATTTCTTTGCCATTTAAATTGTCTTCTTATAAAATTGTGTGTAGAAATAGTAAATTGTTTGGAAATAAGAAAATTGCTTGGAAAAGGGGTGTTACATTGAATAATTTATTAAATAATACAAAAGAAGTTTTTGATAGAAAGACTATTCCTGGTGTGGTATATTTTATTCCTTGTTTATTTTGTAAGAAGGTTTACATAGGTCAGAGTAGTTTGAGTTTAAATGAAAGAATAAAGGTTCATAAAAGTAGAGTTAAAAATAGATATCTTAGTTCTGCTTTGTATGTCCATGAAAAAGATACAGGCCACACTATTGATTTTGATGAAGCTAAGGTTGTCTTCTTTGAGAGAAATGAAATCAAAAGAAAAATTAAAGAGTCTTTATTATTGAAAATTTATTATTCTGAAGCAATTAACTTATTTAAGAGTTCTTTTAATATTAAGGGTGGATGGGAAGTGAATGGATTTGTGGGTAGTTTTTAATAGTATATATAATGTGTGGTTTTTTTGTAGTTCTTTACACTTGAGAAGTCTGCTTGTAGCAGTGAAACCTTAGGTTGTGTTTTAATATTATTTTTATGCTGGTCTGGTTTAATTTTAGATTTGGGGTAGTTTTGATTTTATATTGACTAGTTTAGCTTTATGCTTGTAATGTTTATATATATATATATATAATCACTGTTATATATAGAGCTTGCAAATAAGCTCTTAACAAGCCTTGCAGAATATCCCCAACCCTAGACCTGTTTCTGCTACTGGCTTCCTCAGGATGTTCAAGCATTAGATCTCACTGAGGAATCCAGTACCAGTCTGGACTTGAGTATATTCTGCAAATGCTTGAATATCCTAGCACCTCACTAAGGAAGCCAGTAGCAGAAACTAGTCTGGGGTTGGGGATATTCTGCAAAGCTTGTTAAGAGCTTATTTGCAAGCTCTATATATAACATTTGTAATATAAACTTGTTAAATTAGGTCATGTGATGTATGACTTGATTTTTTTGTAATATAATTACTGAAACCTAATCATGAATTTTAAAATATTACTGTGATAATTTACAAGCCAGATTCATAAAGAGTCATCTAAATGAATTTGCAAAAAAATGCCTCTTTTTTATACCAATACCAATTTATTGGGCAGATAAAAAATAGTCTGGAAATGAGATAAAAATAATTATTAGATCATTTTTAATCTGACAAATAGATTGGAAGATATAGTAAAGTGGCATTATTTGCAAGTTCATATAAATGACCTTTTTGGGAAGGAGAATTATCATACTAGAATTTCAAATATGGTTATTCAGATATCAGAATTATGTATTTGGCATAATGTTTATTTGTAGGCTTGTTAAAATTATTATAAATAATTACTACATACTTCTAATTATTATTTATTGTTCACTCTACCTTTTTAGTATATTAAAGTCAACGTTTTAATGTTTCTGATTTTTGTTGTTTTCATAACATTTATATTTTGTGTTTCAAGAATAATTTTTATTTATCTAAGAGAGTTATAAAAGATTTTTACAAAGTTGGATTGTAATGGTTACCTGGGCAGTCCATCATTGCAAGCAAATATATGTAAAAATTGTTTTAAGTTCAAGCTGATGTTGCATGAGTTCTTGAGACTCTGAATTGCTGTCTTCTGATGTGGAATTCAGGCTTACATTTTAACATATGGTTGAGTTTATAGGGTAACCCAAAATCAATACTGCTGCTACTGTCCTTGTACATATTTTTTTGTAAATGAGTTTTCCCAGTGATTTTAAAACAGTAATTGATGGCAACAGGAGTTATCCGTAAGCACATATAAAGTTAAGAGTTTGAGTTAGTTTGGAATGCATATTCCAGCATTTACAGTTGTGATTACAACTGCAATTATACATGTCAGTATTGGTCTTTATTATTGGATGTCTTTAAATGGGACTGATTGATGGATAAATATTCACTAAAGCAATATTTGATGGGAGTTGTATCCAAGTTAAGAGCTAGTTCATGATGACTGGTTTCCTGTTTGTTAATCAGTGAAATTGGTTGCAGTTTAGGTGATAGCAAGTTAGTACACTGAATGAATTGATGGTTCAAGGAGTCAATGGTAAATAGGTGAATGATGCCAGAATTTTCAGCATTATATTGCAATGGAGAGAGGCAATTGTGAGCCTTTTATAAATTGGATGACTGCCTTATAAGTGACCAGATGGCTTCAAAAATGTCTGGAGGTGCTATATTTGAGTCTCATATTTTTAATCAATATAGATTATTTAGAAAAGTGCAAGATATGTCTGGTATTATTGCCAAGGGCGAATGTGCAACTGGTGCCTCAGAAGGCAAATAGGATGAAAGTGGTTGCATGCTCTATCCAGAATAAAATAAACTTTTATATTTATTATAAAGGTACCTTAAATTTTATATTACACTGGTTTATTAATTGGGTTTTATGGAACCATGGGATTGTGTGTAACCTTATCAAGAATTCTGCAAATCAAAGTCAAAATTTGAAAACATTTTCAAGAAAAAAACTTAAAAATCTAAAAATTCATTTTTTTTCACTTTTATAAATACTTATTATTATTTATTAAAAATATATTTATATATAATATTTAATAAAGTTCCATTTATAAGTATATATTCCAGCCATTCTCAATCAAATGTAAATAATAAAATTTGATCATTAAAAAATGGCTGATTTTCAAAACAGGCGAGTTCTCCATTTTAACTCAATTTAATTGTTTCCCATAGAAGAGTTTTATAATCTAAAGTGATCATTTTGTTTTTCTGTAATAAAATTATGTATTAGTAAAAAAAATATTTAACACAGATTTGGAATCATTGTGCATCCAGACTAGAATCTACATCTAAAGTCAGCACCTGTCTAGTGATCATACACTAATAGTCAGGGATTTACAAATTAAAGCAGTCAAAACTCAAGTATTGCCACTCAATGCAAACCAGAGATGTTTATTGGATTAACAAATAGTGAGTTCAGAAATTATATAGTTTGGTCTATATATTTATTTATTCAGAAATAATTCAACCCAAGATAAATTATTTCTGACTCTTGTTTATTTGATCTACATTTAAATTAACTTTATAATATTAGTATAATACTTTTATAATGAAATTTTGTCTGCCTTTAACTATTTAGTTTCGCAATGATAATTAAAAATTGGAAAAAATAAAATGAAGAGATCAATCAACAAATAAGAAATGTCATTGACAAATAATCACCACAAATCCTTTATCATCTTAAGATTTACTTTCTAGCAAGAAAAAGCAAAAATATCTATATAACATTTAGTTTTATTTGGATAGAAAATAAAGATGAGTTAAATAAGTTATGTGTTGAATGTAAAAAAGTTATTAATGATAATAGCTTAAATCCTGTGAAATTAAAAAGACATGTAGAGTTTAATCATCTACTTTCAATGTAAATTTGAAGATCTGAAAAACAAAAGAAATACGTTTTATAAGTATATATATATATATTCTGATAGTAAAACATTTATTAAGGCTTTTTTTGAGTTAGTTATAAAATTGATAAAATAATAAGCCATATACAGTTCCTGAAGGGTTAAAACTTTCTACTAGAAATATAATATCTTGCAAATATGGTAAAAAATACTACAAAGAAATTGATAAAATACTACTCCCTGAGACCACAATCATGAGACTATTAAGAAACTGTTACTATTCTACGAAGATAAATTAATATCACAATTAATGACTTTGTCCTTCATTATGTCCAATGGGATGAATATACAGATATCACTGGTTGACTGTTTTGGAAAGTATTGTTCTGTTATGTTTTTAATTCTGCAACCCAATGTGATTGCAAATGTCTTGAAATATTCAAGCTTCTTAATAATTTTATGAGTGAACTTAAAATAATATAGGGCTTATATTTATATATTTGTATAAATGAAGCAAAATCAAGTTGCCATAACACTAATAATTACAAGATTTCTTCAAATTAAATTTTCTAATTTTTGTCTTTATCACTTTACATTCATTATGAAAGAAATTCCAAAACATTATAGGAAGTTATGAATGACAAAAATAATAAACTTCATCAAATTAAAAATATTAATTACAAAATTATTTACTTTATTATGCAATGAATTATGTAGCAGCCATAATATGTTGCTTTTACATTAAGAAGTTTGTATATAGGGGTTTGAACTCAGACTTTCACATGACCTTCAACCATCCATGCTATCTCATACTGCTGATACATATATAGCTTTATTTGTATATATGTGTGGGGATGACAATCTGGACCAACTGAGTGCTGGTTTAGCACAAAATACTCATATTGGTGATTATTTATCTTTTTGACATGTGTGTGATCAAGTGTATCAGTGGCATGGATTATTGGGAGTCATGTGAAAGTCTGAGTTCAACCCCCCTATATATTGCATAAAGTACAGGTATGAAAAAGCCTGCACTGTAGGAAAATTCATATTAAGAAGTTTGATAATTATTGTGAAGAAAAATCACAACTGACTTTTTTGAAGTACTATTTTTTTTAATGAACATAAACATGTTTATGCTCTAAAATTAGATAATAAAATGCTTGCAATCGATTGCCTATTTAGCAGATAGATTTCCAGTTTCAAACAAAGATAATACATCTCTTCTGGGGTTTAAAGTGCAAGTTATTAAAATCAATGAAAAAAATAATACATTCCTTTTAAAATGAGACACATGATTGTTATATATATATATATAGTCTAAAGTGTTTTGCAATACTACATGGTTCCTAACAAAGATTGAATTAAATTTCGATAACAATGTTAAAATTAGAACACATTTCCCAATTGAAAAAACAGTAAGAGAAATGTTTCATTTTATGATTGGATTAAAAATCTACTTCAAAAATGATTTAGATCATTTTCTAATGAATAAAAAGCAATTATTTGACATCACAACAGATTCGATATTAGAAATGAAATACCAGTAAGAAAAACTTTTTGATTCTTAGTTAAAAATCCACACAGAACATCCCATCATCTTTAACAAAACAGTAAAAATCCTAATGCTTTTCACAACAATTTATTTTTGCAAACATAAAACAATATACAGAAATAGAGTTGATGCCAAACGTGAAAAGTTCTTGCAGATAACCTCAATGAAGTCTGATTTCAATATTTTATTTCCAAGCATGCATGCATACTCCTAACATTAAACTCACTTGCCTAGCAATCATTAATAACCTAATAAATAATCATATTTAGCTTGTATTAAAATTGTTTGATAAAAGGAAAATATAATGAAATCATAATTTTCTTTTCATTTTCTGTACAATGGCATAACACTGATATCTTTTCAAGGATTTTTAACATTTTTTTGCCGAGAATGGTAAGCATTCTGAAAAAGCAAAAGGTATGTATAATCTTGAAGATTTTTTCAATGTTTGAAAATCACTAATATATTACGTCATTGCATTATTTAACTATATTTTTATTATATAGAGAGAGTTTAAAAATGAAATGATTATAATACTAAGTTTACAAAAAGTTTACTTTCTTTCAAAAGATTTATAAAAGTTTCAAGTGTAAATTGATTACAAAATCACTAGAGTGAAAATATCAGGAAGCGTTTTGATACAACGTAGGCAGTGATTTTAAAACGCAACTGATAAACTTTTTTCCAACAATCGATTACTGAAAGTATATCCATGTCAGTAACACAGTTAAAAGAAATTCCTATCAACTTAAACTTTTAACTCGGTATTTTGATCTTGTATATAATTCTAATACATATATATATTCTTTTCCTGAAGGCATGTTAGAGTAAGTAAGCGATTATTCCACCAATTAATCATTTGTAAAAGTTTTGTCTTGTTTATAGGGCCTTAACAAAATTTATTTTTTATTGCAATATTTTGATTAGCGATAACAATGTGTGGATAGTCTATCCCTATTTAAACTATATGTATTTAGATTTTTAAATACGATAATTATTAATGATTAATAACAAATACTAATTAATATAAATAATAAAACATATATTGCATTTTTATTTGTAAAACCATAGTGCTTATTTTATAATTTATAATCTATTATTAATTAATTAAGAACTTAAAATTGAATTGGATTCTTAGTCAAGGTGCTGGAAAAGATGAGAATAATAGATGGATTTGAGATTTTAAATTGAATTGCAAAAAATTCTAAGAAACAGAAAAAGATCGCATATGAAATGAATAGACAGTTCAATCAAGCTTAGATAGATAATCAGATATCAAATAGATAGATAGATAGATAGATAATCAGATATCAAATAGATAGATAGATAGATAGATAGATAGATAGATAGATAGATAGATAGATAGATAGATAGATAGATAGATAGATAGATAGATAGATAGATAGATAGATAGATAGATGGATGGATGGATGGATGGATGGATGGATGGATGGATGGATGGATGGATGGATGGATGGATGGATGGATGGATGGATGGATGGATAGATAGATAGATAGATAGATAGATAGATAGATAGATAGATAGATAGATAGATAGATAGATAGATAGATAGATAGATAGACAAAGATAGATAGTAGATAGGCAGGCAGAAAAATAAGTAGCTAGACAAACAGATAGGTAGATAAATGGCCAGGCAGGTAGAAAGTTCATTGGAATAATGTAGAGAAGATATGAATTGCAAAATGGATTATACTTGGAGGGATCTTATTTTATCCTTTAATAAATAAATAGTAGTTGAAAATGATTAATATTCTTAATATTTTTTAATATCGGCCAGTTAATAAAGCTATTCGGTTTTGCTGCATTCCCATCATTGAAATAGAAATTAAGATAAAACTCAATTTAGTATTCTTTCTATATTTAATTGTACCATAAGTATAAAATTTATAAAAAACCACAAAGTTATCTGGAAAAAATGCTGTTCAGGTTTTAAATCTATATGAGTTCCATTGTATAAATTATCACCACCCATGTGATGAATCTACCATCCCTTATAGAGAAACATTAGACAAACTAGAGATAAAAGTACAAAAAATATAAAGAAATAAAAATTCAAAAATTAAATAAAAATAGAATAATCCTAATAGTGAAGTGTATGAGAGTGAGGGAGAAAAAATATAGTCTAATATTCATTGATTACTTGTTCTTGCATAGATGGCTCTGAAGTAGAAAAATATTAATGGACTACTACTATCAACTTTAGTTTATAGTTGTAAGAATTTAATTGAGAATGATATATAAGGAAATAAAATTGAACTGAATTAAATATTAATAAGTATTCAGATATCTTTAGTAACGAGTGGAATATAACATAATTTAAATAATCAAATGAATGATCAGGAAAATATCATCATCATTAGAAGCCAATTCCAAAAAAAATAAATAAAAGTAGAAATATTTAACAAAGTTGAGTTTTGTTGTGGCTATACAAACCTATTAGTAAACAATTTATATATCACAAATTAATTCTTTAACTTGTTTATTCAATAACTTACTATCTGCCTTTTAACTTTTCTGCAGCAATCATTTAAATGAGATCTATATAATCTACACAAGAAATAGATTTACGTGCATTAATTTTTGACAAAACCTTCATTGGAATTGTGTACATGTTCAATATATATATGATAAACAAAACAAGTTATAAATTTTGTAACTTGCTCATAGCTTGCATTTTATGATCACTAGATGGAGCTTTACCAATAGCTCACTAACAAGCTTAATTTACATAAATGCTGAGAGAGATAGAATTCAATATCTATTTCATTGTCTCCAACCTTTAAACCATGGTTTCAAGCTAGTTGGCTCATGTCAGTAAAGGGTAGGAAGACCAGAAACTAGGTTGGAGACAATGAAAGAGATATTGAATTCTATCTCTCTCAGCATTTATGTAAACTAAGCTTGTTAGTGAGCTATTGGTAAAGCTCCATCTAGTGATATATATATAAAATAAAAGAAGAATATTAAAAAACAAATATAATGCATTCTAAAAGCATCACAGCATAATTAAAAGATTAATATATGGTGATCTGATCTTTATACTTGACCAGTTCAAAATAATACTGGATAAAATACCCTTTTTGACACACAGAAAACTATATACAATGGAATTATTTTAATAAGTTATGATATCTTTGAAGTATTTTTTCTTGGAGAAAAAGGATTTTAGAAAGGTTTAGCTAATAACATAAAAAAATAAAATAGATCACAAAAGAAGTAACAGTTTATAAATCAACACAGTGCACATATGTTTTATATAATATTAAAATTGCAATTTCAAAGATTAAAGTAAAAGCTCATGAATTAATTTCTATCTGAAAATAGTAAAGATAGTTAGATCAAGTGAAGGAAACTGTTATACTGGAACCTGATTTTTAAGCTTGATCACATGATCTGCTAAACCACAGATTATATGATTATTTATTTACATAATTTTAAACACTCATTGTACATGAAGATTAAAATAAATCCAATAACATTCATAATAATAATGAATAAATAAAATAAGCAAATTCATTTAAATTCATTAGAAGAAATAGTTTTAATGTTGCAATGGATGAGATTTACGTAAAAGGTATGCAGAATAGAGATAAAAGTGTGGCATATGTATTGTAAAAAACTAAAATAAGCTAGCATCCATTAAAGTAATTATAGAGGTTTATATTGACTTAAAAATAGATATGTTAGTAAACAATGCTCAGTTCAAGTGGCAGTGATGATGCCTACATAAGAAATAGCTTAGATTACTAATGTCAAAAATTGCAAATGTAAGAAGATAAAAAGCACTTTATAAAATAACGCAGTTATTAGTAATGGATATATAATTACATTAGTAGATTTGTATAATGAACTTATTCAAGTATTTACTATCCATAGGTAGCATGATATTGCTAGTCATGATAGATTTAACATAAGCCTAAATCATTACTTAATAGTGATATATATTGTTGGATTAAATGAATCTTTTTAATAATGGATGCATTTGTAAGTTTTTATATTGAGTCATTAGATTATGAAAACTTGTGGTAAATACTTTGTTTTGAGTATATTTAATAGTACTTTACTTGAAGACTTAATTGTATTTATCATATGATGATAAACTTGTGTATCATTTCTGTTAATTAGATACCTCACCATATTTTTTATTGATAGTTTAGTTATTCTATTACAAGTTTTTTTTTTTTCTGAATCTTTAGCTTTTTATCCAGACGCTCTTAAAAGTGAGAGAGAAATAAATTGCATCGTGTATATTCTTCCAAAGATAACTATTATCAGCTCTTTACCAACCTGGGATCACTGCAAGAAAATTCTCCCATCCTAAAAGACTTTAAAGCTGAACAGGAAATTATCTAAAATTTAAGTAATCTAACGCAATATTATCATTTCCATAAAAAATGTATTTTTACTG
The DNA here is from genome assembly GCA_028023455.1 of Epiperipatus broadwayi. Classification (NCBI taxonomy): domain Eukaryota; kingdom Metazoa; phylum Onychophora; class Udeonychophora; order Euonychophora; family Peripatidae; genus Epiperipatus; species Epiperipatus broadwayi. The sequence goes on from JAQFVV010000113.1 coordinate 2,316,973, forward strand.
ATGTACAAAAATAAAATAATAAAAAAACTAAAGAAATGGGAATTGGCCGATAGTATAAGAAGCAAATAAGATATATATTTAATATAAATTTACCAAAAATATATATTTCTTATTTTGTTTAATAACTTATTTTTATCTTTTCTTTTAAGAAAATAGCTTTTAAGAATAACCTTTGTATTATTTTAAATATCTTACTTTGTCCTTGAGCAAATAAAATATTTTTTCCCGGTTTAAGATTAAAATATATCTTCTAGAAAAGGCAATTCTTCAATAGGTTTTTAATCTTGATTAGATCAAAATGTAATTGATTTTTTTTTTATGAATAGAGATTATAGTTAACCCTTTTTTGATAATATTCCTGCTAATAAGTTTTGATAAAATATTCCTATACAGCCAGATATGTTGTCCTACAGATTAATCTAATAATATGATTCTTAATTAATATTTTAAAATGAAACTACGAGATGAAAATTCAAATGGCAATAACGTTTATTCATTTGTACGAAGGATTAAATAAATTAAAACTAAAATCACGTGTCAAATTTACTCCAAATATTCCGTATATATATATAATTATTTCATGCTGTTTTTTTTACAAGATGATTTTAGACATATATGTTCATTAGTAGTTGTAATTAAATTAATTCAGCAATGTAGAATTATTTAAATATATTTAATTAATTTTCTTACCATATTCATATATATATAGAAAAGTAATATATATATATATATTAACAAAGATATTATACGCAGATAAGAAAATAAGAAAAACAAACGAAACATTTTAAGAGAAAATACGATGATACTAACAAATAAATATATGATTAGAATTATAAATGAAATTAATTTTATTTATTGAGTAAAGATCCAATTAGAAATAATAATAATAATAATAAAAAGATATGCATACATCCCAGAAATAATATAGATTCAAATAACAATTTGTAGTGATGACAACTGAAATTGACTTTTAAGAAAATAAGAAAGATTACATTTAAAAAAAGGCCATTGATAAAGCAAAAAAAAAAAAAGATCTAATTATCAAAATGTTTGGAAAAATAAATTTATAAATAATAAGTGAGATAATGTAATAAAGTAAGATGTACAACTAGTGTTTTCCTAAAGGTGTAGGATGATGGTGTTCTAGTTGTACTTTTATACTGGACTATTTTCATCATCTAATATGCGTATTGAATGTCTTTAGAAAAATTTAACTTTCTTTAAATATTCTGAATACATTCAACTGTTATTAATAGCACATCAAACAGGTTAGTATATGCACAACGTTTCGAGAGATATTATTTTCCAATCTTCTTCAGGTATTGCTGACCTAACTAGTATCATAGGATTTGAATCTGGATCCTTCTAGTACTGTCACTGGTCAGGTCGGCAACACCTGAAGAAGATTGGAGAATAATACCTCTCGAAACATTGTGCATATACTAACCTGTTTGATGTGCTATTAATAAAAGTTGAATGTATTTGGAATATTTAAAGAAAATTAAATTTTTCTAAAGACATTCAATACACATATTAGATGATGGAAATAGTCCAATATAAAAATACAAAAATGTATATCTATTGTCAGTATTAGAAAGAAAAGTCACCACACATACCAATACTGCCACAGAATAGAATAAAATGTTTTAGCAGTGAAAAAAAAAAAGCGATGAAAGTACAAATAGAATTTTAATATGGAACTGAAATATGAATCATTAAAATAGATGAATGATTACTAAAGAAATATAAATAGATTTACAAATAGGTGCTTATTTAGTTTAAAGCAGAAAAAAATAATTTGAATAAGACAAGTAATAAACATAGAACAGTCATTTGAACAAATAATATTCATTTATGGTTAATTTAAAATAATGTGCTGTAAGAATGAAAAAAATCTATAATTAATTTGTATGATTTCATCAGTGTTGAATGAAAACAATATCTATTGACAAAGATTGTTTGTTTAGAAATGAAAAAATATATAAACAAGCTAAGGATTAGCAATTAATTAAAGTGAGTAATATTGGCACTTAAGGATTAGTCCGGACACCAATATTCATTTTAAAGAACTTAAAAGTTTAGATGCTTAACTCATTTAAATTTAATAGTTATATTAATAAAATTATTTCTTTTATTATTCCTTATGGAGCCCTTTGTTTATTTTCAGTAATAAATCGATTTGCTTAGCTTAAATTATATCAAGGGAAGGATTTAAATTTCCCAGAATCACGTGATAGATGACAATATTATTATCCTTTTTATTTTTATGACTGATATTATTATTGTTGTTTTCAGTCTTAGTTGTTATTTTTTTGTCAGCATGACCTTTTAATCAATTTATTATGATAAGTTCTACATACTTATTGATGAAACTCAAAAGGAAAAATTGACATTTAAATGATCTCTTTCAGCATGAGTCTACATACACTTTAGAAAATAATCTTTAGTAGAAGAGAGTATTCATTATAAAGCATTCAATCTGTAAAGCGCATGTGCAGTGGGGTAAGCTACAGTTTTGATTAATAATCATTATTATAAGTTTTAATATGGGTATCTAAACTTTTAAGTTCTTTAAAACGAACATAATGTTTTCATTTTATTCTTAAAAACAAATATTATACGGTGCCAAATATGATTTTTATTTTAAATATCTTCAGGTATCCTTTTGATTCACTGGAAATTTTATAATATTTCATCTGAACATTAATAAACCATAATAACACAAAAGACTGGAAAAATCAGCAGTTTTCTTTAAATATACATAATCTGGAATATTTGGTCTAACAAATTAGTATAGTAAAAATGTTAAAAAAAAATTAGTTTTTTTTTTCCAAACAATTCCAATGAGGAAAGTAATTGTATGAACTGTTTAAATATAAGATTTAGTATTTAAAATGTAGGTTTCTATATATAAGAATCAAATTTAAAGTTTGAAAAGACAAAAAGTTGAATGCATTTAGAAAAGTTGGGAAATACAGCTAAATATTTAACATAGAAATATAAAAGTAGTAAAAAGTAGCTAAAAATATATATAATAAAATTTTAAAAATATGACATTTATTTAAAGTAATGAAATCCATGTATAGGATTGTATTAATGATAAAGAAAAACATTCCAGAAAGTTAGAATAAATAAAACCAACAATTGTGGTAATAGGGGTACTGATAATTTTGGATTTTTATTAAAGAGAGGAGCAGGAAGTAGAAGATTTAAAAAAAATGACATATGGCAATTTTTATCTAATAAATACAATACTACTGCAATGTTAATTAAATACATTAAAGATTATATTAAGATATTTTCATAAAGAAAATGTAAATATAAATAATATGACAAGTGCTATATATATAATAATTAAAGATATTAAACATTATTTTAAGATGTTTTTACAAAAAAAAATATAAAGATATAAGTTGTATATTTTTCATTAACACAGTGATAATAATGTTAACAAAGATAATATTAATAAAACTGTTAGCAGAAGTGTTTGTTTAATTAAATTTAAGCAATTGTATGCTTATATTAATTAAAGACAATCTGATTTATCATATTTTCTTTCCCTCTTTTTTTCCAAAGAGTAAGCTTGTGGTTTAAGACCTGTAGAGGTCCCTACTATCACATTTTTATATGCATGGGCTTGAGGCTACAGCCTTAACGAATATTACTTACGTAATCAATGTGCGTAATCACTGTGCGTTTAAATAAATTTATAATTATATTTATAAAGTAAATACACAATTATGTGGTACATACATACTCATAAACATACACTTTATTAATAACAACTTAATTTTTTCTTAGGAAAACAGAAGCTGAAGAAAACTTGTTCAATTATATAAACTTAATCATAAAATAAATAAATAATAAAATAGTTTATTTTTTATAAACATTAATAAATTTAATTTTAACTCTACCTTTTTTCCTGCTTATTTCTTTGTAACTCAATATATAGTGAAAGTCCACTATACATTCATATTAGTGCTGTGAAAAGGACCGGCATGATCGAAAGCAGTATAAATCCTTAAAGGGCCATAAATTCATAATTTTTCTGGCATTCACTCTATATTGATCTATTTAAATTTTGTTAAATTTGATTTATGTTAAATTATCTTCATATTTTTATTATTATTTAGTTAACATTATATTTATTTACTTATCACATATTTGGTCACACACACTTTCATATTTAGACCCTTGAGATATTGTTTTATTATAAATATCCAGTAGCAATATAATGGAAATGAAGTATTTATTTAGCCATGGGGCCCAAATTAACTTTATAATATATTTCTAGCAAATTAAAAACAATTGGTTCAGAGAAATTTAATATAGACTTTCATTCTCCCTCAGAGTTAAGTAATCTACTGAATAATTTGAAACATAAATTGTCCACTCATCAAACAGTTCACAAATTATTTGCAATCAAGCCAACTGCCAATATGCTTAATGAATGAAGAGCCAATCTATTAACAGCATTGGCCCATCACAACTATCTCTATAGTAAAGCTAAAAGAAGTAACATAAATTTGATTTATCTAAAGCAAGAATTGTTTGTACTGTGAAAAAGAATAGAAAGAGAAAAATGAAAGAAGCTTGGACAATAGCCAAAGATCAATTTATGGTAAGTAAAAAAAGATACCAGCATCCTATCTTGAAGAAGATTTTAAATAAAATTTACATAAAAAACAAACAATAATTTTAAATGTAAGCAAGTATACATAGATACCACAAACAATAGAAATGTAAAAGATGTATAATTATGATACACAATGTATTAAAAGCATACTCAGCATATAAAGCTAAGTTAAAGCAATATACATTTGCCTTTTCTTTATAAATGTGTGAACATTTACATGTCTAATATTATATTAAGTGTATTGAATGTTTATTTAGCATTACATACATATTATCATATCTTCTCTGCATTATGAAACTGACATTATTTATTTGTGGAGTTGTTGATAAAAAATATAAAGATATATCATTACTCATTCACACACACACAAATTATTTAAAAACTGATGTGCAATAATTTTTATATAGTGCTTTGACAATATAATCTTTGATATCAAAATAATCCCTATGTACTAAAAGAAATTAATAGTTTTTAGTTATTGGACATTTAATTTAGTAGCCTTATTTTGTCTTCTAAATGAATGTTTAAATTTGTATATGCATTCCAAATTTCAAACCTGTCTTATATTTATATTAATAGATATTTTGCTATTGTTATGGTAAACAATCTCTCTCAAGTTGAACAGTCTATTTACCCAATGGTTAAAAAGAGAAGAAATAATAAAAAAAATAATCTTTATATAATAAAAATTACATATTACTTTCCCAAAGATGTAAAATAATAAAAAACAAATTCATATTAATTTGAATAATAGTCATAAGTCTGGAAAATTTAATTTATTATGCTGTAACAAAAAAAATTAATAACTACTTTCCTATTATTAATTTCAAAATGAAAAAATGACGTTTTTACTTTCTTTTAATGCAACAATAATTTTATTTCCATTTATGATTGTAAGAAAAAAATTTGGACATTTCACTTTTAAAATTATAGCATATAAAAGCGATTTAACCCGCTGAAGAAGAAGCTGTAAGAACCAAAATAATTAAATCAAATTAATATCGGTCTAGTACTTTCAAGGTTTTCCCTCATATTCATGGCCAAAAAAATTATACAAAAAAAGAAAGATATTTATTGTATTTATTTTTGGGTGTAAAAAATTAGTTAAATTATTAGTGCAAAATATATACTATAGAATATAATAAAAACTTTGTTCTATACCAATAGTTAGTATTCTAACATCAAACTATTCCAAAACTTATCTTTTCTTCTTTTTCTTTTTAAACTTATTTTAATTTTGAAAATATAAATATATAAATTACATTACCTTTTTTAAAACTTGTTTGTTATTGAGTTAATTTAATACAGACAAATTTTTGGATTTATTAGCTCAATATCCCAATACTTTGATTATTTAACATAATTTTTGTCAAGGCAAAAACTATAAACATGTTTCAGAAATTTGTTGACAACACAAAAATAACCAAATCAAAACACATTAAAACACCCATACGTATATATATATGTAATATATAATACACAAATAAATAGAGACGTTTTATATTTTTCAGAATTTAAATTTTTTGTCAAGCGTTGGTAGCCGAGAGATCAGCGCAGCCGCCTTGCAAGCAGTTGCTTGCAGACACTTGTTGCGGATTCGCTTCCCGGCCGATGCTTTGACATATGGAAAAAAAAAAAATTTTTTTTAACATTTTAAATATTTAACAATACAAAATAAACTAAAATATTATTTCACAAAAATATTACAGTTTAAATATCTTACATCTATTTTTAACTAATTTTATAAAAATATGTTTTAATTACTTTCTATCTTGATAAAATATTATTTAAATGCAAACCAAATTTTATTGTTATACATTATAAAAATATTTTCTATTAAAATAGGTTTTCAAAATAAAAGCATTCAATGTTTACAATCTTGCAATTATCATGTTTATTATTTTTAACTTAATAAAAAAAAAAAAAAAATCAATGATTTATTGTTTAGAAATTTATAAATAGTTCCAGCATGATCCCCAAACCTTGAGCACTATATTAATCCACACCATATAAGTGCATTATGAAATTTCTATCATATATATGTTGCTTAAATCTTGGTTTGTTTGTTTTTTACATTTGCATTTTAAAAATAATAAATATAATAATTATAAGATTGAAAAGATAAAACTATATTCTGAAAGAATAATTAAAGAAAAACTTTATACTGTTAAATGTAAATCTACTCATAATAAAAATTATAAATTATTATATGATCTATCACATGACTTCATTTGCATTTCATTTGCATTAATGGATGTAATATCAAAATATATATATTTCAAAGTTAATATGTTAAATCTTAAATTAAAACACATATACTTTATTGATATATGTATGATCAATGAAATAACTAAATATAAACATTCTTATTTGATTGCTTTAAAATAATAATATTATTAGCAGTTACTCATATAAACATGGATGTCCTTTTTTAAAAAAGAGAAAATGTATATAACAATAAGTGAATTTATGAATATTTTAAAGACAATAACTTACTTGTTCTAAGACAATGACATATATTTAAATCATACCCTCTGATTAATTATCATACATATTTGATTTTGTTCATGATGTATTGAATTGCAGAAATATTTCATTTTTGAATTTAGATAGAAATGCTGGTTAGATATTTTAAATTGACTATCTGGTAATCATCTGAAATCTGGGTATGTCCACTTGGGGCATTGATGTTACACAAAATCAATCAAATGTAATTTTACCGGGTCACCTCCACTTTTTTTTTTTTTTTATAGAACATGCTTTTTTTTTTTTGATTAAACAAATTTTTATTTCATTTATAACATGATTTCTTTTTTATTAAACAAATTTTTATATTCATTTTCGTTGTTTTTTTTTAACCTGACATTTTTCTTTATTCCACAAATTTTGGAAATTTAATTTTGTGTTTATTTTTCTGATTTTAACAACTTTGGACTGTTTCACAATGAAAAAAACTTGTTTTAACCCCACCAAAAAAATATAATAGTACAATTATTTGGGACTTGTTTCGACTTTGTTCTACCTTTTTTTTTTTTTTGGTTGACTAAATTGTTTTTCTTATTATTATTAAATCAAAAGTAACTTTTGTGTTTTGGGGGGTTAAAAAATTGTCTTGAAACCCCCACCCTCGGATAAATAGTTGTAACAAAAAGTCAACAACTTTTTTTCACTTTTTACTTTTATTTGTATTTCGTTTGAATTAGCCTTTTTTTTTAGGCTTCTACAATAAACAGCTTTTTAGGGGGCTTTCATACTGTTATTATTAATAAAAAGTAAACAAAAATAGTCATTTATTTTAACCCCACTTGTTTTAACCCTGCTGAAAAAATATAATGTAATTATTTGGCAATTTTTTCGAATTTTTTATACCTTTTTCTTTTTTTTTTGGTTGACCAAATTGTTTTTCTTCTTATTAAATCAAAAATAACTTTTATGTTTTTTGGGAGTAAAAAATTGTTTTCAAACTCCCACCCCCACACTCAGAAAAATAATTGTAACAAAAAATCAATAATTTTTTTTTTTTCCCAACAACTTTTTACTTTTATTTATATTTCATTTGAATTACCCTTTTTATTTTATTTTTTGGCTTCTACAATAAACTGCTTTTTTGGGGGGCTTTCATACTTTGTTATTATTAACCAATTTTTACAAATTAACATTTTTTTAGGGAAGGGTGGGGACCATATGACAATTATTAGTAATTAACAACATTATTTAAATATAAATGACATTACTCTATTATGGAGATTTGAAAAGTTGTACCGACTTGAAAATAAAACACCCTCAAGCGATACGGTAATCAGCTATGAATAGAACAAATATGTGTAAATAGTTTCGAAACACAAAACAGGCTGTAATATTTTTGTGCAATGTCATGTAAAGCAGCCTACAATGGTTTAATACAATATAAATGTTGTATTAGCCATAAGGCCAGCCACAGAAATGACATTTTTATGTGTTTTGACACATAAACAATGCCATCAGGTGGCCATGCCCAGATTTCAGATGATTACCAACTATCTCCCAAAAATATTTGTTAAAATTTGAGATCATAAAAAAATTTTTTTTATCTACTAATACATTATTAATACAAAAAACAAATTTATTGATATTTTATTGTAGTTAATATATACTATGGTCATTCTAAAAAAAATCGAAATAAATCTTTTGAATGGAAGGTATGGGCCCCTGAACATGTATATTTAAACAAAAGTAAATAAATAATAATATATATGCAATTTCAAGAAATATAATTTATTTTAAAGTAAAGTACCTTATTATTTTATTAAATTTTTTGACATATGCAGCTCTTTCAGATATATCAAAATATTTCAAGAAAATTTATATTTTCCCTTTTAGTTTAAAGTATATCCCATGTTTATACGAATAAAGATTGATGATAATATCAGTTTAAAGCAATAAAATAAAAAATGTTTATATTTTTGTGAATGTATTAAAACACTAGACATCACATGATCACAATTCTTTATGCTTACACAAGCTGTTTACACAGAGGCAAAACTCTCCATACAGTAGTGCTATTCAGTGCAAGCCAGAGTAATCAATGAATGTAGGAAAGTGCCTACTCATCCAATATCCCCAGACTAGTTTCTAGCTTAGGGCTTTCATAAATGAGGAGCCTTGGATCTGAGAGCACTGCATCTAGACTATTGTGTTTTCATTTTGGACTCAAAGCTTTATAGTTAGCTAATATGATACATGTGGTTGCTGGAGAATTGCATTAGATTCTAAGATCTAGGTGCAGTGCTTTCAGATCCAAGGCTCCTCACTGATGAAAACCACAGGCTAGAAATTAGTCTGGAGATATTGGATAATGAGTCTGCACTAGATAGGGATTTTATGCACAAACATTTCTACATCCATTGATTACTCTGGTTTCCACTGAGTGGCACTTTTATGTGAAGTTTTTGTCTCTATGTAAACAGCTTGTGTAAATATAAAGAATGGTGATCATGTTATGTTTAGTGATTTAATACCAATTATGCCCAATAGGATTAGGGTGATTGTGGTTATTAAAGATCCAAAGATACCAAAAAGTATGGACACTGAACTGAGTTCGGATCTATACAAGTATACAAGCTAATAAGCTTGAATTGAAAACATTATTGTGTTTTCATTTTTGACTCATAGCTTTATAGTTAGATAATAGGGTAAAAAGTGGCTACTGGAGAATTGCATTAAATCCTAAGATCAAGGCACAATGCTCTCAGATCCAAGGTTCCTCATTGATGAAATCCACAAGTTAAAAAATAGTCTGAGGATATTGGATGAGTAGGCACTACATAGGGATTTTATACACAAATCTTTGTGCATCCATTGATTACTCTGGTTTGCACTGAGTGTCACTGCTGTATGGAGAGTTCAGCCTCTGTGTTTCTCGAGTGTACATATATCAACAAAGTGTAATTTTTAATTTAAGATTTTAAATGTTATCTTTGGACATATATATATTTCACATTATAAATCATAAAAAATAAAATGAAATTAAATATATATTGCAATTACTTTGTTACAATCTGCATTTTATTATTTTTTGTACTGTCCGTGTTTTTATGTGGTTTTTTAGTCAACGCTCTTTGACCTTCAACTTCATAATGATCTACTGGCAGTGCTTAAATAACCTATTTTATCAATTCAACATTACTGTTTTGATCAGGGCTTAGCATGCTTTGTGTAACGTTAGCTATTGAAAATTTCATAGGTCAGACATGAGAGAAAAGGTGTTTGAATGCAAATTATTTTCCCAGTTTTCAGGAGGATAGTTGATCAGAATAAAGACAAGATCGCTCCCCTTTTTTTCTTTTTAATAATCCACTATGTTTAGTGGTACTCAAAATAAATGAAAATATTTTACGTTCTTTATAAATTTTTAGAACAAAATTTTGTTGAATAACTAACTCTTTTGTTATTCTAGAATAATAATTATACATTTGATTACAATATTCTAGAATAATAATTATACATTTGATTACAATGTGTTCCTTTATCTATAAATTAAACGTAGCAAATAAAATAACGAATACATTTTATAGGTCAATATTCGATTTACATTTCAGAATTTTTTCTTATTTTTTTTCAAATAAAAATAATTGATCAAAATGATTAATTTATTGTTTTTATCTATTAAGTTATTAAATTTATCATTTATAGTAATGTTATGTGTTTTTCTTCACTTAATAAATATATCAATGTGTATGTGTTTACATCCGTCAATAACGTCCTTTTCACTCATTTTATATTTAGTCTTTCATTCACAGCTGAGATAAAAGTTGTGTTTTACTATTTTCAAAACTATTACATTCCTACATTTAAAACAAGATCTAGTGATTTAATCGAACCAGAGAAAACAAATTGAATAACATTGCTAGTATTTTATTTTTTTATATATAATTATTTTCTATTTCACTAGCATATTACGTTGAGCTTTAATATATATATAATTACCCACAATTCAAAGGCAATTGTCAATTATCTTTAATATTAAAAGATCTCATAAAAATTGATGGTCTCAAACTCAAACATGATTGATGAAGAAATTCTCCTTGACCCTTCTTTTGATTTCATTATGTTCATTACATTTATTTTGTTTCTTATGGATTAATTTCTTCATTGATTTCTCATTTAGTGCAGCACTAAAATAAAAAGATTGCTTTCATTATGTACAATACTGATCATCATCAAAATTCACACATAATACTAAATAGAAATTTAAATAAAATATCATAGTTATTAAAACAATCTTTAAAGAAAAATCATCTTCAGAAATTCTCAAAATAAACCAATCACAGATTGGTTTAACATTTGCCTCTCAACTAAACATAATTAAGTTAATCTGCTGAATCATCAAATCTTTTATTGTGAGAATATTGGTATTTTTCAAACAAAGATAATTGAATATAGTTTTATATATATATAATCAAAGCTTTAATTATTGTTTTTATATATATAAAAAGATAATTGAATATATAGTCTGAAGCTATTTCATGAAAACAAACAAAAAAAATCAATACAAATTAGAATTACATGTACAATTATCATAAAAATAGTTTTAAAACTTTACTCAGAAAATCACTACAACAAATATTTTTAATAAAGATATACAAAAATTTAATATATTAATAAATTATAATATTGTTTTTTCACTTATAAAATAAATTGTAAAAATTAGTTTTGTCATACAATATTGAGGCCATTGTAAGAAATATACATAACAAAAATGCTAAAAACAAACAATTTTTTTAGTATCTATACATTTATTTAATTTTAAATATTAATATAATGAAACATATATTAATTACAGGATCGTTTTATTAAACTTGATTAATTACTTAAATAAATATAAAACAATCTTTAAACAGTTCATTACAGTAAAAATGCCTTTTCTGATAGTCCTTTATAAAGGAATAATATAAGAAAAAAACATTACCAACCATGTGTCCCATGTGGTAGAAGTTTGATTTTTGTTTTATCTTCTTTCTAAAAACAGTTTAATAGTCAATAATAATGATTAGTTGGGTAGATCGTGGTCTGAATTCTTAAAAAAAAACCATAAACATGATAAGAAATTGTGGCACCTACTCACGGTAGATAATTTAATATGTCAAGCACTTAAATTAAAAATAAAATGCTTTATAAATTTTATGTACAATAATTTTAAAATAATAATCTTTTAATAAAAATAAATATATTAACTTTCACAGGATTTTATTTATTTTTCAATTGCAATTTTTCATTGATATATAAAAATAATCAATATATTACTAAAAAGTTGCTAAAAGAAGGCAAAAATAGAACAAAAATTAATGTTTTTTTTCTGATTTGTTACAGTTTCATAAATATTACAACACATCTAAATTTAAATAAAGTACAATTATAATATTTAGTATCAATTATTGCTTTCCAGGGCCATGAATAAGAAAACAGACTTTAGCTATGTTGTATGTTTCCTTGTCATTCTGATTTTTGTCAAAAACAAACATTTTTTATATATTTAAAATCACATGATGGTACTTATATGTATATCTACTGGTAAAACATCATCTTCATTCAGACGTAGGCAAGAATAAGCTATTCATTTACTTTCAAAAGTAGAAAAAACCAATATGGAAATATTATTAATAATGGCAACAAACAATTTAAATGAGCCAAACAATATACCATGTTTTTCAAAAAATAAGATTTGGTCTTATAGTGCTCCAAAAGACACTGTAGAGTCCGTTTTCAGGATGTCTATTTTTTGCATGTACAAAAATCTACATTTCTAATATAAAATGTACATTTATTCAAATACTTTTTTTCTTTACAGAGAGCTGTAAGATTCTTATCCTGGAAGCCCCTCCACAATTTTTTTTTTGTATTTGCCAGAACAGTTCTTTCTTTTTGTCACTCATCTTATCTGGTGATCAGAATATTATTCTGTTTAAATTGACCATTAAATCAAGTGTTAATTGAAGATTTGCAAGACAAGAGTGATAACAAGAATGATTACAGTTATAAATAGTTTTTCCAACCAAAAGCAATAAAAAATGCATAAAAATTCAGAAATTTTTTCTGTATTTCACATGTGTATATTAATTATGTCCATTACAACATACGGCATATTAAATTATGAAGATTCATTTATCAAATACGCAAATTGTAAAACTTTCCAAATTACTTGTAATAACCCTACCTGGGTAGTCTTTTTAAAACCTTTTCTTTAGGAGAAAAAGAATCTGATTTAACTTAAGTTAAACTTTGATTTTTAAAATCACTTTTATTATTTTAATAAAGTCTTTAGGGAGAAAAAAAATGAAAAAGAAATCAAACAATTTTTTTTAAAATCTTGAATATTAAAAGCTACCTTATTGAAACTCTAAAACTAAATCTTAGTATTAAACTTAAATAAAAATTTAAAAATATATAAATGAAATCAGAAATTGTCTGATATACTGACTTGCGATAGATAAATTGTTTCTCTATATAGGTAGAATTATGATTATTGAAAATAGCCAACAGGAAAATATAAACAAAACATATAATTAATATTATCATTTATTTAAAGTATTAATGTCAATAATATTGCTATTTATATATTCATTATTTTATTATTCAATACATCCATTATACGTTTCAACAGGCAAACAAAAACCATTTATCAGGCTTCCGCTCTTAACTAGGGCTTATGCTAGGGCTTATTTTTGTTTGTCTAATTTGCAGAAAAACACAGTATATATGTTTAGAAATATGAAAATAATAAATTTTATTTAGAAAACAAACCTGAAGATGCTTTCAATAAATGTGATAAGCACAGACATTATGCAAGAAATAATATTAGAGATGAAAGCAAAATTGAAAATTCCTGTTTGTAGTCATTATTTGTTCACTGAATACATTATTTTTAGGTTGATTTTTTAAAGATAGTTATATTAAAACAGGTTAACCTCTCCATACACTAATGCCACCCAGTGCAAGCCAGAGTAATCAATAGATGCCAGAAGGCTTGTGCATAAAATCCCCATCTAGTGCCTACTCATCCAATATCCCCAGACTAGTTTCTGGCTTGTGGCCTTTGTTAGCGAGGAGCCTTGGATCTGAAAAGACTGCATCTAGATCTTAGGATCTCAGATCCAAGGCTCCTCACTGATGAAAGCCACAAGCCAGAAACTAGTCTGGGGATATTGAATGAGTAGGCACTAGATAGGGATTTTATGCACAAGCCTTCTGACATCCATTGATTACTCTGGCTTGCACTGAATGGCACTACTGTATGGAGAGTTTTGCCAGTTTTAATAACAGTTATGAGCAAGCTCAAGAAATGGTGATCATGTGATGTTTGATAGTTATATTATTTTTCCATTTTTTTTGCTTTGCCTTCAAAAGTCTTTTACTGTCATTGCTAATAAAATTTCTTATTGATTGATTGCATTGATTACACTTATTGAAAATATTTGCTTTTTATTCATTAAATACTGATTAATTTATTCTTTTTTTATATTGGTATGTTGACGGTGGCTCCACCAATAGGTAATAGTGTTGTATCTTTAATTATTAACTATCATTGATGGTTAGCTAGATTAGCTGGAGGACATATATTGAGAAAAATATTCTTCTAAAATATTTTTTAGGTCTATCCTAAATTTAAATCCCAGATATTAATATGTCAAGTTCATCTACAACTATTGCACATTGACATATAAGTAATATTTACCAAGGCAACAAACCTAAAGCATGTGCGGCTGAAAATGCGAAGGTAGGGACCTCTGCAGGTTGCCTTATTATTACTTACGTAATCAATGTGCGTTAAATATATTTATAATTGACATATAAGCTATAATCGTCTTGATTTTTTACTTAAATTGTTTTTTATAATCATTAACTTTTTTTATGTTAAGTTTGAAACTTAACTCAAATTTTCTCTAGTGCTGTAATTAATAAACTTGTAAAAAAAAAAAAAAGCTTTTATCTAGAACACTCCTCTTTCGAAATTATCTTGTACCTCAAAATGTAAGTTTTTTTTATTTGTAGCACATGATTTATGATACTTCAACATCTATTCTGCTTAGATAAAACTAACATGCAATTAAAATTTATTTGTTTTAAACAAAGTCAAACATTTGCTTATCGCTTTTGTATTAGTCTTGTCATTTCTAATTATAAGTCCAATTACATCACCGATCATTTTAAAGTTATAATTTATCATGAATGGCAGAGAAAAAAAGTAGTTTGCGGTTAAAAAACAGCAAATCTAAAAAAAAAGAAACTTATCTTAAAAAATATAATAGTTTATAATAATACATATAAATACAATGTGATAATATGTTGGACCATTTCCATTATCTATCATTAAATGTTGAATATCTACAAAATTTGAAACTTTATTTAAACTTTTCCAAATACAACAACTATCAGAAATAAGCACACAAAAACAATAGACTCCTATCTTAGGATTGTCCTCCTCAGGCCAGCAACTCCTGAAGAAAAGCGGAGAAACGTCGTGGAATATATTAGCCCGTGTTGTCTTTGTGTGTTATTATAAATAGTTGTTTGTATTTGGAAAAGTTTAAATAAAGTTTAAATTTTTTTTAGACATTCAACATTTAATGTAAATGATGGAAATATTATCATAATATTACATTGTCATAACTTACTTTATTTAATTATAATAAATCAATACTAGTATATTATAAATACCGAAGTTTAAAATATAATTAAAGGGGATTTCAACATAGACTTTCAAGCTTCCTTCAGCACCAAATACGTACATTGGAGATCATTTATCTTTTCCACATGTATGTGGTCATGTGTATCGATTGTATTAGATGGAGTGGATAGCTGAAGGAAGCTTGAATATATGTGTTTAAATCCTCTTTAATTGTATTTAATTATATTTATATTATTACAAACTATTATCATAAAAAAGTTTTACTTTATGCTTTCAATACGTATCATATTGTAATAATAACTTTCGTAATTACAAAACAATTGGTAATACTTCATTTTTTCTTTGATTATACATCTAAAAATGCTATTAATATGCAATTTTAATGTTTTCTTTATATATTCTGTTTTTCTCCCAAAAGCAGGTTGAATAACTAGGTAATAGTCAGTTGGCCATAATGCTGAAAGACATTCCATCGATCAAAGTGGAAAAATGAGTACAGATGTTTCATTTAATAGACCAAATTGAGATTTTTTTTTCTCTTAGTTACAGATATCTATCTGCTGCTCTCAACACTTCGTTAACCTGTATAGAGCTTTACATCAACCATCATTAACGGCAGGTTACTATTTCATATGCTGCATGTTACTTGCAATATAAAACTTACCTTTAATCGACTAGTCCAGATTCCATCTTATCTTATTCAGATTGAGCATTTATTCCCACAGATAGATATCTAAAGAGAAAACAGATATCCAATAGTTAAAACAGACCAATGGGAAAATCAATGAATCTGATTGTTTTTGTTATGGATGGTGATGTTTGTTACAATTAGTCAATTCAGTTTGGAGTAAAGAAAGACAACAACAAATTATTGGCAAACTTGAAAGACAGTATATACATTGTCCACTATATTCATATTAAAACTGGAGGGTGCTAGAACCTAAATCAGACATAAAGACAAGGTGTCATGGTACAGATGGAAGTTTCAACAATAGCCAAAAGAGGTAACTGTTCCTACTCATAAGGCAAGCTGTCACAGAAGTGCTAGGTAAATTTAGAAGGGTACCTACATTTCTTACATTAATATTTGCATGACAACTAAATGCTATAGCAAGCCAATGGTATCAGGCCAGATGTACCAGTAGTATACAGTGTAAATATGAATTTGTATATTTGTTTGAATTAATAAATATTTAATCATGTTTTACAAGTCTGTGTTTATTATAATCATCCATAAACACAATACTTGGCACAGTCACAACAGTATATTGACAGCTAATAATGTTAGATCAGCAATCAGAAATTAAATAGTTGAACACAAGTTGTTATTTATTAATTATAAAGGTAGGAACTTCTCCCTGTGGATTGTTTAAATCTGTGTTATTAATAATCAATAGCTAATATTATTAGCACTGCAATAGAAATTAAAAAGCAAATATGAGTGGTTATATGTTAATTATGCAAAAAAAATCAATTTTATTTTCTCATGACAAAATAAGAGAGCAGAAAAAAACAAAACAGCTAAAATTAGCTCTTAAAAGAGTTCAATCCAGTGTTTCCTGAAAATTGACCATCCTACATGGATCATGTGTTTTTGTATATGTGGGCTAATCAAATTAAAAAGACTGAATTAAAGTTACCAATATTTGTGTCATAGATAAGGGGTGGGCAAATAGCAGCTTGAGGGTCACATGTGGCCCACTAAGAGTTTTTATGTGGCTTACCAAGACAATCAGAAAAATCTGCCTTGAACTGACATTTCCTTCCAGGGCACCACCGAATATTCATCTCATATTTTCCACTAGGATGGACACATCAATACACACGCACAGTGTAGATACGATGTGCAGTGCTTTTTCAGTTGATCTGGTTAATTTCAATTTTGTCTTTGCATTAGCAAATATATATATTTCCAACTTTAGTGAAATGATGAACTCTCCGAAAAAATGTAAAATCAATAATGAATGTCATGTGTTTAATGAAGAATAGACAAACAGATATTTCTTTGGTAATACAGGGAATAAAGCCATGTGTTTATTGTCATGAAAAAATGTATGGCCATTCACTAACATTTGCTTCCACAAAATTGTCCCTGATGTGGCCCTCCACCAACCTCTGTGGCCCCAAGCCAAAACAATTGCCCACCCCTATCACAGATTGATCTCAGACATATAAGATAATACTTGCTCAGGCAGTCCCCATGTTCCTGGATGAGCTTGTTTTAACAAAGCACTATCTTTATTGACAATGTTTTTCTGTTCAAAATCCTAATGATAATGGAGAGATATTGCTTCAATTTCTGTACACAATGGGTAGGAAAGAAAGTGAAAGATTTTGCTGTTAAACTCATAAATCTAGCTCTTAGATGTAAATTTGGAAACTTCCTCAACCAAGACTTGAGAGATTGTTTACAATCTTAGAGTAAAACTAGAGATTGACCCTGATATCACATTTGATTCAGATATTTTTTAAACAACTCTAGATGAGTTCACAGCAAGACAGACTGCCCCATTAAATAGAAGTAATCCTAGCATTAAAATTGTGGATTGGAAAGTTGTATTTTTAAAGAGTTTACTGATCAGAATGAGTTTACGGGATTTACTATTGACAACTATATTGTTAAAGTTTGTTATAGATATGACAAAGCAAACATGCATCAAATGTCCACACTGGTACACAATGTGTGGGTGAATATTGCAAACACGTCAATCACATAGAAGCTGCTTGTTTTAAAAAGAAAAACCAGATACTCAGAAGAGAATGGAAGAACCTATTCCAAAAAGCCTGAAGGACAAGATAAATTCAAATAATATCAATGCCTGTATTTATAATATAAAAGATATTGATATGGCTTTCCAATGCAAAATTATTATTAATGATATTCCAATAACAATGGAACTGTATACCTGAGACTGTAGTGTCCATTATTTGAAAAAATACAAGGGCTAACATTTACCAAGAAAAGTAATCATTGTCTGCACTCTGACAGTGATTAATAACTATCAAGACAAGCAAATATGATTTTGGGGACACAAGTGTTAATGTGTCTAGTAAAATGATTTGTCTTTTGTTGTGCCTGTTTTATTAGACCATGACTGGTTAAGTCACTTGGCCTTTACAATGGATTAAAGTGAACAAGCTTACAAATAAAATAAAATTAGAAAGAGTTTATTTGAATAAAATTGATAAATTGCCTTTGATCCCTAGAGTAATTATGAACATAAAAGTGATAAAATTTGTTGATGGATGCTCAAGTACTGGATGTATATTCAAGGGATTCTAGAAGTTGTAATGAAATTAAGAGTTGTAAACAATAGTTGTTAAAAAGTAGATGGCCAGCAATAATACAGGCAAAGAAAACAGCTAAAGTTAAAGAATACATCACCAGCCAATGGAGAAGAGACATTAATCAGTAGTCAAGAGTCACTAGTCAACAGTGAAGAAACACCATCCAATAATGATGCATCTGCAAAGTTCAAAGTTACCAGATCTAAAAATGAAAGCACTGGACCTACTGATGAAGTCTCCAAACCTAATGACCAGAGTATACAACAAAGTGATTCATTCAAGCAATTGAATGTCTACATTCTCTGGGACTAGTTTTAGCTGTGTGTGTGTGTGTTATATTTCAACTTATCTTCAATTAATGGATTAGTCCAGATTCCATCAGATCTTGATCAGATTGAACATTCATCACCACAGACACATAAATATATGAATAAATAACATATTAATAGTAGAAACATTATATTGGTTGATTAATCTCAGTAAATCTGATTTGTTTTATTATGGATGGAGATCTGGTTATAAATAATCACTTCAATTGATGATAAGGGAAGACAACAACAAATTACTGTCAAACCTTAACCTCAGTATGTACATTATCTAATATATAATTAAATCAGGCAAGTTTATATTAGAACTAGAAACTGCTAAAACCTAAAACAGAAATGAGGCAAGTTGTCATGCTACAACTGGAAGTGTCTTCATAATTACACATGAACCAAGCTGTTAAAGAATGGCAGGAGGTATCAATTATGCCTAACCAAATGGCAAGCTGGAAGAAAGTGATATGTAAATCTAGAAGAGGTCCTGAAATTTCTTGCATTAATAGTTGCCCTGTAACTAAATGTTATACTAAGATAATGGTATCAGGCAAAGATGTAACAGTTGTATATATTTAAATACTAGTATAATTTATATATTTGGAAATTTAGATGTAATTATAGGGAATTTAAACCCAGACTTTCAAACTCCCTTTATCTATCCTCCCTATATCATTTAACCAATACACATGACCACACCCAGGTGAAAAAGATAAATGATCTCCAATATATGTATTTCATGCTGAACCAGCACTCATCAGACCATTGATTATACATATATGTGGGAGATGATGATCTGTTCAAGTGATAAATATTGATGTTGGCATAAAATATGTATATTGGAGAGCATTTATCTTTTTACATGTGTGTGGTGATGTGTATCAGTTGTATGAGATAGAGTTGATAGATAAAAGAAGTTTAGAAGCCTATGTTCAAATCCCCTGTAGTTGTATATATTGTAAATATGCATTTGTATATTTGTTTTAAATAATAAATATTTAATCATATTTTATGAGTCCATGTTTATTATAAGCACATTTCCAGGTTTATTCCTGTCAATAAAACTTTCACCAAATAAAAATTCAAGACTGCATTAAAAAGAAATATAAGAGTAACAATGATTAATAAAATCAGTTTTGATGTAGTATGAACATACAAGCATTTAATGCTTATATATTTTTTATTCTTGACTCTTATTAATATTAATGTCCTGCATTGTTTAGAAAAGTAGTAGAACAATAAACTCAATAGATAATATTTTATGGATCAAAATTTAATCTGACTATTCTGATCTTCAAATATCATTGACCACCTAAGAATCTAACTCAGTTTCCAATAAGAATGCCAGAGTACAATGGAAAATTGCAAACTCACTTCAGTAATATCGTGAAATATAGCAATGAGGAGCATTTTAAATTTAAAATAAAAATATAAAAAAAGTGAAATTAACGCATTCTACTTTTCCATAAAACACAAATATAATGCAAAGAAAACCAATCATCTTGTTGCAATTTTCTACTATTTATATATTTTTTATTCATCAACAAACTATTAAAAATAACAAAAAAGACAGGACAAAATGGTTAGAGAACTAAATAAGAGTATGGTTTTCTAGTTTTTCGCAAGATATTAATAAAACTGTATCAAATAAATCTCAAATACTACATTAGTTATAGTATTGTCATTTTTATTTATAAAATTTTGTTTTATTTAATATGTTTGTAATCTATTTTACTGAAAAAACTGCATATAATTTAAACTAATTAATCTATATTACAAATTTCTAATTAAGTGGACGAGCCACAAAAAAAAAATTAACAAAATTGGGTGCCCTAATTGAAAAAGATTAAAAAGCACTTGACTGATCATTTAGTTATTATTTATAGAGAAGATGGTTAAAGGGAGTTTGAAAAGTCTGTGTTCAAATCCTCTATATTATAGGTTTATACATTTTATTAACTATGGATAACATCATTCTCAACCTATTAATGACAACTGTGACAAAGTATCTGCTTTGAGGGATGTATACAATGACACCTGCTAGTCAGTAAAAGAATACATATTAATTAAGAAAAGGAGGTTATTCTTGAACCACAAACACTCTTGGTTCAAGTTATTTATTTACTGGACACCAAGTCAATCGTCAGGAAAAAAACTCTGTCAGAAATTAATTTCTGGCAATAATAATAATAATAATAATAATAATAATAATAATAATAATAATAATAATAATAATAATAATAATAATAATAATAATAATAATAATAATAATAATAATAATAATAATAATAATAATAATAATAATAATAATAATAATAATAATAATAATAATAATAATAATAATAATAATAATAATAATAATAATAATAATAATAATAATAATAATAATAATAATAATAATAATAATAATAATAATAATAATAATAATAATAATAATAATAATAATAATAATAATAATAATAATAATAATAATAATAATAATAATAATAATAATAATAATAATAATAATAATAATAATAATAATAATAATAATAATATATAATTGTTAATTAGAAAAGATATTAATTAGTATTAAAGTTTATTGGCTTAACGTTTTCGAGGATCCGTGCCTCATATTCATAGCCTTCATAAAATGTATAATAAAATATGCAAATACAAATATTCAAATAAGCTAGTATTATGTAGCCCATTTCTTCAAGATCTCGAAGCAAGTATCCTTTCTATTAATGGCATGGATGTTTCCATTGATGTAAAATGCCTCCTTTATTTTTCTTTTGTGATCATTTGATTCTGAGCACAATATTATGGGATTGGCGAGTGTGAAGTTGTGTCCAGATTGTTTAGCATGCTCCAAGAATACAGAGGACGTGTTGCTGTTTTTCTGAGCTCTGTTAAATGTGTAAATATGTTGACCCAGTCTAGTATTGGTTAAGCTGATAAACTTTAATACTAATTAATATCTTCTCTAATTAACAATTATATATATTTTACATATAATGAGAAGTAAAGCTATATTTATTAAATAATAATAATAATAATAATAATAATAATGCACATGCGCATGTATGCCTAAGTCATCAAGAATGAAGGTCTTATTAATAATCTTTTTTTCCATATTCTAATCGTTTTCACACTTAAAAACTGTGATATATATCTGTGATAGATAAAGACAGTGATGGCTGATTACTGAACAGTTGTTTTCTAGCAAAAAGTAAGTAATATGGTCGTTCATAATAAAAAATAAATTCTAACATCATAAACAAGCATGGCGTCACGTCAAGAAGCAAACGACGTAAATTGCGCTCAAACAAACGGCGATAAAATGAAAACTGCGACTATCGCAAAAACATACGCGAACATAACAAAAATAAACCAGCAGCCTCACAGCATTGAAAAAAGTCCAGCATTAACACAGACAGCAAGATTTAGGAAGGTAAATCAAGCCAACACAAATAATTTAAACCTCATAGAAAACAATAATGAAGAGCCCTCCCCAATGATATGGAATCAAGATGAACTGCAAGAAATAAATGTTAATTTCAACAGCACCATCCCAAAAAAATTATTCGCAACTTTCCAAAAATTTTTTTCACCGAGATCATTAGTGTTAGCTGACACTCTATAAATTCCCCAGAGAGCTTCTTTATGAGGAGCTGACAGCAACAGCATTGTGGGATACAGTCTCTAGTATTGGAGACCATCCAAACTCGCGATACGTTGCAATTCAGTTTTTCGATGAACATCAGCACGCAAGATTTCAAACTAAAATAAAAACTTTGGGAAGCTATGCACTAATAATAGTCGATCAAAGCTTGCAAAACTATTGTAATGGAATAATTAAAAACACTTACTTCGGATATACCATTCAGGATTTTCAAAAATTAATACAGTCATTTGGCAAAGCTATTTATATAAAACAAATCTAATTATCCGACACCCCCATACCGGTTTTCAGCAACAACTTTCATTTCAAAATAAAGCTCAATGACAATGTAAACCTGGAGGATATTCCAACACAAATAATTGACCAGAATGCAATACTGACTATTCACATAAAAGGATTAAGGCCAAGATGTTTTGTGTGCGGTGAAACCGGACACTTAGCAATCTATTGCAACACCAAAATCAACCAGAAAAACCAACCGAGCTCTGAAGATCAACCAACAGAAGCTCACCAACTGGAATCAAACAGTACAAAACAGATAACAAAAACAACTAATAAACAAGAAAAAATTAATAAAAAAAACACAGATCAACAGCAATTGAATAATAAAAAAACTGCACACACATTGCCAGCACCTGAAATTCTGGATTTATCAACAAAATCAACCAATAGAATTCAAACCCCCACTGATAAAAAAAAATAGAAAGTGAACAGCCTCAAGAGGCTCCAGTGGAAAAAACAGCTCACAATCTAAGTCAGCCTACCAAAGATACTGATGAAAAGAGATAATAAAAGAACAAATAAACTCACACAGTAGTAGTGATCAAGAAAAAATATATATATAACACCAAACACCCAATATTAAAAATAATACAACAATGGAAATTATGGAAGCTATCACCCCAAATATACCTCAAATCACCAAAGCTGACACAGGACAAAGAAGAAGACCAGGCCGCTTACCAAAGAAAAATAGAGGGCCCAAAAAAATCAAAACAGAATCCAAACTTAGCCTTTCTGATCACAACAATACAACAACAGTGGAAACAGATGAAGATCTGGAAATGGAATATGAGAATGAATGGGAAGAAACACCAGATCAACCTTAATATTTAAATCTCAACCAAAAAACATATAATGAAAATAAAAATTGCGGCAATCAATGTTAGGGGTTTGAACTCAACCTCAAAAATTAATAAGTTAAAACATTGGATCAAGGATATACAACCACACTTGCTTGGTATACTTGAGACAAAAATTTATGCTGGATCACAAACTGACCCAGCCAAACATTTAAATATGAAAGCTTTCTGTGCATTCTCCAGAGACTCTTCCTCTCCCTCAGCTGGCACTGGACTCATAATTGCTAGAAATTGCCCATTCACAACATTCAAAATAATTCACATTGACATGAACTTATTAATTGCAACCTTCAACCAAAAAAGCATAACAATAAATCTGGTTTTTTTATATATGCCTTTACAGGATAAAAAAATAGATACCATAATGGCAAACATTAATTCAAGGTTAGTTACAACTTCAAACCCAACCGTCTTAATTGGAGATTTTAATTTAAAATATCAGGAATTTACCCAATGTTGGCTTCACAGAATAAACATACCACTAATGAGTGGCCAAGGTTTTTTGCCAGATGATGCCATCTCTTTCCACAATAATCGCTTCTCTTCACTTATTGATCTGTGCTTTTATTCTCCAATGCTTCACCACCTTATTGAAATAAAATAACTCCCTCAACTTTTTCCGATCACTCAGCTCAAATAGTCACAATTGACTGTGTCCAAATTCAAATATCACCCTTTCCACTTACAAGAACAATAAGAGTTTTACTCCCAGAAACAACCCCTGAATTTATGTTCTCTGAGACCTATATAATGCTAAACAAAATCAAAGATATGACTTTGAACCCGGTCCAGAAATATCTAGCATTTATGGGAATGTTGTCCTTTAACATCAATCATATAACAAAAAAACAACCTCCACCATCAAGACTTTTGTCTCTGGCAGATCAGTTACACCAGAGAATAATCATGATTAACCCATCACACTGCACCCAGCAGTATATATTCAAGCTTACACATGCATACAATAAAGCATGTGATGAACTCAAAAGCTATCTGAAGATAAAGAAAAGCAAGGTATGCCTAACCAGGCCACACACTTGGACAAAAGATTATATAAGATGGGCACTGGGAACCAACCAGATGTAAAAGTGTCAATGACACTATATGCAAATAGTGGAACATATGCAGGACACAATATGATTATGCCAATTTTTGAATATTTTAAAGAGAAATTACAAGAAAAACAACCATATAAAATACCACATAATCTGTTTGGCCCACCAGAGACAAAAACGACATTCACAAAAGATCTATTCACAACAAAACTAAATACTATTTGAAACGCTTGCCATCCGGGTAGTCCTGGAGTCCCATTGTTTGTATTAAATCATCTAAGTAAATTCACAACAGAATATTTGTGTCAGTTATCAAACCATCTAGCACAACAAATTCAACCCATGGAGGGTGTGTATCCAATAGCCATAGTACCCTATAATAAAAAGAAAGCAATTATCTCACCTATTACAGACCTCAGACCAATATCTATGGGACCTTTGCCGATCAAAATTATGGAGAAAATTATTAAAGATGAAATTGAACCAAATATAATGCCACTTATCTCTGAAGCACAATATGCAAAGAAAAACTCTTCAACAACAGAAGCAGCCTTATTCTTCAAAGCAATTCTAGCCACAGTAAAACAGCGGAAAAAATACGGACCCATTGTTGTGCAGCTTGACATAGAAGCTGCATTTGACTCAGTCAATATATACACACTTCTAAAATGCTAAAAGACACAGAAATTCCTAGAACACATCTATATATAATTGCTAACCTGCTTCTGAACAGAGAGATCAATATAGCTTTAAATGGAAGAAACTCACCATCTTTCACACCCACCAAATCTATATCCCAAGGATCCCCTCTTAGTTCACTATTGTTTATATTTTACATCAATCCCCTTATTAAAGCATACAAAATGCATTTACTGGGATTGAGATACCAGACACAACACAGCACACTACATGCATCGCCTATATGGATGATGTTACCATATTCCTAACATCAAAAAAACAAATACCGCAACTCCAAAAGATATTACAAGAAATATTCACAAAAATATGAATTAACATTTAATCCAGCAAAAACCACAGCCTGGTCTCTATACACTGGTAAACCATGTACATCAATTTACAAATCAAAACCAAACTCTTTTCTTGGGTTCCCATTTCATATGGGGATTACAGGAATGAGATGCCATATCCAAAATAAACTTAAAGAAGAAGCCACAAAAATTATAAACTCCTTGTCCAAGGCATATCTTTCACTATTTTCCAAAGTACAGTTAATTAACCAGCTTATCACAACCAAAATAACTTACTATGTACCGGTTATTTCATTCTCAAAGGGGTTCATTTCAAAAATTAAAACCATATATAATAAACTACTTTGGGCCAGAAAAACAGTAGCAATTTCCACAAAAAAACTTAGCCAACCTCTAATAAAAAATGGACTTGGCTTGCACAACATCAATGTTTTTTACACAACATCAATGTTTTTCATATACAGAAGTTAAGGAACTCAATAATCACAATACTTGCCAAATACCCCAAAATTAACCACTTGCTAGAAGTTACTCCAACAGATAGACCACCTCCAAAAGGTTCCTTTTTCACCAACATTATATACCAATGCAAAACCACAGACAAGATTCCATAACAGTATTTTCATAAGTATTCATACTGGGATAGTTATGGTTTAATAAACAGAGAAGCAGATACTAATGTTATACAACCTATGCTAGGAATTAACAACAAGAGACTACTCAAGGAATATAAAAAATGGGTTCTAGAGCCCAAATACTTTGATTTTATCATGAAAATTAATCTCATTGCCTTGCCAATAACCCACTTTTTTTTATCATAAAAGAATGTATATATCTATTGACCCCTTCTGTGGACTCTCCCATCAAGCAGAAGAGACACTGGACCACTTTATTTATCAATGTGTAGCACTTAACCAAACACGACAGATGATGTGTAACACCTACAGAAAACTGGGTACAATCATTAATCACATAATAGCTGCTTTTCAGGGAAGATCAATACCTAGCATTAGGGCAGCCACATTTGTTCTATATTCGTACTGGTTCACCCGATGTACTTTCTTAATTGGCAATAACACCAGACGACACCCAGCTACATTTAGCAACAAACTGCTACACATTCAAAATAGAGATAAAATAATAACCAAACCTCACTTATATGCAGCAACATGGTCATTGTTAAAACAACCATCAATGCTGTGAATGCTGCAAAGAAAACTATCATACAACTAACATTCAAAGTGACATGCAGACAAAACTAAATAAGCTCTTCAAACTTTAGAACTCTGATTATTTTTGCTTTTTTATTTTTTATATTGTTATAGCCCATTAACCTCAAAGTGTAACCACTAAATTCATTTATATGTGTTTACCCTAATATTATTCATTGTATGTTAAATTTCAAATTTTCTAGATGGCAACTTATGTAAACCATTGAGATCAATAAAGCCTTTATTGAAACGTAATAATAATAATAATAATAATAATAATAATAACAACAACAACAACAACAACAACAATAACAATAACAATAATATAATAACCAAAGCACAGGCTTGTTATATACCTGTGTCTATATATATGTAATATAGGGTATATGAGCACAGACTTTCACACCACCCACCACTCTCCACTCTATCTAATAACACTGATACACCTAAACACATATATGCTGAAAAGATAAATAATCACCAATATACGTATTTCATGCTAAACCAGCAATCATCAGTTGGTCCAGACTATCATCTTTACACACATATACAGTATAAGTGCTCAAAATATATATCAAGACAGACAATCCTCATAGTTTAATGGACAGGCTTCAATCAACTCCACACTCCAACTCTTCAACTGTCCATCCAATTGAAAATCTGATGATGGAATGCTCAAAGGCCACCCCGAGGCCAAGATTCTTGTCACACCCATGTTGACCTAAGGTCAATCTGAACCCCACATGTACAGGACATAATCCATTTAATACATATGCAAGGATGGGCAGACATCTCTATAATGTAATAACCGAAACACAGGCTTGTTATATACTTGTGTCTATATATATGTAATATAGGGTATATGAGCACAGACTTTCACACCACCCACCACTCTCCACTCTATCTAATAACACTGATACAACTAAACACATATATGCTGAAAAGATAAATAATCACCAATATACGTATTTCATGCTAAACCAGCAATCATCAGTTGGTCCAGACTATCATCTTTACACACATATATAGTATAAGTGCTCAAAATATATATCAAGACAGACAATCCTCATAGTTTAATGGACAGGCTTCAATCTACTCCACACTCCAACTCTTCAACCATCCATCCAATTGAAAATCTGATGATGGAATGCTCAAAGGCCACCCCAAGGCCGAGATTCTTGTCACACCCATGTTGACCTAAGGTCAATCTGAACCCCACATGTACAGGACATAATCCATTTAATACATATGCAAGGATGGGCAGACATCTCTATAATGTAATAACTGAAACACAGGCTTGTTATATACCTGTGGCCATATATATGTAATATAGGGTATATGAGCACAGACTTTCACACCACCCACCACTCTCCAATCTAATAACACTGATATACCTAAACACATATATGCTGAAAAGATAAATAATCACCAATATACATATTTCATTTATCATCTTTACACACATATATATATATATTTTGAGCACTTATACTATATATGTGTGTAAAGATGATAGTCTGGACCAACTGATGATTGCTGGTTTAGCATGAAATACGTATATTGGTGATTATTTATCTTTTCAGCATATATGTGTTTAGGTGTATCAGTGTTATTAGATAGAGTGGAGAGTGGTGGGTGGTGTGAAAGTCTGTGCTCATATACCCTATATTACATATATATAGACACAGGTATATAACAAGTCTGTGCTTCAGTTATTACATTATAGAGATGTCTGCCCATCCTTGCATATGTATTAAATGGATTATGTCCTGTACATGTGGAGTTCAGATTGACCTTAGGTCAACATGGGTGTGACAAGAATCTCGGCCTCGGGGTGGCCTTTGAGCATTCCATCATCAGATTTTCAATTGGATGGACGGTTGAAAAGTTGGAGTGTGGAGTAGATTGAAGCCTGTCCATTAAACTATGAGGATTGTCTGTCTTGATATATATTTTGAGCACTTATACTATATATGTGTGTAAAGATGATAGTCTGGACCAACTGATGATTGCTGGTTTAGCATGAAATACGTATATTGGTGATTATTTATCTTTTCAGCATATATGTGTTTAGGTGTATCAGTGTTATTAGATAGAGTGGAGAGTGGTGGGTGGTGTGAAAGTCTGTGCTCATATACCCTCTATTACATTAATAACAATAATAATAACAATAATAATATCATAAAAACAGTTCATAAAATAAAGAAATTTGTTGATCTACTTTTTGTTTTTATAGGAAACACAGAGATTGAAAATGCATTTGAGACAGACATTTTTATCAAAAAAATTGCTGACACCTCATGTTACCCACATATTTTTAACCACTTTATTTAAGAAATTTTGCTAATTATTTATTTGAACAAATATATTACATACCTGGATTATATATGATAATGCTTGTCCATTTTTCTTAAAAAAAAAGAAAGAACATTTCTACTTTTAAAAATATACATCCAATATCCATAAGTCTGCTAGGAATTAAGATGCTTGAATTGGTGATCAAGGACAAATGAGCTCTTTCTCTTGCCATAAATAGAAAAATACAGTGTGCAAAAAGAGAGCATGTATTGGTCTAGCAGCACATATTTAAGACAGTAGTAGAAGCAGAAAGGTAAAAATATAGCTCAATTGTAATTTTTGACACAGTATTAGTAGAACAACTTATGAAACTATTTGTTAACTTGTCAGTCTGAAAATCATTAATTTATATACTAACTAATTTATTGATAAATTGAGACATGCATTTGACAATTGAAAATACTCACCAATCTTTAAACCTCATTATTCCCCAAATTTCTTCTTAGTGCCATATTGTTCATTATATATATATAAATCCTCTTTTGAACATGATTGAGGAATCAATTCCAGGACTATATGTAGCAATATTTAAAACCAATATTTCATACATTTCCTATATGGATAATATTACTATTTTTTTAGCATCTCAAAAACATATTCCCAAATTACTACAAATTTCTGATAATTACCATAGAAACTACAAGTTAGAGTTTGAAATGGATGAAACTTGTTTGGAAAATATATATAGGCAATCTTTTACAACTTCAAAGGAAGCCCTTTTAATCATTGTTTCATCTTTCATGAATACTACTAAATGATAAAAAAAGTGTTCCATTTGTGTTGTTACAGTGATGGAATGGCAGTCTATGGAGCTCAAGATTTATGGGATTATAGTCTAATTATGTCACTTTCAATGTTCAAACTTCTTGTAAAGTTCCAAATAATGAACTATTTTATTTTTGTAACAGAAAAAAAAAGTAATGAAATCTATCCCCATACCTTTCTATAGTTAATGTTATTCTCATCAAAACAATACTTAATTAGCAAAATGGATAACCACTCTGTATTAAATCATTTATATATATATTATATGAAAAAACTATTTTTTTAACAAATTATCTTTATACATACATGCATCTTTATCTCAATTATCAAAATAAATACCAACTATTCTCCTTTTTCTATAGAATATTCAATAATAAATTTTCATTAACTCCAAATGCATTTTTAGTTCTTCTAACACATATAGCATAATTATCTATATTTCATATTCTTAAGAACATGTAATTATATTAACCTTATTGTTCTAAACATTTATATTTCCATGTATTATTTCAACGTATTGTATCTTTTCTTTAAAGGGATCATTAGTGTTGATAGAAAATTTACTACTATTTCCCTAAATCATAAATAATGGTGAACAAATAATTATTTTATATCTTTCTATTTCCCAAAGCATTTAGTAATTCGAGTGGAATTCAAGTAGAATATCAGGAAACAAATATATAGCTTATAAAAGCTTACCATGTATTCATCTTTTTCATGTCACGTTTTTAATCTAGTAATACAAAAATAGCTCACTACTCTCATTATCATCTTGTACAAAACACTTATATATTTAAACTAAACATCCTGCTTTTGATAATCAAAAGCACTTTATTCTACTATATATTTACTCAAGCTGTTAGATCTCCAAATTCGTTGTTAAACTGTTTACACTCATTTTAATCTTATTTATAATTTTCCATCTGAAAGTATTTCTATTCTTTTTTTCTTCCTTTCATATGTCAAATACGTTGACGGGGAAGCGAACCCGGGCCAGTTGCCTAGGCCACCATTCTTTTAGTAATCATATCGATATTAAACACATTATTTTTAGCCCACTTATTATTTTGATTACAATATGTTTATGTTGTAGCTTATTTTCAGTATTTTTTGACATTTTCTTGTGTTTTTTTAACTACAAAAAATATACTTAATATTTTACTTCAATTTTGCTACTACTAAATTGTGATCATATATATTTCAATCCCAGGATGTTTACACATACTCTTATAACTCATTCCTATAATTAATCTGAATTAACATACAGTCTAATTTTTAATGAGCCTATAACCTCGATAATATGCGCATAAAATGCGATAGTAGGGACCTCTACAGGTGTTTTAACCACAAGCTTACGCTATGGAAGAAAAGAGGTCCCTACTATCGCATTTTATACGCATATTATCGGGGTTATAGCCTCAGTAAATATTACTACGTAATCAATGTGCGTTTAATAAATTTATAATTACAACTTTAAAATACAGTCTAAATGAAATTTCTATGACATTTATGATTTTTATATAAGTTTGTAGTTAAAAGTTTTTCACCTTTTCTTTTTTATTTCTTAAAATTAACATACAATTTCCAATAATTTTTACTTTTTAACACTGATTTAATAAATAATTGCATGTGTGTGTGTTAGTATAAGAATTTTAGGTCACAATTAATGGTAATCGATTTTCTCAGCTTTTTGAAAAAATAAGCAGTAATAATTTTTAATGAATAGTGAAAACAAACTGTTTTGATAAATAAATATAGTATATTGCAACTTTGTCGATGATGAATAGGCACTAGATGGGGATTTTATGCACAAGCCGTCTGGCATCCATTGATTACTCTAGCTTGCTGTGTGTGGCAATATGTATAGTGAGTTTTGCCTGTTTTAACAAGTTATACACAAGCATAAGAGGTGGTGGTCATGTGATGTTTATTGGCTTAATATGTGAACTATTATAATGTACAATAATATACTCCAACGTTTTGACTATATTATTTTATAGTCTTTATCAAAAAACAATACATAAAAACAATAAATACAAATATTCCATAATACATATAACAAAATATAAATACTCTTACATTAAACCTCTTCTACTTTTCATTACATTCGTTTCTTAAATACATTTCTTAAAATAATTTCCTATAATTATTTAATTAAACCAACCTATTATGTTCTTTCTTTCAACTGAAGAATAAATAACTTAGAAATATAATTTTTAAAATATTTTTATGCTTTTATTAATATCAAAAGATCTGGATATTATTTTGATTTTTTTTTAAGTATATAACTATTGAATACTGAAGCCAGCTTACAAATGAGATTCACACAAGATCTTTAGACGTAGGATTCAATATTTATAACCAATCAGCAGCTGTTAATAAAGTGTTTTCCGGAGCTTTGTAGGATAAAATATTGCATATTAAATATTACATACTGTAAATATTTTTTGCATTTTCCCTTTGTTCTTTTTTTCATGCTCTTTCTACTTCTTTATATATTTGTTTTTAATAACTAAGAATAGTGTAAAGCCAAGTTATAATGAATTGCTCATGCTATTCATCATCTCTTTGCATTAACTATGCCAATGGGAATGTGAGTTTGTATTTATCCACATTCATAACGATTCTAAATCCAATTTCCTCTCTTTGCTGTCGTTGTTGATCACAAAGTTCATCTTTAACAGGTATTTCTTTACCTTTTTCTCTTCACATTTTTTCCCCTGCATTTATATTTATTTACAAGTGTTTTCTAATGTGATGTAACTATCGAAAAAAAGTTTTCTTTGTGCTTGCTGTGTGTGTATTTGCACATCAAAATAGGAAGTGTTAAAGAAGACAAG
The DNA here is from genome assembly GCA_028023455.1 of Epiperipatus broadwayi. Taxonomy (NCBI): domain Eukaryota; kingdom Metazoa; phylum Onychophora; class Udeonychophora; order Euonychophora; family Peripatidae; genus Epiperipatus; species Epiperipatus broadwayi. Next base: position 2,350,402 of record JAQFVV010000113.1, read on the forward strand.
TAAACAAATAAATATAAATGGATTGGGCAGGCAATTATAAACTGACCAAAGTGGAAGAGTAGAAGTTTTCTCTAAGGACAGTATGTGGTCTATAAATAGCATGTGTTTTTCTTTTGACATCAACGTGCATCCAGAAACTTAATGGACTTCAATTCTGCACTATTTATCCAATAGAATCCTTACTGAAGGTGATAAAAGGAGGTGTAGGTATTGAAAAGGCCTCCACAGACAAAATTATAATGTAGACCATGTTGTTCTCTTTATTATCTCCATTCCCCTTTGTCACCATCAGTTGTGATTCTACTGAAGATCATGGGGGCCTCTTTAATAATACTTACATCCAATGAGAAAGGGTATGTAGATATTAAAGATGTCATCACAATCTAAATTATAATGTCAACTGTAGCAGCCTCTTTAGTACCTACATCACTTCTCTTCACCTTTAGTAGAGATTCTGCTGAAGACCATGATGGTCTCTTTAATACCTACATTCAATTTCTTCACCTTGAGTGCATAAATACTGCAGAGTTGAAGTTCACTAAGCTTCCAGATGCATGTTGATGCCAAAAAAAAAAAGGCATAGGCTAATTAGGTAACAGTTATTTATAATCCACACATTGTCATTAGAGAAAACCTACTTTTCCATTATTGGTCAGTTCATAATTGCCTGCTCAATTCATTTCTATTTATATGTTTTGGTGTATGCACACACCCATAACACCTTCCTAATTAAAATGATAATAAACTGAGTCATTGGCAATTAAATACACTAATAATTTTAAAAATTTAACGAATATTTAAATTGTTAATAAATAGTATGTTATAAATAAATTTTTGCATAAGTTATTATCGAAATAAAGAATTAGGAAATACATTTTTAATGTGTTATTACTTGGTAAATATTCTACTATTAAAATCGCCGTGTTTTTGTTATTATATGCATTTAATTTTTTCATTTGTAATATTTTTTGTGAGTTTTAAATTTTATTTTTTTTTGTTATTATTTCTTGTTTAACAAATGAAAGCTATAAACTAGGAATGTTTTATCTCTCCTCATCTCTCACTCCCTGAAAATTTATCTAGTGATGACTTATATGTATTTCTTACAACACTTCTTTCATATACACTTCAATGCAAACAAATTTTCTTAAAAACTTCTTTATTTTTCTTACAGTTTTGACTGTCCAGCAGTCTTCATCAGAGCTACAAGATTTGAATAATATAAATACATAACCATCATTTCACACACACACACACACACACATATATATATACAATTATGACAGACAAAATAAAGCATGGCCCTTATTCCCAGGAGGCTGTAAAGTCACCAACCAAGGCAGCGGTTGGTGGCCGAAGGCGGAGGGTGCTAAGAATCCCCTGATTGTGGACCCAGGCTGCCATTTGATGATGACTTTTTATTTAGGTACTTACAACTGCAGATCACTTTCAAGTGAAGGAAGATTGCAAGAATTAGAAGAAGAACTGTCTTATATTAAATGGGACATTATTGGACTTTGTGAAGTTAGAAGAAAAGGAGAAGAAACAATTGATTTAAAAAGTGGACATATACTCTAGTATAAAGGCACACATATTGGAAATATAAGTGGAGTAGGATTCATTATAAATAAAAAGTGGAAGAACAATATTGTGGAGATTGATGGTGTATTGGACAGAGTGGCAAGATTAGTTATACAACTTAATAGCAGATACCAAATGCAGATAATTCAGGTTTATTCCCCAACAAGTTCTCATAGTGATGAAGTAGTAGAAGATTTTTATATGGATGTACAAAAGGCTTTTGATCAGAGTAAACAACATTTTAAAATTGTTATGGGAGACTTTAATTCTAGAATTGGTAGACAAATGAAAGATAAAATTGCTGTAGGTAATTTTGGTTATGGTAATAGAAATGAGAGAGGACATAGACTTGTGGAGTTTGCAGAAAAAGAAAAACTTTATATTATGAATTCATTTTTTGAGAAAAATGTTAAAAGAAAATGGACATGGAAGCATCCAAATGAAGGTACAGCAGAATTGGATTATATTTTGACTAACAGAAAATACATATTTCAAGATTGTAATGTTCTTAATAAATTTAACACAGGAAGTGATCATCGATTAGTAAGGTGTAAGTTACGTGTTAATGTAAAACTAGAGAGACAAAAATTATTATAGTTGATATTCCTAATCTTCAGAAACATTCTAATGAATTTAAATTAGAACTTACAAATAGGTTTCAAGTGTTAGGAGATTTTGAACATGATTCAGATTTGAATGAAATTAATATGAAAATAACTGATACACTTTTAAAAATTGCAACAAACATAGCTGGTAGAAAAAAGCAGCAATTGACTAATAAAATTTCTACTGAGACTAGAGAATTTATAAAGAAAAGAAGGAATATGAAGATATACAAAAATGATGTATTAAAAAGAATTGAATATCTCGAATTTTGTAAAATGGTACGGAAAAGAGGTGAAAATGATATAAGAAAGTATAACTGTGGAATAGCAAGGAAAGCTGTAGAAGAAAATAAAAGTCTCAAAAATGTTAAACAACATTTTGGTATTGGTAGGAAATTTATATCTGCAATAAGAAAAAAAGATAGAATTATTACTAAAAAGAGAGATGACATCATGAAATTGGTAGAAGATTTTTATCAAGAATTATATAGTAATAAAGAACAAGTACCTCCTATATCTATTACATCTTCCGAATTTCCCAGAATTTTAAATGAAGAAGTGAGACATGCAATTAAGTGTATGAAGAAAGGAAAGGCTCCAGGAAATGATGGAATTATAATTGATATATTAAAAGAAGCAGGTGAAGAAATAGAAACAATTTTAGCAAAGTTATATACCAAATGTCTAAATGATAAAGATGTACTGGAAGATTGGAAGAATGCAGTAATAATATTAATATTTAAAAAAGGTGATAAAGAAGATATTAGAAATTACAGACCTATCAGCCTTTTATCAGTTTTATATAAAATTTTTACCAAGATAATTAGAACTCGTCTACAGAGAACTTTGGATTTCCACCAACCAAGAGAACAAGCTGGATTTAAAAGTGGTTTTAGTACAATAGATCATATCCAGGTATTGAGAGAAGTCATAGAAAGGACAAACGAATATGAGTTGTCATTATGTTTTGGATTTGTAGATTATGAAAAGGCATTCGATTCTATACACATTTCTTCAGTGATTAAAGCATTGGATCATCAAGGTATAGATCCAGGATAATGTCATGTTTTAAAGAATATTTATAAAAATGCAACAGCAACAATTAGATTACATAATGATACTGAAAAAATCAACATTGAGAAAGGTGTAAGACAAGGTGACTCCATATCTCCAAAACTCTTTACAGCAGTACTGCAATAAGTATTTTGTGGATTAAAATGGGAAACTAAAGGAGTGAAAGTAAATGGAGAGTATTTAAGTCATTTAGATTTCGCAGATGATGTAGTTGTTTTTGCAAATAATGCTTCAGAGCTGCAGGAAATGTTGCAGGAGTTAGCAGATGAAAGTAGAAAAGTAGGACTAAAGATAAATGTTAAAAAGACTAAAGTAATGTTTAATCGATTTGCTCAAAATATGAAAATAAAGATTGATTATGAAGAATTAGAAGAAGTTAACAGTTACAAATACCTTGGTCAGATTATTAATACAGATGCAAACATAATGGAGGAAATTAATCATAGAATTAAACTTGGTTGGAGTGCTTTTGGTAGAAATAACTTGATACTAAAAGGAAATATGCCTGTGTGTTTGAAAAGGATGGTTTTTAACAAATGTGTTTTACCAGTTCTTACTTATGGATCTGAGACTTGGACACTTAATAGAAGAGCAATACAGAGACTTCAGACCACTCAAAGGAGTATGGAGAGATGTATGTTGGGAGTAACAAGAAGAGATCGAAAACGCAATGTATGGGTAAGACAACAAACAGGTGTTACTGACCTCATTGAAAAAATTAAAAAACTGAAATGGAGTTGGGCTGGACATATTGCTAGAAGAGATGATAATAGATGGACAATTGAAATTTTAAACTGGATTCCAAGAGATTGTAAAAGACCCATTGTAAAAGACCCAGAAACAGACCACATGTGAGATGGATGGATGAAATAAGAAAATGTGCAGGGGTGTTGTGGAGAAGAGAAGCTAAAGATCGGAGAAGATGGATTAAACTTGAAGAGACCTTCATCCTGCAGTGGATTGATAATGTTTGATGATGATGATGATGATCATGATGACATAACCATCATTTCACATATATATATATCAAAATATACACATATATTCTCTTCATACATATACATATAGATCTACATCACCCCTAGACATATATAAAATACATAGCTACATGTATATATACATATGCATATCCAATACATACACATACCTCTTTTAAACATATATATATACAGATATACATTATAGACATATATATAATCCACATATACCTTTATAAATACACATCCATATATCTATCCAACTTACATAAAAAATAATATGCTTTAATAATTAATATTCTTCCTTTTTTTAATAACAAAAATTGAACATAAAAATGTTGTTTTTTCTAGTAAATATACATAATAGAAAACTAAGGGTTAAATCTATCTCCTGCTTTATTTATAAATGCGGCAGATAACTTACACCATTAACAGTACATATTTTAATAAAGGCAAAAATTAGAAAAATGTAAATATAAAAAGCTTAAAATTTATATATTATCTTCATATTTCACAAAAGGCTTAAAACTACTTTATACAAGTTTCAAGCAAATTAACAATTTTAAGCAAATAAATGAATATAAAAAATATTTAATCCAAAACAACTTTCAAATTTGAGATCAGAATTCTTAAACAAGTCTATTGAAAAAAAAATCTTTCTTTTACGTTAAAAGAAGAATGTTATATATATATTATTCAATAAAATTAGTCACTGTAAAGCAAACGTAAAGTTGAAATGAATAAAAAATAAAAACTTATAACTTAGTTTTATGTTTTGAATGGTAGACGGTCTTGTGAAATTTTAGCAGAAAAAAATAAATTGACTTTTCTGTTTTTTAGCAACAACAACAGCAAAAAAATACAATATAAATATTTATTCAATATTCATTTTCACTTTTATATCAGGTTTTTCCTAAATAATTTTAGTTTGTTCTTTGTTGAACTTTTAAATAATTTTAGATTTTTCTTTCAACACTAAAGAAAAACCAGAACGTTGACCAATTTTTATTTATTTTGCTTGTCAATAGAATTTAGCATAATACAGAATAGAAATATATAGATATTTTTACATTATATCTCTTCCACAGCTGATAAATTTGATTGAAATTTTTTCTTTAATTTAAAAAGAACATCTTTAAAGAAAGTATTTGTTATGAAATTGCTAAAATCGTATCCAAATGTTGTACACATTACCATAATATAATCTGGAAAACTATCATGACTTGATTATATTAATAAGTCAATAAAACAACAATGATTTCATCCATTTGGAAATAATGTATAAAGTAAATTAATCACAAACAGAATATATTAAATTAATTATCTAATATCCAACCCCTTTTTTTAATCTGAACACTTCCCCAATTCCGATTAGATAAAATAATTAGTTAAATGTGACAGATATTGTCCAGTTTGTTTTTCATTTCATTGATACTATCTATTAAAAAAAATCTATAGGGCTTTATGGCTGGAGAGTTCTACGAAATCCGAGTACCAGACAGGCTACTACCAGAATTAATCCTGAAACTTCCCAATCCCTAATTGGATGCTCTATCAACTCTCCCAAACTGAACAGGCAACACTACTGACCAATACTATCAGTTGTAGAATCACTCAGGCAATGGAAAATGAGGTATAATAGAAATGTCAGTACTACAATAATATTATTAAAAATAATAAAACAATAATAAGTCATTTCAATTCATTTATTTAATAATATAAGGAAACATGTTAAAAAAATTAAAAACTAAAATATATTGGTATATAAACTATATATTTTTATTATCTAAACCAAATACACCTGGGTCTCTTTTTACACGGATTTATTTAATGCAATTTTGAAGTTACGCGATTCACGTTTCACCGGAAGTCGAACTCCGATAATGCGCTATTACTTTAAATAATAAATTTTGCACACTTACGTCATATTGAAAGTAACAGCACATTATTGGAATTCAACTTTCATCTTAGTAATTTCAATATTTTCAGTGCTTTATAATAGTAAGATTTTATGCAATAATGAATTTAAAATCATGATTTCCACATTTTATGTATACACACATTAAATTTTATAAGATTATAATGTAAATTTGTTCAAACATTGTGCGTGTTAATTTTTCATTTTAAATCACATTCTGTTTTTGCTTTTTAAAAAAGAACGTAATCAATTATTAATCATTTAGTGTCCGCAAGTTTATTTTTAAAAGGTGAGTAATAGGAGTGGGCACAATTAAAATTGAAAATTAAAAAATTAAAGACAAAAATAAGAATTTAATTTTTAATTGATAGATTAATTACTAATTATGTTGTCACTGGAAAACCATTAACACAACATGAGAGTGACGTTGGCGCTAGTTGTATTTCCTCTTGTGAAGAATCTGATTTTTTACCAGTTTGCAAACGAACCTGTTTACCGGAAAATAGCGATAATAATTAAAACATGTATAAAAAATGTAAATTACTGTAAATTATGCATAAAAATATATTGTTTTGAATAAAATTAAATATTATAGTTAAAAAAAGTTTGTCTTGTATCAATTTTTTTCAAATTTAAAATTTTTTTTTAGTTCTATTTCATTTTTTTTTTTTTTGCGTGAATTTTAAAGTAATTTTATGTTGGTGCTTTGCTTTCATGCAATTTTTGAAAAATCACAGTCCATATCCCCCCTTTTCAAGGTAAGTTACATCTATTTTTGCGTGATTTTGTTTGCGCGTGTTTTCTGAGGAACCTATCTATCGCGTAAAATGAGACCCAGATGTACATTTTTAATAATAAAACCTAAATTATTATTAGGCAAATAAAAAAAGAAGATGATTTTAATATGTTAAAGTGGAAAAATTTAATATGAAATCAATTAAAAAGTATATATATATACTGAATCATTGCCAGAAGAAGCATCATTTATCTGGATTTAACTACTTTTATAAAATGATTTTTGGAATCTAAACTTTAATAAGTTTTAACATTGATACTTAGAGGAATCGACCAGCCCTTCAAGAAAAATGGAGAATACCATTGATAGTGTAGCCATCGATGATACCCATGGTCAGATTGAGCTATACAAAGCATAACACAATCATATTTCCTGACTGTGGCCACCTCAACTGCTGGAATAAAACTCCTGAACATCCAAAACATTTTATTTATTTTCAGGATCAAATTTAGGCACCAGGCAGCCATATGTCATATAGTTGGCATGTTTTGGACAACAGGCACAAAATCCAACACTTGAGATATTCCATGAATGGCTCATACTCTGTCTCAAGGTCCCGCACATTTAACACATAAAAAATAACTATACTTTTAAATTATTGGTGACATAATCATAAGAGAGAGAGAATAGACTAACTAATACTTAAGCAAACATTACTATTTATTTATGCACTACTCCAAGTTAAATCCATCTTCTTCAATCTTTAAGTTCTCTTCTCCACATCACCCCTGTACACTTTCTTATTTTATTTATCCAACTCACATGTGGTCTCTTTCTGGGTTTTTTACAATCTCTTGGAATCTAGTTTAAAATTTCAATTGTCCATCTATTATCATCTCTTCTAGCAATACGTCCAGCCCAACACCACTTCAGTCTTTTAATTTTTTCAATGAGATCAGTAACACCTGCTTGTTCTCTGGTCCATATATTGCATTTTCGATCTCTTGTGGTCTGAAGTCTCTGTATTGCTCTTCTATTAAGTGTCCAAGTCTCAGATTCATAAGTAAGAACTGGTAAAGCACATTTATTAAAAACTTTCCTGATCAAACACATAGGCATATTTCCTTTTAGTATTGTTATTTCTACCAACAGAACTCCAACCAAGTTTAATTCTATGATTAAATTTTATCCATTATGTTTCCATCTGCAGTAATAATCTGACCAAGGTATTTGTAGTTGTTAACTTCTTCCAATTCATCATAATCAATCTTTATTTTCATCTTTTGAGAAAATCCATTAAACCTTACTTTAGTCTTTTAACATTTATCTTTAGTCCCACTTTCCTACTTTCATCTGATAACTCCTGCAACATTTCCTGAATCTCTAAAGCATTATTTGTAAAAACAACTACATCATCTGCAAAATATAAATGATTTAAATAATCTTTATTTACTTTCACTCCTTTAGATTCCCATTTTAATCCACAAAATACTTCTTGCAGCACTGCTGTAAAATTTTTTGGAAAATGATATAAAAAAAACACTTATTTATAAGTAAGTTTTAGTGGAGAAGATATAAATTAAATATTTATTTGAGGATCCATACCTCATAATCATAGCCATCATAAAAAAATTATAATAAAATATATGCATAGATATTTAAATAAGCCGGTGTTACATAGCCCATTTCTTCGAGGTCTCGAAGCAAGTATCTTTTTTATTGATAGCATGGATGTTTTCATTAAGGTAGAATGCTTCATTTATTTTTCTTTTATGATCATTTGATTCTGAACATAAGATTATGGGATTGGCAGATGTGGAGTTGTGTCTGGATTGCTTGGCATGCTCCAGAAATACAGAGGATGTATTATGGTTCTTCTGAGCTTTGTTGTAAGTGTACAGGAGTTGAGCAAGCCTAGTGTTGATTGTAGCTTTAGTTTCACTGTAATATACAGCATGGCATCTGGTCTGAGAGCATGCAATGGAGTATACCTCATGTGAGGTGAATGATCGATCAATGTGATCTTTAGAATTGTTAATTAATCTATTAGAATTAGGTGGAGTTCTAAATGCTATTTTAAATTTATCGATTAATGCTTTCGTTAGTTTGTTACATATTTTGGGAATGTAGGGGATTGTTATTCTAGGTAGATCAGTGTGGGGTATTAGTAGATTTTGGACATGATTCAGATTTGAATGAAATTAATATGAAAATAACTGATACACTTTTAAAACCTGAACACATATATACTTAACATAATATAATACTTTTTTAAATAAGAAAATATAAATAACTTTAGGCTATAGTTATAATATTCCTTCATTAAAGTTCATTTTATTTAAAATCAAGTGTCTATTTGGTTATTTCAAGTATCTTTACCTAGATTTTCATTTGTGTATTTTCCAACCAGTTGGCCTTTTGGTTCCATTGATGGTTGCAGGACTTGTCTTTATTTGTTTGGCTCAATAATGGGGGGAGAGTATGCAGCAGTGTATCCTTTAGGGCTTAGACATTTGCTCTAAGCATTAGGTCCAGGCAAGTGCAGTTGATTTTAGCAAAAGACATTGGATCCTGAAGATGTCAAACACTTCTATGACTGTTATGTGGCTTCTGCATTGATGTTGACCATAGCAGTAATTGGTTGGCTTACTACTGCATTTACAATTTCTGAATATTCTGCATTCTGTCTGAACTGAATAATAATAATCCAAACTGAATTACAGATTAAAGTGTGGACTGGACTCTGGAATAAAGAGTGGACTGGACTCTGTCTAGACTGAACTGACTGAACTAGTTCAATCACAAAATGAAGGCCAGCACAAGAGTGCAAAAGTGGAATAACTCAATCACAAAATGCAGACTGGACTCAGGAATGAAAAACAGACTGGACTATCACAAAATGTAGGCCAGAACTAATCAATCACAAAATGCAGACCAAACTGAAGAACAGTATCCAAGTCACTCTTTTATATCTTAACTCTTTTATTGTTTATTTTTATCTTAACTTGAATCTGTCTTTTAATTAATTTTACACTAATTAATTGATTTTTACATTTCATTTTATCTAATTGATTTTTACATTTGCTTTAATCTAATCTTTTTCTTACATTCATCTACTATTTCATTGATAGTTTACATACTTTGCAGTTACTTCAATTATTAATTTTAATTTTATTATCAATCAGTAATGTTGCAAACTTAATTACATGCCAAAGCTTTTACTAATTAATTTTTATTCTGTTTTTCACATTTGTTTATTTTTATACATTTTACTCTTTAATATATATATATATTTAATTTATAAGAAAGGATAGTTCTCTTTAAAAACGAGAGAGTTCATAAATTTTTTCTACTTTGTTTTCATGGCAAAGCTTTATTCACTTATCAAAGAAAATATAATGTAACTTTTTTATTTTATTATTATTTTTAAAACTATGTTTTAAAACAACTCCTTAATTTATTATAACTTTTTGACTATTCTTGTTTATTTGATTTATTTCTTTTTTAATAAATCTGATCATAAATTTTTAAACTATGAAAATATGTAATGCATATATATATATATATATATGTGTGTGTGTGTGTTTTACAACACATATCTTGCTATCATTACAATATATGTCATAAAAAACCATTCAATACTTAGACAATCCTAATATCAATAACAATAAACAATTTCAAACTATTGTCAAGGCAACTTCTTTAACAATAAAGGTAAAATCTCATCTTTATTAATGTCCAATTTATTTATATAGACAGTAAAGATTGCAACTTAATCACAGAGATTGAAATTATGGATACAAAAAAGTATAAATAAATCTCTTTAATCTGGTAAATATAATCTGTTGTGAATGCAGACTAATTATGCAGTCAATTATAACATTACCAACTGCAATTATAATTTCAAATTGCACCCAAAGTATTACTTAAATAATAAGTGTAATAATGTTAGCATTATAGATAATAATGGGGATATAGAAAGGGATGAATTCTTCGTGTGATAATTGTAGAGCTATAATTTCTATTATTTCTGATACTCATTAATAAATAAAACCCATTATTGCATCACATGAGAATTAAATGGGCAACTGTAAATCTCAAATATCATATGTCTAGCAATTAGTTTATGAAGAATGTGATGATAGTTTTTATTTATTAATGAGTCAGTTATAATGAAAATCATAGCTCCACAATCAGCACATGATGAATACATCCCTTTCTATATCCTTATTATTATCTATAATGTTAGCTATTATCTCATTGGCTGTTAATTAATATATATCCAATGTAATAGAAGTCATACATTTATACTACTGTATAACTACTAATATTTTAATTACTACATAAACTAAAGATGAAAGACCCCCAAAGACATTAAATTTTAAGAAAAATAAATAATTTAATAAAATAAAAAATTATACAACAAAAAACAATTATTATGAATGTAGTTTAAACCCCAACTAAATATTTCATTTTTAAGGAAGCAATGAATAAAAATAATCATCATAACTAGCTCATTGATAATAAATTTTCATTTTTCTATTTAAAAATTATGGTACTTGTAAGTTTTCTCCAGTAAACCAAGATGTCCAATTATTATGAATGTAGTTTAAACCCCAACTAAATATTTCATTTTTAAGGAAGCAATGGATAAAAATAATCATCATAACTAGCTCATTGATAATAAATTTTCATTTTTCTATTTAAAAATTATGGTACTTGTAAGTTTTCTCCAGTAAACCAAGATGTCAGTCTGTATTTTTGACAAACCTACAATTTTAGGGGCCACCAAAATATTTATAAATTATGCCTGGCAAGAAACATCATATTTAACTGTTCCAAATTGCAGTGTCATGCCTCTTACATTTCAAAATTTCTGACATTTTTTTTGTCTCACACATCAATGTAAAATATATGATAAAATGTTTATTACTTATCAGAAAATAACAAATTTGACTTTACTTGATAGATATTGTTTATTACTGAAGTAAATTTAAATGTTCACATTTTGTTTCTGTAAATATTAAAAAAATGAGACCGTAATCAAAACAAAGACATTATACATCATGTTTTTAGAAATGTGATTTTCAGTTTATAAAATCAACAGAATATTTTTTAATTTTTATTATTTTTAAACATTTGAAACATATAATTATTCATTTCTCTTATATCTAACAAATTATGTTTTAAATGTTTAAATTTTTTGGATATTTATTGCAAAATTATGATTTTTTTTTTATTCGTAAATAAAGTAATTTGTTTATGTCATAGCTTGTCTTCTAATTTGCTTCAGGCTATATTAATGTTAGCTTCTAATATAACACTATATTTTTGAAAATAAAGTATTTTAAGTCAAAATAAGTTATTAAATAATTTATATTTTTTGTTATCTAATAAATATAGTGTAAATTATTTTTAAAAAATATCTAAAACCATAATAAATTTACAAATAAACATGTTTTTGCATCATTGGAAACTGCAATGTCATAAAACGCCGAACACTTTACAGCCTTAGCAAGAGACAATGGCTGAACATTTCAGGGTGGGGCTTATGTCTATTGTAAGAGTGGGAATTTTCAATTTCTCACCTTTTAATGCACTTTTTTCAGGTGAAAAATTATTATAGTAAAATATACCATTTTAAATGCATTTTAATGTATAATACTTACAAAAAGATTCATTAGGGACAAATTGTCCAAAAGACAAAATAATTTGGGTTTACTCCTCAAAAAGTTAATATTTACATTTTATTTTTTTATTACTGTTATTTAAAAAAAACAAATCATTGTGGAAAAATTAATTATAATATTGTTTCTTTTTTTTTTTGGATTAACTTATTAATAGAATAATGGAAAAAAATATAAATACAATATTTATACTTTGTTCATATTAATGGAATGCAAACATATCATGATCATTAACACACTTCATGAGAATAGGATGTTGTACCTTTGGAAATAGTCCACTTCATCATGTTTTGTGATAGGAAGAATCAAGATTTTTATCATTATGACAATTTATAAAAAAAAAAAAAAAAGAAACTGCAGACAAAAAGGTACACATGAATTGAACCAAGGTACAACAATGTTAAAAGAACATTCTTGATGCCCAGATTACAAATATAAGTATACAAAATTGAAATAAAGCTTCTTAATAAAATTTATCAAAATTTATTCCCTTTTTTTTAATTTAACAATTGGTTTATTAAATTTGTTTTAATTTAACAACTAACATATCTTTGGTAGATTGTAGGCCCTTGAAACTGTATATTCATAAAAATATGGGCTGCTATGTTGGTCTACTAGAAAAATCACAATTACTGAATATATATGTATAGAAAATTTTATATTCATGAAACACTTGCATGTATCAGCAAGAAAAAATATATACATATACAAATTATCAATGCATATATAAAATAGTACAAAAAAATTAATGATATAAATGATGACATAAAAAAAGAATGCCTGGTATTTATGTATAATCTGTAACTGAAAGCTTGCCAACTTTTATTTTTTAATTATCAAATATTTGTTTATGCTTTCTTTTTCCAAAATTATTTCAACCAACATGTGTCACTTGTTAAGTTTGAAAAATATTTAAAAATCCATTATAAATTCATGTTAAGTTAAAAAATATTAATGAATTTCTACAAGATTTAATTAATTATTTTTTATAGATAGATTATAACATAGAAATGTTAACACATGAAAATTATCATGATTTTTTTAAATTTAGCATAAAATTGTCAGTGAGCATGTTATTTTTTTTGTGACATTTTGCCAAAATGATTAACATTTGTGATCTACCATGACAGAATAACATGCACCATGGAACTGCATGACATCACATAGGTTACTGTTTAGTGGAATTTATGTGTCAGTGGCTGCATGAAGAAGAAGCATTTATGGCAATGTTGCAGGCTATTAAAGATTTCAATCTGTTGACATGAATAATGCATGTTTCTTGCTTTGTGTTGTGTTTAGTCACAATTATACATGTAAACACACATGAGTTTACATACATTTTATAATTTATTTATTAGTAATATATGGATACAAACATACACTTGACTTACAATTGTTATTTATAGATAGATACAACCTACATTTGCTACAGTTGACAGGATATAGTTCCCAGTTCTACAGTGAATTGTTGAAGAAGTAACTATACATACTCTTATAGATTTTAACACACTTCCAGCTGTACTTGACAGCCTGGCTTGTGTATAGATATGGTGACTCTTCAGCTTGCCTTGAGTTGGCTTTGGTACTGGCAGCTTCCAGTATTAAATGTGGACTAGCCTCACTACATAACTGTTAGCTTAAATAGCTATAGATTGGAGAACAACCACTGCTGTTCAGGCTATCAGGAGTTTCCTATAATCATATAGGAAGAACTAGGCTACTGTATTCAGGTTTAATAGGCTGACTATTTATTTCCAGATCTCCAGAATTCATAGAAATATTTCGATTTAGTGAGCATCATTGCATATTGGTCCATTCTTGCCATTGGTTATGTATTATTTCATTATATATGCATGGGTTAGCAGCAATTAATGCTCAGTCCAATCATGATAAAAAAAAATTGGGACTAGTTTATTGATGTTCTTCCCCCTGACTAAAATTAGTCCTGGAGAATGTAGCCATGCAGGTGCATTGGGAGATGTCTTCTTCACTTTGTTGCATCTTCTCACTTGGTGATGTTCTCAGCAGGTCCACTGTTGTCATCATTTGGAGTTCTCAGAACTGAAAATTCCTTACAGCTGTCTGATAATGTATGATTTAACCTAATTTCGTTTCTGTGGCAATGATGCCATTTTCCATCAGCCCTTTCTATCACTAGCCCTACTGCTGAATCCATTTGTGGTTGTATTATATATTTGACATAGAACTTGGATGCCTATTTGCATTTTAGTATTGTCATTTTCATTTTTCTTCTTAGTAGAACTAGGCTTGAGAAGTGGTAGGTTGGTTCTCAGATCTTTATTGAATAGTAAGTAGTTCACTTGGTGTTTTTCTAGGAATTGTGCTCAGTGTAGAGAGCTGTGCTAACGGAATTTGTGGCTATATGGGTGTTCCAATATCCTGTATTCATCTTTGTTAGCATTTTTTGTCTCTTGCACTAGTCTCTTAGCCTAACTATTCCCCTGCATTGAATGGTGGGCTGAACACTAGTTCAATGCTATTATTAAGACAAAAATTCTTGAATGACATTGATGTAAATGTTGTACCATTGTCTGAAACTATAGTTTTGGTTAAGCCAAATGTAAAACAATTCAAAATACAGCAAAACTCTCCATATAGTAGTGCCATCTTGTGCTAACAAGCACAATCAATGGATGCCAGAAGGCGTGTGAATAAAATCCCTATCTAGTGCCTACTCATCCCAATATCCCCAGACTAGTTTCTGGCTTGAATCAGTGAGGAGCCTTGTATCTGAGAGCACTGCACCTAGATCTTAGAATCTAATGCTCTTGTTAGCACAAAATGGCACTACTATATGGAGAGTTTTGCTGTATTTTGAATTGTTTAATAACAATTATTGTGCTAGTATGAGATAGTGATCATGTGATGTTTAGTGGTTTAACACCAATCCTGCCTAATAGGATAGTGACGGCTATGGTTGTTAAAGAGCCAAAGACACCAAAATGTATGGGTACTGAATTGAGTTCAGACTCATATGACTATATAAGCTATTGAGCTTGGGTTGAAAATATTAATAGTGTTTTCAATTTCAATCTCATAGTTTTGTAGTTAGAGTTAAAAGGTGGGTGCTGGAGGGTTGCATTAGATCCTAAGATCTAGGTGCAGTGCTCTCAGATCCAAGGCTCCTCACTGATGAAGGCCACAAGCCAAAAACTAGTCTGGGGATATTGGATGAGTAGGCACTAGATAGGGATTTTATGCACAAGCCTTCTGGCATCCATTGATTGCTCTTGTTAGCACAACATGGCACTACTATATGGAGAGTTTTGCTGTATTTTGAATTGTTTAATAACAATTATTGTGCTAGTATGAGATAGTGATCATGTGATGTTTAGTGGTTTAATTCAAATGTAGAAAACAGCCTCCTAAAAGTTTCAGTAGTAGTTTCTATGGACTGGAGTGATGGAATCCACTACTTTTAGTAATTTACAGTAAAAATCAACTATTATTAGTAATAGTTTGTCTCTCCATGAGCCTGCTTGGTTCACATACATTCTGGTTCAGGTGTTTTCAGGCTTAGGCCACTAAATGTTTTGTTTTTTGCTGGCACGTTTTGGCTCATCTTGCAATCCTAGAAGTATCAGAACTTAAAGAAGGCCACCACAATATGATCTTGCTATCATTTTCATTTTGAAAGTGCCTTGATGCCCATTATGTAACAGGTTGAGCACCTGGAATCATCCAGCTTGAGGAATCATTACTCTTGATTGCTGGATAATTTTCACTTCAGAATTCTAGCCTTAAAATCCTGTAGGTTAAATGCAACTCATTAGGTCTTTTGTTTGGCCAACCCTGTTGAATCCATTTTTGAAACTTTAAAAATCCAGGGTCATTAGTGATCCATCCAACCACTGATTGCTATTAACTGGAAGCATTTAATTCTAAGTATATCTTATTAATTGATTGACTTATCTGCAGCTTCTGCAGGCAATCAATTTTAAGACATCTGCATGAAGAATTTGTTTTCCCTCAGTGTATTCCAGTTTAAAGTTATAACCTGATAAACATTGAATGATATTAGCATTTTTAATGAAGGATACTAAGAGATTTCTTTATCAGAAGTACAAGTATCCAGCAGGGATCTATGATCAGTCTATATTATAAATGATCAGCCATTATAGATAGTATGAAATTTTTTAATGCCATTTGTCAAGGCTAAGACCTTTGTGTCAAGCTGAGCATTGTTATTCTCAGCTTTTGAGAGTCACATTGATACAATTGCAATAGGGCAATGTGTTCCATCATTATTCCTATAAGACAACATAACACTCATTTTCACTGGTAATGCATCACAAGTTAGTACTGGAATTCTTTCAGTGAGCCAATACTATTGAGTTTGATGTTAAGTTTTTTGTTTTTTGATAGTTCTATCATGCTTACTGTCCCACTTCTAGACTGTATTTTTGGCCAGTTGTCTGTATAGGGATCAGCCACCTTGGTTTTATGATATAGAAAACTGTTATAATAATTTATGAAATCCAAAAAAGACTGCAATTCTTTTTAGTTCTCTGGCATTTTTGATTCTTTATTTGCCATGATTTTTTTTTTGAGTAGGATGAATGTCACCCACATCTATCCTAAATTCTTTAGCTTCAAATCTGCATTTTTCCAAATTTATTTTAATGCCTGTGGCTTTAAACAGGTCTAGTAGTTTCTTAGTGAAACTCCAAACTCCAGAGTTGTTCTGGAATTTGTGCCACAAATAAAAAATCACCAAAATAAGGTAAGGCACCTGATATTCCAGCAGCCAATTGGTCCATGGCTCTTTGGAATATTGCTAGTGTTTGATATATCAAAAGGCAACTGGTTCATTTTGAATAAGCCTTTATGCATGATTATCAACAATGCTCTTGTAGCCTGATCATCAATTGGTAATTGCAAGTGTGCATATTTCAAATCAATTTTTGTGAAAACCTTCCACTTTAAAACAGTATGAATATGATCTGCTTAGCTGATGGTAGTTGATAGTTATCAGATGCGAGTGTTTTGTTAATTGTGCATAGAATCCCCACAAATTCACTCATCATGATTTTCTTTGATGAATGGGATAATTGGAGTGAACTCCTACTGCCTGCCACTTTTCAAACTCATTCTCCACTTAAGCTCTAGATGCCAGTGACAGTCATCTGCAATGACAATTGATTGGTTTTATCTCTTTATTCAGTGGTAAATGGATTGTGTATCCTGTCTATAGATCTAGAGGTTTATAAACATCAGGATACTCACCTTTTAAGTTACTTATAGTTGTGAGCTGGTTCACTTTTGTCACTGAGAAACCTAAGTGATTGAACTAGTCAAGGCTCAATAAATTGCTATATTCACTTAATATTACAACCAGTGGTAGATCTATAGTCTTATTAGGCATTGTAACATTGACTCTTGACTGTCTGAAGAGTGTTATTTGATCACCCTGGAAATTAGTTATTGATTTCCTGCCAAGATGCAGCTGATATTTATTACTCTTATTAATGATAAACCATGTCTTCTTTGACATTATACACATTGCAGATTCTGTGTCCAGTTCTATTGTGACGACATATCATTAATAATGATTATGAATTTGTTTACACTATTTCTCACATTGTTCATGAAGACAATTTGTTTTTCTTTATTTTAAATTGTCTTTTTTGCTTTTTGGAATGGATTCATCCATTCTGTCATTGTGTATTTATTCTTTTTATTTTACAACAAGCAGTTTTTGTTTCACCAAAATGCTTGCAATATGTATACACTGTATAGCACTATGTAGTAGTTTATAACAACACTTTTCACTCATTGTTGTTGATTTATTTGAGTTGTCTTCTGAGTGCTTGACCAACCCAGTGTTCTTCTCAATACTTGGATTATTATGATTCACTTTTTCAGTGACTTCGCTTGACTTCTTGTTGATTCTGTTAGTGTTACTTGAGACAAAGTGGATTCAAAAATTATGTCAGGATCCATTAAAAGCAAGACCACTCACATTTTGATGCCAATGAATGTATTCTAACAGCAAAATCTCTAGCTTTTTCTTCTTCCTTATGGTCATAAAGCATCAAATGATATCTCTGTATTATGGTTATGGGGTTTAAGAGTAAAAAAATTAGTCAGTAGAGACAATGCTTCATTAAAATCTAGGTCAACCAGTATCTCTAATGTTGTTTGTGATTTATGGACCTCGTAAGTCTGGGATTTGATTATTAACATAAGCATGATTAATTTCAACTCAAGCGTTTTGATTTAATTAGCCTGTAAATAAAAAATATTCAATCTGCATAGCTTAGTCAATTCTCTGAGTAGGCCAATGAATTCTTCAACTGATCCAAGCTTAGCCATTCTGTTATTTTCTCCTCTTTATATTGTGCTAGAGAAAAAAATTCATTAATTTATGTGAGACACCAACCGGAATGAACTTTGAATGTTTATTTGATGAGTTTATTGTTTGCATAACTGTTAATACCTGATGAAAACAAAATCTGGCAATTTACTAGGGTGAGTTTTTATTTTTATTACTAAGAGTAACCACTCTCACTTGAATTTACCAAGTTTTATTGACACACTGATAATGTTTGTGACATTTTTTCTGAATAATGACAAATTGTAATGACTCATGGGTGCAAGATTTTGCTGCTTAAAACTTTTTTTCCAGCTATGGAAATATTTTTTTTTATTATGCTGATTCTGCTGTGTTGTCATGATTATAGATATAAAATGCATTTGTATACATATGTTTTATACTATATTTTTAGTAATATATAAATACAAACATATACTTGGTTTACAGTCATTATTTATAGATAGCTACACTCTGACTGCTACTGTTGGTGGAGTATAATTTCCAGTTCTAGAGTGAACTATTGAAAAAGGGACTGTACATGCTGTTATAGATTTTAACCTACTTCCACCTAACTTGGTGGACTGCCTTGTGAGTAGGTATGGCACCAACTGCAATGACAGCCTGCCTTAAGTCAGCTTTGGATCTGGAAGCTTCCAGTTCTGAATGTAGATTTGCCACACTGTGTAACCATTAGCTTAAATGGCTATAATCTGGAGTATGATTACTATTATGCAGATTAGGAGGAATTTCCTATGACCATATAGGGAACCAGGTTACTGTTATTCAGCTTTAACAGTTGTTGTCTGAACCTACATTCAAACACACTGACTATTTCTTATCAGATCTCCAGCTTTTAAGCAAACTTTCAGATTCAGTGAGCATTATTTCCCATTGGCCTGTTCTTGCATTATTTATTTATATATGCATTGGTTAGTGACAATGAAGGCTCAATCTGATCATGTTAAGAAAGGAATATGGACTAGTTTACTATTTGAAGGCAAGGTGAGATAGGGCATGTTGTTTCCCCACATATTTTATTTAATTTACTGCACCTTAAATTATATTAAATTTATTTTAATTATAATCAATTCCTGTACTTTGGCATAATTTCTTGTATTTTTAGAATAATATTTAAAACATAAATAAAAGGAAATATTAAATATAATGGCTTCTAGTCAGCCATATTGAAAATCCCTGAAAATGGATAATTAAAAAAAAAATCCTAGCAAGCTTCAAGTATACATATAACTAACACTGAATAAAAATAAATATATTTTACCAACCAATTAAGAGAAATTAGAATGATCTTATCTAATTATAATCTCTTGAGCTCAATTACCAACACATACATTTATATATCTAATAGCTTTGCGTGTACACAAACACACACAAAACTGTTAGATATATAGTAGTGAGTGTAGTCAAATCTGAGATTATAGTGAATGTGTCTTGTTTCTTTAATAAAGGTGTATTCAATTATTCTTCTGTTGCTTATCAATGTGTTCTTCAATATAACTGAATAATATTGTGCTACGCTATTTTTACCTTTTATTTTTCACTTGTTATTTTTTTTTCTCTTTATCTATTTTTGTTCCAAATAAAATATTAAATATAAGCATTTACTTGTAGATCTGGTTAACATCAATGAATTAGGTAGAAAACATTTACTTTGAGAGTTGGATATCTCTTTCTCTGGCAGGTTTTTTTTAAACAACTGCATCTTAGTGAGACTTTACAAACAAATATCCTAGGTGATATATATTCACATCTCAAGGTATGTCTGACTACAGTTTGCCATTTAAAAGAATGTAGTCCTTCATGATTACAGTTATAGAACTACAGTAAATCCTTTCCATATTTGTATAATATAATATAGTTGCTTTTTCATTGCAAATATTAAAATTTTGTTTCTTCATAGTCAATAGCTCTTTACTATCAGTTTGAAAACTGATTTGCCACTAATATGGTTTTAAAAATGACCCACGTAGATTTTGCTTAACAACTACTTTATTTTTATCACTGATCCCTCTTACTTGAAAAAGAAGTGAGACTTTTATATCTTCCCAATCCATGATTCAACTGAAATCAAAATTATTTATTTTTGTATTGCAGACAAATTTCTGAACAATATTTATAATTTTTACCATGACAAAAATTATGTTACATAATCAAAATATTCGAATATTAATCTGATAAGTACAAACATTTGTCTATTAAATTAGTTCAATGATACACAAGTTTAAAAAAGTAATGTAATTTATATAATTATATTTTCGAATTCAAAATAAGTTTGAAACAAAAAATAATATGTTGAGATATAAACCTGAATTATATACATTTATTATCTTCCATTAAGTTGACTAATTAATCTTGACACTGATATATCATCTATATCCACAGTGTTATTCTTCTACTTTTTATTTATAAAGAATGTGTTTCCAATACTTCTGCCTTTATAATATATGTCCACTTTTTAAATCAAGTATCTTTTTACCTTTTCTTCTAACTTCACAAAACCCAACAATGTTCCATTGAATATTAGACAGTTATGCTTCCAATTCTTACAATCTTCCTTTATTTAAAAGTTGACTGCAGTTACAAGTACCTAAATGAAAAGTATTCACAAAATGGTAGCCTGGATCTACAAATCATGGGGATGTTAGAATTCTTCTCATTCAGTCACCATCTACTGCTTTGGCTGCATACTTTACAACTTCCTTGAAATAAGGACCATTATTTAGTTTTGCTGTCCATTTTTAAAAAAGTTCATTTGACCATAAATTCATTCCACCTTAAAAAACAACAACTGATATTTCAGTTGTCTATCAGATAACTGAGAAGAAAGTCCACAATGTTTCTTGGATTTAGAGGTCAAAAGCCAAAAAACTGCACATGCTAGTTGAGGTATTTTGATAAGTATTCAATTATGTACTATATGAATAATCATATAGAAATAACTGCTGCAATGACAAAAAATGTAAGAAATGGACAATAGGAATTTGCTTTGATTGGTAAAAACAAATTGAATGCTCCATGCTCTACTTTCAGCAGTAAACTCTATTCTGCCACCAAATAAATGGATGTATCCTTTGCTGTTAATATTTTAATTAGAGACTAACTTTATTTAAAAATTTGAAGTTATGTTTTTTAAAAAAGGTAATTTTTAGTTGCAATATTAAGTGGGCTGTTTAAATAAAGACCTTTTCAAGATATATATTGCAATGGTCAGGATATGCTACAGTGTTATGTAACTGCCCACTTGCCTTATATATTATTTATAAATGATGCCATGGTAATAGATTTCAATGCTCATTGATTATTTAGAATAGGCAATCATCCACATGCCCACATTGGCACAAATTATAATTTTTTACATAAGAACAAAGCACATGAGCCTCTCAAGACCGATGCAATTATTTATGGTCCTTTCAAATTGATGTTTTACCACTCAAGATAGTAGTGAGAATCTGATTTCCTCATTTATCAGATTATTATAATGAAAGAACAACTTAATTATCAAATCCAGATCTGATATAAGATTTCAGCAGTGAACAAAATTTATTAAACTCAATTAAATAATTATATAATAACCATAACAATATTGATTATTATTGAACAAAGACTTCTCTTCCCAAAATCATACAGTGATTCATATTTAGTAATATACACAAAGTAATATATATTGTTTTCCTGAAGATTTGTGATGATGGTGTTTTAGTTGCATTTATATATTGTACTATTTCCATCAACTAATATAAGTATTGAATGTCTTTAGAAATTTAACTTTATTTAAATATTCGAAATACACTCATCTATTAGTAATAGTACACAGGTTAATATATGCACAAAATTTTGAGAGGAATTATTTTCCCTCTTCTTCGGGTGTTGCTGGTCTGACCAGTGATAGTACTAATATGGGAATCAAATCTGAACCCTTAGATTTTTTAGTATTGAATTTCAAGGTAATTCTCTAGCCAACTGAGACATCCTACCAAAGGCAACAACAGTAAACATTTTGTGTATATATTTAGAAGGTTTCTCCTGATTTCTTCATTTTTTCTTAAGAGCAAAGTTGATTAATGGTTTCTATACATATATGAGATTGTTCCCCATTATCATGTGAGCAGCTTGTTAAATTTTCTCCTTTATACCTTTTCTTCTCTATCCAATATTTTTGTATTTTCCCAATTGAACATGTGTTCATTCGCACATACATGGTCTGCTACCTTATATACATCCGTTTTCTCTCTTCTAATCATCAGTTTGCATTTTTGCAAGCTCTTTTCAATGGGATGACTGGTCTTACCAATATACATTTCCCCCCATTTACATGGTATTTTATAGATGCAGTTTTTGCTCTTCAGCATTTCAAGTTTAGACTTTTTAGACATTAGAATTCCTCATAGCATAGTAATGACTCTGAAAAGCTATTTTGAATTTTTACTGATTGCAGATTTTCTTTAATTTGTCCACTATTTTTGGTATTTATGGATACCCTACAGTATCAGTTTTTTTTTTCTTTTGATGATTCTTTTTGTTGTCTATTTAAGGTTTTTTTAATAACATCTGATGGATAATCATTTTTCATTCATATGTAGATCTTTTTTTCAAACCACTGGTTTCTGAACAAACTTCTTTTGCTTTGGTCCATAGTGACAGAGTAACTCCATGTTTTGTGTTTCTGATGTCATGGGGTGTTTAGGCTAAGTATTTTACTCTATGTGTGGGTTTTCTGTAAACTGTAGTTTTGATTTTGCCATGAGGGATTCTTGACACAAGAACATCTAAAAATGCCAATTTTTTTCTCTTGTTATGATTTTATTGTGAATTTAATTGAAGGGGATAAGTTGTTGATGTATTTCCAGAAAGTTTATAGCAGTGCTTCACCATGAAACCATATAACAAATGTATCAGCAACTTAATGAAGCCAAATGTTAGGCGAATATGGATTAGTCTTTATGGCTGTGATTTCAAGTTCTTTCACATAAATATTGCTAATCAGGGGTAACAATGGTGACCCCATAGTCATTCCTTGATTTTGTGGAAAGAATTATGTGTTTATTGAAATTAAATTGTTTTTATGTAGAATGTTATTAATTCCATTATACTATCAATAGGAAAAATTGTTCTAGTTTGTAAACTACTGTCACCATTTAATCTTTTCCTTACAAAGGAATAACCTGAACAACTTTTCCTATTGATTGTATAATGGAACTATTAACATTCTGCATAAAAACTACCTAATTTCAATATGAAATAGAATTCTTCCAACAGAATCAAGGAATGGCAATTGGGTCACCATTGTCATATTTACATGGAGGAACTTGAAACCACAGCCATAAAGACTAATCCATATCAACTTAACATTTGACTTCACTATGTAGCTAATGCATTTTTAGTATGGTAACATGGTGAAGCACTACTAAAAACATTCTGGAAACACATCAAGAATACATCCCTTTCAATTAAATTCACAATATAATCAGAACAAGGACAAAAATTGGCATTCTTAGGTGATCTTGTGACAAGACATCCTCATAGCAAAATCAAAACTACAGTTTACAGAAAATCCATACATAGAGTAAAACATTTAGCCTATATATCCAATAATACCAGAAACACAAAACATGGAGTGTTATACTATTACTATAGGACAAAGTAAAAGAAGTTTGTTCAGAAACAAGTGATTTAAAAAAAGAAAAGATATATACAGAACAAACTCTTATGAAGAATGGTTTATCCATCAGCTATTATTAAGAAAATCTTAAATAGACAATAAAAATAATCATTGGTACTGTATTGTACCCATACATTTCAAAAATAGCAAGCAAAGTAAAGAAAATCTGCAATCAGGATAACATCAGAATAGCTATTCAGAGCCACACCACACTATGAGGAATTCTAACATCTACAAAGCCTAAACTTGAAATGTTGAAAAGAAAGAACAGCATCTATAAAAAGAAAAAAACATATATAAAATACCAAGTCACTGTAGAAAAATATATATTGGTGAGACCAGTCATCCCATAGAGCAGTGTTTGCAAGAACACAAACTAATGAATAGAAAAGAGAAAACATGTGTCTAAGTTAGCAGACTATGTATATGCTTTTAATTTTTTAATTCTAGCTCTAAATCTAATCTCCGATCTAAAAAAAAATTCTTACTTTTTCTTTCTCCATTGTTTTTGAAGATGCAATTGTAAGATAATGTCCAAAAATAAATTCAAATCTACTTCCAGATTAGAAATAGATTTGACAGAATGTTTATAACAAAAGTACAATCATTAATCTTAATCATCATTTTATTTTAAGTAAAAACTTTAATTAAAAATTCCTTCCTAAGATTAAAACAATATTATATTTCCAACCCTCTAATTATTTTTGGACAATTAATGGTTGCATCTTCCAACTTGGATTTTATAAAAAATATACAATTTAATAGAAAAAAAAGCAATTAAAAAAAAAAGTTTTATAAATGACATATTATAATATATTTAATAAAAATCAATATTTTGTTAGTATGTTTGCTCCTATATATATATATATATATATATATGGCTAATACTAGCCATGTATGCTCCTATATATATATATATATATATATGGCTAAAGGAGCAGAATGGAATATAGGGTTTGGACACAGGTTAGTAGATAGAACCATGAAGCTCAATCTTAAGCTAAGATTGACTGCTTCAATATGTAATGGTTATTGCAATTACTATTATTTATCATCCAGTTTGCAAAATAATAAAGTGTATCTTAATTAAACTATAAACCTTTAAAATAAATAATACCTCATATGATCCAATGAGTGTCCTTTTGTTTTATAACTATTAAATCTACAAAATTATTTCTTAGTGAATGGTGAATGGGTTTTATATATTGATATTTTTGATCTTCTACATGTAAATACTTTTTCTCTTTGTCAAGCATTGGTGGTCAAGAAGTCAGTGACAGATGCTTTACAAGCAGTTGTCCTGGGTTAGCGGATTCGCTTCCCGGCTGATGCTATGACATATAAGAAAAAAAAAGACATTCTCTTTTATTATTTCAAGGTAATACATTTAAACATAGGCATCAACAGTATTTCATACACTTATATCTTCAACAACATCTGAATATATTTTACCTAGACAGATTTATTTTCCTCTAATCATTACTCTTATGCAACTTTTTTTTTTAAAAAAAAAACATTTCTTTGTTTTTATGCAATATTGAGTTTCTGTTTGCCCTAAATAAATAAACAATAATCCATTTTTTATTCCATTTAGTTATTTATTTCTTCATTAGAAGGGATTTGAACACAGACTTTCAAGCACCCTTCAGCTATCCACGCCATCTTATATAACATGACCACATACATGTGTAAAAATAAATGATGTCCAATAAACATACTTTGTGCTGAACCAGCACTCATTATTTGGTTTAGATCATTATCTCCCATATATATATAACAAGTGCGCTTATATTAAGATGTGGGAGATGACGATCTGGACCTACTGATGAATGCTGGTTCAGCAAGGAATACATATGTTGGAAATCATTTATCTTTTTCACATGTATGTGGTCATGTGTATCATTTATATAAAATGGAATAAATAGCTGAAGTAGCTTGAAAATCTGTAATTACATCTGAAGTTTAGTGTATGCATTATACTCATAGTCAAATATTCTTCATTAGAACAAATTTTATGGCAGACACTCACTTTTTTATTAAATATAAAACTTTTAGTACAAACAATTCATTTAAATATAAAACTATTGCATATATTCAAATTTCTAAATGATAAAATGAAATTGTTTATAATAGATGAGTAGCGATAAAAATGTGTTAGATGATGATCAAATATGACATTTTGCTATCAAAAGATCTTTCTGCAGAAAACCTGCCATACGCACACATTATCATTATTACATTAATAATTAGTTTTATTAAAAGAATGTGGAATGCAATAGTAAGCTACTTTATGAGATTATAACTTTTATCATTTAAAGTCTGTTGCCTGAATATTTTTTGAAATCTTAAAATCACTTCCCCACAAACTTACTTATTATATGTTCATACAAACACATTTTTTGTGATAAATTAGTTTTCCCCCCTCAAATAATGAGGTCAGCGCGACTGCCTTGCACTAGCAGGCAGTTGCCCGGGTTGCGGGTTCGCGTCCCGGCCGATGCTATGACACTTTAAAAAAAAAATTATCTTTTTTTTGCCTTAGGAAAAAAAACCAATTTGAATGTATTATGCCTCTATAATACTCATAAGTAAATCATTTTGTTTGGACACACTTTAATTTATTGCGTGTACATTTACAAATGAATAATTTTAATGATAATAAAATAAACTTACTGCTCTGAATAAAATTCCCTTATGACAATGATTGTTTTGTTGTTGTTTTTTATCTTGATATAATTTATGAGTTTATGCTTGTCTAATATTCATCTTTAATTTGATTAAATAACTGTCATTCATTTGTAAACAAGTTATTAATAATTTACAATAAGTATTAATTAAATCTAGAAAAATATCATTAATTGCATATTGTTAAAAATAATTAATTTTATTTTATTCTCAAAATAATAAATACGTAGTAGAACAAAAACTGAATTGATTTCTTTAATATTTGTGCAACAGATTTATATATGTCATACTTAGACCTCATAGCAGGGATGTTACCATAAATGAGGTAGTGACGCAAATGCCTTATATGCCAAATTGAAATAGATATTAAAATGTAAGATTATATTTCAAAATACATATAACACTGTCAAGCGTTGATAGCCGAGAGGTCAGCGCAGTCGCCTTTCAAGCAAGCAGTTGGTTGCAGACGGTTATTACAGGTTCGCCTCCCCGATGCTATGACATATGAAAAAAAAAATACATATAACACATCAAGATTATTTCTCATATGATTGGTTATATGAGAAATAATCTGGAAGTGTTACTATTATTAAAACACTGGACGTAAACTTATATTGAAAATATATATAATTTTTAATGAATATTTTTATTTATATTGTTTCTAATATATTTATTGTTTTGTTTGGTAGATCTAAGCCTTTTTAATAATTTTAAAATACAGTTTTTAAGACTTGCCTCAGGTGACAAAATTAATCATCCAGGTTCTGTTTAATAGTAGAAGAAAATTTTTCAAACTATATTAGGATTTTTTTTTAGAAAACTGACAATACAATGATCCGTGAAAAAATATCCCAATATAATTAGTTAAAGAATAAATAATTCCTAAATCAATCTTGGAGTTATCACATAAACATAATATATTGACTATAAAAAATAAACAATTGAAATAAAGATGTAATCTTCATCACAGAGCCCAGAGTTTGTATTAATCCTCTTAAGTATAAAATGCATTGCTAAATAATAACTGTCTATCATTAAAATCGGTTTTTTTTAATTGTTCATTATAATGGTCATAGCCCACAAACATTATTTTTTGACATAAATTAGCAATTAATTTTGATATGTATATTACATTATCCATTAACAGTATTATAAGACTATTAGAGAATCTGAATGAAGAGTTTCAAGTTTTCTTCAACCAGCCACTCTATCTCATGCAATGGATACACATGACCATAAACATGAGAAAAAATAAATGATTTCCAAAATATGTATTTCATGCTAAATAAGAACTCAGCAGTTGGTTCATATTATCATCTCCCACACACATATATAATAATTGGCTGGTTTTATATTAAGATAGCAAATCTTCACACTTTAATAGACAGGTTTCAATCTACTCCACTCTTCATCTCTTCAGTCATCTGTACCATTGAAAATCTGAAGATGGAATGCTATGTATTGGGTATAAGAGATAAGATAGATGACTGTAGGAAGCTTGAAAGATTTTTTTTAAAAACATTCTTAATTTAACATTTTTGCTATTGGTGGAACTTTAATGTTTTTTTTCAAATCAGTGATTGTAGCACCTCTACAACCGTCTTTCTATCTTTTATCACCCAGTAGATGACTTGTGTCATCAAGTTGAAATGTCGGTATATCAATATTTAAATTTTTTAACACAGATTAACCCGCAAAATATGTCTTTTATATATATACACACTCAATTTGTCTTTTCTATAACTTTTTTAATACCGGAGTGTGATCATCTAAGTTTGTCTTCTTTTTGTTAGCTTGAGTGCAAAGTTTTTTTCTAGATGAATAAAATATTTTTAATAAAAATTTTGCATAGAACTGACAAAATATGGATATATTATGTAATTTTCCATATCTTCTTTTTCACTTTTTAAAATTGATATCAAACCACTAAACATCATATAATCACCAATCTTCATGCTCACATAAGTTGTTTACACAGATGTAAAACTCTCCATACAGTAGCACCACTCAATGCAAGCCATAGTAATCAATGGTTGCAGGAAGATTTGTGCATAAAATCTCTATCTAGTGCCTACTCATCCAATATTCCCAGACTAGTTTCTAGTTTGTGGTTTTCATCAGTCAGGATCATTGTGTATGAGAGTACTGCACCTAGATCTTAGGATCTAATGCAACCCTCCAGCATTCACCTTTTTCCTTATTAGCTAACTATAAAGTTTTGAATCCAAAATGAAAGCACAATAACATTTTCAATTCAAACTCATTATGTTGTATAGTTGTATAGATCCAAAGCTTCTCACTGATGAAAGCCACAAACTATAAACTAGTCTGAGGATGTTGAATGAGTAGGCATTAGATAGGGATTTTATGCACAAACCTTCATGCATCCATTGATTACTCTGGCTTGCACTTTGCCTCTATGTAAATATTGATATCATTACTACATTGTCCACAATCTTATCATTTAACATGATATTCAGAATTTTCTCAATGTATGAATATCCAACAGATATTAAAAATAATAAATATTATTTTTATTTAATACTTGTTTAAATTCCCAATAACATACTGGAGATATATAAGAAAAGGTTGGTAGAATAATTATTCTAGAAAGACTGAGAAACCAAGAAGAGTGAATAGTAAAGTTTCAGTTTCTAACAAAAAATTTCCAGCCTCATTCCAAATTTAAATCCATGAAATATATTTATAAGTAAGTAAAAGGATTTATCATGAAATACAATCTATGTGGGTATAACCTCTTTATTTATGAATAATTGTGAGATTACTTTAATTGTAATAAATACAAAACAATATTTTATTAAGATATAGGGAAGTTTAATTTTAATATTTACTTGTGAAAAAAAAAGAATAAGGATTGCTTTATAAAATATATTAATAAAATAGAAAATGGAATCCAATTTATAAGAAAAAATGAAATGGATAATATAAATAATTATATTTCACTTCAAATGGTCACATTTCAAGCTTAAAAATTGTCTATAATATTGTCTTCTTTATAAGAAATGAAAGCCTGGTTTGATGTTAAATATATTTTTATTTATACTTAAGTTGTCTATTTCAATTTTGTTTAAGATTGACCATTATTTTAAATAATTATAAAAATGATAGTATTAAGAAAATGGTGATAAAAAATAATATATATATTGGAACAAAAAGACAAGAAAAATAGTTTTTATAATATTTACTATATAGAAAATTTGAACTCAGACTTTTATATAACCCTCAACTATCCACACTATCTCATACTGCTGACACACTTCAAACCCCCTATATATTACATATTGGAGTACAGGTATGAAAAAGCCTGTACTATAGAAAAAAAATATTTATAATATTATAAATCTATGCATAATTCATACATATATATATATGTAGAAATAACTTAAAATTGTGTGGATGGAAATAAAATTTGAAAAAAAACAAACAAATTGATAATCGATCTATGGATAATTTTTATATATTGGAATTGATTGAACAATTTTAAAGAAATAAGACATTAAATGTTTTTCAGTTAAAACTGTCACCAACAATACCAGAATTTGTTTGAAGATGTGTAAGAACATTTCATGTGAGATGCAAATTATGTAACTACAGAAGCAGTGAATTCTAATGGATTTTATTAGCCTCTCAATTAGCTAATTTATAGTCGCAGGTTTTAAAACAAAATCAGATTGCACAGGTTTTAAAACAAAATCAGATTGCACAATTGAAACAAAAAAAAAACAACATTAGAATATAAAGATATCTTAACTAAAACTTTGATTACACATTTCTTTTTTTTTCTTTCTCACTTATCCTTTATAACTTGTTTCATAAAACTATTTTTGCAACAGAATATATAAAATTTAAACTGTATGACAAAGATGATAATTTTATTTTATTTTAATTTATTTTAATGCTTGATAAATTATATTTTAATAATTTTCTGAAATAATAAAAAACGTTTATAGATTTTTTGCAACATTATTTATGATTTTAATATGAATAATTAAATTTTTATGAAAATATTTACATCCAGATAGACAGTTTTATTGTAGTTATGAAAATCCATAAAGATGTAATGTAGAAAACTATGTTTTGATATATTTCCATTTTTTTTTTAAATTTTCTAAATCATTATGGTTTTGTTTTTATATTTCAACTTAAGAATACACAACAAAAAAAAAAACTTATGCTAACAATTTCAATAAGTTAATTTCAATTAGTACCGATGATGCAGTCAATATGATTGGAAAAGGTAAGAGTTTTATTAATCATATCAAACAATATATTGAGCATGATGTATTCATGTTTCATTGCATAATTTAGCTGAAAATTTTGCATATATAAAAGTTTCTGAAAGAGATTCATGAAACAGGAATTTGGTAATAAAAGTTGCAAATTTTATTGTATCAAAATTACTGAATCATCAACAATTCCAAGAATTTTTATATAAAATAGAAAATGACTATTCAGATTTAATATTGCATAATAAATTATAATGGCTTTCAAGGGTGATGTTTTAAAATGATTTGTGGCCTGTTTAAGTGAAATTGAAATTTTTTTACACAAGAAAAACAATAATTATGCTGAATTATACAATCATCTATGGTGGCAAACATTTTACAGTTGTTTTCTATTCTATTGTGTCAGCTGCATGATGGCACTATTTCTAGGTCAATTCCTAGAAATATACCATTTCAGCAGCCTACACCCAACCTAAGAGGCTTCTTTCTACAATAAACACAGAAAGTCCTTGCGGCAGCCTCAGTCAACCTAAGAGACTTCTTTCTATGATAAAATACAGAAAGAGTCCCCACCAGCTAGCCAGTTTGGCTTTTCTTCTATGCTAAAAGCACAGACAAATACCTTATTGACTGCCATAGTTGGCTGTGTTATTAAATTTATCGTAATGCTAGAATGTCTATTTGCTCTATACTTTCGTGTGAGAGTGTGTGGATTTTAGCCTGTCATAATTATTTAAAATTTCATTATAAAGGTTTATTTTCAAGTGCTCAAACCTACTGTTACGTTGTAACTTTATTAACAATGTCATGAAGGTTTCATTACGAATGGGTGACCCTTAAAAATTGCTTTTAAGGATGCGGCAGAGCAGTATTTTGATGATCACGTGAAAAGTAACATTTTCCCGAGAAATCATCCATGACAAGTTACTTTTGATATATATGCACAAACAAAAACAATCTAATGTCTTATTATTAATTACTGTCCAAAAAATAAAATTAGTCGGGTATTATTTTTACATTTACTATTTAAATAAGAATAGTTTTTATATGTACACACACTAACAAAAACAACCCAGTTTCTGATTAATTACTGTCCAAAAAAAGAAAAGCAAAATATTTGGGTATCATTTTAAAATTTAGTATTTAAATAACGGTACATTTTTATGTATACACACTAACAAAAAGAACCCACTTTCTGATTCCTTATTGTCAAAAAAAAAAAAACAACTAGTCGGGTATCATTTGTAAATTGAATATTTCAATGACGGTCCTTTTTATATATACACACTAACAAAAAGAATCCACTTTCTCAATAATTACTGTCCAAAAAAAAAAAGCAAATTAGTTGGATATCATTTGAAAATTGAGTGTGAATTTTTAAATGTTGTGGGTAAATTAAATAATGTAGAATTGCGTCTTATTTTCTATTCAAAAAAGACCGTAACTTTTTATATATATACACACAAAGAAAATAAAACCCACTTTCTGATTAATTACTGTCAATACCAAAAAAAAAGTTATTTGGGTATCATTTTTAAATTTAGTATTTAAATAATATTATGGCTTTTGTTATCTACACACTAACAAAAACAATCCACTTTCGGATTCATTACTGTTCAAAACAATGCAAAATAGTCGGGTAGCATTTTTAAATGTAGTATTTAAAGAACGGTACTTTTTATATATACCCACTAACAAAAAAAACCCCACTTTCTGATTAATTACTGTCAAAAAAAAAAGCAAATTACTCGGGTATCATTTTTAAATTTAGCGTGAATGTAGAAATTTTGTGTAAATTGAAAAATGTATAAGTGCATATTATTTTCTATTAAAAAAATACCGTAACTTCTTATAGATACACAGAAACTAAAACAACCCATTTTATGATTAATTACTGTCCAAAAAAAACGTCAATTATTCGGGTATCATTTTAAAATTTAATGTGAATTTTTAAATTTTTGTTTTTTAAATAGTAATATTATTTACTATTAGTTCTTCTAATTTCCTATTACAAAACTAAAAAAGCTGATATTTATATAGATAGAATCACAGGCCTGGCCCTGAATCGTAATATTATGTGTTTTTGATTAGCATCAACGCCATCAAACAGTGGACATGAGAGAATAGAAAACAACCAATTTTACTTTATAGTAGACATGACACAACATTTCAATCAGTTAAATGTAAGATTACAGGGAGAGAATAATGTCACTGTACAATTATTGAACGAAGTATTGTTTTGAGAGGAAATTAATTTTGTTCATAGATGATTTGGATAAAAAGTCATTAACACATTTTAATCAACAAAATAATAATATTATGTTTGAATATTTTATAAAGTGTTTAAAAAACATTCAAAATTGATTTTCTGCTCATTTTCATGATTTCAGAAAATATAGAAGCACTTTATTATTTTTATATTTTTAACTGATCCAATTAATAGTGTTTTCATGATCTGAATTTTACAAATTTTATTGCAATCAACTAATCCAAATTTGAGTTACTAATAATAGATCTCAAATCAAAAGAAATTTGGAACTAAAAATTCAGAAAACTTGCCAGAAATTTAGACAACTATGAGAGACAAAAGGAGGAATTAATTTCTCAATATAAATGGTCTGAATTTAATTCATTAAATATAGTTGAAAAACTTGTACTTGATACTTGGAATCCTCTTCCAGAATCATTTCAATGTGTACAAAAATATGCCTTTGCAATTTTAATTATTTTTGGTTCCACTGCGAACAGTCATTCTCCAATATGAATCTAATCAAATGCAAATTGAGAAGTTCACTAAATGATGAAAGTTTGGAATCATGCTTATGAGTAAAAGTTACAATTTATTTACCAAATATTGATAAACTATCAAAAGAAATGTAACAACAGAAATCGCATTAAGAACATTAAGAAATTTATTATTTTATTTATTTTGTTGTATTAATTATTAATAGAATAAATCTTGAATAAAAGAAGTTTTCCTCTAATTTCATATTTAATGTTCTATAAATTTGTAAAATAATTGTTGTTGATTATATGGCTCAATCATTTAAAAATATATATTTATCATCTATTTGGCTTTTCATTAATTAAGATTGCCAACCCCATCTACCTTATACTAGTAATTATAAATAAAATAAAAATTCATACAACATTACCATATTATCCAAAAACAAAATTTTGCTAAAATTCTTCCATAACCATGGTTCCATTTATTAACAAATACACCTTGTTAAGTGATATGTAACTAAACATACAACATATATATATATTGTGCCCTTTTCTATAGGTCGGTAATAGTTCATAACAGTCAATTACTAAAAAATTTTAAATTTAGAATATGTTCTTTTAATATGGTAATTGTATTAAGTCAATTATATCTTTAAAGTACAATTTGAAGCTAAAGAAAATACATAGTATATAAAATCATTTAAAAATAGTTATGTAAAGCTTTAAATATTGTTGCATATGGTTGTAAAAGCTGGCCATATTAAATAACACAGCTATAAATAATTAAAAGTATATTTAAAAATTCGATTTGGCATGATGTGTAGTGGAGCTACACATAGACAAGGTTAGATTTTGGCGCCAGCAACGTGTTGGGCCCGAGTGTTTAAAATGGGAGAGTATAATGGGCTTACATGACATGGGGAAGTCTAGGTTAGATTTTGCTCTTCCATCGTGGCTGCACGATGTGTAGTTGGGACTACAATCGATAGGTCAGATTGTGGTACCCAAACATTTAGGCTACGAGATATATTAGGAAAGTAATTAAAAATATATAATACAATAGTTAGTATTTGAATTTGTTCGCGTAACTTTAGAGATTATTGATAGTATATCTCACAGAAGATAGATAATTTAATATTTATTATAGCAATAATTATTTAGGATTTGATTATTATAGTGAACTAAGTGCTTATTACTAAAAATATTGCAATTTTATGTGGTAGATAATCTGACTGTTTAAAAATAGTAAAATATAAATTAAAACAATTAGCAAATAAATATCTGAGACATGCATTACGATTATTTTATTACATATTATGACCATGTCAATTATTGAAATATTAAAAATATATTTTGAAAATGCTTTAATATGTGCAAAATATCTGTGAATCATGCATGTGGGAAATAATGTTGTGACACACATAATGTTAATCGTTATTGTTATTTAGGATTAGATTGTATAAGGTGTAAAGGAGGTATTATCTATGGTTTATTGTGGGTGATGGTTAGATGGGGATAAAAGAAACTGGTAAGGAACTATTTTATGAAAAATTAATAGTAATATATTGTTTAAATATTGAGTTTTGAAAAAGCATATTTGTAAAAAAATGAATAATCAAGATAATAATTTAGAGAGTGAAATATCTGAGTTTATTGTCGATGAAAGTTGTGAGGAGGAACGAGAAATAGAAAACTTAATTGAAATGGAAACAGTTGTAGATAGTGTCCAAATTATAGATAGTAAGATAAAAGAAGAGGTTATGGAAATTAAAACAGTGGAAGAAAAGATAATAGTGCCTAAAAAGGAGGTAGAGAACTCCCAAATATCTCAAATGTTATTGATGATGAAGGAGATGAATGAAAATATGAATAAAATTAGTGAATCTCTTAGAGAAGATATGAATAAAAATAGAGAAGATAGTAATATAAAATTTAATGTTCTTAATGAAAACATGATTAAAAATAGAGAAGATAGTAATATAAAATTTGATGCTCTTAATGAAAATATGAATAAAAATATTGAGTCTCTTAATGAAAACCTAAATAAAACAAATATAAGATTAGAATCTCTTAGTGAAAATGTGGACAAAAATAGTAATGAAATCAGAACTTGTGTAGAAAGTATGAATCAAAAACTTAATGAAACCTGTAAGACAGTAGAAGATTTTAAGGTGGAAGTACATGATAAAATTAATAATTTGGATTTGAGATTTGATAGCAATGAAAAAGTCATTGGTTCTTTAAAGAAGGAAATAGAGCACATAGATTATAAGAATCAGGAATTGCTAAAAAATAAGTTTTCCGAATTTTCTGAGAATACTATAAAGGGTTTGAGCAAGCAAATAGAAGAATCTATCAATCAGTGTCAGATAAACAATAGCAACTTAAATCAGAAGCTTGATAGTAATAAATCAGATGTTGATCACGAAATTGGTGAAATAAAAGATCATATAGATGAAAATTTTAAAATTGTAAAGGAAGAGGTAGTGCAGACCAGAATAATTGTGAAAGATGAAATGGAGAAAGAATTAGTAGAGAAGTTCAAGGATTTGATAGTGCAAACTAGGATAGATGTAAAGGAAGAAATAGAACAAGATTTGGTTGAGAAATTAAAAGATCTTGGTATTCAGAAAGATGATGAACATAAGTATAGATCTAAAGTTGGTGAGAATATGAAGCATTTACAGAAAGATGTAAAAGAACAGGCACAGCAGTTGGAAAAGAATAATAATGAGTGTAGAGAAATAGTAGATCAAAACTTGGATAAGTTTAAAAATGAACAGAAGTTATATGTAGAACAAGTGATTGGACAGATAAATTTCGAAGAAAAGTTGCAACAAGTGTATGAACAAATGGAGGAGATTAAGTCCATAAGTAATAAAACTTTAGAGTTAGGCAAAGAAAAAGTATTGAGTAGTAAATATGAAGACTGTATAACTCCATCCCCAATAGATAGAATAGAATGTCTAAGAAAAGGTGAGGATAACCAATTAGAACATACTAATGTTAAAGAAATAGACAGCAGACCAGTTAGGGAAAATATTAGTTGTGACGGAGGTTCGAATAGCTCGATGGCATTACGTTTCATGAGGGTCAAACCATTTAGAGGAGACTATACCGAAAACCCATCTGAGTTTCTGAATAGTTTGGATGAGCTATTTTCAATATGTGTTCTAACAGAAAAGGAAAAATTAGCCATCTGTAGTAATCATTTAGGTGGCACTGCCAAAGACTGGTGGCAGTCGCTCTTTGAAAGGCCAAATACTTATGGCGACTTTAGATATTTAATTATAGGGAGTTTCTGGAATGCAGACAAACAAGATAGTATTAGGTTCCAGATAACTCAAGAAAAATATCACTCTAGCAAGGGCAGTTACACTAGTTTCTTTCGAAGCCAGGCTGTCCGATTGAAAACGCTTACTGCATGTCCATTATCTGAAGGGCAGATAGTCAGGATAGTACGCCATAATTTGCCCAGAAATGTGGAGCAATTATTAATTGCAGCAGACCGTTATTCGATAGAAGATGTGTCAGAGATATTAGATGCACTTGAAATCACTGAAACATCTTTAGACAGTAGATTCAAAGCAAATAGGGAAAGAAATAATTATCCGTTATCAAATATTAACATTAACAATAATAGTCAAAGATTTCAAGCAGGTTTTAAGAGGAGATATAATTCTAGAGATAGAGATAGGGTATCTCCCTATGTTAAGAAAGCAGTTAGATTTGATAAATCTAGGAGTAGGGTAGAGGTACAAAATAGTCAACCCTCTACTAGTGGTATTACTACAATTTTAAAAAGACCAAATGTTAAAACAAGTGAGAAAAAGTTAAACTGAAAAGGTCTTTGTGTATTAGTTCCTCTTTGCAAGGACCCGGTGCTAACAAAATGGGGAACGATCAGATGTGGATGCTAAATACTTTAGATTTAGACATTGATTTTTTAGAACCCTTTACTATAGGTGAACCGCCTATAACGTATCAATGTCCGGTTGTAATTTTAAATATTGAAAATATAAAAGTTGAAGCATTGATTGACTCCGGAAGCCAAGCTTCCATATTATCAGAGTCAACTTATAAAAATCTGGTATGCATAAAAGGTGATATACCTTCATTGCCAGTAAAACAAATACAAGTAACTCTGGCAAATGGAAAGAGAACGAAATTAACAAATAAACAAGTTTGGATTACCTTCAAAATTAATAACACAGAGTTTGGGCATGTTTTTCTTATTATGCCTGGATTGATACATGAAGCCATAATAGGTGCTGACTTCATGATTTTAAATGATTGTCAAATAGATTTTTATAACAAAATTTTTACTTGTAAGAAGGAAAGGCTTAATTTTGAATATGGTGTGCATAACCTTTCCAATCAATTACTATGCATCCATAATACATTGATTGATGCTAGCATAAAAGCAAAAATTGAACATATTTATGCAGTCGATTCTAAATTAAGTGAGAAATTATATCAATTAATGTATAGCTTTAAAAGCATTTTTTCTAAAATCCCTGGTATAATAGAGGGATATACCCATCGTATTAAATTGAAGTGTAATGATCCTTTCCATCAAAAGATGTACCCGATCCCTTACCAATATAAGGATGAGGTACAGAGTCAAATAGACATGATGCTAGAGTGGGAAATAATAAAAAAGTGCCCTTCTCCTTACGTAAACCCATTGGTTATTGTAAAGAAGAAGGATGGCAATATTAGGGTATGTTTGGATGCTCGCATGTTAAATACTATAACTGTGCCAGAGCGTGACATTCCTCCACCCATACATGAGCTCCTAACTAAGTTTCATAAGAGGTCAATTTTCTCTACATTTGATTTAACAGCTAGTTATTGGCAAATACCGTTACATGAGAATGATCAGCAATACACAGCATTTCGTTTTCAAGGCCAGTCGTATGTTTTCAGACGGATGCCTTTTGGTCTCATTAATAGTGGTGCTGGCTTAATCAGATGTTTGGACATGATTTTTTCAAAGCAATTAAAGGAAAAAATCGTCATGTATGTGGACGATATCGTCATTGCTTCTGACAGTTTAGAAGAGCATCTCCAACACTTAGAAATGTTTTTTAATGAATGCGCTATGAAAAATGTCAAAATTAATTTGGAAAAGTGTTCAATAGCAGCTAAAGAAATTACTTTTCTGGGACATTTAATAAATGAGCATGGCATCCAGCCCCATCCAGAAAAGATTGCAGCTATTCAACGCTTTCCCACACCAAAAACTGTAAAGCAACTGAAATCATTTTTTGGGTTGTGTAATTACTACAACCGCTTTTATCAAAATTTTGCTGAGGACACTATACATTTATCCAAATTGCTAAAAAAGGCTGAGAGGTGGAAGTGGACCACTAATCATGATAGTGAATTTAATTTGATTAAAAATAAATTTTTAAAACACGTAATTTTAATATATCCTGATTTCAATAAAACATTTTATGTGCAAACAGATAGCAGTTACTATGGTCTGGGTGTAGTGTTATTTCAACTCGATGGGGATCAGGTACCTCATGTATTGTACTTCTTGAGCAGACATCTGAGAGGTGCTGAGTTGAACTACACTATAACTGAAAAGGAAACCCTAGCTGTTGTCTGGGCTTTTCAGAAATTAAGGCAATTTTTATTAGGTTCTAGTGTGATTGTATTGACCGACCATAGAAGCTTAGAGTTTTTAAATAAAAGCTACCTCAGTAATGAGAGACTTATTAGGTGGAGCTTATATCTCCAACAGTTCAATTATAGAGTACTCTATATTGAAGGGAGACAGAATATCCCTGCTGATATTCTTAGTCGCCACCCTATCTGTTTAATGTCACAAAATCCCAATAGTCAAAATATAATTGTAAGTAACCTAGATTTGGTTAGGGATGAATCTATAGCTGATGATTATAATAATCTCACTATGATTCAGAGTCAGGATATCAGATTAAATAGGATCATGACTATCTTAAATAATCATGATAATATAAACAGTAAAAATAAACGCGTTAAAATGATTTTTAGAAAGTATAAAATTTATCAAAATTTGCTTATGTATAATATAAATTCTAATCAGGGGGAATCATGGAGGATAGTTGTCCCTAACTCCATGATTGATAAACTGATCATGTACGTTCATAGTAGCTATGGGCACTATGGTGCACCAAAAATTATGTATGTTTTAAAATCGATATTTTTTTGGAATAAAATGTATAAACGCGTAATTAAAAAGATTAAAACGTGTAATATATGTCTAAAATCTAAACATTGCAGTAAATCTTACGTGGGAATCATGCAGCCCATTATTCCAGATCGTCCTAATGAATTATTAGCGATCGATTTTTATGGGCCCCTTCCACCATTCAATCGTCAGAAATTTATACTTGTAACATATGATGTTTTTAGTAAGCTAGTCTCAGCCTATCCTGTACCTAAAACCAGCGCTCATTATGTAATCAAATGCATGCTTGATTACCAATTCCCTTTAGTTGGAAAGCCAGAAATAATTCTTACTGATCATGCAACCGCTTTTATATCTGGTAGATGGAATGAGTGGATTCGAACTCAACACCTCAAACATATTATGAGCTCCATTAGAAACCCGCAGTCTAATCCCTGCGAACGTGTTATGCGGGAGCTCGGTAGATTATTCAGGGTTTATGTAGCCGATGATCATAAACAATGGGTTCATAAACTCTCTGAGGTTGTTAATTATATAAACAGTACTTGCAATGAATCCACAGGTTTTACACCTTTCCGTCTACACTATGGCAAACATGAAAATTTACTAATTCAAACACCTATACCTATGATAAGAGAGCCAATAGATGTAAATCAAGATATAAATCAAGCTAAAGTAAAGCTACATATTATGGGTGCTAAGAGAGTAAAAAAATCCCATAATAGACCACATCCGTTCAAAGTTGATGATTTAGTTCTTGTTAGAACACCCCATGTTAGCAACCTTCAAAG
This sequence comes from Epiperipatus broadwayi, assembly GCA_028023455.1. Taxonomy (NCBI): domain Eukaryota; kingdom Metazoa; phylum Onychophora; class Udeonychophora; order Euonychophora; family Peripatidae; genus Epiperipatus; species Epiperipatus broadwayi. The sequence goes on from JAQFVV010000113.1 coordinate 2,391,625, forward strand.
AAATCAATTTAAGAAATTTCTTGAGTTATATGAGGGTCCATATAAGATTTTTAGCAAAGTAGGAGAAAATGCTTTCATGTTGACTACACCAGATGGTGAAAAAGGGACGTACAACGCTAGGAGTCTAATCCCATACCCATCAGAAGTGTAGAAATTTTTTCTAGTATTTCTAGTTGAGATTCTGAGTGTAATGTCCAAATATTTTATAAGTTTGTATTAAAAACAGTATATTCTTTTATATTTCAGTAGTACAAGATAGAATTTGGTTATAGCAAATGATAAAGATATTAAGTATCAATAGATAGAGTAAATATTAAGATAGATGTTTAATTTAAAATTTTTATTGGAAGGAGGAGGTTACTGTGCCCTTTTCTATAGGTCAGTAATAGTTCATAACAGTCAATTACTAAAAAATTTTAAATTTAGAATATGTTCTTTTAATATGGTAATTGTATTAAGTCAATTATATCTTTAAAGTACAATTTGAAGCTAAAGAGAATACGTAGTATATAAAATCATTTAAAAATAGTTATGTAAAGCTTAAAATATTGTTTCATATGGTTGTAAAAGCTGGCCATATTAAATAACACAGCTATAAATATTAAAAGTATATTTAATAAATTCGATTTTAATAGTTTAAAACGTATAATTTAATAAATGCTATGTTTAAATTTATAATCATATTTAATAGTCAAAATTAATATAGTATATTTTAAAAATAAACTTTATGATGGTGAGAATTATATTTAATTCTATATTTTCTAAATTGTTCTTCCAAATTTTTTATAATTATTTTATATAATATAATAAGTGTATCAATTTTATTAGTCTAGGCAGAGAAATAGATTGAAAATCGTCTGTCAAAGTTATTGATCATGTGACTTGTATATTACATACGTTCACACACATGCTTGTTTGAATTAATAACAAAGTTTAAAATATTTTAAAAGTTATATTATAGAATTGGATAGAATTATTGCCTATCATAAAAGTAAATAGTATTAAACATTAAGTTAACTATCGTATAACATGTTTAAATAATGTAATAAAGACGAATACATTCATAATATAAAAATTAAATATTTTATTTAAATAAAAATAGATAAATTGAATATTAAGAAATGGAATAAGTTATTAAATATTATTTTAAAAGTTATTTTAAATGTTTAAATAGTTTTAATAAAATAATAATTTATTTAAAAGTAATATTTTAAATAATATTTTAAGTTCATTACGTCATAATTTCTAATTTTGAAATTTAATTCTACTATAAACTAAAAATATGTAAATTTGTTCTCAAGCTAAAGTAAGAATTAACCAATAGAAATAGGTATTCTTACAGACTATAAATATCGTAGTAACTAAGTTATCGAGGGAGATTAATAATGTATTGAAACCAGAGAAAGGTAAATTATAACTATCAAAAAGATAGAATTTTTAAAATTTTTATTTTAGTCAATTTTTTTAGTACTTTCTTATAATTTATTTGCAAAAAACTAATTGATAATTTTTAAAAGTATTTTTGCAAAAAAGAGAGTGTAAACTATAAAATATTTTAATAATTTCGTTGAACATGCTTTGTTAAATTTTTTAAAGTTCCTTTATCAGTCGTATTTTATCTAAAAGTTTAACCTAAACTTCGCAATAAAAATGGATATACTACGAAATAAAATGGATATAAGTTGTAATGCTGAAAAAATGTTTGGAATATTTATTGATACAGCTTTATTAATATTTCACCGAAGAACTGTTTTGGTACATAAAAAACCACAGCTCGGACATCATACAGGAGTCTAATGAAAAAATTGGAGACACATTATTATTTATAAGCCTATCCAAGATTTATTTTTTAAATAGTAATAAGACAATTATATTTCATGAATTATTTTATATAATATGATATTCAAAGGAGTAAAATGTTATATCCTTTCTGAAGGTAACATTTTTTTTTATTTTAAAAGAGATTTATAAAAATACCAAACGAAAGTTTAAATGTATCAAGAAGGAAACTTATATAAAAAAGTGAACATATAGTTGAATAAAAGATGGATCCATGGAAATACAAATAGTACTTAAAAGTTTATCGAATATTTTAAAGTTAAATTAGATGGATTGATGCATTGGATATGCAGAGCAGAGAAAATACTTAAAAAAAAGCTTCACGGGATTAATTAATATTATGATTTAATAATTATCATCCTAAATACTAAAACCAAGGATTATTTTCTATAAATTTTACTAAATGGATTAATAATTATTTTTATTTTAAACTTTAACGTGCTTGGAGGAGAACATTTTTAAAAACTCTAGAGAAAATAATAAACATTTTGGACTTATCAGGAACTATCGTCAAGAAAATATGTAATTATAGTTTTGATTCCTTTTATTTTGTTAACCTAGTTTAAATCTAAATTTTTATATAAGATTAGGAAAAACATAAAAACATTAATTTATTAATATTAAAATTTTATAATATAACAATCTAATAATTTAGCTAAAAATATTTTAATATAAAGTGTATGGGTGTGAATTTTTTTTTATATCTGCAATGCTCAAGTGGATAAAGGAAGCCTACTGAACACGATGACTAGATAAAGGTTATTGGTAATAATAATAACTATTGATAATTTATAATGTATATTTTTTTTGTTTTCTTTAGATCATCCATAAATTGGAAGAATGAAGTGTAAAAGTTTTTTTACTTATATGTACCGCATTTTCATACAACATTTTAAAAAAACATTATGAGATAGGATTGATTTGAAAATATGCATACGACAATTTTTTTTTTTTATTAGTGATATAATCCAACATAACAAATAATTATGTGATTCTTTTAAAATTTTCATGTTATTGGATATTCAAATATTGTCTAAGTAGATTGTATATGATTAGACATATAGAATAATGAAGTAAGCAGACTTTTCTTGTGGAACAGCTAGATTGTTTAACTATTAATGAATTTTATTTATTGTTTTGTAAATGCAGATAGTTATTTATCGATGTAAGATGTGGAAAATCTTGAGAAATAATGTTGAGATAGTGGCTTGGAAGTACTTAGTGAACAGGAAACCAAGATGATGTTTTAAGAAATAGGATGTTATAAGGAATGGAAATAATATTTAGTCTTTATGTGAATATCAGCATAGTTAACAAAGCCCTATGACTGATACACATTTTATTTGGACAGTGTTTATATTTCTTTAAATATTTGATGTTCTAATAAAGCTGAAGAAATAGCTTTAACATCGTCCCTGTACTAGAGGATATTAGGCAGGTAAATGTCATACCTCTTCGCACTGTGCCATGATTTTGAGATATGTTAAGAGTAATACTCTAGCTTTCTTCCTTAATCCTATGCATCTGTTTTCGCTATCTTTATTTCATGTAACTGCATCGTTTAGTAAGATATGTTTAAGAGAAATGATAAATAATTTAGAACTTAGGTTATGCTATCGTTTTGTATAAGATTGGTTTATTTGCTTAGAAGGAATAGGACGTTATAACTTAAAATTGAAGATCCAAAGTATCCTAAGGAAAGAAAAGAATCATAGAATATATTTTGAATTTTATTTCGGAAATGAAATATAATTTTTTTTAAAATAAGGTATCTAAACAAAGATATTTTCTTTAAAGTGATAATAATTTTAAATGCTTTAGTATTATTTTTTTTAAGAGAAAATAAGTATTGCATATTTTAAAATACAATAGTACAAAGTAAATTATGTAAACAATATGCATAGTATATTTTTTGTTTATTGATTAACAGAAATATATTGATGATTACACTTATATCATACTAAAGTAAGGCTTAAAGAAGAATATATTATGATTAGTAAACATTGTGTGATAAATACTAAAATCTAGTACTGAATTTTGGATAATATTTTGTGTAACATCTTTGACTTTGCAAGATGAAATTTTTTTTAATATTTTGAGAAGTCCATACTCATTATAAAATTTTGTTTTCTATAGAATGTTTTTCTAAGTATGAATTTTTAAAATAAGATAGTTTAATAATATTAAGGATAAAATGCTGTTGCTAATAAAGTAGATAAATATATTTGTAATAAGTTAACCATAATGAGAAACCAAATAGTAACATTTTTTTTAAATTTTGTCCTAAATCTAAATAAAGATATAATTGAAATATAAATTATTTTTTTTATAACCCGGTAGATCAAACTGTAAAGTAAAAAAAGTTAAGGATATCCACTGTAAATAGTGTAAATAAATTGTTTATTTATTTGTTGTTAGTAATAAACTTTGTTAAATTTTGTTATTTCAAAAATTTTGTGTCCGAGTTATTTATTTCTCCACATCGCTGCATGAAATCACGATATATGCATAATAATCGAAACAAATATATAATTTTGCACAAAAAGATAAATAGAGAATTATTTTAAGAATTTTAAATATTTTATTGGTATTCATTATAATTAAATAATCATAATCTTACATTATTTTATTGGTCATAAATCAGTTATCACAATATTATATTAAATTATATGCTATCAGTTGCCACACATATTTTGTTTATCAGATTATCAAATGCTACCACATATTTATTATATTATATTCATGAAGATAAAAGATTATATAAAATTATTTTATTATTTTATTATGGTAATAAAAATATAACGAAAAGAAAAGATATACAGAAGTAGTTAAACAATGAAGAATATTATTATTATTATTTATTATTATTAGTTTAAGTGTAGTAGATTATGACATAAAATCCCTTCTCATATTTTACTACCGTATTTTTAAATTAACTTAGAATAAACTTTATGAACCTGAGATTATTTTATTTGAGCTAGATTATTATTAAATAGAAGATTAAGATTTAATTATTAGTTTAATCTTAGTGAGTAGAAGTTATTAAAGTCATAAGAATACTATGAGTTTGTTATTTGAAATAGTAATAAAGGGGGATAGTGTTCTTATGCCATTGAGGTAGTATCCTGTGGGATATTGGCTCAATGTAATCTATCTTGTCACCTGTATTTTCACTTCAAGTCTCATGAAAATATTAAATATTTATTTAATTTATTTTTATAAACTGAACCTTATTCGTATTTTAAATTTGAGCTAGTGAAATATTTTAATTTTAATGCTGAATATTTTAGTTATTAATTATTAACTGAGATAGAACCCTATCATATTTTATATCATATATTATCTGGAAGTGAGGATGCATGAGATTACAGGTTAGATTGTGGCCCCCAATGTGGTTGGCATGATGTGTAGTGGAGCTACACATAGACAAGGTTAGAATATATATATATATATATATTAAGCAATTAAATCACCCCACATGGTTAAGAAATCCAGTACTGCCCTCTGTGAACTAATATATAAATACATTAGAATTTGTATTTCAAAATAGCCAGGTCAAAACGATACCACTTTGACCTGTCTGCTATATGATGTTATATATTGAAATATGAACCAACTCAAACAAAGAACTTGAAATTTTAGCAAGCAACAATCTTAATTTTTGCTACAAACATGTTTTACTATTATTATATAAAGACAAACTAAACTTTAGTAATTTTAATCTTTAAACCACCTAACACAAATGTATATATTAGTTTACAGAGGGCAGTACTGGATTTCTTAACCATGTGGAGTGATTTAATTGCTTAATATTTGTATATTTATTTCAGTATAGCATTATGCACTGGGATTATTTTCTATATATACACAAAACAAAATAGCCTTTTGATCATCCACTTCAAAAACCAACTTTCTTTCAAGACATACTTCGATGTTAAAGGAAGTTGTTTTATGAAGTGAATGAGGGAAAGGCTATTTTGTTTTGTGTGTGTATATATATATATATATTGTAACCATATATTTTAGTATAAAATATAATAATTGATGTAACTGGTATAAAAATTTCTCTTTCTTCTTTTGGTGATTTGATTGGCTTGAGTTGCACTTTGAACAGATTACTCTCTTATATTCAAAATAATTTATTAGAGAGAATGGGTAATATTTTGCCTTACTTGTTGTCTATATTATTTTAATAAATTTAAATTGCTTCTTTCCATATACTAATTCATATCAAAATGTTTAACTTTTTAAAAAATTTTGACAACACATTAAATTTGGTAAAATATTATTAAAAATAATAATAATATTTTATTTGTTTAAAATGGTCTTAAAAATTATTTCCATTGAATTAAAAAAAAAACCATTTGTTCAACTAAATTTAATTATTAAAAATAAATACAGTAATTACGTATGCGTTTCAATGTAAAAAAAAAAAAAAGAGCGCGAGTTTAAAAAAAGATCGTCTGATAGTGTTGCTTTTGGTGGGAGAAAGAAAAGAAAATGGTAAAAGGCAAATGGTGTAAATATGATAAGCTTATTTTAAAATAGTTAACAAGTAAACGGATTACCACAAAGTTTTCTATAAACGTAAAAATAACATAGTGGTATTTAATAATAAGATGAATTGCTAAATTTAAAAGTCTGTTCAAGTCGGCTGGCCAAGTGGATCAAATCACCAGTAATAATTTTCCAATATTACATTTGAAATATGTCGGAGCTTCCCAGTTTAAAAACAGAATTAAATGCAAGATTTTGGTATGTTTTAAAATATTTATTATTCTACAATTTGGAAAAATTAAATAAGTATTTTAATTACAGAAGTTTTATAAATATGAAAATTTGCTTTTTAAAAAAAGAAGAAGTTTAAATTAAAGTAAAATGTTAAAGTTATTAACATAGTTTAATATTTCCGTTTATAATTTTAATAAAAAATATAGTATTGATTGATATTTAACTTTGCAATGCCAGTAATATATTTGCTAGTTAATTTGTTTACCATTTGGATAATAAAAACAGTCTTCAAATAATTAATCAAAGCTATTTTATAATTTTATCGTCAGTTTGAAATGATTAAATTAATTGCTATAATTAGTATTCCTAGATTTAAGCGTGGATAAATAAATATTAGCATGGATGTGATAAACTTGGAACAGTTTTAATAGAGAAATGTAGAAATTAATAACTTATGAAAAACATTTTCATTTAAATTCTGCGTGTCATGTTTTGAAATTGTTTCATGTTTATGGAGCCATGTAAAATCGTTAATCTAATATTGCTTATAATAACTAATACAAATGGATAAAATTACATGTATGGAATTCAACTATAATTGTAGCTATTACTTCGTATATTTATTGTTCGACACATCGTACATGGATTTCACGGATCATATTTGTAGTTATAAAATGCTATACAATCTAATTTGTGATACACACACCTGCTAGAATTCATGTATTGAACTATAAAATGCTATACATTTAATTTATATCACACACACACCTGTTAGATTTTATGTATTTGATGAATAATGCATTACTTTAATTTTATCGTTATAGGAACTTGCATGTGAAGTTCATAAGTTATATTTTATTAAGTTTAAATTAATAGGGGTTGAATAAAATATTTATTCAAGAGAATAGCGCTTGCGAAAAAGCTTGAAAAGTACTAAATGAATTCATGAGATGTATCAATCTTTATGAGGTATTTTGTGAGTCTTTCCAGATTTCTATTCCTATACCAATATTACTTATATTATATTACATATGTTTTATTTTAAGTAAGATAAGTTAGTACATTAGTTGTCCTGATTAGTGTAACATTTTATTATGCAAGAACCCACATTTGCTAAAATGTTAGTGTTTTCTGAATGGTCAGAATAACTGAGGAGGATGATTTTGCACTTTAATGTGAAGTAAATAGTAATGTTGTTTTATAATGTTAAAAGGCATTAATCTGTGCCGGTGGTTAATCCGCAGATTACTTAATTGCCATTTTTTGTATTTTACACTCATTCCTGTGCTGGTGATTAATCCGCGGAATTGTGTAATTATACTTATTACTTTATGATGGTGTATAAATCCACAAAGCGTTTAGTGTTATTTAATTCCTATGTGTAGATGAATGCATCCACAGGAATATGGTTTTACTTCATAGATATAAGTTGGGCAAAGTATTTTAGTTAATCTGCTAAATCATCTTCTTCCATTTGTAAGTATAATTTATAAGTTAGATTATTAAATTGTAGCAGGACATTCTATTCAAGTTACCTCATAATAATTAACTGTTGGTTGATTATTATTTACCTGAATGTAAGTTTAAATTTTCATTTTATTTAATGATTGCATTATAGCTAAATCCTACAGATATAATATTATTTATTATATTATTGTAAGTTTACGGTATAGATTTATTGAATCTGGAAATGACATTAGATATTTCATGAGTTGATGTTGAATTTAGTATAATTTCCTCAATACATTCATTATATCAAATTGAAATATAAGGTATGATTAGGTTTTTAAAAAACCGTACCTATGATATGTTATTGAAGAAAGTCGATGGAATTATAATTTATTTATTTTATTTGTTTATTTATGTCTGTAATTATAACATTGGAATTAATTACTTATTATTCATAAATTTGTAAATAAACGTTGATTTATAATTAAACTTACTGTGCCGTTGCTATTTGTCATTCGTAAAATCAGAAATCATAAACCTTGGATAGAGCATACATTGAAGTACATACTATCATCAACATGATATAAGAGTTTAGTGATATTTTGAGAAAACATTTGGATGCTTTTCGTCTTTGGTAGTTTATGATGTGTAAGGTACAATAAAATCCCATTTACCTTTTCCATCATTTTAGCTTTGCGTAGTTGATTCTAGTATACAATATAAATTGATTATTAAACCTGTAAACAGATTTACCAGATAATGACATGATTGAATATATTTACTTAACGTTTTTAAATTGTCATTTGTCAGTATAATAAGAGTCTCAGTGATATAGTAAACTATAAAAAAAAGAACCCAAGTATTTATGTTTATTTATTGCAAAGCTTTACCTGGACTAGCATTTGTATTAAAAATCATATAGATGGTTTAAAATTTCATAATCTTATGTAGTTCCACAAATTATGCCATCTTGTACATGGTCGGCCATCGGGTCTCATACAATGAAAATCGCAAATTAAGGTTTGAAAGATAATAACATTACATACTTATAATTTGTTTAATGTATTTTATCATACTACTATGATAGGTCTTCGCGGTACACCCTGGCTGCGATCAAATTAAATCATAAAAAGTTTATGTTATATCATTAGTTTGGTCTGTGGTAAGTTGCTCCAGATGTTGGTTGTGGTCTTTGGTGCATAATATAGATGGCATGATATGCCTTTGGTTACAGCTCTTAATAGCTGACAATGTGCAGCGGGAATTGATCGGTGATCGAGGTTACAATTCTTAGCGCACTTATGTTTTGGTGATATTATGTAGTTGGGACAACAATCGAACGGTTACAATATATATATATGTTGTATGCTTAGTTGAATATCACTTGACAAGGTCTATTTGTTAATAGATTAAACTATGGTTGAGGAAGAATTTTAGTTAAATTTTGTTTTTGGTTAGTATTATAATGTTATATGAATTTCTATTTTATGGATAGATATATTTATTGCAATAGTGTCTTAATTTTCAGTATAGACATTTCATATTTTATAAATATCAAGCACATAAACATTAAGAATTGATGGACACACACAATATATATATATATATAGTTATTCCATAATACTTCTCATTCAATATAGAGGATTTGAACACAGACTTTTAAGCTCTCTCAGACATCCACTCTGTCTTATATAATCAATACACATGACCCCTCACATGTGAAAAAATAAATGATTCCCATAAACATATTTCGTGCTGAACCAGCACTCATCAGTTGGTCCAGATCATCACCTCCCAAACTGATTATATATGTGTGTGTGGGAGATGATTATCTGGACTAATTGATGAGTTCTAGTTCAGCACGAAATACATATATTGGAGATCGTTTATCTTTTTCACTTGTGTGTGGTCATCGATGACGGTTGTATGAGATAGAATGAATGGCTGAGGAAGCTTGAGTCTGTGTTCAAATCGCCTATATTACATCTAAACTCCAGGTATATAAAATGACTCATATCAAATATACTTGTATTTAAAATAATACTTCTTATTTGTAAATTATTTACAGATCTGTATATAATATGTAAGATACATTTTACACTTCAGTAAGTAAAAAATATCTATTAAAAACAAATAGTAAAAATCATCTTTTTTTTTTAAAAAAAAAAAAGACAATAATTTGCGTTCTCCTAAATGCTTTAATTACTTACTTTTACATCAATAATAGAATTTTCAAATAACTAAAATAGCTGAAGTAATTCCTACCTAGCAAACTTAAATGGAAACCTTTAGGCATTAAAGAATAAGTCACAAAGCTAATTAAAAGTGAAGCTTTTCTTTACATCAGCTAATACCAGAAGAAAACATCAGGACACTTCGTTAAAATTGTATTTTTCCAATGAAATGATTCGTCAGAATTAATTTTTGGAAGATTAATTATACTTTACAGTATACTAAGAATTACAATAGTGTCAATAAAAAAAAATCATAAATATAAATTGTGAGAATTATAAATATATGTTGTGTGTTATATTAAAAATGTATATGTATATTAAAAAATGTCAAAGTTAATATATAAAAAGTAAAGTAGTCAAGCATTGGTGGTCGAGAGGTCAGCGACAGCAGCTTTACAAGCAGTTGTCCCGGGATAGCGGGTTCGCTTCCCGGCTGATGCTATGACACATGAGGGAAAAAAAAGTAAAGTAAAAGTATTCATGGATTCAGAGCCCCTAGGAACATGATAGCTTAACCCTCATTAATGGCGGTAGAATCATAAAGCGAAAGATTTATTATTTTTACACTTTGTGCACTGATACCCATCTGACCAATCCAGATTAACCTGACACTTTTACTCTAGCTAGAGCCATCTAGAGATTTATTTATTGATCCCATTGGTTCACTAGTTTGGAATCAAATTCAAAATAATAAGCATGGCAACCACAACTTTTAACCATGATTCCATGAAATATCATACATATATATGATTGTGGAAGAATTGTAGTAAGTTTTTTTTGGCTAGCATTGTAATGTTATATAAATTTCTATTTTATACATATATTAATCATAACATACATTCAAAGATCAGTATTACTTTTAAATTTTATAATTTATAAATGAATATAATTGATTAATAATTTCTAATGATTAAGAATTGTATAAATAGATTTAAATAGCCAATGCAAGGCAAAACCTTCTACACTGTTTGCCTAATTTGGAGACCAAAGATAAAGAAGGTAAAACTCATCAGGCAAATCAACTTTTGATAAATGATATTTTTTTTTTTGTTTCACCTTATAGTTATTGATGACTGATTTGGTTAAATGATGAAATATAAAAAAAAAATCTTATGCATATTAAAAATTGTAAGCCAATTTCAAAATATTTCCAAATTTCAACCCATACCATCATTATCATCATCATCACCAACTATTATCAATCCACTGCAGGAGGTCTCTCCAAGTTCAATCCATCTCCAATCTTTAGCTTCTCTTCTCCACATCACTCCTGCACACTTTTTTATTTCATCCATACATCTTACATGTGGTCTTTCTGGACCATATTGATCAAAAAAGATTTAGCAGATAAACTGTATCAATTATACTGTGAATACTTTTCCAAAAAAGTATTTCCAAAGACTTGTAATAAAAGAGTTTCTTTTGTGCATTTATTTTATGCAACAGAATACTTGTGAACACTATGTTTATGTATTATATTTTACATCTAGTAAGCCCTATGAAGAACTGCTTCAATGTTATTTTCCTCTTTTTCTCCATCATCTTTCTTTTTTACTCCCTTCCCCTCAACATCTTCGTCTTTTTTTTAATTTTGATTCAGAAAATGTTTTTATTGGAAAATGAAGAAGAAAATTGAGTATTGCTTAACATTTATTATAATCAAGAATGAATAAGGTAATTATTCAAATTTTTGAAAAGTTAATCAAAATAATTAATTTGAGCAATAAAAGGAATAAAAGAATTAGTTATTATTTTATAAAAATAACGAGGGTAGTTTGTAATTATTGTACAATAATTGCAAACTATGATTGAACAGATTCAGATTTAAAAATTATTGTTTTATTATTTATTATGACAATCAATAATAAGACACTAATTAGTTAATCAATAACAAAAGATTTTAATTAGCAATAAAGCTACTCCGTGATTCATTACAATAAAATAAAATTCTCAAAGAATATATTTGTGCAATCATTTTGGAAGAGTCATTACTGTAATGTTAATATTCAGAATATTAATTCAAATTTGATGTACAAATATGGTAAGTGGATATGAGGGAATAAATTTGTATGAGATACAAGAGGTGCTGGAAAGCCATTGCATATGAAATGCACTACCAAATTCATATTGGGCTTATCCATAATTAAAAGGAATGTTGCAATTACTTATGCTATTTTAATATTATTGAATTAAATAAGGCTTTAAAACCATTAACAACGTGTTTGTTTATAAGTAGAATGCAACATGATTTGTACATTTTAATTTCATATTTAATTTTTCAAAAAGCATTTCATGTTCAGTAGTTAGATCCAGATAATTCTAATATTTTCTAACTTGAAAATCATTTCCGTTCTGATATTCGTATTAGTTTTCTAATTCCGCATTTTGTCAAGCAGCCAAAATTATTATGTAATATGTTAATAGATTAAGTTTTAAAATACATTTTTCTGCTAAATGTACAAATAAGGTAATTAGACAACTAAAGTGATAAGAAATATTTTATAAAATGTAAGAATGATATCACATTAGTAAACAGAAAAAACATTTTAAAACATCAGTCACATGTGCAGACTATTTCAACCAATACTATTTTACGTAGCATTTATTTTCATTGATTTATATTTAGCATTATTATTGGAATTGTTTATTAACAAAAACAAAGCATAAAGATAACTTTTTTCTTTCAAAAAAGATTCATTATTTTAATACATTTTTATTATTTCTAAAAATGTTTTTATTAAGATAAAAGAAATAAATTTATTTTGCCTAAACTTAATTTTAAATTTAAAATGAATGTCACATACATGAAAAATTAATTTTACAATTTAAGTCTCAAAGTATTTATGTTTAATTATCACTTCAAACATGGACCTTATTCCCAGGAGGTTGTAAAGTCACCAGGCCAAGGGTTCTAAGAATCCCCTAATTACAGACACAGGATGCCATTTGATAACGATTTTTTATTTCAAGTAAAAGAAGACTGGAAGAATTGGAAGAAAAACTGTCTTATATTAAATGGGATATGATTGAACTTTGTGAAATTATAAGAAAAGGTGAAGAGACAGTTGACTTAAAAAGTGGATATGTACTCTACTACAAAGACACAAATATTGGAAGTACAAGTGAAGTAGGATTCATTATAAATAAAAGTAAAACAACAACATGGTGGAGGTTGATGGTGTATCAGACAGAGTGGCAAAAGATTAGTTTTTCAATTTAAGAGCAGATACCAAATGCAGATAATTCAGGTTTATGTCTCAACAAGTTCTCATAGTGATGAAGTAGTAGAAGATTTTTATATGGATATATAAAAGACATTTGATCAGAATAAACAACATTTTAATATTGTTATGGGAAATTTTTTTTGCTAGAATTGGTAAACAAATGAAAGTGCTGTAGGTAATTTTGGTTATGGTAATAGAAATGAGAGAGGACATAGACTTGTGGAGTTTGCAGAAAAAGAAAAACTTTATATTATGAATTCTTTTTTTAAAAAAAAATGTTAAAAGGAAATGGACATGAAAGCATCCAAATGAAATTACAGCAGAATTGGATTATATTTTGACTAACAGAAAATACATATTTCAAGATTGTAATGTTCATAATAAATTCAACACTGGAAGAAATCATTGATTAGTAAGATGTAAGATATGTGTTAATGCAAAACTAGAGAGACAAAAATTATTACGAAAAACAATATTTACAATTGATATTCCTAATCATCAGAAATATTCTAATGAATTTAAATTAGAACTTGCAAATCATTTTTAAATATTAGTAGATGTTGAACATAATTCAGAGGTGAATGAAATTAATAGGAAAATAACTGACACACTTTTAAAAACAACAACAAAAATAGCTGATAGAATAAAGCAGCAATTGACCAATAAAATTTCACTGAGACTAGAGAATTTATGAGGAAAAGAAGGATTATGAAGATATATAAAAATAATGCATTAAGAAGGATTGATTATCTCAAATTTTGTAAATTGGTGTAAAAACAGTTGATAATAATATAAGAAAGTATAATTGTGAACTAGCAAGAAAATCTGTAGATGAGAATAAAAGTTTCAAGAATGTAAAACAACATTTTTGGTATGAAACATATCTGCAATGAGAAAAAAAGATGGAACTATTATTAGAAAGAGAGATGATATGATGAAATGTGTAGAAGAGTTCTATCAAGAATTATATAGTAATAAAGAACAAGTACTTCCTACATCTATCATATGTTCTGAATTGCCCAGAATTTTAAATGAAGAAGTGAGTCATACAATCAAATTTATGAAGAAGAAAAAAGCTCCAGGTAATGATGGAATTTATAATCGATATATTAAAAGAAGCAAGTATAAATATTTTTTTTTTTGGCAAAGTGTGACTAAATAATAAAGATGTACCAAATAATTGAAAGAATGCAGTATTAATATTAATATTTAAAAAAATATGATAAAGAAGATACTACAAATTACAGACCTATCAGTCTTTTATCAGTTTTATACAAAATTTTTACCAAGATAATTACAACTCATCTACAGAAGACATTGGATTTTAACCAACCAAAAGAACAAGCTGGATTTAAAAGTGGTTTTAGTACAGTAGATCATATCTGAGTATTGAGAGAAGTTATAGAAAAGACCAATGAATATGAGTTGCCATTATGCTTTGGATTTGTAGATTATGAAAAGGCATTTGATTCTATAAGCATTTCTTCAGTGATTAAAACATTGGATCATCAAGGTATAGACCCAGGATATTGTCATATTCTGAAGAATATTTATAAAAATGCAACAGCAACAATTAGATTGCATAATGATACTAGGAAGGTTAACATTGAGAAGGGTGTAAGACAGAGTGACTCCATATCTCCAAAACTTTTTACAGCAGTGCTGCAAGAAGTATTTTGTGGATTAAAATGGGAAGCTAAAGGAAAAAAAGTAAATGGAGATTATTTAAGTCATTTAGATTTTGCAGATGATGTAGTTGTTTTTGAAAATAATGCTTCAGAGCTTCAAGAAATGTTGCAAGAGTTATCAGATGAAAGTAAGAAAGTAGGACTAAAGATAAATGTTAAAAAGACTAAAGTAATGTTCAATGGATTTTCTCAAAAGATGAAAATAAAGATTGATTATGATGAGTTAGAAGAAGTTAACAACTACAAATACCTTGATCAGATTATTACTACAGATGGAATCATAATGGATGGAATTAATCATAGAATTAAACTTGGTTGGAGTGCTTTTGGTAGAAATAACTTGATACTAAAAGGAAATATGCCTATGTGTTTGAAAAGGAAGGTTTTAATAAATGTGTTTTACCAGTTCTTACTTATGGATCTGAGACTTGGACACTTAATAGAAGAGCAATACAGAGACTTCAGACCACTCAAAGAAGTATGGAGAGATGCATGTTAGGAGTAACAAGAAGAGATCAAAATGCAATATTTGGGTAAGAGTACAAACAGGTGTTACTGACCTCATTGAAAAAATTAAAACACTGAAGTGAAGTTGGGCTGGACATATTGCTAGAAGAGATGAGAATAGATGAACTATTGAAATCTTAAAATGGATTTCATGAGATTGTAAAAGACCCAGAAAGAGACCATATGTGAGATGGATGGAATAAGAATGTGTGCAGGGATGATGTGGAGAAGACAGGCTAGAGATCAGAGAAGATGGATTGAACTTGGGAAAAATCTTCATCCTGCAGTGGATTGATAATGATTGACAGTGATGATGATAATGATCACTTCAAAGATATTGCAAAAAATCAACGTTGTTAATTTTAAATACTTTGTTTATAGATATTGCAGAAAAATGTATTGTTTTAGTTTAATGCTAGCAAATACTGTAAATTTTGACATTATATATTTTATCTTTAAGCTTAATTAATGTGTATATCATTGAGAAAACAGATTTAGTGTCTCATATACTGAATAAATATTAATTGCAGAAATTTAATAAAATTTCAAAAATTTCTAGAGATCAAAGGAATTTAAGAAGTGAATGCAATAATTTAAATTGGGTGAATTAAATTGACAATTAAGCTTTACAAAATGTGTTCATTGTATGGACAGCTCCTATTCAAATCTTATCTTAGTAGAAAGGTTATAATAATCTAAATGTTATTTGCATTAGACATTTATTGTTGGAGTTCCATGATATAAAAGTATATTATTTACAATACCAGTTAATAGGGATATGTTATACTTTACAGGATAGCAAGTAATTTATATATATTGATACAAGATAATTTCCTTGGTAATAATTATTAAGTTTATTATATGATGAAGATTGTATTAAATAATTTAAATATGAATATATTGCTAGATGAGATGATAATAGATGGACAGTTAAAATCTTAAACAGGATTCTACAAGATTGCAAAGGGTTTAGAAAAAGGTCACACATGAGATGGGTGGTTGAGATAAGTATGTGTAATGGTGTTATGGGAAAAAAAGGGGTTAGAGATTGGAGAAGATGGATTGAACTTGGAGAGACCTTCATCCTGCAGTGGATTGATTATAGTTGAAAATGATGTTGATGAATGATGCAATTAATATATAAAAATGATAATATTCATGACTATTAAACTATGGTAACTTTTCTTTTAATTTTATATAAATTATGCAGTTTTATATTTTTTAATTAATAAATAGGTTGTTTTATTTGTATGTTTTTTTAATTTTAAGCATTAAGTAATCAGAATTTTAAGAATAAACTTAAACAAGCATTTAAGGACTTAGGATCAGTTTTTGTAATAATACGGTGACAGGCTGATACCTTTGACAGAAGCAACTTAAAAATGCTAATATGACAGCCAATCAGATGTAATAATGAATGCATAGGAAACTCTCAAGTCAAGACACAAGGCAGAGATTTTATGAAAAAACCCCTTTTTCTTGTAAAATCTCTGCCTTTTGTTTTAACTTGAAAGTTTCCTATACAGTCATTATTACATCTGATTGGCTGTCATATAAGTATTTTTAAGGTGCTTCTGTCAAAGGTGTCAGCCTTTTATGTTATTATTATATCATCTGCTTGCACTTAATAGATCAGTTTTTTGTTTAAATATTCTTATCTTCATAGATCTATTGTGATTTTTGTACACAGGATTTGTTTTACCTTAATGTACATCTTTTTGTTGTTGTTTTGTAAGCATGGTTAACCTGTACAAAATGCTTTATTCAGTTTTAATAAATCAAATTGGAGATTTGAGGCTAAAAATTTCTCAGCAGGTTGGAAATTTTTAGAAAGAGGAGTTATCAAGTAAGGGAACTTTAAGGTCACATGACTTAATATCAGATCCTATTGATATTATCCTTAGTTCTGAAATAATATTCAGTTAAAGAAACTCATTGTATTGTTGCTTTAATATTTCTTTCTGTTTATCATCGATCAAGGGATCATAATCTAAGGGTGGACAAAAATATTCATATAATTATCATTTATTCCAAAATAAAAACTATTGAATTTAAAAAGTTTAATAATATCCATTTTACACTAGAAGCCATACAAATTTATGTGAAGAATAAATTATTTGAAATCAGCAACATCATGTGCAAACATGTTCTTGAAAAAATGTAAAAGTAAGAAATAATTCTAATCAATTTATTTGAAATCTGAAATGCCTCAATCTCTAGCTGAAATTTGAACAAAAAACTTTTATAAACAAATCCATTTGTGAAAAATTTATTTAGTGAATTCATGTACAAAACATTATTATCTGTTTAAAAAACTACTATAATACAAGATTTTTATTTGTTTTTATATATTGGACTATTTCCATCATCTAATATGTGTATTGAATGTCTTTAGAAAATTTAACCTTATTTAAATATTCCAATTACATCAAACTGTTAGTAATAGTACACAGGTTAGTATATGTGAAAAGTTTCAAAAGATATTATTCTCCGTTCTTCTTTAGGTGTTGTTGACCTGACCAGTGATAGTACTAGCATGGAATTCGAACCTGGACCCTTAGGTTCTTGGGTATTGAATTTTAAGATAATACTTTAACCATGCTAGTACTATCACTGGTCAGGCCAGCAACACCTGAACAAGAGGGAAGGATAATACATCTCAAAATACACTAACCTATGTGCTACTACTAACAGTCGAATGTCTTTGGAATATTTAAATAAAGTTAAATTTTTTCTAAAGACATTCAATACTCATAATAGATGATGGAAATAGTCCAATATATAAATGCAACTAAAACACCATCCTTACAAACCTTCAGGAAAACACTAAGCTTCTTATTACACATTCTTTATTTTTGTAATATTCTTTGGAAAAATATATTGTAATTAAGAATATTGTTTCCATTACAGTTTTATTTAATTTTTATAGTTTAGACATTTAAGAGTTAAGTTATTCCTCTCTAGGATTTGTGACTAAAATATGTTTCCTTTTGCAAAAAATTTTCTGATAAATATCTCAATTCTTAATGTAAAATTGGTACAACATTTTATCTATTCATTAAATCAGATGTAAATAATTCATATATGCATTTGTTTTAAAGTATTTCTTCAGTAATACTCTAATTATATTATTTTTTGATAAAATATATTACAATAAAAAATATTGTTCCTTTTATACACTTATTTATCTTTACTAATTTAATTATTTAATAAATTGCTATTTTCAATAGATTAATGACTGTTGTTCTTAATCTAATATTGGCATATTTTATTTGTTTATAAAATCAGTCATAAATAATTCATTTGTAGATGTATGATTATTTTTATTATTAATTAAATATAATTTTGTTACTAATTTTTTTCTTAATTGTTTGTTCTCTTTAATCCAAGAAAAGTAATCTATTGATGATAAACTATGATGTTATTTTCTACTGATGGGTATAAAAAAGTAACATTGTTATGTATGGGTGCTTAGTTAGTTGCATTGTATGTCAACCACTCACCTTCCTTGAATTATGGCACCTGTTTGCAACAATTAATGTTTTTCGACAAATAAAGCTGATGGTAATGATTATTAACTCAACTAGGTTATAGCCCTGTTGTTAGGAGTTACAGATCAACTATATTATTTACCAATGTATTTATTTCTATATTTAACAGCCAAAAAATAAGATTGATTATAATAGTGTTACTTAATTTAGCCAAGACTCAATCTACCACATATATTTTTAAATACATAAGTTAAATTCCACTGTGAGACATTATAATCGTTGCGCCACATTGCATAAATTTAAGGTATGTTCATAACCTAAAAATGGCAATCCAGCATGCACCAATTTAAATAACATTAAATAAGAAATAATTTTAGTTTTTTATTTGTTATATCATTTCTATATTTCAAAATTGTATAGAATTATTGCTTTTATATATATATTTTTCTCATGTGTCATAGCATCAGCCAGGAAGCAAACCTGCTAACCCGGGACAACTGCTTGTAAAGCTACTGTTGCTGACCTCTCAACCACCAATGCTTGACACTTTTATATTTTTCTCTTGTAGTTCAACACTTTGACAATATAAAGACCATGAAAAGGTATTTACTTATCAAAAAGGTACTTTTGATTACTCTTTTCAAATCTTGAACCACCAAACCAAACAAATTTTTCATGACAATACCATATATTATTGTCATTTTAGCTTTGTGATTGTTAACCAGGTAAACAAATGTGAATATTAAATTGACTATAAAATGAATGCTTAATTAATGGGTGCAAATACTTGTGAATGTTGATTCTTTTTACACTTTCAATCATGATACTTATTTTCCAATGGCTGTATAGTAAAAGCAAAGGTACTTATGTAAATTAGTTAAACATCTTAGAGATCAGTTTAGTGATGGTATTTCATTTAGCTTCTTAGCTTATAAATCACTTTACAAAGAACAAAAAATGTATATGTTAATAAGATATTTTTCCACGTTTGTGAAGTTATAAAAACAAGAAAGATAATTAATGAATGGTGCTAATAGCTTTAACAAGCTTTACTGATAAATACCGCAAGAGAAAGTATTTAAAAATCTCTATCTAAAAATTATGTCCAATCCTCAGACCAGTTTCATGCTTTGGCAATTCTCAGTGAGGCACTAGGATATTTCAGACACTAGATCTTAAGATACCAACTCAAAGCCAGCATTTATTTAAAGGTTAACTATTAAGTAGAAAATCTGAATTTTTCAAACACCTGTACATCTTCAAACCCAGCTATTTAGCTTAAATATCTATATGGGGCTGATAAATTTTCAATCAAACCATATTAGCACTGCTCATTATATTTTATTTAAAAGCTTATATAAAATTGAGCCATTTGATGTATGACTTTATTTTATTTACTAAGAAAGAGTTAAGTGGAATTCATTATAAAGAAAAAAATGAAAACAAAAACAGCACAAATATTAATAGTATATTAGAGAGAGTTGAAAGATTATTATTCAACTTTATAGAGGATACTAAATTCAGGTAATGCAAGATTGTGATGGAAAAATAGAAAACAATTATAGAAATATACAAAATGATTTTGGTACTAACTACAATGTTTAAAAATTATCATGTAAAATTTTAATGTTAAAAATAAAAAAATAGTTGAAAGATGTTTATATCATATAAATGAAAATAGGAGATAAAATACTTGTAAAATCTTCAAGAAAAAAGTGAAATCTATATTCTGAATTCCTTCTTTCAGAAAAATTCGAAACAGAAGTGAACATGGACACACTCAAATGAACAAATAGCTTGGATTATATTTTAATCAATAGAAGATGAATTTAAAACTGATCTGTTTATAGATTCAACATAGAAAGTATTCATTGATTAATGGCATATAAAATATATATTAGTGCAAAACTAGGAAAAGCTATTAAAAAAGTTAAGTTAAAAGTTGATCTTTCTAACCTTCAGAAATACTCCAATAAAATGAAACTAGATTTGAAAATCATTTTAAAATATTTATTGGTTTTAAAGATGATTCAAACTCAAAAGAAATTGTGGCACAAATCAATAATTAAAAAAGCAATCATCCACCAATTAGGAAATAAATGTATGAGTACAAAAGAAAATATTTTAATATTACATATATGAAATACAGACACTTTTCACATATCTGGAGCCTAATTGTAATATTTGAACTCAAACTTTCAAGCATGCTTCAACTATCCATACTATCTCATACTACTGATACACATGATCACATACTTGTAGAAAAGATAAATAATCACCAATATATGTATTTCATGCTAAACCAACACTCATCAGTTGGTCCAGATTATTATCTCCCACACATATATAATCAGTGCTCAGTTATATTTCAAATATTTACACATTAAGTCTGTATTCTGTGCATCCTTCTTCTATGTATTTAAATGGATAAGGACTTATACATGAGGGGTCAGAATGACTTGAGGTCAACATGAGCATGGCTATAATATTGGCATCAGTATGGGATTTGGGTTTTCCATCATCAGATTTCCAATGATATGGATGGTTGAAGAGTTGGAGTGGATTGAAACCTGTCCATTAACATATGCAAAATTTTTATTTTCATAAAAAACTGAGCACTGATTTTATATATATGTGTGTGTGTGTGTGTGTGTGGGAGATGGTAATTTGGACCAACTGATGAGTGCTGGTTTAGCGTGAAATACATATATTGGTGATTATTTATCTTTTCTACATATGTGTTATCATATGTATCAGTGGTATGAGATGGTATGGATAGTTGGAGGATGCTTCAAAATCTGTGTTCAAATCCCCTATTTTAATATTACATATATAAGCAAAATGAATTCTGTAAAATTATAGCATTAATTAATAATGGTATAAAAAAATAAAACCATGAAACGCAAAAAAAGTTAAAACTCGTTTATCTTCTTAATCCATCTGACAAAATATTTTTATATCTTTTTCAATCTCTTAGGCTCTGATTTAAGACTTTAAATATCCATATATTGCCATCTCTTCTTGCAACATATTACCTTCATTTCTTCTATTTACATTGATGTTAATGATTCTTGTTTGTTTTTTTACTTTTACATTTCCCTTTCATTTTGTCCTCATATGTCAATTATCTGATATATATGAAACATAACTATATAGAGAGTATAGGGGAGAAGCAAAATTAATTATTTGGATCTTGTGAAGTTTTATTTTCAGATTAATATATATTTTAATTGATCATGGTAGTGTTATGTGCATTAAAAAATATATCAATCCATATCATGGTGCTATGATTTAAATATAAATATTACATAAAAATAAATACAATCAAATTCTCCTTTGATCTTATTTGAATATTATCTCCAACAAACCCCCTTCCCTAAATTAATTAAAAATAATAAATATAGACATTATATTAAATAAAACAATAGATAAATAAATGAATACTGATAAAAGTTGTAAAAAAAAAAAGTCATTTTAAAAGCTTTTTTATCTTGAAATGTTAAAATGTGATCTTTATGTTAAACTAGATAATAAAAAAGTTAGGAAAAATACCAATGAGTTTACTTTTAAAATTTTATATATTTTAAAGCAACACATTTTAAAAAACTGAATTTCTGGAAATATGTAAAAGAGTAGAAGGATTAATAATAAGGGAATATAATTATGAAGTGACAAGGAAAGTAAGTTGCTTGTCCCATTTACAAAATGTTTTTTTACATTTTTTTACAGCTTTTTAATAACTGGATTAAGCTTTAATTGTTTATAAAAGTTTTCAACATTCACACCTATATTTTGATGACATTATATAACTATAACAATCAGGAATTTAAATTATATGAGTAACATCAAGCATACACAATTTTTGGTGTAATAATTTTTTTCTGTTCACAGCTAAAAAATATTAACTTTTAATTCTTTTCATTGTGGATATATATTTTTTTGTTTAGTCAAACAAATAGTCTCTTAATTATTAACTGTGAAAGTGCAAAAAACTTTATTAAAGATCACATTAAATAAATCTCAGTATTATAAAGGTACAATGTTTCATTGACAAAGACTGTAATACTTTTAAAAAGTTGAAGAGAAAAAAGAAATATGTATAACTATGTATTTGCCTGAACATTTGTGATGAGGGTATTTTAGATGTGGTGTGTTGAACTATTTCCATGTTCTATCATTACATGTTGATCCAACAAACGTAGTGAAGTATATGAAATTTCTATTGACTGTTGACTTTAAAAGAGTAGCTCAGTTGATTAGAGCATTCTCTTAAAAAATCAATAGTTAAGAATCTAAAGGTGTACTTTTAACTCCTGTGTGAATATTGTCACTAGTCAGGCCAGAAACACCTGAAGAAGGGCAAAGAGTAATCCCACTTGAAATGTTGTGTAATCTACTAACTTCTATTGTCTATTTGTGTGTTATTATTAACAGCTGTTTGTATTTGAAAAGATTTTCTAGTATTCAACATTTAATGATAGATGATGAAAATAGTCCAATAGTTATGAAATAAGTGCATTTTTAATTATCAAAATAAATACACATTTAAGTGTATGAAGTTTAGAGCCTATAAGTGGAAGACTCAAGATCTAAATATTTGTGATCAATTTCCAATTCGGTGTATCACTTTATGTATATGTTTAAGTTATATGAATCCATAAGCAACTTATCAAGAGATATTTGTTTTTATAACACATGCCTAAATTACAAGGGAGCAGAAAATAATTTGAAAAAAATCGTCTGCATCAATCTGAGAAATAATTATTTATATTTTATATATAAATAAAGTAGTTTTTTTTATCAGCAAGCTTGCAGAATAAACAAAAAAACAACTAGTAAAATCAATAATACTTCGTCCTCATTCTATAAAAAGTTATGCATTCACTACTTTAAATTTTTTTTTTTATATATTTATGATTTGGTTAAAAACACACATATAGAAAAAATATCAGCAAAAATAATCATTAAAGCAAAATAAAAGCAAAAAAAATATTAAAACCTTGTTAAGAAAACAATATTTTACCAATACTAAAAATATTATTTCAAAAATATTTGATTATTTTCAACTGAATCTCTTTAGCATTTTCCATCTCTTAAAACGTTTAAAACAATTATTTAAAATATCATTCGGTTTAATATTTTGCAGAATATTGCAATGTATAATTATTATATTGCATAAAGTGAAATAAGTTACAAATTGTGCATTACGCAAACAAATGAAGTTAATATTAAAAGAATTATAAGGCTAAGTGCTTTCAGGAACCTTTAGTTCCCATATTCATAGTCTATCTTGGAGATGTTGGCTTGAGTTGTAATTTTTAAAAACTGAGTGGTAATTTATGCAAATTTATTCAATATCTTCATATAGTTCACTTTCTAGAGATGGAAAAACATGATTCCTTCTGGTTTATTGCAACGATACTATATATAAAATAAAAGAAATGTGCTTCATTGCAAATGATGACAATGCAATAGACCGGAAGGAATTGTGTTTTTCCATCTCTAGAAAGTGGACTATATGAAGATATTGAACAAATTTGCATAAATTACTACTCAGTCTTTAAAAATCACAACTCAAACCAACACCTCCAAGATATGCTATGAATATGGTAACTAAAGGTTCCCAAAAGCATTCCGCCTTACAATTCTCTTAATACTGTGCTTCACTTGTTTGTGTAACACACGATTTGTAATTTACTACTTGAAGGTGAAGTAGAAACAATGATTTTATTTCAATAAAGTGAAGTAATAATATTATATCAAAATGTATATTATAAAAAATAATTTACAATGAAACTATTATTTATCATTTCTACATATGTCACTTTCTAACATCTATTAACTTCTATATTTTGTCTTGAAACTGGAAAACATGTAGAAGTATTTACAGATCTATCATTTTACCATATCTATGATTTATGTTCTAGAGTCTTTTTTAAAAAAATGGATCAAGTTTTTTAGACTTTATTATATCAGACTAACCAAAATCTTTAGAATTTTGCTAATGGAGCAGCCAGACTTTAGGCTAGAAAAAGCAGTTGTAAGCAGGTTTTATCTTCAATAAGTCACTCTGAGAAAAAGGTTTCAATATTAAATAAAAATTGATGGTACCTTTACTAAACTAACCTTATCTAATGACTGACTGTATTAGAAACAACAATCTTTTAAAATTGTCTAAAGATTTATAAATACAATTATTAATTTATTAGACAAAGTGACTCTAAGTAATGATCATATGTCACAGATTTAGCCCAACACAGAATTCAATTCTATCACTTACTTTGATCTTTTAAAATCAGAATGTGATTAATTCATCTATGCTAATAACATTATGATTTTACATAAAGTCTTTTAATAAGGATGTGAAAAGTGTGAAACATTTTTTCCATGACTGGAGTTGTAGTATTAATTTAACAAAGTCTTTATGTTATCATTTAAGCAGCAAAGAAATATCTTATAAACTAAATATACTCTTTAGAAACAATTTTCCTGGAGCATTAGAACATCACTAGGCATACATTTGATCCCTTATCAGTTACTGTTGCATGCCTTGAAAAAAACAATTCTATATGAAAGTTCAAAGAAGCCTGACACATAGCTAATAAAACAATGCTATCAAACAAAAGGAATTGCACTTCTCTCTCTCTCTCTCTCTCTAAGATATGGTTCCTTAAATCTGCATAAGCTTTGAATATATTTTTGCTTATATATGCTACTATTTTCCCATGATCATTCTAATGCTGTGAATATGAGTCTAATAGAAAGCCCTCGAAAGCACTTAGCTGCATTTGTATCATCATTATTCAATTATAGCTTCTTGTTATCATATTCCATTGCATATAAGTTGTATTATACTTGTCTAGGAAAAGTCATGTATCTTGTATAATTATATATTCCTTATTAAAGAAAAAATCCTCACAATGAAATTTTCAATTCTCATTAACATATAAATTGTGAGAAAAGGTGTTGAATATACCAATTAACAACAACTCAATGAATAGCTTTGTCATTTAAGACTTGTCTCCATTCAAAATTTCATTTCTGGATATTCATTCAAAAATAACAGAATAATTATAGCACAAGGGTCCACACTAAATTTGTTTTTCAAGATTCAATGATAAAATCAACTGGATTTGATAATTCTTTTTTTTACTGGAGCCTCATCACAGATTCAGGACAACTGATCACCAGTGTAGTTATATACTTTATAAATCGAAGTTAATAGTGAGTGTTTGACTTATGTGGATGTCATCAAACTTAAAGTATGATCTGCTTAATTAATAAATGTCAAAACTATGGAAATAGTGGAATAATTTATGGATTTAATAAAATCACTAATAAATGATTTTCCTAATTGGAATCATTACAGATTGCTTTAGGATATTTTATAACAATTAAGTTATCTACAAAAAAGTTCATATGCTAAATAAAATATATGTTGACAAAATAAACCAGGAAAAATATCAAGTTTACTGCTAAAGAGTTAATATATGTTAATCAACTGCAGTTTATTTGATTAATAAAAGATAACTGTTTAATGAATTCTCTCCCAAAAAAATTATTTTTTATGAAAATTGTTATAGCTATTTTTTTCTTAATAAATAAATCCTAGCTCTATAAACTAAAATTGAATTAGAAATATCCTTCATCAAATCAAGCAACTGGAAGTCGTAGCAAAGTAATTCAGCCATTTAAATTAGCCAGTATCTCAAACAATACTAGAAGAAATAAGTTCATTTAACCACCTTTTTATACTTTTCAAAAACTTCACATCAAGCATATAATACTATAAAAGTAGAAAATAATTTTTAAACATATGCTTAGTTCCTCAAGAGGTCATATGACATTAATCATGTAAGTGCAGGTTTACACACAATTTCATTTGGTTGACCAAAATGAGTTTTTTTTTCATTTCATTTCTTCAACCAGGAATATAAAGAAACTTTAAGCTTTGAATTCAAATATTATATCTTTGCTAAGCTGTACAGAGAACTCATTATTGTAATAAATTAATTTCTGTCTCCATATTCTGCAGGAAGTCTAGTGATGTATAATTAACATCTTTATAACAACCATTATATAAAAACAGGATGAAGTTATCTATCTATTAAAGTAAAACACAAGTAGATTGCCAAATTAAACACAGGTTCAGAATAATAAAGTGATAGCTGTATAAGTATTGCCTATATATTGACTAAATATAATATTAACTTCTGTTAAAAAGTTAAGACTATATCTTAATATCTTTTTGAATCACTAATATACATTAACATGTATATCAGTGATTCAAATTAAAATTGTATTCTTGTAAAAATGAAACTGAAGTAAAACACTAATTTTTAAAGATTATCTTTATTAATTCATCAACAATATGTCTTTTTTAAAAAAATTGACTTTCTGTTTATCCTTGTTCCATATTATTAGGCATTCCATTTAATTCAAAATTAGATAATTTCTGTCTTATATAATTAATAAAGAATATAACATTACAAGTACTTCAGAATAAAAGAAATCTACTTATATTTATCTATTTCAATTCTGTTTTTATTAATACTTTTTTTTATGTATCACTCAAAATGTGAACTTGCAAATACAAGATTTTATAATATTCCTGATCTATTTGTAAATGTAATTTTTAAAATTGTATCAAACTTTCCAGATCCAGTGTAAGCCATAGCAATTAATGCAGAAAGGTTTGTGTCTAAACTCTCTATGTAGTTCTTCTTCATCCAATATCCCCTAAAAAGTATCTAGCTGCAATACACTAAGATCCAAAGGCTCTCATTAATGAAAGACACAAGCCAAAAACTAAATTTGGGGATAGTGGATGAGTAGGCACTAGATAGGGATATTATGCACAAATCTTTTAGTATCCATTAATTTTTATGGCTTACACTTCTGTTTGAAGAGTTTGGTAATGATGCATTATGTGTTAGTAAATGGGTATTAGATTACTTGGAAAAAGTACAAAGAGAAATAGAAATATATGCATTAGATACAGATGGGTGGATGGAAAAGGAGGCAAGTCAAGGAGAAATGGGATCGTGAAGTTTTTATATGAGAGATGCAAAAAGCAAAATAAAAATGTTGGGTAGATTGCAGTTTATGGATAATAAAAGAATAGCCAAAATAGTATTTAATTGGGTTATGAATAAAGGGCAGGTAACACAATGGATGAGAAAGGTAATGCAGAAGATTTGGATAAAGAATTTATGTCATTATACTTGTACAAAAGGTGGGATGATTGCATTAGGAGAATTGTTGAGTGTTATAGTGGTAAGGAATGAGATAGAAGAATAAATACATTAATAAAGAATAGGGAATCAGAGAAATTGAGAACTATTATAGAGAGTAAAAACAGTTTAAATATATATATATATAAGTAAATAGAATATTGGGTGTGAGTTAATTTATGATAATAACAAGAAAAGTATTTTACTGTTTAAGACTCAAATGGGATTTTTAGCAACATGGGATTATATGCATAAATGAAAAAATGTGAGTGATTTAGTCTGCAAGTTGTGTAAGGAAGGCATAAAAAATATTAGGCATCTGTTAATTGAATGTAAATGCATGAAAGCAGAAAGGATACAAATAATAACATTGTGGAAGAATAAATATAAACAAAGTAATTATACAGAAAGTGGTTTATTGATTTTTATACTGGGTTTGGGAAAAGATAAGGGGGATTTAGATATAAAGGCCATAGAGTTGACAAAGATTACGTTATGGAAATGGGATGGAGCAGGATATGGAAAAATGTAGGGCAGGGAATGGAAAGGGACGGTAAAGTGGCTAGCAGATTTCTCTGGGCATAGTTTCTGAGAGTTTCCTGACTCCATACAAGGAGAAGTCACAGTACATCACATCACATGCATCACATTATTGTTTTAACAGTTTGTGTAAGAATAAGAACTGGTGATCTTGTGATGAAATGTAATTTTTTCTTATCATTATTATTTTATGGAAAAGTTACTTTTATAAATTTAATCTTCATAAAGAAATTAATATCATATAGCATTTATTATTTCCGTTTAGATATATGATTTAAAAAATAATATTTAGCAAAATTTAATTAAATTAATTTTTAAAATAAGGAAAAAATACGAAAATGACCTAATTCTTTTCATTTTAAGTAAAAAAGTAATGCTTTTGAAAATATTATATCATGAATATTGTAAAACAAAAGTAAAAATACTTTTAATTTTTTTAAAAAAATTATTAATAAACACACCATTGAAATAAAATATTCTAGATTTTTTTTCTTGATTGAACTCTTAGTACAAAAAACGGTAGTTTATTCTTAGCTGTTGAAACTATTTGAGGGCGTAATTTCTATGTAAACAAAAAGAATTATAATGTTACCGGGCCATTGTTCTTTTTTTTTCAACTTTGAAGTGCTTTTTTGATTTACAATAAAATCATAAATAATGAAATTTATCTAAAAGAAATAAAATAAATTGGATAAACCTTTTTTTTTTAATTTTTTTTTTTCTAAAATAAAATTTGTAATTTTAACAAAAATAAAAATAACATTGTGGCGATGCAAGTAAAATTTTAACATGAAGAAAAATAAATAATTTCTCCAAAACATCGTGGCCACGCAAATAAAATTTATAATTTTATCAAGAATAAAAAGAAATAATTTCTTCAAAACAACATTGTGGCCAAAAATAAAACCGGTATTTTTTATTGTTCTCACAATTTTTCTCATACAAACATAATTTTAGCATGATTTTGTAAAAATCATGCTTACACCTCCCCTTTGACAATTAATTAAAGTGTCACCTTTGACTAGAGAAGCAGGGCAAAGTTTCCACGATTTTTATTACCTCATACTACCTCAGTGGATTTGGAAAATAATGACTTGGACATGCAAATTTGAAGACTTTTATCAGTCTCAATTACAGATACCCTCACAAAATACCATAGTGAAATATAAAATGGGATTGTTTGCATAAAATGTGTAACACGAAGTTCATCATAAACTGCAGCAAAATAAATGTCCTATATCTGTGCTGCAGCATAGTAAATGGACTATTTCTATGCTTAAGCATTGAAATAGAACATTATATAGTGATGTGGCCACTTAAATGGCATATTTCTGTGCATTTGCAAAGAAATTACACCCTCAAGCTGTTTCAACATGCTAAGAGAAGACTTCCCAAAAAAACCATAAGTGTTAGAAAACATTATAGTACTCAAAAGCAATTAAGATTTAAAACATGTTAGCCTGTTAATTAACATTATGATCTTTCTTTTAAACAATTATTTTTATTTTTTAAAGCACACATTTATTCATAGTAATATTTACTCATTTTGTTGTTGAACCTCATAAGCCCTTTTATTTTGAATAAAGTAAATGAGGTCATTTGGCATTACTTTTGCTGTCCTTTCACAATTTCTCCTTGTTTTTGGTTATTAAAAATATATTTATTTAATGTACTAAAAAAAAAAAACCTAAAAACAAAGTTACTTCATGCTAGTAAGAAAATGCAATGCCAAGAAAAAAATTTAAGAAATTTAATAATAAATGGTAGAAAAAACATGCATAAAAACTAAGCAGTTTGATTAGTATGGCTAATAATGTTTTTTCTGTCACAGCTTTTTGCATATAGAGATTTAAAAGCCTTTGTCTTTTCATGCAGTAGATTATTTAATATTGTTTGTAAATAAAATACATCAGTAAAGTTTATTCAAAACTGTGTCTGAAAAGAATATTGTAATAAAGGATGCAAATTTAAGACCATCAACATATGTAAAATAAGGTAAGGAATTATTAATGAAGTATTATAATTTAATCTTTCTTATTGCATTGCCAAATCCATATAATATTAATATCATTTTATGCTCTTTATTGCTTTTTATAATGCTTGATGGTTTTGATTGCCACAGCAAACTTTATCAGAACTTCTACTTATATTTTCAAATCTAACTTCTACCTAAAATTGCTGGGGTGATCGAAACTGTCAATAGTGGGTTGTAAAAAGCATTGTAAAAAGTAATAAAAAATATAAATTATATTAATATTATAAGGTAAACATACATAGTGAAAAAATATTAATTATATAGTTTATTAAAATGATATAATTAAAAAGAAGTTCGGAAAGCATTGGTTGCCTAGCGGTTAGCATAGCTGCCTTCCAAGCAAGCTGGCCTGGGTTCGCTTCCAGTCGACTGGGGCGACTGGAAGCGAACCCAGGCCAGCTTGCTTGGAAGGCAGCTATGCTAACCGCTAGGCCATCAATGCTTTCAGTACTTCTTTTTAATTATATCATTTTAATAAACTATATAAAAAAAAGTTATAATTGAGTATTTAAAAAATACTCAAACATAATGCTCTCATAAACTTGAATAAATGAGAAAGTTTATATAATTTAGAAAAGTATGTATAGTCTAAATTACATATTACTAAAAAACTTAATTTGTCTTTTTTTTTAAAAAAAAAAAGCTTTATAAATATAGAGGTAATTCAATAAACATGTTTACAAAATATCTGATAAAAACTCATTTCTTCTAAAAATACAAATAGAAAAACGTCTCCTTAAATATGTTCTTTTAAAAATATAATCCAGAAAATAATTTGAGAAAAGTTCACCAAAATAATGATATATGAAACATAAAGATAAAAATATTCTCATAAACGTGGAATGGATTAAAGATTTTATACATTGATAAGCTATGGACATTCTAAAATTACAAATGGTGCATATAAATTTAATTTGTTTATACATCTTTTTAAAAGATGGGTTTCATAAATATAGAATTCATCAATATTCACCTATTCTTTATCAGAGACTCACACCAACCACTAATTGGTAATGTTATATGATTTTCTATTTTATTTATAAATATTAATATAGCGTTAAGCAGTATTTAATTATATATATAAAGTGTGTCGTGTTTAAATAACTTTACTTTTCATTCTTCGACTTTCCAATATTTTTAGTTGAAAACTAATTATTTTTTTACATTAGATTTGCTATCTCCAGCTGGGTTTTTTTTTTTTTTGTGAGATGAAAAATCAACAGACAAGATAATTTCTTAGCTTTTTTTTCTTTTTATCTCACATTAATTTTAATTTAATCAGATCAATAATGCGATGCAGATCATCCTGGATAATGGAAAATCTGGGATGAAAGTGAAAAAAAGCTATTAAAAGATAGGAAATCAATAAAGTCACCTCATGTTTTCAGCTTGTAGGTACTTGATTTATTGGTTCTAGTGTAAAGATGATCAGACTTTTATAAAAGTGCTTGATTGGAAAGATACTTTTGTCTCCGTTTTAAGATAGTTCTTATTATGAAAAAGTTTGAACAGTTTTGCTATATTAGATAATGTTTAATGCACATCATGATAAACATGCATCTACAGGTTTTATTTTATTTTTAAAAAAAAAACTAAAATTGAAACGTGCCTAATTTTTAAAAAAAAAAAAAATTGTCAAAAAGAAAAAAGTAGTAAGAAAAAATGTATTAAGCTTGCAAAATGGTTAGAAGCCTAGGCTACATACATCACTAAATTTTGTTATGGTACCTTACCTCAAACAATGCCCTGTGCAGTTTGATGTAGTTAGTAGAGTATCATCTCTGGTGCTCGCAAGTCTGGCTAGGACTCGAACTTCTTACAAACTCCCAAGCCATATAGACATATGCCTTTTTTTGTTTTATCTCAGACAGTCATATAAATTTTAAGCTTTTACATTTTGAAATGTGCAATTGCAAATGGCTACAAAAATTGCTATTAATGAAAAGGAGACTTTTTAATTCCTCTTTGAGGCTTAAAGGAACTAAGAGGGGAAATGCTTAATATCCACTCCATATATTCTTGCCATTGTAGTTGTTATTAACTATATTATTATTCATAAAGTGAACTTAAGATTGGGAACATCATGGTCTTTCTTTTTAATTGCCTAGTAGTTCTTAATTGAAATACCACTTCAGTTTTCTTGAAGGCAGAATCAGTTGGTCGGTAAATGAACCTTTTTAAAATAGATATTTACAATCATGACAGAAAAATCAAACTATAGCACCTATTTTTAGGAGGCTATAAAGGATCAGTCAAAACATTGTTTGGCAGTTGAAGACAAAGGGTGCTAAAAATTTCCAGATAGCAGAATTGAATGGGAAGAATTAAATTGAACACCATCCAATTTTGTGAAGTTAGAAAAAAAGATGAAAAGACGATTAAATTAAAAGATAGATATTTACTTTACTGTAGACACAATAATGGAAGCACTAGTGATTCATTATAAATAAAAAAGTGGAAGAACAAAATTGTGGATATTGGTATATATCAAATAGTGGCAAGATTAGTTATTTAACTTAATGGAAGATATCAAATGCAGATAATTGAGACTTTATTGCTAGAATTTGTAAACCATTAAAGATAAAAAGGTTACTATTCTTTCTTATTGTATTGCCAATTGTATACCATATAATACTAAACCATCCATGCACTTTACTACTGTTACACAATGCTTTATTTACCACCATCTCTTAGAGTTTACAGTTTTGATTGCCTCAGCAATCTTCTTCAAAACTCTTTTACACAATGCTTTATTTACCACCCTCTTTTACATATTACAGTTTTGATTGCCCCAGCAATTTTCTTCAGAACTGATTTAGCATTCTATAGATAAAAATGTTGTTGGTAATAGAAATGAGGTAATTGATTTGCGAATTTCAAAGGAAAACAAAGTGTATAGTGTGAAATTTTTCTTGGAGAAAAATGTTAAATGGAAATTGACGTGATAATATCCAAATAAAGTTGCAATAGAATTGGATTTTATTTTGACTAGTGGAAAATGTACATTTCAAGATTGTAATGTTTTTAATACATTCAAAACAGGAAGCGATCATCCATTAATAAAATATAACATACATTTTAAAACAAAACTCCAAAGACTAAAAATTACTAATTATCAAATGATATTCTTAACTTTCAGAAACACTTCAATAAAGTTATGTTAGAATTTTCAAATCATTTAAATATATAAAAAGATTTTTTAAAATAGTTCAGATTTGAATGAAATCAATAAGAAAATAATTGATATACTACTAAGACTGTAACAAAAATAACTGATACAAAAAAAAGACAGCAATTAGTCAGAAAATTTTCCATTGAGACCAAATAATATATTGAAGAAAAAAAGAATTGATAGTTGTTTCATAATGATGATGATTACAACTACATATATGTATAGGTAAAAGGATAGGTAAATTAGCCTTTAAATATCCAACTGCATATTGAAGACTTTTTTAATAAAGAATAGACTTCCACTTACCAGGTGATGATAGTTTAAGTAGTTTTTTGTCTTAATTGTCTAGCAAAAAGTAATTATATATAAAAGAAGCAGGTGAAGAAATAGAAGTTTTTTTAGCAAAGTTATATACCAAATGTCTAAATGATAAAGATGTACCGGATGATTGGAAGAATGCAGTAATAATATTAATATTTAAAAAAGGTGATAAAGAAGATATTAGAAATTACAGACCTATCAGCCTTTTATCAGTTTTATATAAAATTTTTACCAAGATAATTACAACTCATCTACAGAGAACATTGGATTTCCACCAACCAAGAGAACAAGCTGGATTTAAAAGTGGTTTTAGTACAGTAGATCATATCCAGGTGATGAGAGAAGTTATAGAAAGGACGAATGAATATGAGTTGTCATTATGTTTTGAATTTGTAGATTATGAAAAAGCATTTGATTCTATAAACATTTCTTCAGTGATTAAAGTATTGGATCATCAAGGTATAGATCCAGGATATTGTCATATTTTGAAGAATATTTATAAAAATGTAACAGCAACAATTAGATTACATAATGATACTGGGAAAGTCAACATTGAGAAAGGTGTAAGACAAAGGTGACTCCATATCTCCAAAACTTTTTACAGCAGTGCTGCAAGAAGTATTTTGTGGATTAAAATGGGAAACTAAAGGAGTGAAAGTAAATGGAGATTATTTAAGTCATTTAGATTTCACAGATGATGTAGTTGTTTTTGCAAATAATGCTTCAGAACTGCAGGATATGTTGCAGGAATTATCAGATAAAAGTAGGAAAGTAGGACTAAAGATAAATGTTAAAAAGACTAAAGTAATGTTTAATCGATTTGCTCAAAATATGAAAATAAAGATTGATTATGATGAATTAGAAGAAGTTAACAGTTACAAATACCTTGGTCAGATTATTAATACAGATGGAAACATAATGGAAGAAATTAATCATAGAATTAAACTTGGTTGGAGTGCTTTTGGTAAAAATAACTTGACACTAAAAGGAAATATGCCTATGTGTTTGAAAAGGAAGGGTTTTAACAAATGTGTTTTACCAGTTCTTACTTATGGATCTGAGACTTGGACATTTAATAGAAGAGCAATACAGAGACTTCATACCACTCAAAGAAGTATGGAGAGATGCATGTTGGGAGTAATAAGAAGAGATTGAAAATGCAATGTATGGGTAAGAGAACAAACAGGTGTTACTGACCTCATTGAAAAAATTAAAAGATTGAAGTGGAGTTGGGCTGGACATACTGCTAGAAGAGATGATAATAGATGGACAATTGAAATTTTAAACTGGATTCCAAGATATTGTAAAAGACCCAGAAAGAGACCACATGTGAGATGGATGGATGAAATAAGAAAGTGTGCAGGGGTGATGTGGAGAAGAGAAGCTAAAGATTGGAAAAGATGGATTAAACTTGGAGAGACATTCATCCTGCAGTGGATTGATAATGGTTGATGTTGATGATGATGATAACCAACAACTATTGATTTTGAACTAATTTGATTCAATATTATCAATGTAAAAGAAAAAAAATCAAGACTGATTATAATCTGCAGAAATATTCAATGAGTCTTTGATCATGTTTAAATGAAGATCATTTTATATGGTAGAAGATATGTATCATTGCACCATGTTCATGTGTAAAAAAGTTTTGCAGTACAAAGAAAGTATACAGACAAGATGATAGTAATGAAAAGCATCAGTGTTTTTTCACTCAATCCACCCATCTATGTGACTTGAGATTATCAAATATTTTATATGAGATCAAAAATTTCATTTATTTATTATACACAAAGACTCTGGTCAAAGATTAATTTGGATAAATTAAGCTCATTAAATGCTAAGCATCAAAATAAACATTTTATTCTAACGGAATTTACTAATTTGAAATTAATTATAGATTAATATTCAAATATTATAGAAACTGCTACAAATCAATTAAATTTTATGTATTTCTATACTGATATATATTACTTATAATACTTCATTCATATACACTTTAATGCAAGTAATTTTCTTAACCTTCTTTACTTTCTTACAGTTTCGACTGTCCAGCAGTCTTCGTCAGAGCTATATCTTCCTTACAGTTTTAATTTTAATTAAAGTTAAAACTGCAAGGAAGACACAGCTCTGACAAAGACTGCTGGACAGTCAAAACTGTAAGAAAATAAAGAAGGTTAAGAAAATTACTTGCATTAAAATGTATATGAATGAAGTATTATAAGTCATATATATGATTATATGAAGATATGCAAAGAAAGTGAAGAAGAAGAATAACATAGTATATTTCTATACTGATTCATATTCATAATGATAAGAAATTTGATTAAGTGATAATAAGTGTTATGTAATGAAAATTAAGTTTAGGTGAATAAATCTTACAAGAGGATATTTTCTATTCATTTTTTATTCTATTACTGTCTTTATATATATATAGAAAATTCACATGCTTTCTTTTTAAATTTTTTATTATTTTTTGAAAACATTAATAGAGATAATAACATACACAGAATTGCACAGCATGGAGATGTTCATCATATGAATTAAATGATAAAATTTTACAAACCCTTTTCATATAATTAACAAAATATATTCTGATATCCTCATTTTGTATTCTTTTCTAATTATCTTATATGTGATATCAGATATATTTCTCAATCCCTTGTGCTTTCTAAAATATATTTCATTTACAACCCTAGGTATTTTTGTGCCCATAAAATTCTAACCCTCAAGGATAATAAAAAATATTCCAATGATTTTATTGCTTGAGATTTCATATAAAAAAATGAGGGTTGGAAATGCCAGTAATTGAATTAATTATAGGAGTCCACATTTCAGAGTCTCATATTAGACTACTGTGCTAAATTGCACACAGCAATAAAAATAATGATAAACCATTCCCTCAATACCTAAAGAGTTATGATAGCTTGCCACTTATTGGGTTACAATCATTTTTTTAAATATATATATATATATATGAAATAATAGTAGATAACCATGTATAACTACTACTTGTTGACTATAGGGGATGTGAACTCAGACTTCAAGCATCTTTCGACTATCCACATCATCTCATATCACTGATACACATGATCACACACATGTAGAGAAGATCAATAATCACCAATATATGTATTTTGTGCTGAACCAGCATTCATCAGTTGATCCAGATTATCAACACACATACATATATATATATAATCAGTGCTCAGTTTATATTAAGATAGAAAATCTTCATATTTTAATGGATAGGCTTCAATCTGCTCCAACCTCCAACTCTTCAGCCATCAATACCATTGAAAATCTGATGATGGAAATCCCATATCCCATGCTGATTCCAATATTGTTGTCATGCCTATGTTGAACTGAGTGCTGATTATATATATATATGTGTGAGAGATGATAATCTGGATCAAGTGATGAGTGCTGGTTCAGCACGAAATACATGTATTGGTGATTACTGATCTTTTCTACACATGTGAAATCATGTGTAACAGTGATATGAGATAGTGTGGATAGTTGAAAGGTGCTTGACAGCCTGAGATCAAATCCCCTATATCTACAATTAGGCTCCAGGTATATGAAGAGTGCCTGTATTTCATATATTACTTGATGACTAGTAAGTTGGTTATAGAATGACTACTTTAATAAAACAAAAATCTAATGATGTTTTTGACTTAAATAATTTTTTTTAATAAAAGGAAAATAACAATAAATTGATAGATTGTTTATGGTAAATGTAATCCACTATGTACAATAGGACATCTCTTTTTATAGACCTTTCAATAAAATTGACTTTCAGCAAACAATAATTAAATATAAAAGTAAATGTCTAATATACTTTTTTAAAAGCTAATCATAATTACCATAAATTTTTTTATTATTCTTAAATCTTTCAACTTGAGAATAAAGAAAGTTAAAATATAATAATTTTTTTCATGGAAGATTTTCCACACGAATTATGAATTGATAAAAATATGAATGTAATTAAATTGCAAATTTTAATCTAAGCATTACTTTTGACAAATACATTTATTTTTTTTTAAGAACATGTATTAGTTTTACCCTTTTTATTATTTTATTTTTTCAGATATTTATTTTACACCAGTTTTTTTGAAAATGTATTTTGGCATAAAAAATTATATTAAATTCTATTTCTCTATTATAAAGAAGTTATCTTCAATAATTATGATTAATTGATTTAAAATAAATAATGTGGTTAACAAATACATGCTAGAATAATACAAGTTTTTATAACAACAACAACAACAACAACAACAATAATAATAATAATAATAATAATAATAATAATAATAATAATAATAATAATAATAATAATAATAATAATAATAATAATAATAATAATAATAATAATAATAATAATAATAATAATAATAATAATAATAATAATAATAATAATAATAATAATAATTGAAAAGCAGATAAAAATGAGTTTGTTTTCATGATTACATATATGTAGCAAAGCTATGTAATGATAAGCAGATCCTAAACTTACAGAAATATTAATGCAGCTTTGAACAATGTGATCATAATCTATACTCCCAAGTCAGAATCATTGACCAATCATTTTTATAAACTTGTGAAAAATTAACTTCAACAATAGTAATATTAAAATTATATATACAAAACAAACCAAGTGCAAACTTTTCTTTATAAATCTTGATTATTATAGGACTATTATAAAGTGCAAAAATTACTCTAATGTTTTGACTATATTCTTTTATAGTTTTTTTTATCAAGGAACAACTGCAAAATAAATAAAAATAATAAATATAAATACAAATATTCCATAATAACTGCATTTATATTTATTGCTTTTATGTATTTTTTTAGTTGTTCCTTGCTAAAGGTTACAAAAAAATATAGTTGAAATAGAGTATTTTTTGTACTTTATAATAGTTCATATATAATATATAGGTTATATGAGCACAGAATTTCACACCACCCACCACTCTCCACTTTATCTCATAAAGGGTCAGATTGACTTTAGGTCAAAATGGGTGTGATAAGAATCTCAGCCTCCGGGTGGCCTTTGAGTGTTCCATCATCAGATTTTCAATTGGATGGATGGTTGAAGAGTTGGAGTGAGGAATAGATTGAAGCCTATTCATTAAAGTATGAAGATTGGCTATCTTAATATATATCTGAGCACTTATGACATATATGTGTAGAGATGGTAATCTGGACCAACTGATGATTGCTGGTTTAGCATGACATACGCTTATTGGTGATTATTTATCTTTTCGACATATATGTGTTCAAGTGTATCAGTGTTATGAGATAGAATGGATAGTGGTGGGTGGTGTGAAAGTCTGTGCTCATATACCCTATAGACACAGGTATATAATAAACCTGTGTTTCAGTTATTAACTAGTTCATATAATAAATCAAGAATTATAAAGAAGTTTGCATATGATTTGTTTTGTGTATATATTGAAATTAATGGGCTATTTTTAAAACAGACTGTGTTTGTTTGTTATTGATTAATTTATTAAAATTACACAGTACTAAATAAATGTAATAATTTGGAATGATGATATCTAATGAGCTTACCAATACAATAGCTCTTAACAAGTTTTTCAGAATATCCCTAACCCCAGACCAGTTCTTGCTTCTGGCTTCCTCAGTGAGGTGCTAGGATATTCACGCATTAAATTTAAAATACCAGGTAGAGCTCAGCACTTTATATAATGGTTAACTATTAAATAGAAAATCTGAAATTTTCAGATATCCATATGTCTTCAAATCCAGCTATCTAACTTAAATAGCTATATGGGACTGAACCCAGTTCATATCTACCCTATATTAATAGCTTTAGCATTATAAAATTGCCAAAGCTTTAATAGCAGACAATTTGCTAATATAAGCTTGTTAAATTAGATCAAGATATATGACTTGATTTCTTTGCAATTGGAATAATAACTTTCCAAATACTATCTATAGTTAAATTTAATTCATCTTCTTATAGTATCAAAGCATAAAGTACAAAGCAGTATACCAAGGCAATATTATGTTAATAAATATGGAGCTAAGGACTCAATTTACTAATCAATCATGACCTTGAAATCCAATATCAAAATATATAATAATTGGGTCAATATAACTTAAAAAGTAAACAATTGAACTGGAAAGGTATCAATTCCAATAATCATATGTATATGATGAATGGAAGGGGGGTAGTGTCCATTTTTTCATGTAGTATTGTAGTTATTATTAAGAAATGTATTATGCATGATGATTAGATCTGATATCTCTGCAGATTACAATAATCTATATCTATATGTTAATATAAGTATATATATACATAATAACTTGATACTAAAAGGAAATATGCCTATGTGTTTGAAAAGGAAGGTTTTTAACAAGTATGTTTTACCAGTTCTTACTTATGAATCTGAGACTTCGACACTTAATAGAAGAGCAATACAGAGACTTCAGACCACTCAAAAAAGTATGGAAAGATGCATGTTGGAAGTAACAAGAAGAGATCGAAAATGCAATGCATAGGTAAGAGAACAAACAGGTGTTACTGATCTCATTGAAAAACTTAAAAGATTGAAATGGAGTTGGGCTGGACATATTACTAAAAGTGATGATAATAGATTGACAATTAAAATCTTAAACTGGATTCTGAGAGATTGTAAAAGACCCAGAAAGAGACCACATGTGAGATGGATGGATGAAATAAGAAAGTGTACAGGGGTGATGTGGAGAAGAGAAGTTAAAGATCAGAGAAGATGGATTAAACTTGGAGAGGCCTTCATCCTGCAGTGGATTGATAATGGTTGATGATGATGATATATAATTTTTAGTTTTTCCACTACTGAATAATGTTTTTATAATTAGTTTTTTGGCTCTATGTAGTTCAGTGCAATGATATAGAGTACCACTATCTGGAGAACAAGTTCCTCAAATGGATTCCAATCCTGATACTTTTGGTGATCAAGCTTCTTAGGAATTCCAAAGCATCTATTTATTACGTTTTCACAAATTTTCATTATAAGTTGTAAATTAAAATATGTACAACATAATATTTTTTTCAAAAACATTATAATTCTATTACTAATAAATTTTATTGCATTTTTTAATGTTTAGTACTTCACTTAGAAATTTTACAATGGAAACAAAAAACCCACCTTTATCCTTTCAACCACTCTATTTTTTAAGATATTACTTTAATTTCTTATGAATTAGATAAAACTATTACCAATTCCACACTAGAAATAGAAACTATTATCAAAATTGTTTTAAAAAATGTACTTTTAATCTAATTATTAATTAAGACTACACCCATTTTTAAAATTATGTAATTACTATCATTTTGAAATTATATGTATAGGCAAATATGTCATGCTAATATATAGAGAATATTTTAAATTAACATATAGCATTTACCTCTTTCTTACACATTTTATCAATACTCATTATTTATATCAAACTAACAGTTTCGACTGTCTTGCAGTCATTATCAGAGCTCTTTACAATCTTATTTTCAAAACCCAATTGTTAGTTTGATAACAAACTTTTAGTTTGTTATAAATAAAGAGTATTGGTGAAGTGTTTTTAAGAAAGGTGTAATGGTATGATATGTTAAAGTAGAAATCAATACATAGGAAAACGAAAAAGAAGAAAATTGTATTTTAAATTACAAAATATATGCTATAGTTTACTTGTCATTATTTTTTTATTTTTAATAAGATTATATTCTATCTTCTTTTATATATCTATCATTTATTTTCTCTGATATTATAAAAAGTAATGGTTCAAGAGATCATGGTGTATATTTATATAAAAATGTATTCAATATAAGTGAGAAATTAAGAAATAGTATGATAAAGTTATTTTCTCTTTTATTTTAATTTTCATTTTCTGTAAATAAAACGTCTCTTTTTAGAAAAGGCTTTAGCGCATTTCATTTTCTGTTAAACAAACAATATAAATAAGATCAATATTTATTTTAAAATTTTTATTATTATAAAAGAATAAATAAATTATAATTCTTTTTAACAAAATTTTTCCAACAGCAATAAATGGTTTTTGATGAATGATCAAATTCATGTGAATAATAATTTATTTTTAAATCTTAAATAACATGAATTATCTTCCCTAATAAATAGTATAAATGCACTTAAGACTACAGAATGCAATATCTGATTGTATTAAACTACTAAACATCACACAATCACAATTCCCTATGCTTACACAAGTTGTTGTAACAGAGGCAAAACTATTTATAGTGTAGTGACATCTGCAGCTTTATAGATAACTAAAAAAATATAAGATAGCTGGTAGAGAGTTGCATTATAACCTAAGATCTAGGTGCAGTGTTGTTAGATTCAAGGATCTTCATTGATGAAAACCACAAGTTAAAACTAGTCTGGGGATATTGGATGAGTAGGCACTAGTTAGGGATTTTATGCACAAGCCTTCTGGCATCCATTAATTACTCTGACTTGCACTGAATAGCATTACCATATGGAAAATTTTGCCTCTCTTAATATATGGTTGTGTTACATAAATGACTTCTGCTTGGAGATATATGCTACCTATCACATTAGTCATGCTAACATCTTAATATCATTTTTTTGTTGAAGTCCATATCTTAATGATCCAAGATCTTTATTTTTTAATCAGGAATAGAAAGTAACATTTAGAGAATTAACTATTCTGAAAAGTATATTAAGCTTGCTTGAAAAATCTTCAATTATCTAGAAAATATGCCTTTAATATTTTGGCAAAAAAAGCTTTCAAAAGCATTTAATAATTATATGCTGCCAGAATCATGTCTTTATGTTTTTTGCTATGATAATTTGATTTTAGCTGATGTAAGGTGAAGAAGAACTTAGTTAATTCAGATTTCAAATTTACATAATATCTGTAAATTGATGTTCATACAATCAAATTATATACAGAAGAGATTCAAATTTTGATAAATACATTAGAATGTTCTTCATAAAAGTTTATGAGGCAAAATATCTTATTAATAATTAAATATTACAGAATAACCAGAAATATTTTAACTCTTGCTCAATACATTTTAAAATGACTCCAGATTGGTCTAAAGTTATGCAATATATTATAAATAATAATAAAAAAATGCCTTTCTATATATATTAGTTATAAATTTCCTGTGAGTTATTGCATTGCAAGATTAAAGCTTAACCACAAAGAATTAATGGTGTAGTTATCAT
This sequence comes from Epiperipatus broadwayi, assembly GCA_028023455.1. Lineage (NCBI taxonomy): Eukaryota > Metazoa > Onychophora > Udeonychophora > Euonychophora > Peripatidae > Epiperipatus > Epiperipatus broadwayi. The sequence goes on from JAQFVV010000113.1 coordinate 2,435,298, forward strand.
TTTTGTTTTTAGATAGCAGGTGTAATTAGGAAATAGCAGTTGGTCTAAAGTGTACAAGTTGGCCAAGTTTTTTAATATAATATTAGTAGCGATAAGAGAGAATTATTTTTATTTCTAAAGCAAAATTTGTTGAACTTAAGGCTACATATTTGAAAATTTTAATATATATTTTTAGATATGATTCAGTCACATTAAATTCAAAGGTTAGCCACCAATTTAGGAAAATTTAGACTTACTATAAAATAAACTAATTTTATTAATTTATATACAAGTCATGAGCTTCCAGAAAGATGTGCTACCACCATATTATAGAAATCTATACAAGTAACAAGACCTTCAGTACACTGCTGTCATTTGTTAAGCCTGTATTTCCAATAAGTAATTCATTCTTTGCAAACATAAACAAACATATATTAAATAGAGGAATTTGAGCTTAGTTTTATCAGTCTATATTCATCCCCCATTCCATTTCAAACAACAAATACATATGACCACACATATATGAAAAAGATAGATGATCTCCAATATATGTATTTCACGCAAAACCAGCACTCATCAGTTGGACAGATCAAAATTTCTCACACATATAGACACCCAGTACTTAGTTCATATTAAGATAGTAAATCCTTAAACTTTAATAGACAGGCTCCAATTTTCTCATCCTTCCAACAATTCAGTCATCCATTTGATTAAAAAACAATAAAATGTTCAAATCCACCAAGATCTCTGAACATTCTGCCATTGGTTTATCAATAAAATAAGTGGTTGAATTGTGGTAAAGGTGAGAAGATCGAAACCTGCCCATTAATGTTTAAGGATTTGTTATCTTAACATAAGCTGAGCACTCATTGTATATATGTGTGGAAGATTTAATCTGGTCCAACTGATGAGTCCTGGTTCTGCAATGGAGAATAAATATCGACTGAAGATTCTTAGTTCAAATCCCTCTATTTGCTATAGTAAACATTCAATATACTGAATGAATAGGTTAAAAAATATATATATTATTTAAAAGAAATATATCACACTAAAAAAACTGTAAATTTTTTAACAATAAACATTAAATAAAAAATTATTACATTTATAATATTTAATCTTACTGAACCAAATATAAATTGCTTCTTGCCTTCATTATTTTGGAGTCAAGGTGAAGAGATCACTAAAATAGAAGTTTACAGTAAAGCAACCATATTGACACTTTAAAACTCTTACTTACAAATGGTGGAAATAAATATCAAACTAAAAAGAATAAATTTGTGTTAATTTTCATAAGCAAATGGTGCTTATTTTGAATGTAATAGTAAGGCAAGATAACAGAAATTTATAAATGTATATGAGGATTTTAACCTAGAAGAAAAACCACATATATAGAGAGAAGGCCAGAAAAAAAAGTGTGGATAAGTTTTCCAATGATTTTACATATCATTTTATAAACTGAAAATAAATTGTTTGTACTAAATGGTTTCCTACACTGTTATTATGGCAATGTGTCATCTTTTTTTAAAATCTTCTTTGATCCTGAAAGACTTTAACATTTTGTTTAATTGTAATTTTTTCTCTATATTCTTTTTTTGAGTCATACCCTGCCAATTAAAGCAAACAATTCTCATCTTTTTAAAGTTTCATTGAGATAATTATTATAATGTGAGCTATATATAGTATTTAAATTAAATTTGTATTTAATTTAAATCTATAATAAACACTTTAATAATCACATATTTACCTTGTTATGATGTCATGATGGTCAACATTGTTTCTACGCACTTAATTTTATGTTTACAATGTGTCTCATTTTTTGACTGGAAATTAGAAAAGTCAGGGTGTAGCACTGGAATGGTTGGGGGAACCTCCGATGTTTTTGTCTGTCTGGAGGACAGGTCAATACATGCTCAATTATAAAATTCAGCGCGTAGAAAACAATGTTGACCAACATGACATCATAGCAAGGTAAAAAACGTTTGGGGATTGTGTATATATATATTATAACAGTAAGTCTGGTAAATAAGATAGAATACTCAAGATGTTGGTGAACAAATTATGTAACATAATAATAAAAATCTCAGGCCTTTTAAATATTATAACTAAACAAATAATAAATACATTTATTAACATATAGCAGGTATCAAACAGAATTTTGTTGTACCCAACAACAGTCAATAGCTAAATGTACATATAATCTTAAAAAATGGAGTGAACTAATTACTTTAAATAAATAACTAGTCTTAAATAAGCAAACCTCTTTATTTGTGTAAGTATACCTTTACTTAATTATATCGTAACTAGTATATACAATGGATCAAATAATTTTTTTTAAGTAAATCAAGTAATTTTATTATATTCTATGATAATAATTTTAAAATAAATTAGACTGTAATTCTCAGAAATTATAATAAGTAAAATATGTGCCATATAATTAAAAAAACAGTGCGATGATATAAAAAAAAATACGAAAGTCAAATTCATTTAAATGGAATAAACTTATACTTTATTTACAATAAAATAAAAACCATAAACAAAAAGTAAACAAATAAATAATGCAATACAGTCTTGAGTACTACATTTCAAATAAGAAACAAAATTTTTTAAATACCATGTATATCTTTATATCCTAATTTATGTATGTAGTTAATACATATATTATTTCACAAAATCAATATCATTAAAGAAAGATTGTTTTAAAAATAAGCATAAAATTTACTTTAATATAATTTAATTATAATATATTAATTAATATGTTTTTAATCCTTTATAACTATTAAATAAATGCATAAGTTTTTTATTATATGTCTTCAATACATAAATATCATATTCCCAGAAACTACTTTTATTCTCCATATTTATTTCATCATATCCTTTTTTAATATGTTATCATTACAAATGTGTGGCTTTGATTTAAGATGCAGTCATTTGCAAATACAAAAATTGTATAAACTTTGCTCTACTATCCAACAATAAAATATTAAAAATCTTAGAAAAAATTTACCGTTACCAAAAGGACTGAAAAAGACTAAAAGATAAATAAAACATACTATAAGATAATCTTAAATAGTAACTATAATCTTATAACAGCCTTACTTTATGGAATAGCATTCACACAATTAAAGCTGCTTATATACTGAAATAGATATACTGTATTTCTATTTTTTAAAGAAACCTATTTTCTGAAATTGTTTTTTTGTAAACACATGTATATGATAAACAATAATGTACAAATAATTATATATTTCTTTTTATAACAAATTGCAGAAAAAAATATTAAATTGAAAGACAAAGTTATTTAAAAATAGTGCATTGCTTCTTGATGATTTTGAAGAATTTTTTGATGTTACTATAACTTCCATGAAAAATCCATTAAAACAGGCAAAACTCACTATATGTATTGCCACACACAGCAATAATGGAGATAAAAGGTGGTTGCTGGAGGGTTGCATTAGATCCTAAGATCAAGGTGCAATGCTCTCATATCCAAGGCTCCTCACTGATGAAGGACACAAGCCAGAAACTAGTCTGGGGATATTGGATGAGTAGGCACTAGATGGGGATTTTATCCACATGCCTTCTGGCATCCATTGATTACTCTAGATTGCTGTGTGTGGCAATATGTGTAGTGAGTTTTTACCTGATTTAACAACAGTTATACACAAGCATAAGAGGTGGTGATCATGTGATGTTTATTGGCTTAAAAATCCATTAACCAATGTGTTAGCAAAATAAGTTCTTTATGTTTCATAGGTTTTGTTTTTCTCTATAATATTTAATAGTTTTATTTTTCTCATTTCACATATTATAAATGATAAAATTCAGCAGCATTTCTTTTGTGAACTTTGAAAGAAATTACATATGTTAGCATTCTTCATTCCTAAGACTTTAAAACATTCTTTGTTTAAAATGATGTTTCAAGATAAGATGTTATTAAAAGCAATTTATAAAGTTATTACTTTCTAGGAAAATGTTTTCAATTCCTCTAACTCATTGTATTTGAAATGGCGAGTTACATATAGTTTTTAAAATGAAGCATAGGAATGTATGAAGGAATGCCTTTATGAATATGAAGATGAGTATGTAAGTTTAGTATTATTTATAAAATTTTATTTCCCGTGTCATATGTAAGGCATTATCACCATAGTAATGCACCAATGTTCCTTTTTTCATTCACGTCTTTAACTGATTCATCTTTGATCTCATAATCATACATTTGCATGTTAGAATGTTATTTTTAGAGACTACAGCATTCTTTACACTTCAGATATTTTAAATTACATGTTATAATATTAAATAAATATTTTAAAGTATACTTATGCAATTTTATAAAATTTTAAATCTATAAATCATATATAACAAATTAAATCATTTTCTTTTATTTATTCTGCATTATAACAAGATTATCTCTTTAATAAATATTAATAAAACTTATATATTAAAGTTTTAAAATAATGTTCCTAATTTTTAAAAATAAATAAGACTAAACATGCATGCACACACATACATTCTAAACAATAAAACAAAATTATATTAATTATTTTAAAATATCTTTGAAATTTATACAAGCTAAATATGAATATTAATTTATTATTTATATTACAAAAATCTTTTATACACACATAAATATAAGTTTTATAGTGGGTTAAACTTTATTGACTTCTAAGATAATATATGTATTAAATAAAATATTAACCATTGACATCTTTTTTACCACGAATCTAAAATTTTGTGACTAATAACTTTCTTCCAAAGTGTAAGCTTGTGGTTAAGACCTGTAGAGGTCCCTAATATCGCATTTTACATGCATATTCTTGAAGTTACAGCCTTAGTAAATATTACTTACATAATCAATGTGCGTTTAAATAAATTTATAATTAAAAATTACTATTATAAATTTTAAAAATCAACTCACAAGATATTCACTTTTATTATCATTATATTTGAAATAAATTAATAAAAAAATTTAAATATAAATATTATTAAGCTTAAATCAATCCCAGATATTACCATGTGTATGTCTAAGATCAATTTATATTTATTAAACTAGAGGAATATAATGATTGAAGTTATGGTATACATTTTTATATAAATACATGAATATTAAATTAACATAATTTTGCTTACAAGGGGGTACCCAAAAGTAACTGTAATTTTATAATAAAAAATTGTTTATTTATTTTTAAGTATTATAAATTTAATCACTTTCAAATTACTATTCATTTGATGCAACACACCTGTCTAAATGGATTTTTCATTTTTCAAGAAAAATGATGCATTTTACTGCTTCTATTGTTTTTTTTCACCACTACTATGTCGGCAAAAGAAAAAAAATCAAGAATTTTTTTTATTTGAGCATTGAAAGAAAATTACATGAAGTAATACAGAGTGAATATAGCTAATAGATAAGCTGGATCATGATGAATTTAATTAAAAAGTGTTTCACTTCCAAAGCTTTGAGAGATGGCACTTTGTTGGGGTAAAGCTTGCACTGCCTTCTTTTCACAAAATAGAACATTTACATTTTACCTCATCATGTAAATGTTCAGAATTTGCAGATAAAATGTCCGACCATTATAAACTAAATTTGAGTGAAAAATGCCATTTGTGTAAAAAAAAAAAATCAACATTGTTTTGACTTTGAACTTCACTTGCAATGATTTTTAGGAACATGTTGAATTTAACATTTCACTTAAATCACTCATTAACTTATGTTTTTATGAGATCAACTTGTTTGTAATATATTCCAAGCATTGCAACTGTTTTCCCTGCCATTTTCTGCAAACAAAAATTGAATTTTACATTGTTTGAACTTTTCAGCCATTATAAAAATTGATGAATATACAAAATGCACTTTACAAAAAAAAGAACTATGTGGCACCACAATTTCACATGACAATGTCATTTGAAATAATGATGTAGAAGAGTTTCTGCAAGAAGTATTTAACAACAAAAGCATATACTACAACAGGTGTGCAAACCAGAGAATGATGCAGTTATTTTTGAATCCCCTATCATATGTGTAATTGATGGAGTAAAGCATTCTTTCCTCTATAAATAAATAACAATCTGTTAACAAAGAGATGAATAGAATAGCTCCACTTATTTTTTAGGCTTTTTAATGTTTAGTTTACTCTTGACAACATTGATGGTTATTTAGAATTAAAATCTTTATATCAACCAGATGAAAACATGGCATTAACAATTATTAAATTAATAGTCAATTATAAAAGAACAGGGACCGAATTTCTTTTAATAATCTTATTTTAGAATCAAACAGAATATAATAATTATAAACATTAATTTAGCACAGCTCAAATATATGTAATTAATAAAAAAAAAACCACCTCTTAATCTATCAATAAATAACATTAGAGCTATATAAATAAGACATTTATTTTATATAGTGCTATGTTTTTATAGCTAATGCACATGTGCTTTGTAGATTTAACTATATAAATGATTACTCTCACTTCTCAAACACAATATAAAGTCTGTGAAAATATAGAATGAATCCATCTAACTTTTCAACCCAAACATTTATGTGTGGGCAAATCTTAAGTATTTGGAAATGAGAGCATGAAGATGTTAATCGATCACTTTAAATTATTTTTTACTATGCCTGAATAAATTATGCTTGCAAATTTCTAGAATTTATGATGCGTCATTTTTATTAAATTAAACATGTAAATAAGACATTTATTTTATATAGCAGTATGTTTTTATAAACTGTAATATTAACCTCTTTTTGCTGATTATTTTATTGGCCAAGTGAGGTAAAAGTCTAAACTTTTAATTGGTCAATTCACAAACTCAAGTGTCAATTCACAAACTGAAGTGTCAAAATATATTCATCTTTTAATATTATATTCACTTTAGTTTTGTTTCTAAAAAGTATATTAATAATTTGTCATGTTATGAAAGTGAACAAAAGTTTTTTCAAAAATAAATTTTTATTTATAATTATAAAAATATTCGATAGCGGCAAATCTAAAACAAATATTATTCACCAACTAAAACATTTTGTGACGTCAGTGATTTCTTTGCCAATTTTATGTTGCAGGAAAAAGTAAATAATTTTTGTTAAAGTCTTAACTAATTTTCTAAAATAATTTTATTTTTAGCATATTTTATCAAAATAATTTATAATTTGTCAAAAAATACTTTAAAAATGGTCTAAAACATTCGTTTATCATTTTTGAAATGAAAAAAAAGAAATCGTAACTCTTCAGTTATTGACATCCATTTGCTTTGTTGTCAAAATGTATTAGTCAATAAGATTCAAGAAGAGACCACCTACGATGACCATTTTATTGATTTTTTTACTTGTAAAATAATTCAACAGAGGGCAGCATCTTACGGAACTTTTTATAATTTTTCAAATGACAGTAAAACCTTAGCTGTAGCATTAAAAGTGGCAGAATTTGAATGGTCAGAAGTGGCATCAAATAGTCATGTTTTTAAGCATGACTAGCAAAAATATGGGTTAATAAACCAATAATATTACAAAAACATATTTATAACTGCATGTTTTTAGCAAGCAATTATTTGTATCAAAAAGCATCTACTTGTTAAATACTCAAATAATTATTAGTCATTAGTTCTTGTTTTGTATATAAATATATTGCACACATTTTTTTAACTAGCACTTATTCAAATCAGTTATCTTTTAATAAATATTCAAAGTGTTACATTTCCATTTACCATTGTCAAACTTCCTCCACTCACAACTTTGACACCATCCATTTCAGATAAATACACTAATGATTATTGCTAATCATTTTCAAAACTAGAGATTATCTCTAGCACAGATATAAACTTTAAACCTCAGTTGAAGATTAATATATCTGATTTTTTTTAAAATTTACACATGGAATTATTCACCTTTCTCGGTCCCATATGTAATATCTTTATAGATATAATAAACATCTCCATACTTCCCCATTCTTTTTAAATACATATAAATAAAGATATAATAAAAGACAAACAATGTATTAATTAGATTAAAAATTTATATATTTATTTTAATCTTGGATATAAACTTTAAATTTTATACAATTTAAATATATCTATTAGAAATCGTTATACGGAGTAAAAAATGATTAGTAATTGATTTATGTATTTGTGGAAAGATGGTTGCCATGAGAAGTGCTTATTAAACATATAATATTTTTACTTTAAATTTGTAAAATATATATCAATAAATGCAAAACAAGGGTAGAAGACATTGACATATAATGTAAGTAGTTTGGCCTAATTGAAAATGCATATGTGAATCAAAATATAACATTAAGCCATTAGCATATCTATTTTAAACCACTAAACATCATGGCATTACTACTGTATGGAGAATTTTGTCTGCATATCTTTTTTCTAATGTCTATAGCATGGAAGGGTAATCATTAGTTTAAAATCTAAAAATGTAAGTATATATTTAAAATTAATGATGTTATTATAAAAATTGAAGAACATAAATGAACAAATATTGCCAAATCCATCACTTCCTTTATTTTGTTGTAATATCTTACATAAATGCAATTTATCCATTCTATTTTGAACACTTTTTAGCAAAAAACTTTTTATTGTACATATGTGCATACACAATCTTATGTTTTGACTGTTCTTCTGGCTTCTTTAGAGTCACTCCTATTTTAATTTTTAATTAAAATAGGAATGACTCCGAAGAAGAACACGGGACAATTGAAATGAAAAATTGTGCGTACATATACATAATTTTTTTTTTGCTAATAAGTGTTCAAAGTAAGTTGGGTATATTGCATTTGTAGAACATAAATGGAAATATGCATTAGGAAGAAAAAATATAATTGATAGATCACACTTTACTATATATAGTAAAAATTAAAAATGTATCCTGAGAAAATATCTTACATTGCTAAATTATTATTATGAAAAAATATTAAGTTATGGACATTTTTACAGGGATAGTTTTCATCTTGCAGTGGACTAACTAATAGCTAGATAGAATGATATTTAATATATAATGAAAATGTTTAATTTTGCAGTCTGAAATTACTTTTACCTCTTATAACACATTTTAAAAAAAATTCATTTACAAATGAAAATTTAAAAACATTACAATTTATAATTTTTAATAAAAAGAAAGACATGCTTTTACTTTTAAAGTAGTTTACTTTTTCGTAAAAGATGAATTATTATTGATAATCAATTTTAATATGAAAGGAAAAGAAAGAGACAAAAAATTATTTCATATCAAATAGACCAACAAAAAAGTTATTACTTCTTTATATCTAATTGTGTAAATATATATAATACAAGTAAATTTTCAAGTGCAATATTTTCTCAGAGAACTCATTTAAAGATATTGTCTTTGATAACTATTAATAATTATAATTAATCATTTTATTATATTATACATTATTGTTTTTTTTTATATTTCAACTGACTAAGACCAGACTTCTAGAAATATGTCTTTGCAATCATTTTTTATGTGATTTATCCAGGTGATTTTAATATCACATGATCACAATTCTTTATGCTTACCCAAGCTGTTTACACAGAGGTGGCACAATGTGATGCATTGTGACTTCTTATATGGAGTCAGGAATCTCTCAGCCACAATGCTCAGAGAAACCTGTTAGCCACTTTACCTTTCCTTTCCATTCACCACCCTTTCCCATATTCTTCTCTATCCTGTTTCATCCCATTTCCACAACATAATCTTTGCCAACTCCAAGACTTTTATATCTAAATCCCCTTTATTTTTCCAAACCCAGCAAAAAACCCAATAACTCACTTACTGTATAATTACTTTGTTTATATTTATTCTTCCACAGCTTCATTGTTTGTACCCTTTCTGCTTTCAGGGATTTACATTCAATTAACAGATGCCTAATATTTTATATGCCTTCCTTACACACCTTGCATATTAAATCACTCACATTTTTCCATTTATAATTAGATCCTGTTCAAGCCTTAAACAGTAAACTACTTTCCTTGCTATTATCATAAATTAACTCACACCCAATATTCCATTTACTTATATATATATATATATATATATATATATTTACTTCATATATATATATATATATAAACTCGTTTTACTCTTCATACTAGTTCTCCATCTCTCCAACTCTCTATTCTTTATTAATGTATCTATTCTTCTATCCCATACACAAATCTCTCCATACAGTAGTGCAATTCAGTCCTGCATGCATTGATTACTCTGGGTTGCATTGAAAATTTTGCCTCTGTGATTTTAATATAAGGGAAGATTGAAATATTTTAGTGTATCTATGATATCATGCATCAATAAAAAAAAGAGGAATAAATGAAATGGATAAATTCATTCTAGAATTTATTTATTGATATATTAATCTTTAATTAATTTGAAAGTGTATATCTGAGTTATAAATTAAACAATAATCTATACCTTTATAATAATGATATTTATTTATAATCATGAATATATTTAGCTAAGATAATATCAAAGAGTGAAGTCAAAAAATGTCATACTTGAAATTAGCAGTAGTAATTTGCTATGCATAAATATTGAATTGCGGTGATGCATTTATGTGGAATCAATGATACAGGTAAACTGATCAAATGCTAATTCTGTCAGAGATACACCTTGAAGATCAATTTGGTTATATATATATCTTTATCAATACGTTTTAAATGTAAGGAAAGATTAGATCTACATGTAAATATATATATACCTCATTTAACTTTTATATCCGTCTGATTGATGTTTTAATATTAAATTATTTTTGTTTTATGATTATTATATAAAAAATATAAAATATAAGGAAGGTTATTAAAGTTTTTAATGTTCTTTTTATTGCTTTATGTTGATTTTTAACATTTTATTGCTAAATTCTTTTATATAATGTGCAAGAATTTTTTTTTAATTATAATTTATGATTTTAAAATTTTTTAAAATATCAGTTTGGATTTTTTATTTAACATTTTTGAATTCAGTTAGAATTGTTATTGAGAGATAAGCTTCTCTAATTTTACTTTTTCTTTGTATTTTTAGAGTGAAAAAATAAAATAAATTACTTTATTAAAATTAAGAATAGATAGTATTATTAATGAAATTAATGTTTTATGCTTTTTAATGAGCAAAAAAAAATATTAATATAGTCAAAGACATTTATGATTATATTTTCATAGATTATTAAAAGTAAAGGTAAATCACACTTACTTTTGGTTCTTCTTCTACAAGTAATAAATAAATTATATTTATGTATATACATTTTTTTTTCATATATCAAATGCGTTGACCGGGAAGCGAACTCGGGTCAGCTGCTTGGAAGGCAGCTATGCAAACCACTAGGCCACCAACGCTTGACAATGTATATACATTTAATAAATTTAAAAATACCACCAACACAGTTTTCTTTCCAAAGTAATTATAAAATTCAATATATATGATTCAATACAGAAGCGTTGGTGGTCGAGAGGTCAGCACAGTTAGTTGCTTACAAGCAGTTGTCCCGGGTTAGCGGGTTCGCATCCCGGCCGCGCTATGATACATGAAAAAAAAAAATCTTGTTTTTATATGATTATATTTATATATATTTTATAATAATCATACAAAAACAAGATTTAAAAAGAAGTTGGGGTATTGAATTATGTATATACATTTACTGTTAAAACATTTACACCCACCTCATCAGTACAAGTTAATCTAATACTCGTCATTTAGTAATATCTCGATATTCATACATTGACCAATTATGGATGATTAGCTATTTGACTGCAGCCCATTAAAAAATATTATTTGGGTAAACTGATTACTATGCCAAGAGACATTACCTCATGATCATTATTCCATGAAATACTTATTGAAACTATGTGAGAAATATTTATAAAAAAGAAGCTCAATATTGCTTTATTTTCTTAAAAATACATCTTATAGAGCGGGGGTGGCCAACTTTTGTGTTCATAAGATCTACTTTTTATTTTTAAAATGTTTTGCGATCGACTTGTCGTAGGCGACCGACTTGTGATCATAGGAGGAGTCTAAGTGGAGGGAGGTGCGAAATACATACCATTTTTATATATCTACCTAATAAAAAATAATTATTTAACGGGCCAAAAAACTCATGTTCGGGGGAATTAAAGTAACATAAGTAATTATTAACAATATTTATTAATTCAAATTAGCTACATTAAATCAAGATTTAAAAATATTATTTTCAATAATGTTACGACATAGTGGACTTCACCTATCTAGAATTGGAAAAAAAAATTAGAACAAAAGTAACAAAAAAACTTGAAAATCTTGACTTAATTTGTTTCACTCATTACCCGACAGCTCTTGCCAGATTGGCCTCGCGATCGACCAAAAATGGCTTTGCGATCGACCAGTGGATCACGATCGACTTGTTGGACACCCCTGTTATAGAGTGACCTGAATTATATAATTGTGAAATGGAAAATTATAAATTAGAATAAATAAGTTGTTAGATAATTTATACACGCCAGTATATTTTCTGAATTAAATTTTTCTCTTTCAATGGATCTAAAAAAACATATAAGATAGAAATGTTTAACATTCACTTAGATATAGTTGCTAAATTAGACATATTTTAGCAAGGATTTAACATAGCATTGTAAAAAAAAAAATGTTTATTGTTTCAGATTTGTAAATAATACGGCAACATGTGCAAAGAATGAGTTTAGAAGCATTTTAAAAAGACAAATGAACTTTATAGAAATAAAAAAAGAACTGTTTGAATTTGTAAATAAATACGATGATATTCATTTAGTCGGTATTAAGTTATTAATTTGCTTTACTAATGTGTATTATAGTTTATATGTCTTACCAATTCACTTTGTCTATGTTTAAAAATTATATATAGAAAACAAATGATGAAAACATTTTATAATTATAATTAAAATATTTACTTATACAAATAAATTATTTAAATCTTTAATGCTTAAGCATATTTTAATTGCAACATATAGATTATGCAATAAATCTCTCCCTCACTCAAGTAAATTAATCTTCTATATCAGTGGATCCCAATCTTTTTTCTCTTATATATGCTTTGATTAGGGTTTTTTTCCTACATACCTATTGATTACTATCCCTCTCTTCATTACTCCCACCATCCCTCAATTTTTTTTCCTTAATATTTTAGGTTAGCTAAGTAATCAAATGATTCAAATTATCCTAATGAGATTTATTGGCTTTTATTTAACACTTTATTTCAATTTTTTAATTAATTCAACATGGCTATTAATAATTTTAATGTCATTCTTAAGCTTCTGTCATGGATCCTAGCTTTTTAAATTCAGGTTGAAATGAAAGCATATTTAACCTCAAATCAGGAGCTATCTCAAGCTTACTGTGATATTTATTCTTAATATATGCTTAAGATGAGAATGCTATTTTGACAAGTTTTATGTTCATGAAAGGTAATATGCATTTTATTGCTTTATCATTGAGTTCCTGGCACTCTTCTTCCACTACTTTCTAGAAGTCAATGGCATTTTTTAAATCAGATTATTAAAAAAGAAATCAGTCAAAAATTCAATCATTTTTTCTTTTTCAAAAACTACTAGTTTTATGGTTTTGTTGAATGGATTTAATATTCAGTTATCTTCACTATTTTTTTTAATAAAATACCATCTGAACAAACACCTCAAGTTCTTTTAATTGTGGTATTATACTACTTTTTACTAATTTTGACATTTTCAGCTCATTGTCAGATAAAAACCTGTGAAGTGTCTCAAAAATTTCACACTGGGCTCATTTGATACATGATTCTCAAAAATTCAATTTTTGATCATACACTTGATTTTGTCAGAAACCTTAAAGATGGATATTGAACTATTCTGTAATCCAAAGCTCAGTTTATTTATTTCTAAAAAAAACATATCAGACAAGTATGTAAGGTGATGGAGTCATTCCTTTTCATGAAACTTAAAGTTTAACTCAAAAGAATGGTGTCCAAAAAAAACTTGAACTTCATGTCTCAATTCAAACAATCCTGTGAGTACTTTTCCTCATGAAAGCCACTTCATTTTTTTCTCATATGTCATAGCATCAGCCAGGAAGTGAACCCGCTAACCCAGGATAAATGCTTGTAAAGCAGCTGTCACTGACCTCTTGACCATCAATGCTTGATGCCACCTCAGTTTTATATGTAAAAGTTATGTAGTATGGCAGCATCCATCTCCTTACCCAAAGATTTGAATAGTTGTTGAATTGGCCTTTATAGAATTAATAACCTTCACAGATTAACTTCCTTCAAAGAATCTTGTAAGGATTTGATAGATAGGCTTTGTCTATAAACACAGCAATGATTCCAAGCTATGTGAGGAATGATGTGACTGCATATATCTATATAAGAGCCAGGCATATATTGACCACTACCAATCAATTTCTTTTTCATTGAATAACACAGATTGACATTAAATGGGTATCCATCTTTACATTTTCCAGTGATAGAGTAGCAAAGTTAAAGATTTTCTTCAAGCATGTTATTATTTAAATATCTTACAATGACAACAGATTGGAAACATCAATGCTTTCATCTATATGTATGAAAAAAAGGGACTTCTATTCTTTCAATTACTATAGATTCAATGTTATCAGACATGTCCTTAATTCTCTGAGACACTGTACTGATTGAGATTAATTTTTCAGATATAGACTTCATTGGAATTTGCATTGAATAGCATCTTTGATACAAGGATATATCAAATTTTCAGTGATTGTATGACTTTTACCACTTTTTGCAATATATGATGCAACTGTTTCAATTTCTTTGACTTTATTTGCAGATAAGAAATAAGAAGTTAGATTAGAACTATTTGATAGTTTCTGAAAACAACATTTTTTTGTTTATAAATTGGGTGTTTTATCTCTAAATGGTTCATAAACAATTAGTAAAATCATCATCTCAAACTTTAATTACCGATTACATTGTTGACAAAAAACCATTAACACAGCATGAGACTGAAGTTGGCACTAATTGTATTTCCTCTTGTAACGAATCTGATTTCTTACCAGTTCACAAATGAGCCTGCATATTGTCAAATAGCGATAACAATTAAAATATGTATGAAAAAATGTAAAATAAATTACACATAAAAACATTGTTTTGAATAAAATTAAATACTTACTAAAAAAAGGATTCTTTTTTTTTCAAAAATTTGAAATTTTTTATTAGTCATACTTTATTTCTTTATTTTTTTTATGTGAATTTTAAAGTAATTTTACCATGTTGCTTTGGTTTTATGCGATTTCTGAAAATTAAGGAATGTATCCCACATTTTTCAATGTAAGATGTCTATTTTTGTGCAATTTTTTTATGCACATTTTCTGTGAAACCTATCTACTGCATAAAAAGAGACCCAGGTGTACTATGTAAATGCAATCCCAATATCTATTTGACTTATAATTAATATTCACATATGAAAAAAAAATTATTAAATAATGGTTTTACTAAATATATGACATAATATTCATTTTTAATCATTCAAGCATATATTAACATTCAATTCTAATCCTCACAGGTGCAGGAAAAATCCAAAAACTAATGTGGGATAGGTATATTATAGTATTATAACATCTTGTGTTTGTTAATTATTCAAGTTTAAATAACTTTACAATAGGTTGAAAAGAACTACTCTCTAAAGACAATAAATAAAACAAATCAAAAATATTTTAAGTTTTCATCTTTAACTTTAATTAAATTTCAGTTTCCTATTTTCATAAAGAAAATGAAAATATAATTAATGGAGTAGTTGTTAATTCATAAAGATGTCTTTAAATATACCATAATGCAATTCTTAAAAAATATTTTACAACTATATGTACATATATGATTTAAAAAAAAATTTTTTTTGAAAAATATTATAATTTATAGATAAGTTCATAGACTTATAAGTTTTTCTTTTATGGGATTTATCATATTAGCGCTTAAAGAAAATGTATGTGGCCCTATTATTAAATGACCTTAGAATGTATGCTGTCTAAAGAAGGTATTCCATCAGCAAGGCTAGATTTATTATAACTATTCATACTGAAAAATTAAATATGATTATTTTATTTCTTGTAACTTTAAATACAAATGAGAAATTAATATTGGTGAGATTTGCCATAACTTTAGTAGAATGTTGTGTAGATAATTTATCTTTGTTTTAAATTTTATGACTGAATAGCTTTTAATATTTATATATTCATTTATTTTAAATTTTTTTGGCATATTAAAGATTGCATATGACATTTTAGGAGACATTTTATCTATGCTGAAAATAATGCAAAAATTTTATTGAAAAATAATCTGGCCTCCGAAAATTTAGATTCAGACCATATTTATTAACATTTCATTTTAAATATATTTTATAATAGTAACAAATCCATTAAATTCAATATTTTAAGTTATAAATAAACACAATAAACAATTTTACTTTTATGAGTTTATTTTCTTTCTTTCCTCTACATGGTCAGGAATGCATATTCAAGCATTTATTTCAATTTCCACTGCAAATCAACTGTCAATTGATGAATAGAAATTTTGAATTATTAACAAAATTAACAGATATAGTTTTATTTTTAGTTTTAATTAATATATAAAATTAAATATCAACACATAGACATATATTTATGTGCATAATGATTGTCTCAAAATTTAAGATGGTATTTTAGTACAAATTACATGTAGAACTATTTCCATTATCTGACATTGACTAACTTGCATATTATTCCTAACAATTGAATGTCATTGGAAAGTTTAAATAAAGTTTAATTTTTTTTCTAAAGACATTCATTACTTAATGTTAGATAATGAAAACAATACAACACATAATTTCTATATATGCACTGTATTAAATGCTTTTATTTAACATAGCTGTTTGCTTATTTGTTTAAGATACATTTTGGAATTGTATTTGAACAGATTTCTATCAAATGGATTTCCTTCAAATTTACATAGGTTAAAAATTGATGCCTGTGTAATATGAGAGTGAAATATTTTAAGATGGTCCCATAGTGTGTTTAATATAATGATGTTGGTGGACCAAATTTGACTCATAAGTTTTCAGCAATGTAGATGAGAGGGTAGCATATTAAAAAAAAAAAAAAAAAACTAAAAAGATTTTATAATAAATTCAAATAAAAGTAAAAACAAATCTTAATTTCTCTTGATTGTAAAGATTGATTCAAATTTAAATTTATTTTGATTGTAAAAGTTTCTTTTTTTAGCTTTTCAAAAAATAGTTTCTTTTTTAAAAATAGTGTCTTTCATAAATAAAAGAGAATCAGTTTTATTGCTCAGGAATTTCTTTTCAAATATAAAACAAACTGTGTCATTGTTTTTATTCTTTGTTAGAATTAAATTTGAATAATAAGAAAAAGCCAAATATAAAAAGTTAAAATTAATATATATAACATTTTATAATAAATATTTTCAATTACTGTATGAATCTTAAAACAGGACCAAACTCTCCCTACAGTAATCACCTAGTGCAAGCCACAATAATCAGTGAATGCTAAAAAGTTTGTGCAAAAAATCTCTATCTAGTGCCTACTCATTCAATATTTCCAGAATAGTTTCTAGCCTGTGGCTTTGGCTTTTATCAGTGAGGAACCTTGAATCTGAGAGCACTATAGATCTTAGAATTGAATACAACCCCCAGTAGCCACCTTTTACCCATTTAGATAACTGAAAAACCTGAAGTGAAAACACAATAATGTTTTCAATCCAAGCTAATTTGTTTGAATAGTCATACAAATCTGAACCTTGTTCAGTGTCTATAAATGTTGCTGTCTTTAATGCTTTATTAACCACAATCATTCCCATCTTATGGGCAGAATTGTTATAAATCCATTAAAATATCATGTGATCATCATTTCCTATGTACTGGGTAGCAGTGCTATATAGAGAGTTCACTACTGTTATAACAGTTTGTGTAAGGAGAAGAAATGATGATCATGTGATTTTTAATGGTTTTATAACAATCCTAGCCATAAGTTAATGGTAATGTGGTTATTAAAAACACCAAAATGTATAGATACTGATCTTGGTTCAGGTCTATATAACTATAAAAGTAAATTAGCTTTCATAGAAAACATTATTGTTTTGATCTTGGGCTCATAGCATATAGTTAACTCAATAGATCAAGGTTGATCACTGAAAGGTTGCATCATATACAATGTTCTTAATTCAAGCTTCCTTATTGATGAAACCTACAAGCTAGACACTAATCTGGGGATATTGGATGAGTAGGCATTAGATGGTGATTTTATGCACAAATAAGCATCCATTTTTTAGTAAATCTTACATGAGGTGGCACTACTATACACAGAATTTGCTAGTTTTAACATCTTTTGTAAACATAGGAAATGGTGATTATATGAAATATTAAAAAGTTAAAAATAATATATATATATGTGTGTGTGTGTGTGTGATAAGTGTGTTTACATGCATCTATAGAGAAGCTTGTTATTTCTATAAATTAAATATGGCTTAGTTCTTTCAAGGAACTTATGGGTTTTATCTTGCTATGAATATGAGAATGCCATAAGTTCTTGAAAGTGCTAAGTCATATTTAATTTATAGAAATAACAAACTTCTTTATAGTTGTGTATAAGTACACTTATTACATTTGTTGCTTTCAATATACAGTTAATGTCAATATATGTTGTAACGGGATATATATATATATATGCGTTACATTTAAATTTTAATACTTAACTTTTTTGTAAATATCTAATACTGAATTAAAAGCACAAACATTCAAAATGCACAAATAATGAATTATTAATTCATTAATAAGTTTAATTTAAATATTGAAATAAGATAAGCTTTAAAAAAATTATAGAATGGAAGCAAAGATTCTAATCTTTAAATAAAATACAATAAAAACTGTTTAATTTTAAAAATAACGAGAGTTTTTAATCTTAAAAATAAAAATTACAAACAGATTCTTAGGGTAAAATGGCCATTAAAAAGATAATTACAAAATAGATAAGAGTCGAGAATAGAAGCAAAAGACTTGCTTTTCCCACCCAAAGATATAGACCCAGACCTCAGTGGAAAAATCCACTTAGCCACAAACCCAAAATCTACTTAACCACAAACTCAATGAACCAATGAAATACAGATATGAAATATGTCAGATGGATCCATGCATTCCAGAGATAAGATGCTTCAGGACTATAAAAAGAAAAATCCAAAAAAAGAATTAATTAGAGAATTAGAAAATTAAAGTTTTGAATTCATTTGTCTTTTGCTGAAAGTAAAAAAAAAAAAAATTTAAAAAGCTACTATCGCCGTCACCAAGAATGTAATCAGCTTCATCGTGCTTCCTTCGGTTCAGCCAGTCGAAGGCAGCTTTCATCTCCATGGATCCCAGGATTGATTGGACCACTAGTAATGTCTTCAGAAATCATCGGAAATCTTCATAAATCATCATCATCTGCAAGGAAAGGGACCTTGCGTAACTTAGATCTTCATCAAGAAGGAACAAGCATGGACGAAGGGAGGTATAAATTTATAAATGATAAAATAAAATATGAACTCTCTAAAGTTTAAAATCTTCGAACTTTATCTATCTTTAAAGTGAACAATCAACTTTCTCTCTTGAGCAAACCTGAACTTTATTTTTCTATAAACCTTGCAATGTTAAAAATCATAGCTAAAGTTTAAAATGTAATCTCTTAAAATATGTATTGTTTTTTTTTTATTATTTATTCATGCTTAATAAGATCTGTTTGTAATAGGGAAGGGGTTTGCGATTGCAAACATAAATTTAAAGATAAAAACACATATCATTATTTGTGCATTATTGAATTTAAAAGAAAGGAAAAATAGGTCAGATAGTATTTATGGTAAAATAAGTTAAATACAATGTGTCATCTTAAAATGATTTAAAACCTTAAACTTAAGATTTCTTGTTAAAGAATTAAATTAATAAATTGACTTAAATGTAAGTTGAGTGTGGGTAGCTGCTTAGCCTTGTTTAAATATATGTTAGTTTTAAGGGGGTTTTGATTTCAGATTATTTGTTTTGTAGTTGTGTCAATGCTAGTGGAGAGATATATGGATGTTTACATCGGTGTAATGTGAAGTGTGTTCGCACATAAGGGCAACATGCCCAACTGAATGCATGACCCCAAAGAGATAGTCATGGTGTTGCAATGGATGCAGATATATTTCCTGTACCATTGACCCCTTTTAGCTCTATGGATTGGGATGATAAGCCAGCAAGATAGACTGCCCTCCCATCCATATGTACAGTTATTCTCTTCATTATATTATATGCATGATTCCTTCGCCAGACAGATGTACCTTCCTGTACTGGGTGAAGGTCATGTTTCTTCAAATAATATCACACTGTCAGATGCACATTCCTGTTAGCGTGGTTTCATGTTAACATGTTCACATTGCAGTGGTTGCGGATATAAATATGGAAGCGAGCATTGGCGTAGCTACGGACCTTTGGCCTGGAATCAAATGTTATGAAGATCTTTTAAATGTGTCATCTGGGTGGCCTACCTATGCTCAACATTCTAAGATTAAAAATTAAAGTTAAACACAAATAAAATAATAATAATGAAACAAAATAAAATATAATTTTTTTTTCTCATAATATTTTTTTTTTTAAGTTTGTGTGTTATTACTTACACATATGTAAATAAAATATTTTGTGTTATTAATACTGACAATGATCTAATTTATTTTTTTTATTTAATCTTTACTGAAATATATTTTAATAAATATACTTGTAAAACCTCTGCTACTCCACGAGCTAGTGACTAGGGCTGACGGTCGTGATAAAATATCTATGTAAAAATTGGATCTCTAACAGTGTGTATCTGCCTACTATATAAATTTTCCAGGTTCAAATAGCCTGGTGGTGCCCTGTAGCACAGATATGGTAAGACTGTAATCTTCTCTGACCATTATAATGTATATATAATATTTTATAACAAGCACTTTCATATATTATGCACTAAAATGCCAAAAAATAATTGTTTTTATATATAACTTGCAATAAAATTGTGGGGTGTCCAGAAAATAATTAATTCAATCACTAATTTTTACAAGGTATTGAAATAGTTAATTTCTTGATACCCCACACTTTTATTAAAAGTTAAACATAAAAATCCTAATTATGGCTATATGAAAATCAAATATATGTACATACATATATATTTTTTATTTATAACCAATATATATATTGAGCTTAAAATATCAATGAAAAATAGAAATCATAAGTAAAATGTTCTAGATTTAATGCAATTATCATATTTATTAATGCTTCTATTTTTATTACATATGTATGTGTTAAATCTTATATTTGAATATAACTCTTAAACCCCCATTTAATTTTTATATATGTATATGTTTGGCCAAAACATTTGACTCAAATCGATTGAAATGGATTTTAGCAATATTGAAATTAGTGGTTGCCCAAGGAAGTTCATTTTTATTATACAATTACTATATAATCATATGAGAGGCATTTGAAAAAAGAAAATAGTGTAAATAGGCTCATGAATAACAAATATTATTTTTATTGGTGTGTTTGATGATGAAATTTTTAATTTAAACCAGTTAACAGCTAAAACAATAACTTCATTTGTGTCTTTTATACTTATAGTATGCGAGCAGTTGTGTTGTTTTTATCAATTCAAAGTTTAATTTATGTGCTGATCTTAATATTTTGATTGCAGCCTATAAATTCTTTGCTTTAATAATAATTAATATTCAAAACTTTCAGATGTTTTACCAGAAATAAATGGAAGAAAATTCTTTTTCAATGTTTAATCTGAATGGCAATCAATTTGTTTTTATCAATTCAAAGTTTAATTTATGTGCTGATCTTAATATTTTGATTGCAGCCTATAAATTCTTTGCTTTAATAATAATTAATATTCAAAACTTTCAGATGTTTTACCAGAAATAAATGGAAGAAAATTCTTTTTCAATGTTTAATCTGAATGGCAATCAATTTGACAACATCTTGGTATTTTTTTTAGGTAAAAAAATGAATATTAAGGGGTGACACAGATTGTAATACATAGCTGCATTTAAGGTATAAGAAGGTAAATAAATTTCATTATAATGTTATAATAATTGTCTACAATACTGGTCTATTGTCCAATTATTTGTATGTAAATACGACACAAATATTTTACTGATGAAAGACAAAAGCATTGAAACACTATCTTTTAAAGATGATCCATAATTTTGTTGTTGATATTGATCCTATTATCTTAAGGCTATCTTTTCAGTAAATGAATGTGTGGAACAGATTTTCTTAAAAATATTTTATGAACTTCTCAAATACAATTACAAGAATTATTTTAAATATATTTTGAAAAAAAAAAAACAACTGAGCAGAGAGCTACAATTAAAAAATGTGTTGAAGTCTTCTATAAAATATAGCAACACAAGACTTTTAATAAACAGAGTTTGAAACAAAAATGTAATATATGTAAATGTATTTATATTTCATATC
This sequence comes from Epiperipatus broadwayi, assembly GCA_028023455.1. Lineage (NCBI taxonomy): Eukaryota > Metazoa > Onychophora > Udeonychophora > Euonychophora > Peripatidae > Epiperipatus > Epiperipatus broadwayi. The sequence goes on from JAQFVV010000113.1 coordinate 2,457,747, forward strand.
TTCATTTGTATAGTTAATGCAAAATTCACCTTTAATACTTTAGCTTTCTTTTTGCTTTTTGTTTCTTATTTCTGTCTTTTTTTTGGGAGTCAAAATAATAATCAGTTATATAACTTATTATTTTAAAATTCTGCAATTTACGATCTTTAAATCAAAACATTGAATATACTGAACTCAATATGGAGTAAAATTTTATACAATATTATTATCAACTAACTTATTGCAAATGATATTAATGAATGTTCACAGGTTTAATTCATATAACAGAAAATTAATAATAATAAATGGATAGTGAATAAAGACTACTAATAGCATATACATTTGGCAAACAATATAATGATTTTTAGAAACAAGATATATCAAGAATCAATAAGCAGCATCCATTCTTTTACATATGGTGATATCTGATTAAACTGGACAGTATTTCCAATACAAACAGTCATTTTTATTTTTATTTTTGTAGTCCCTTTGTTACCTTATCTTCTTTATATTTATATATTTTTTAATTTTATTAAGATTTAATTACTTAGGATATCTATGTCAAGTTATCATGAGCTTCTCATTCTATCAGTCAATTTTATGTGCGTTGAGATTGGGATTGTATGCATGAGTAATCTTGTTTTCTTTTTTAATTACTTAATTATGACTCCAGTACTTTTATACATGTATATATGAAAAGTAAAATAAGCAAAGTTGTCAGTGTTATGCAAGTACAAGTAGGTCACATTCAGTAGAGTGTAAATCCTTAATTGAAATTTGCACCCTGTAGTGCAATCAATAACAGATTATTTGAAACTGGACAAGATGGGAATTCCATTTTGTAGATAATTTGTAGCTACTCTGTCTCATCACTTGTATTTCTGATTTAAAATATGTCTTGCCATTACAGTATATTTGAAAGTAAAATAAAATATAATAAGATAATAATAGTGCAACTATTTGCTATGTCTGAAACTTAAGGTTAAATTCAGATCAGATAAAATTTTATTTTTTCCCCACTCAGGTTTAAGATTTCTTTCAGGTGTGCAATGATTTATTTAAAGACTGCCTAATTTTACTTTTGAATGATGCTAAGTAATCAAATGCCATTTAAGCCCAATACTATGCTTTTGTATTTTACAACATTACTTAAATATGCTGAGACAATATTTATCATGAAGATGTTAGCTATAATAATGACATTTTTATTGCAATATTTTGAAATATAGTTTATATCTAACTCAGTATGTTTAAATTGATAAAACTAGAGCAAATTAAATATTTTCTCAAGATTGTTTTGAAATAATTTCAATAATCATTAATTAGAAAAAAATTAAAATTTATCCAATTACACAATCATCAAGAAATGATGTAACAGTTTTTTCAACAGAACACCCAGATAATCAATTACTTATAAAAGTCATCATCATCATCATCAACCATTATCAATCCACTGCACGATGAAGGTCTCTCCAAGTTCAATCCATCTTCTTCAATCTCTAGCATCTCTTCTCCACTTCATCTCTGTACACTTTCTTATTTCACCCATCCATCTCACATGTAGTCTCTTTCTGGGTCTTTTGCAATCTCTTGGAATCCAGTTTAAGACTTCAATTGTCTACCTATTATCATCTCTTCTAATAAATCCTATTAATTAAATTCTACTACTTATTATTATTATAAAAGTAAATCCTATTATTTTGGTAATGCAAAATGTAGTTAATGTAAAATATTTTTTTATTAATGAAGAAACAATATGAATTTAAAAAATATATAACAAGTAATGTGACATATTTATATCTTTTAACCAATTGGGTATATAAGTAAATCACAGTTTAAACAACATAATAATATAAGTCAATGTTTTTTTAATGATATGTCATGAAAAAAATACACATATCTAAATTATAAACAATGAGGTCTGCCAATTCTCAACAAGCTTTGTGATAAATGCTTAGCGAGAGCCAGCATTTAAAATAACTTTGTCAGGACTCCCCCCCCCCTGACCATGGTTTCGTGCTTTGGCACTCCTTAGAGTGGTACCAGGGTATTTAAATGCTGGCTCTGGCTAAGCATTTATCACAAAGCTTGTTGAGGAATTGGCAATCCTCATTGTTTATAACTTACAAGCTTAAGAGAATATGGTCATGTGATCTATGACTCTTATTTTGACTATTTATGATATCTAAATTATGTATGAGTTAAAGTGTTGAAGTACTCACTATAGTGTAAATTTATTGTTAAATAAAATATTAAACATGATCTATTAGCTGACTTTTGTAATATAAATAATATCAATATAAGGAACAAGTGATAGGTTTAAGAGAATTCTCTTCATTATCTGTATCAATTATATTTATTTAAAATCTAATTTTACATATAACATGTTTTGCTTGTTTTGAAATATAAAAAATGTAATATTCATAGTTATTAAATTTGATGCTTTTATATTAACAAATGCAATTTAATTTCCCTAAGAATAATTAATTTAATACTAAAAATATGCACATTCAAATACATTGCATTTTTATACCTAATACTCAAAATATTGCAGTCACAAAAGTAATTAGGCAAATCTAATTATAAATTATAAATAAAATAAACTACTTTTAAATTTACCAGTGTTTCAACAATATTTTATCCAGCATAAATGTCATGAACTCACAAATATGGAGAATTTTGAAGATCAAATAAAAGATAATCTGATGTTTCTATGTCAGCAGATAAATATTATTAATGCAAATTTAGAATGATAAACATTGTCAACAAAAATTCAAAATATAGATTAGGGAAAACATTGTTTATATATAATTTAAAATATGAAATATAAAGTAATTCCAAATACATAAAATCATAGCGTAAATCAATTAAATAATGAATATATATATTGTAACTTTGGGCTTTGCCAGTGAAGACAGACTTTTACCTATTTAATGTGTTTAAGTATTAAAAAAAAAATTTATAAAGAAAAACTTTTCATTGACTTAATCTTATTGTAAGTTAACTTTATTATAGTTTTCTAAGTATATGACAATTTAAATTATCAATTATTTAAAGTATTTTGTAAATCCTGACTATAATTGGAGTCCATTTTAATGTTTATTATATTAATTTAAATTTGTCTATAATTGAAGCAATTTTAAATATTTAACCCAAAGATATAGTTATCTATTTAACAAGAAATAATTACTAAAAAATTAAGATTACTTTAATATAATCCTTTGGTAACATGAATTTTGGTGTTTAAATAAGTAATAATAGTAATTAGGTCTAAAATTTTAATACCAGATGTTAATATTGAATTTTCATACTTATAATAAAGCATTTAGTTTAAGAATTTGAACTCAGACTTTCAAGTAACTTTCAACTATACACACTATCTCATATAACTGATACAAATGACCACACACATGTAGAAAAGTTAAATAATCATCAATATAAGTATTTTGTGCTGAACCAGCATTCATCAGTTGGTCCATATTTTCATTTTACACACACACACATATATATATAATCAGTGCTCAGTTTATGTTAAGATAGAAAACCTTTATACTTTAATGGACAGGCTTCAATCTACTCCAACCCCCAACTATTCAGCCATCAATACCATTAAAAATCTGATAATAGAATGCCCAAATTCCATGCTGATGCCAATATTGTTGTTATGCCCATGTTGACTTCAAGTCACCCATTTAAATACATAGAAGAGGGATGGGCAGAATTCAGGCTTAATGTATAAGATTTGAAATACAGGCATCCTTACACCTGGAACTTAATTGTAAATGTAGGGGATTTGAACTCAGACTTTCAAGCAACCTTCAACTGATTATATATAAGTGTGGGAGATAATAATATGGACCAACTGACAAGTTCTGGTTCAGCACAAAATATGTATATTGGTGATTATTTATCTTTTTGACATGTGTGTGGTCATGTGTATCAGTGGTATGAGATAGCATGGATAATTGAAGGTTGCTCAAAAATCTGAGTTCAAATCCCCTATATTTACAATTATGTTAAACCACTAAACATCACATGATCACCATTTCTTATGTTTGTTCATAACTGTTATTAAAACAGGCAAAACTCTCCATACAGTAGTGCCACTTAGTGCAAGGCAGAGTAATTAATGGATGCCAGAAGGGTTGTGCATAAAATCCCTATCTAATGCCTACTCATCCAATATCCCCAGATTAATTTCTGGCTTGTGGCCTTCATCAGTGAGGAGCCTTGGATCTGAGAGCACTCCACCTAGATCTTAGGATCTAGTGCAATCCTTCAACAGCCACACTTTATCTCTACTTAACTACAAAACTATGAAAATAAAATTGAAAACACAATAATATTTTCAATCTAAGCTCATTGGCTTATATAGTCATATAGCTTTGAACTCACTTCACTACCCATACATTTTGATGTCTTGGGTTCTTTAATAACCATAACCACCATTATCCTATTAGGCAGGATTGGTATTAAACAACTAAACATCACATGATCACCATTTCTTATGCTTGCTCATAACTGTTATTAAAACAGGCAAAACTCTCCATACTAGATAGGGATTTTATGCACAAGCCTTTTGGCATCCATTGATTACTCTGGCTTGCACTGAGTGGCACTATTATATGGAGAGCTTTGCCTGTTTAAGTAAAATTAAGTTCCAGATATAAGAATGCCTATATTTCAAATCTAACACATTTTGTTTAAGTTAACTATCAGCAAAAGTATATTCATAAGCTAGTATCATTAAGATTGAATAGATGAAGGTAAAGATAAATTAGTTGATTTAAAAGATAAAGAGTAGCTTCATAACATTAGTATTAGAATAGTTGTTAATTTTCAAGTGACATAACTTAAGCGTATATATGTATGTGAGTATGCTTGGCTTTATTAATTTTATTTTACATTATTAAATATTATTTTTCAATACCCTGATTTAATTAAAATATTAAATTAAAGAATAGTGAACTTCTGATGTGTTTATTAAACATATTTTGGAAATGATTATAAAGTAGTTATGTAATATATATATTAAAAATTTTTTTTTCATTATACTCTATTTTATTTTATTGTAATGACACTATTCTTTTAAAATAGTTATCTCAGACAACACGTGTTATTTAAAACGTCTGTAAAATGTATAAATCTATTTTTAGTTTAACGCCATAGATATTAAATTAACCTTTAACCCTAACGTAGGATACTTAAAAAGAAGTTGTAAAAAGGCGTTCTTCTTCTTCTCATATGCCATAGCATCGGCCGGGACACCAACCCACAACCGTCTGCAACCAAGTACTTGCTTGCAAGGCGGATGCGATGACCTCTCGGCTAACAACGCTTGACATAGGCGTTTTTTTGTCAATCGAAAAGAATGACAGGATTAGGTTTATAAAGGCGTCACTGACGCACACTGACCGGCTGACTTTGAACTTCTACAGGACTCCAAGAACCGCTAAACTTCTAGCGGAAACAAAGACGCAAATGAGAAACAAATTTAAAAATTTCTCAGATTTAGAATTAATTACAAGTTATAATTTTTTAAAAAATAAATATTTATTTAGAGTAACATGCATCCTTAAAAATCTTAAGTTCGGCTGCCAAAGTTTTTAATTAAAGCTACTGGAAGTTCAAAGGTTAACATTATTGATCATGTGATATTATTTAAAGAGGAGTAAAAGCAAAGAATTGAAAATGTTAAATAATTGCGCGGGAGTTATCTATAGTTTATACTGCTGACGTAGGAATCATTCATTATTTTATATTTCATAGTTGCCGTGAACTTTATAATAAATTTAACCTTACCTATATCTTAATAAATAAAATCACTCGAATTTCATATTTGCAATATTTATGTCAGCTCGTTAATATTTGAACGTATCTTATACTAGCTTATTTGAAAGAATAATAATTATTACGAACTTTCAATGTGTTTTGTTTTGATACATTTTAAAAATTGTTTCAATAAACGGTTCCTCTTGGATGAATTTATTTTTATAAATGAACTATTATAATTCTAAGTTTGAATCGTTTATATTAAAATTAAAATGACATTTTAATTACTGTTAGTAATTAGTTTTTAATCACTCGTTTATAATTCAACTTCATACTTAAATAAAACTGAACAAGAGGAAATCTTTCTCTCTTCTCCAGAAAGAAATCTGCTTAAGTTTAGAAAGAAATATTTGCTCTTGGTTCTCTATATTGAATATAACTCTTAATGAGTAAATAAAAAACCAGCTTAATGTTGTAATGTGCTTTATTAGAAATGAACGTACTTATATGTTTAAACCGTTTTGCTGTTAAGGGAATTTTCTAAAATAATTTTCAATGCTATGAATTTATTTCAGATTGTTTTGCTGCCAATAAGGAGAAGTGTTATCTGCTTTTTAAAATTGTGTTCTAGAAAATTGTGAAGTTGTCAGGATCCAAACCATTACATATTTATACCCTGTTTTACTTATTTATGGCAAACATATACATTTTGTAACACAGAAAGCATTCCACATTTCTTCAAACTTTAATATCTTTTACTTTGAGTCACTTTTGTTCTAAAGTGCATCTTTCAAAAAACAATGTATTTTGGAGCAAATGTTTTTTAATTATTTATCCATCCATTAGTATACTGCAAATTAACTATCAACTTTTATATAAAATTATCTGAATCTTTGCTTATTAAAGAAGGAGAACAAGAGAGAGAGAGAATTCAATCTTAAAACACAGGCTTTTTATACTTCTTTGATAATGCCAAAGCATTAAGATCGCTAACATATATATCGAGTCCCATAGCTTCACTCATTTCTACAGTCTTTGTTATGAATAATCAATATATAACTCAATAAAGAGTTCAGCAGCATTCCTCAAACTAAAAATGTCTTAATTATTAAATAAATAAACAATTTGTAAAATAGTAATGAAATAAAAATAATGCAACAGTTTTACAACTTAAAATACATTTTTTAAAATCATAACTAGAATAAAATACATTTATTTTAACTATCTATTGAAATAATTATATATAAAAATATTTTTTTAAATACATATAATTTAAAATTGTTTTAACCATATTTATAAAATTGCATGCATACACTCATGACAATAATTTACTATTTGTTTATTTATCTTTTATATATTACTTGTTAATTGTATGCAAAAAAGGAAAATACTAATAAACTATTAATAAATAAATTTACTTAATCTTTCTAATAATAAAATATAAACTTTATTAAAATATATGATTTAATACATGATTTAATACACTATTTGTTAAGCGAATTAGAAAATTTTTAAATCGTGAATGTCATATTTTATATTATGCTGTATTATCAATGAACATTTATCAATAATGTAAATTATTTGATCCTTCAAACAATTGAAACATAAATAAACCATTTTTTTTATTATAGAAATGTGAATCTAAACTAAGATTGTGCAATATGTATATATATCTTCCACTTCATAATAGACTCTTGAAAACCATGAATAAAGAAAATGAAAAAGACAAAATATCCATAAAATACATGAATCAGCATTCTTAGTTGATCTCATTCACGATCTCTTACACATGATTTTGTTGATTGGTTAGTATTTATAAATACAAAATTATTACACTTTAATTTAAAAGTGTCAAATGTTCTGCATTGATAACTTTGACAACAATCACTTTAGATCATCAACTATCTAAGCATAATCTCTAATTAATTAAGTGATTAGTTGTAATCATTAATGTATTTATCTAAAATAACTGATATCAAAGTTGTGAGTGTGAAAAGAACCTTTTTCATTTTGGAGAACCATCAGATGTTCTTATAATTGTATTATTTTAATTACAATTTTAATTCAATTAATTTGTCACAATTTAAATTTCTTCAATAAATAATTTATATTATTTTCTGAATTTAATGCATATATAATATTAACATTCATTTTTTAATTTATTGTACCATGCAGATTAAAAAAGCATTCAATATCTTTTCTTCCTTTCCTAATTGTTCAATTTTTGCTTGATATAAATTTACAATCAAAACAATTAACAGACCTCCTTTTTAAATCTATTTTATTGGGCCACAAAATAACCTTTACCTTTATTTAAAGCCTATTTAATTATAACTCATTATACCCTAATATTTTTATTATTATTTCTGTCATCAGTTTAACAATTTTTTTCTCTTTTTAAAAGCAATAACTTTTGCTAAAAGATCCTTACCAAATGTTATTCATTAACTTTTATCATTTTCAAATCATCTACAAATTATTCTAATCCAATTATATAATATCAATAATTATGCGCTTTTAACGCTCGTTAAAGAAGTTATATTTATTAATAATTTATTTAAAGCTTAGCGCTTTCAAAGCTCCATGGCTCCATACTCATAGCTATGTGCGGTTGATAGTGATGAGGAGGAGTACTCAAATTTATGTTAATTAGTTAGATGTTTCAGTATTTTATTTAAAATATTGTTTGACTTAGTTTGTCCATCTTTTTGAAATGGTGAAACAGGTGTCTTTTCTATTAATTGATTGGGTGTCATTATTTATGAAATATGTCTCCTTTATTTTGCGCCTATGGTCATTTCTCTCTTTGCACACTGTTCTGGAGTTGGTGGGTTCAAATCTGTGTCCAGTATTTTGTTAAGATTATTACTGATATCTGCATCTAAGAGAAAATGTAATACAATAGGCTTTCCTTACATATCCAATATTTTCATCATATTAAAACAAAACTCATTTTTAAAAATTCGCCTAGGTAAATATAAATAATCCATGAGATAGATTTAGCCTCTCAAAATATTGCATAAGTTTTACAAATATTTATTATTTATTTCACAGTCTATGTAAATGCAGCCACATAAAATAATTATATGTGTATGTGTTTTAAAATGTAGATTTTTATGGCAACAGATAGATAACATGTTACGTGAAGTCAGCTGGGAATAATTAACAATAATATTATAATGACATTTAAGCTGTGTTGTACCTGTCACCAACTAGGTAATCATGATATTGAATAATCATTGAATAATTGACATTATGCAGTGTAACTATATGTAATGATATGTTGTAGTTAATTTTACATGAAATGTGTCGACTACTTTATAGGCTTAGTTAAATCTATCTGTTTAGAAATGTATTGTGTTAATTAAAACAAAATTATAATAATAAAAATAATAAATTTAATGATGAGAAAAATTATAATCACAATAAAAATAATAAATTTAACAGTAACAAACTATTATAAACAATCCTTAAATCCGTAGAAGTACTTTCAGTTAATTTATTAAACCTGCCTCAACTGCTATTAAATTAAAAAAAAAAAACCAAAGCAGAAGCAAACACCATCAATTCAAATCCCATGAATCTCCTATTTTAATGTTAGCAGCTTGTCTATTTATCAAATGCATTTTATTCCTATTTATAAAAATTGCCTACTTGATTTTTCTTTTATTGCGGTTTCTCTCTTCATGAAGAATTTTCACACTTTCAAAATCAAATTTAAATTTATATTTACATGTTTTTATATATATATATATATTTTAATTTAATGGCAGTTGAGGCAGGTTTAAGAAATTAACCAAAAGTATTTCCTCAGATTTAAAGACTGTTTATAATAGTTTATTACTGTTAAATTTATTATTTTTATTATATACATATATAATATAAAACCATAAAACAATACAGTACTAGATAAAAATCCAAACTTTATCAAAATCCTTACATGATGATGGTTTCATCTACTAATCAAATAGACCTTCTCCAGTGAAAATGAAACTAAAGCAGCAACAGACACACACACACGTATATATATAAAACAAACAAACTTTCACATAATTCATTTCAGAAACATATTAAAGATTGCAACTTGATCACAGATATTGAATTTATTGATAAAAAGAAGTTTAAATAAACCTCATTAAATAGTTAAATAAAATCTATTCTGAATGCAGACTAATAAATAGTCAATTATAACATCACAAACTGCAATTATAAATTTTAAATTGCATCCAAAGTATTACTTAAATAATAAATGTAATAATGTTCATATATATATATAATTTTTCCAAATATCATTGTTAACACATAATTTTTCTAGCAGTCATCTTTACATCTGATTCTACACTTTTTCAAATAAATATTTATCATTCATTTTTTAAAGATAATTTAAAAATCAATAATAAATATATTAATCTCTTTGCTTCTTTTATATATTATAGCTTACAATTAGCGTATACCATTAAAACCACATGATCACTATTATGTTATGCTTACACAAGCTGTTAAAATAGTAACTATCTCCATACAGTAGTGTTACCTAGTGCAAGCTATAGTAATCACTGGATACTAAAAGGGTTTTGGTACACAAACCCTCCAACATCCATTGTTTACAACAGCTTACACTAAGTGGCACCACTGTATGGAAGAGATTATTGTTTTAATTAGTATGCATCTAATTTATATTTTATTTTACATGTAAACTAATTGTTTTGGCTACTCCTCATCAACATTATACAATCACTAATTATTGATCAGTAAGATATTCCAAAAGTGAATTAAACAATGTAGAAAATTTCTAAATCTTAAATATAATTGGAAGATATACCTCACCTATCAAAATAAAATAAACTTTAGTTGCTAAAATCTACTTATTCAAATATCCCCTTTTTTATATATGATACATATGTATTATGCAACATTTGTATGTTATCAATCATTAATTTAAATAACATTAGTTAATTTTGGTTTAAAAGACTGTAATTAGTACACTTTAATTTCAAAATCTGGATTTGTAAGAAAACAAGTGATATACATTACATATGATATATTCTACATTCATATTTTAAAACTATTTTGTATTTGATAATAAAATTACTTCTTCATATACTTATAACCAGAATTGAAATAAAAATACTTGTAATTACTTGAAGATATCTTTAAACCTCCATTTAGATTAGTTTATCTTATAATCCTTACCATGTCATCACCAGACATTTTCTCTATGTAAAGATTATTATTTCTTAATCATGAAACTAAGGTAATAAGATTAATTCTATTTAAGCCAAAAATATGATAGAAACATTCAAAACAAAAAAAACATTGCAACAATGATAGAAAGAAGAGCTTGAAAACTATATCCCTAAGAATATAATACACTTTAAGATGCAGAATTTAATACAACAAATGCTTTAAAAACACAACTTAGGCCCAAAAATGACTGCTAAAACTATGTAGATGACAATACATTCAATCAAATTCCATAAACAACACATAATGTAAACTCTCGTATAGATTCTTATCATCCTTAATTTATGATTTTAGTAAGTGTACCCAATAATATTCACAATAACTATTATAGCAAGAAGAAAGAATAATCTCTCTCCTTAATATTTCCATTAAAACATCATATGATCATTTCTTATGCTTACATACATTGTTAAAACATTAGCAACTCTTTCTATGCATTAGTGCCATCAAGTGAAAGCTATAATAATTAATGTATGCTAGATGGTTTCTGCATCAAAATCCTTATCTAGTCTCTACTCGTGCAATATTTTCAGACTAGTTTGAGACCTGATCTGTGAGGAGCCTTGGATCTAATGCAACTCTCCAAACAGAAAGAAATTTAATTGGATTTAGATTAGTATGACTATAGAAGTAAACGAACTTTGGTTAAAAACATTTGTGTGTTGATATTTTGGACTCATAGTTTTATAGTAACTGAAAAGATAAAAGGCAATTGCTGGAGGGTTCCATTAGATCCAAAGATATAGGTACAGTGCTCTCTGATCCAAGACTTCTCATTGATGAAGAAAATAGGAATTTTGTAGCACAAACTTTCTAGTATACATTGGTTATTATGACTTGCACTGGGTGGTATTACTGTATGGTGAGACTTACTACTCTTAATATTTCAATGGACAGATTACTGCATCCAAATATTCTTTGCTTAAGTTGCCAAATATAAAGTATTTACTAATTTTAGATGCACAATGACTTGTTAAGTATTTGATTGATTTTAGTTATTAATTAAAGCATACACAAATTATCTATCTAAAAACAACACATAAATGATATACCCATTATTTTATTTAAAAGGCAGTGAAATATAATCTTTTTAAACTTCTTAAAATATATTCAACATCATTTAAAAAATACTAATGAGTGAATGATGCAAATTAAAATTAAAAATAATTATTAGTGGTAGCAAACTCTCCCTGAAGTAGTGCCACCCAGTGCACACCTTAGTAATCAATGGATTCAGGAAGACTTGTGCATAAAATCCTTATCTAGTGCCTATTCTACCAATGATGATAATGTGATGTTTTGGTGGTTTAAAATAAAAAAGGCTTGAATTAAATTCTGAACTATTCTTCATAATTATTGTTTTATGTTTTAATTCTTATTCCAAATTTATTTAACTCAAAATTTGTCAAGATATCAGTTTAAGGGCAGATAAAATTAATGTTAAGTTATCTCAAAATATATTTTCTACTTTTAAAAATGTATGTATAATAAAAAAAAATAGAAAATATTTATTTAAGAGGGCATTTTCTTCTTAAGAAAACAGAAATTGTTCATCAATCCATTTGTAAAATGTGAATATATCTGGTATTATCTAAGTCAATGAAATTTTCAAATAGTTTATCACAGAATCATATGTTTACCCTAGCTTATTTTTACTTTTAGCTGTTTCTCTTCCATTATTTTATATTTGCTGCAACAATTTAGTATGTTGTGAATGTTTTTAACAGCATTTGCTTTCATTGGTGAAGACTGAAGTTATATATAACAGTTAAAATAACATTGTACATTGAACCGGAGATGTCCAATATTTTAAAATATAAAAGAGCAGAACATATCATTATAAAGCCTTGTATTTTATAATTTATTTTTTTGTTTTGCTTTAAGAGTACATGCAATAATGCACATACTCATTTATATTTTGACATACTGTGATTTTACTTTTTCAATAGATTTTAGTATAAAATAATTTTTTTTGACACTTGTTTTTTTTCCATTACAGTAATTAATAGCAAACGAAGTTTTAATCTACATGTAAAAGCATTTTAAAGTTTTGATTGTGATCAAGTTTCTTTTTATTTTGTTGATTGTAATTTATTTCAAAAGTTGAGACTTTTTTTAAAAATTAATTTTAAAATAGATAGGAGCCTTGGTCAGATTCTGTTTTTTTTTTTTTGTAAAATTAAGATTAAGTGGAAGATAGAGATTTATCCTGGTCAAAACTTTTTAATTAAAAATTAGGTGGCAGATAACATTTCACATAAATAGTTCTGGGTTTTTGACTAATTATTATTATTCTTATAGTGACTCTTATTTGGATTGCTGTTCTAATTTTTATATTTGATAATTGCTCAATGAGGATCACTGAAGTTGGATTTCTGCAGACTGCTAATAGTTTTTGCTGCTTGCTGTGATCAGAAAGAATTACTTAGCTATTTTCCAATAGAAAAAGTAAATATATTAAGCTATTTGAAACAGCAACTCTCCATCCAGAATGCCAAAAAATACTCACTGTAAAGAACCTTAATAATAATATGAAATGCTAAATTAATCTAAAGATGAACCTTGGAGCTCCATAATTGTGCCTTTAAGAACATGACCTAAAAACCTAGTCCAGAACTGATCCAAAGATTGCCTCCAGATTCCTGGCCAAAAAATATAAATCAAAACCTTTGAAATGAATCCTAAAGAGACCTGAATTGTGAATTACCCTGCTGGAAGAAATCATCCAGATAGAACATTATGCCTCAAGGTAAACAAACATTTTCATATTATTACCAGGGCTTAAAACTCTTGCTTAAATCTCTATGTTAAAGTCTCAGCTTAATCTAAAAAGAAATCTAACCTGGCTCTATAATAAGTTAGGCATGCTCATTTAAATATCATTAATTATTTTATTATGTGTTTTATTTATTATATATATTGAAGTCTTAGCTTTAAGACTTCTTATTGTAAATTTATTTGTTTGAGAGTGTAATGAGAGTTTATATTTTATATGCTTAGTGTTTTTCTTTTTTTATATTACTAACCCTTGATAAATGCTTGGGCAGATATTAGTAATTTTCTTTTAACCCACCTTTCCCTTATTCTTTCATGGTAATTAATTTAGACAATCTTGGTTTACATTTTCTGCAGTTCATAAATCTTTTAGATAGTGATTTATCAAGTGTATTGTTTTATTTTTCTTAGTCAATACATATTTTGTTTTTCCTATGCTTCAGATTAAGTAATACCATAATCTTTTCTTTTGTCAGAATAAACCTTGGCAGTATTAAACATGACTGTTCACAAGTGTTTCCAGGCAAATGACACTCTTATAATATCTCCTGGTTTTTGTCAGCTTGTAGGAAAAGATCACTTTGCACTGATTCGTTGTATTCCATATAAGACCGTTTTGTGTTGAAATCTCTAAATAAAGAAAATTGGAATTTGTTTATATAAATCACTAGCAGGAAGACATTATAAAGCCCTTTCTTAGGTGAGAAAATGAACTTATTTGCCAGGGTGTTTAATGTTATCTTACTCTTGAACATTCTCTGATGAACCCATTGGAGAAATTTAGGTCAAAGTTTCGTGCTTTGTTTGACGAATATTTATTTTAAATTTAATAAACTTTAAAATTGTTCATAATTATTTTGGTTAACATTTGTCTCTGTGTCTTTTTCTGAATTGTCTAAACAATGTTAAAGATCTCTTTCTCTGCCTGGCTCTAGCTGGTAGCATTTATCATCATTAACATTTGGATCTCCATAAATTAAATTTTCTAGGTTAATTAATGACCTAGTGGTACCCTCAGTGATCAAAAGAAAATCAAAGTGACCGGTACAATATATATATATATATATATAATGATCTGAATCTTTATCAGCATCAGAATATGTTACATAATTTTTAATACTGCTTCTAAATTTACTTTGTTATAAAATAACATTTAGTTGAAAGCCTTTTTTCTAACATATGCTGTTGTTCATGTGTAAATTTTTCTGATTTTTAAATCTTGTTTTAATATTACTAAATTATTATCTTCTCATAAAAATATCATTTTTATCTTCTTTACTATTTATAAATCATTATTTTTATAATTTTTTTCTTGACTTACTACAATATCCAAATCCTCCATTATCTTTTGTGCAAATTTAGTTTAGTGAAGTGGTAGCTTGACAGACATAAGAGCTGATCGTTTCTGAGCTTGAGTTCTACTTGTTATTTTTTTACTTAAGCTTAACATTACCTTAACAATAATTATTTGATAACTTATATTATTTTTACATTCATTTAAATTATATTTTGATTTTATTTTATATATATTTATTTTTCCATAATACCTAATAGTTAACAAAATATCTTTGTATAATCTTTGGAAACAGTTTTTAACCTCACTTTCATCAATCAATTATTTATGAAATGCACATTGGTAAAATTATCTTTTGTTGCCTCACCCTTTAAATTTTGTTTCATTAATAGAACAATAAAACATTTCTTATCCTGGAAGCCTCCAAGGGTAACTATCATATAATAAATGTAAAAAAGCCTCAGGGCTATATTTTGCCATCAGATTTTCAGTGGTATAGGTGGCTGAAGAGTTGGAGTAGATTGAAACCTGTCCATTAAAGTATGAAGATTTGCTATCTTAATATAATCTGAATACTGATTATATATATATATGTCGGAGATGATCATCGGGACCAACTGATGAGTGCTGGTTAGCACAAAATATGTATATTGGTGATTACGTATCTTTTCTACATGTGTGTGGTCATGTGTATCAGTGGTGTGAGATAGTGTGAATAGTTGATAGGTACTTGAAAGTCTGAGTTCAAATCCCCTATATTTACAATCAGACACATTTATGAACTCCGAAGTGAATTCTTGCTTAAGGGTTCCTGTGAAAATGTAGCTATCTTTCTAGAACCTATAATACTCAATTATTTTCATCTCAACTTTAATAATCAATTATTATTTTTATTTGCTTACTTTTTTATATCTATCTTTTGAAGTTGTTTTTTAAATCTAAAGGCTTTGGAAGTAATGTGTTTTCTGTATTGATGTATTCAACTCTATGAAATAAAACTCATGCTTCGTATCCTTCTTAAAACAGGCTTTACTTGCGCTGAGTCTTTAATGGAAGTCTAAAAAGGCTAGTAAATATGTAAGTAAGGAATCGAAAATACTACATTTATCCCTAGCACACATTATCGTGTATATATTGTGCAGTTATTAGCGAACTGATAAATTTTTACTGTGTTTCTTGCTTGTAAACAAATATACACATGTAAATAAATGCGCATATCTATAAACAGATACAACTTTGTATTTTTATTTACGAAATAAATATAAAGATATTAGTCAAAATTAAATATCTTTACAGAAATTCTTTGTTTTGAATAAGCTTTTAAATGTAAGTTAAATAAGTAGCTTGAAAGTTTTAAGCGTTGAATAAGCTTTTTTGATGTCCAATATCGATTTTATTTAAAATCAATATTGATAAAATTATTTTACTTTTAGTAAAGTAATTTGTCTTAATAAATAAGTACTGGTTGAATGTTTTTAGAATTAAAATAAAAAAGATTTCAAGCAGAGATTACGGTTAAAATATAAATATGAATCACTAATCCTACTTTTAAATTTTATTTACATTTTCATCTTTGTAGTATGTGATTATGTGTGTTTGTAAATATACAATGAAAATAAACCTATATATTCAATTAATTCTTTGGCCTAGTGTATCTCACTCACCAAAAGACAAAAAATCATGATCACACATCTTTAATTATCTATATTATACAGATAATTAAAATAGTGTTGAAAATGTGTGGAGACCCTATCACATGGTTAATTTAATTTTTTTTCAAAGATGAGCCAAATACCCTAGGTAAAAAAGTAAATACTGGACATCGTCTTGAATTAGTGTTAATTTAATTAATCCGTGGTAGGAAATATATAATATTATAATAGTATATTTTATCTTTACAATCAGAGGATGTCATCTGACCAACAAAGAGTAACTAGAATCTTTACCCTTTGGCTAATCATATCAACCTATACACTAGCCATCTGAAAGAAATATTCTAATTGTGCCTTTGTGTTTAAAAATGTCAAAGTTCACCTGTCACTAGGCTAATGGTTTAGTTAAATATACATGCATAAATGTTAAATTGTAAAGAATAATTACATATATTATTCAAATTTGCATGAGGATATATTAATGTGTGTATTCACATGTCTATAAATATTAACAGGTTTTACTGTACTGATAAAATCTAAGATATAAGATATAAAATACCCAAAATTACTAATTAATAAATAACTTTAAACCACAGATCCAAAATAAGCAATTGCGTCTACAATACAAAGATTAAATTGAAGACACTTTTCAGATACTGGTATACATTTATTACAATAATCATAATAAAATAATTTAATGATCATGTCACATATATAAATATTATGTGTTTATGATATATATTCATTTATCTTATTTATGAGATGAATAAATTAAAAAGCTAAACATTTTTTTTTTTTCAGAGCCTATTCAGACTTTGGAATTTTGTTTTAAATATGTGTTTTGTGGCAACCGAGCTAAGCAATCAATACTTTTTGATAAATATATATCTAACCATTATTAATTAAAAATAAATAGGAATGAAAAAGTATCTAAACTCTCCAAATGGTATGCTCAAAATGATTTGCCCTACAATAATTTAATCTAATTCAGTTTTATTAATATTCAGTATTCCTTATTTTTAGCAAAGGCTTAATGAAGTTTAGTTATTATTATGAATGAATATTTCAATATTACCCTTACTTATTTTACAAAAATCAAGTTTGGCATATAACTTTGACAATTTGCTTTAATCTTTAAATGTTCATACATATTTTCAATCAAATGTTCTTCCCCTTCTTTTACACTCCAGAAACATTTTCAACATAACCTCCATAATTTGTCTATATAAATATATGCCAAATCCATTTTTTTTTAAATAGTCAAATATGTTTAAAAATACATATATACAAGCAACAAATATTACAAATTATAAAATTATCATAGACAAGCCTTTTTCGGCAAATTATGTTTTTTGCCCTTTTCAATATGTCTCCACGATTTAAAGCACATACAGCGACATCTATATCAATACATTAAATTTTACACAATCTTTACCAAATAATCTCTTAAATCAGTCTAATAAACATGTAAACTTTGGTAAATTTATCCTTGTAATTTATCATTTATTATTTTTGTTAAAAACTCAATTTCAAATGTTTTCTTATTTTTTGTTATATAAAATTTTTTATGATTCATAAACAGTGTTCATCCTCATATTAAATTCACAATGAAATAGGGGCAGATGGACTTTTTTTTTTTGGTGTATTCATTACCAAATAAAAAACCACAGAATTATCTTTTGTCATTTTATATTTTCAAAAAATATATACATGCAAATAAATATTTAAAATTTTCATCTCATCATAACTCAGATCAGATGTTTTCAGTAAGAAAGCCCTTTTTATTAGTGTAGTTAATATTGCAAATAAATATGCTTAGAGGGGAAAATAAATTATATAAGCAAAGACTTGATAGCTAATATTTACAATTAAAAATAAATAAATTCTTAGCAAGAGCTCAAAATAGTAATAATAATAAAGAAAGGGAGATATAGTCAATAAATGCTATTGAGGGTTTTCTAAAACTATGTCATAAAAATAACATATGACAAATCACAAAAATCAGTATCACTTTGTTAGAATTTGGACTCAATACATCAAATATCTGGGAAGCTTATGAAATCTCGAGTAGTAATAATCATGCCTGCCATATGGATATGACTAAGTATTGTATTAGTTCAAAGGGATAAATATGCTAATTCAGTAAGATGGTACTCATCAGGAGCAGTTCTCTTCACCCTTTTTATGAATACTAATCATAATATAGCTTTGTCTAATACAATGATCATATCTAGATATGGCATTCACCATCAAAGAAATCAGAAAAGCCATCAAGATTCTTAAGAAAACAGACTGTATGAATAAGCATAATGATACAAATTAATTTCTTCCCATTTGAAAATAAATAAAAGTCATTAACCAGAGTACTTTTTAATTTTGTATCATTTTCCTCTCTCTTCATTTTCATGCTTAAAAAAATATATTTTTTATTATGATAAAAAAATCAAATCAGGTGTCACATGACCTAATTTTAATAAAGCTCGTATATGGCTATTTGAGTTAGTTAGCTGGATTTTTAGACATATGGATGTCTGAAAATTTCAGATTTTCTTCTCAATAGTTGTACATTAGATAAAGTGCTGGGCTAGTCCTAGTATTTTTAATCTAATGAATATCCTGGCACCTCACTGATGACACTAGATGCAGAAACCGATCTGGGGTTGAGGATATTCTCAAAGCTTGTTAAGAGCTTGTTTTGCGAACTCTATATATAATGTTTTTTATTAGACAAACTTTTAATTTTATTATAGGTATTGTTGATTGTAGTACTTCTACAATGATTTTAAAACAGCATTTTTTATCTAGCTGATGGTAGGTATAATTCAGTTAAAACAGGCAAAACTCACTATACGTATTGCCACATACAGCAGGCTAGAGTAATCAATGGATGCCAGAAGGCTTGTGCATAAAATCCCCATCTAGTGCCTACTCATCCAATATCCCCAGACTATAGTGAGTTTTGCCTGTTTTAACAACAGTTATAAGCAAGCATAAGAAATGATGATCATGTGAGGTATAATTCAGTCAGAACCTCTATATAATATTATTATTGATTATACATTGGTGATTATAGACATCTTTTATATCTGTTGATCATGAAAATCTTTATTTTAAACATAATTATGTTTCTGTGTAAATAATGAAAATTTAAAGGAAATTATATTCATATAAACAAACAAAGATATTTTTACTTTTGATGTAGCTAGGAAGATAAGTTTTCTCTAGTAGACTATAATAGCTATTTTGCTTTGAATTTAATTAGAAAAAAAAAAGAGATTCTCATTCACTTTTAATTCAAGTTATTACAAAAATTTAAACTAAAAACAATTATATTTTATTAGACATGAGGATTTAACAATCTCACAATTTCCTTTGACATTCTATTCATCTTCAGAGAATTGTACATTGCTTTCTTAAAGCTTGAGAGCTTGAATGGCTGTGCATGAAGATTAAGGATGGAAATATGTAATCTCATTGTCACAGTTAGTGATATAGAGATGTCCAAATGCATGACAAGTTCATGGTAATCAAGCTCTACAATAACTTAAATGAATGAAGAATGAAAAGAGATATAAAAAGACTGTGTATATAAGAAACAAACCTAGCCTTTGATGAGTTAGCTATCCTGCAAAGCAACAGGAGATACACTTGGTTGGGCACTACTTATTTGTTATTTGCAGTTGGCCTTCATGTCTGAAAATCATTCTACTATCCACCACCTGTACACCCACCTTTTGCCTGAAAAAACTACCAGATAAAAACTAGAAGTATTATTAAAAGTATACATTTATTTGCATTCAAAACTTATATAATATTACAATTTCAATTTTTTTTCCAGAAAAAGCATTTATTATATCTTAATTATCAATATCTAATATAAATTTCAATGGATTATATTGCCTTCCACTATTGTTTCACACTCCTGTTACAAGGTATAACTCTTCAATGATGTCATATATATTTTTGAATTTAATCTGTACACATAAAAAAAAAGAAATTAAAAGCCTTTGGCAGGATGGCTCAGTTGGTTAGAGTGTTACCTTAAAATTCAATAATCAAGAATCTAAGGACCCAGGTTCGAATCCCATGCTAGTACTGTCACTGGTCAGGCCAGCCACACCTGAAGAAGAGGGAAGAAAAATACCTCTCAAAATGTGCATATACTAACCTGTTTGCTGTGATATTACTAACAGTTAGTGCATATACTAACCTACTTGCTGTGATATTACTAACAGTTATTTGCTATGATATTACTAACAGTTGAATGCATTTGGAATATTTAAATAAAATTTAACTTTTCTAAAGACATTCAACACACATATTAGATGATGGAAATAGTCCAATATAAAAATACAGCTAGAACACCATCATCACAAACCTTCAGAAAAACAACATTCTCATAATCATTTTCAATCATTATATATATATATTAAAAATATGACTCATGAAATTTCAAAGGTTTTTATTTATTCAAAACATATTTCCTAAGAACTGCCTACCTCTGCTTATTGTATAAATAACAACCCTGCTTAAATATGTCTGTGAAATATTTAGTAATTCTGTCCAAATAACTTCATCATATTTTTGACATTATGTTTTAATCGTTTTTAAGTATAATTTTTGTGTTTATCTAATTATTTCATTTTATATATATATGTCAAAGCGTCAACCGGTAAGCGAACCCCGGGAAACTGCTTGTAAGGAAGCTGTGCTAATCACTCGACCACCAACGCTTGACATTTTTTTCATTTTTGGACAGACTTTTTTACTCTTTTTTATGTAAACCATAAAAATACCTAACTGCTATAATATAATTATTTATTTTTCTGTCACTATTTATAATTTTTTATCCTTTTTATTTTATTTTATTTAAACGAAAAAATTCGTACCTATATATAGTTAAAATTTAAAGGAAGTTATAAAAATGTCGCAATGAGCAAATGCGTTAAAAAATTCAATTAAACTAAATTGCTTTCATATAAATGCATTTTAAGTGGATTGATTCATTTATCTAATGGAATTCAATTGTGAAATATCATGTACTAAGTATGCTGCGGAATATATTAGCTAAAGTAAATAACTCACAACAGATGGTTGATATTGATAGGATTTGAATCTTAAATATTTTTAAGAAAAAGAGGATACTTAATATTGAAATTTTAATGTAATTTAATTTAATTAATAACCCTTTCATAATCACAATCTTCAAATAAAAACAAAAAAACATTGAAATTTATTTAAATTAGAGAGTGAGTTAATAATCAACAAAAGTATTTAAAAGTGTTAAATTATATATAACTAATTAATAAATCATTATACTAAAGTAGTATAAAGCATTCAATTTTTGGACTAGTATTATGCTGTTTTAAACTTTATAAGGGGTAAGAAAAATTACCATAATCCTATAATTACAATTAATAAATTCACATCCAATAGTTAAGGAATTTTTTGAATTTTAGAATATTTTAATGTTTTTGAATGAATAAAATAGTATAGTTACGCTGTTAATACATACAGAAATAAAAGCAGAAAGTTAAATATTTATGTATGTATATGTATAAAAAAAGCAAAGTGTTAATCTAAGTAAAAATTAAAATAAATAAACTGTTATTAAGGGGTATATAATTTATTTTGAGAGGTAATAAGTAGTTTGTATTATCTTTTGCTAAGAAAGTTATGTGGTATTTGAGTAACCTGGGAGGTTGAGTAGATCGTTTTCATAAAAAATGACCAAAGATGTTTTGTGATTAAGCATGTGTTATAATAACATTTGCAAAATGAAAACATATTTATGAAACAAGTGCATTCTTCCACAAGATTTGTCAAATTAAATGTAAGTGACAGCCTCAAGGGTTTTCTAAAAAATGTAAGTGGGCATATTATAATACAAAGACAAAACTCTCCATACACTAGCACCACTCAGTGAAAGTCAGAGTAATCAATGAATGCAGGAAGGTTTGTAAATTCTATATCTAGTGCCTACTCATCCAATATCCCCAGGCTACTTTCTAACTTATGGATTTCATCAGTGAGGAGCTTTGGATCTGAAGGCACTGCACCTATATCTTAGGATCTAAGGCAACCCTCCAGCAGCCACCTTTTACCTTATTTGCTAACTATAAAGCTTTAATTACAAAATGAAAACACAATAATGTTTTCAATTCAGGTCTGTATGACTATTTAAGCTAATGAGCTTCAATTGAAAACATTATTGTGTTTTCATTTTGAACTCAAAACTCTACAGTTAGCTAATAAAGTAAAAAGTGGCTGCTGGAAGATTGCATTAGATTCTAAGATCTAGGTGCAATACTCTCAGATCCAAGACTCCTCACTGATGAAGTCAATAAGGTATAAAACAGTCTGGAGATAGTGGATAAGTAGTCACTAAATAAGGATTTTATGCACAAACCTTCCTGCATCCATTGATTACTCTGGTTTGCACTGAGTATTGCTACTGTATGGAGAATTTTGCCCCTGTGTAAACTGCTTGGGTAATAATAAAAAATGGTGATCATGTGATGTTTAATGGCAGATTATAACCACAGAAAATGACAGCATTATGTTAGAAACTTTATGAAAGCTGAAGATCAGTCAATAAAATTTTGATTATTATGACAGTTTAGAAAACAATTCAATGCATTAAAATTTGAGGAAATCATATTTTATCATTATTTTATTTACTGCTATTTATAGCTCTTAGCATCTTATCACAATGGCAGAGAGATAGATTTAAGAACTAAAGATAATTAGCAAAGCAAAGTAATAAAAAAAAAGGCATTCTATTGATCATTTAGGATGAATAAATGTACTCAACTTGACATGTGACTGCTCAAACATCACATCACCTCACTGGCAACTACCCATATGATTATTTTATTTATTTCATTGTAAAAATAAGACTTTAGTTATAAATAATTTAAAATATCAAGGAAAATATCAATCCCAAAGACGTTCCCAAAACGCAGAACAAAATGATCATGTGATTATTTTAATTGTGATGAGATGCCTTCATTATACCTCTTACTTACAGAACTTTAGATGCAATTTGATTTTATATTTGTTTAAAAAATTTCTTTTAATACACGGAATTTAGAATCGATGTTTAGGAGTTCCAAATTTGAAATTTTTAAATAGAATTAAAATATTCAACCATGACAGTTGTTAACATATTTGATGTATTTTGTATATAACAATAAGTTTCATCATCATCATTACCTTCAATGATTACTGATCCAATTCAAAATGATCTTTCAAAGTCCCATCTCTCTTATCCATAACTTCTCTTATTCACATCATGCCAGCAAATATATATCATTTATCTACTTCACATATGATCTCTTTCTAAGTCTTTCACAATCTCTTGGGATTCATTTTAAGACCTCAACTCTTCATTATTCACATCCTCCATTTTATTTTCCATCTTTCAGTGATGTCTGTGGCAATTATTTATTTATTCTCTCACCAACATATTTCATTTTTCATCCATTCACGTTATTGGGTAGCCTTCGATTTATATGTACAAACTGGTCAAATATGTCTACTAAAAATATTTTCTTCAAACACAGACATATTTTTAATATTGCTATATTTAGCAAAAGGACTTCACCTGTATTTGATTTTATGATTAATTACATCTATTACTTTTTCACCTGCATTAATAACATGATCAAAGTATTTGTAGTCTTTAGATATTTCCAATTCATGATTGTCAATCTGTACTTCTTCTGTGAAAATACAAAAAATTGTGTAGGTTGATAATTAAAAGCATTATTTGAGATAAAAAATTTCTTGGTACTTTTTACAGTGCTTTTTATCAAATTGTCTGACAGTTTCAATTAATTAGCCATCTTCTTCAGATATATAAAATAAAATAGATTTATATTATTTCCTAATTATTTATACAAACGTACAATAAACTAATTTTGTTGTTTTTAAATGTGCATATACTATATTGTTTTTAATTGATTTAATATGTATATTTATATAAATATATATTATATACATTTATAGATATATTAAACAATCTCCATATTTTCACATTCTTTTTAAATTCATATAAATAAAGATACAATAAAAGATAAATCATCCCTAAGATGCATTTCATGCTGAACCAACACTCATCAGTTGGCTCAGATCACTATCTCTCATATATATCTTGATCTGGGCCAACTGATGAGTGCTGGTTCAGCATGAAATGCATCTTGGGGGTCATTTGTCTTTTATTATATCTTTATTTATATGAAGTTAAAAAAAATGTGGAAGTATGGAGATTGTTTAATATATATATATATATTTCACATGAGAAAGAGAAAGGTGAATAACTCCATGTGTCTGTAAATCAGATATATTAATCTTTAACTGAGGTTTAATGTTTATATCTATGTTAGAGATAATCTTTAATTTAGTAAATGATTAGTAATAATTATTATTGTATTTATCTGAGGTGAATGGTGTCAAAGTTGTGAGTGGAGTTTGAAAATGTAACTATATACATTTAGTAAATTGAAAGTCTGTATTGTTTATAAATGTAATAAAATTCTTATGGATTGATGAATTATGGAAACGACTATGAATTGAGGGCTTATAAATTTCGTTATTAAAAGATCGTTGATATTTTTTAAAAAAATTATTATTATTTACTTGAGAAATTTCTACTATCTTCTTGTCACTATCAAAAGTTTTATACTTGATGTTGAATATGTTTTCGTAGTTCATCAACTTGTAAGATCTTTTATTATATTTATCTATTTATCTATCTCACTTGCCTGCCTGTCTTTTTTGTGTCTACCTGTCAACTATCTATATACATACCTACCTATTTATATATTATAAATTTATTTTAGAAGAGATTTGAATTCAGACTTTCAAGCTGTTTAAATATTGTAAATTTAACTAATTAATATAAATTTTAATGTAATATATTGTAATGGTACAAAAAAAGGATCAATCTGGATTGATGGAAAATCATCATCACTATATTTAATAATCAAAATTAAATATTAGAAAACACTAACTTATATGAGCATTTTACACTTATGATACGTTTAGATTAGTGTCATATTTACGTTATATTAATGTAAAAATGTAATTTAGTCAAGCGTTGGTAGCTGAGAGGTCAGCACAGCTGCCTTGCAAGCAAGCAGTTGCTTGCAGACAGTTGTCGCGGGTTCGCTTCCCGGCCGATGCTTTGACATATGGAAAAAAAAAATTAATTTAATAGTTTTAAAATAGCATTTTAAAAATATTTTATAATCTGATGTCAATATCTTAAACATATTTCTAAAACTAATACAATTTCACTATTTTTTTTAACCATCTTCAGTAGAAGTAAAACCAATTTTTTTCTTTGCTGTTTCTCATCACTATTTACTATAAAATTGGAGTAATAAAGACTTACTATAAAGTTACTTATTCCTAATCTCAGTTTAAATTTTTGTTTTTAACTTTATCAATAAAAATTTAGGATTCAAATTTGGAACTAATACAGCCATGCATTTAGAAACTACTTTAAACTTTTTTTTTTACTATTAAATTAATAGTCTGAAATTTTTAAAAAAAGATTTTGAATTCGAGTTGCTTACATAATTATATATATATAATCATTAGAAACCAATCAACACTTAGAATCCCAATATAGATAACAATCAACAATTTAAACTGTTGTCAAGGCAACATTATTTTAACAATAAAAGTTTAATAATAATAACTATATATATATTATTTAGTTATTTTTCTATCAATTTAGATCTTTTTACTATTTGGTTAGAAAAATAAATAACAATACATCTTTTTTAGACAACTTCCATATTTCTCCATTCTTTTTTATTTCATAAATAATTTCATATAAATAAAAATACAATAAAAGACAAATAACCCCCAAGATGCATTTCATGCTGAACCAGCACTCATCAGTTGGGCCAGGTCATCATCTTTCATATAAATCTTTATTACATGAAGAGTATTTGTGTAGAGCAAATTGTCTCATTTTTATTTCCTAGCGTTAATTTACTTCACACCGAACTTTTACGTTATCAACTTTTTGATACACACGTAATGATTATTACTAATCATTTATTAAACTAGAGATTTTCTCTAGCACAGATATAAACTTTAATCCAAGTTAAAGATTAATATATCTGATTTTACTCATATATTCCAAGAGCTGTTTTTTTTCTAGCCATTTGCTCTAAGCTTGAAAATGAATGGATCCTATAAAGTAGTACTTTATAAGATCAAAGTTCCCAATAGTTTTGGGTTTTTTCTATGTTACTAGAACATAGAATTCATTTACATATTAACAATCCAAGAACACCTTTATATTATTCAACTTAACAGCCTGAAATTCAGAAAACTGTAAAGATTGAACCAAAGACTACTGATTATATGAATTTGCCTGCAGGTTTTAGTATTTTCAGTTTATCACTGTTCAATAATAATTTTGTTTGAATTTATTTTCACTTAATTAAAATATAACTCTGCTATATTTTCAGCTAAATTCTTTAATATCTATTGTGTATTTGATTTCTTTTTATATATTTTAAGAAAAATTCAAGAAGAAATTTTAAGTTATATAGTTTTTTATCTACAAATTCCTTCACCGTCTTTCATTTTTATTTCTAAATTAATTTTATTCAAAATATTTTTATTTTTCAATTGTATTTAATAAAGCCACAGCATCTTTCATAAACATTGCTAAAATATGTATCAAATGTATTCTTATATAAATATTGTAACTGACCTCCAAGGATGGACTTCTAATCAAGGTTATAATTTAGTCAATTTAATGATACATATGAAATTTAAGCCCTTATTATATCAATCATCATCAATAATAATTATATATGCTTTTCTAGAGTTTGGAAAGAAGGACTAAAATATGCATCAACTTCTCCTTTCCAATGTTAAAATACTACCTTTTTAAACCCTAAGCATATAACCCTTTTTAATATTCTTTACCTATGACATTCAATTTGAATCAAGAACTAAAATCAAAATATCCAATACATCCACAATAATTCTATTATCCATATAATAAAATGAAATATTAATTTAGTTCAGCCTTCTTTTAAACTATTTTTTTGCAAAATAAATAAATAATTTTAACATAGAAATCTTAATTAAAGGAAATCTATATACTTATTCAATAAATAATCAAAACAATGCAAAACTCCCAAGAAATATGATGGATTTTATTGATTGAGTCTTACAAATATTCTATTCTTGATCAATGTCATATAAAATAATATTCTCAAAGACATAATACATTTTTATCGAATTATTTTAGAATAAGTACTTCCAAGCATTATAATTATATAACATATTATCCTATCTAAATTCTCATAATACACATCTTTAATTTATTTTAGTGATCAACATTATAAAACTTTAAGTTATAAATCAAATTGCTTTATTATATAAAAAAATTATTGTCATAGACAGAAACATCAACTATTAATGCTTATAAAATCAAATTAACACAATCAAATTACTATAATTTAAGCTATTAGATTATCATTCAATATAAATTCTGTCTAAGATAATTATAAACCTTTGGTCTTCCATTAAATAAATGATAAATCATTAAGACAACATTTTACAAGTAATAATGCATTCCCATTAATAAATATATTAGACAACTTATAATATTTAACAATAATAATAGCATTATATCACTTGTAACAAATTTATTTAAAATATTTTATAATCAATCTAAAATTTTGATTTCCATTTCTAATATACCTATTATATAAGTAATATTTACTAAGGCTGTAAACCTTAAGAATATGCGCATGAAAATGTGAAGGCAGGGACTTCTACAGGTCTTAACCACAAGCTTATGCTTTGGAAGAAAAGAGGGGAACCCACATATTCTTAAAGTTTACAGCCTTAGTAAATATGGGGTTAAATAAATTTATAATTATACCTATTATATAAAATCAAAGTAATCATAATAAATCCTGAAATTTTCTTTTAAATATATATAAATGTATTTAATTAATATAAATACATAGTATATGGTAATATAACAATGCTATATAAAATTGATATAAGGAAAATAATATGTAATGATACCTCATCTATTTTCTTGTTTTACTCATGAACGTATTTCAATTGTATAAAAGAAAATAATTTATAACTGAACTATAATTGCGATTATATACATATAGATGTGCAAAAAGCTATAAATTAACAACTGCTTCCAATGTTTTAAATTTAACATAAGTTTATTTACAAAAATATATATAATTAATTAAACAACATCATAGCAACAAATATATAATTATATGAGAACCTATATTGGCTTGAACTTAACATTTTAACTTTATTAATATTTAATATGCTATTTTACATGTTTCTATGAATCATGAAGGAAAATATAGTTATGCACAGACCAATATAACATAATATGTTTCGACAATGGGAGAAATTTTTTATTGATCATAATAAATCTGTAATAAATCAATATAAATATAAATGTGTCAAATTGAATTTTATTAATTTAAATATAGAAATAAGGATCTATAGACGTTTTATCTTTCTCTTATCCTACAAAACACAGTCAACCAAAATTATTACAATAACTTTTTTTAAAATCACAAACACATATAAAACTATCAATCTTACAAAATAAAAGAAGATACATATTTTTTCAAAAGAAACGAATATCATATTTACATACGACCTCTGGACAACACAAATCTTATGAGGTTTTGATTGATTTAAAAAATTCTTTCTTAATTTCATTGATATTGGCAGTGTTAAGATTTATATCCAAGTTTGATGTTTAGTTGTTATGATTCAAAGTTTTCATAAGCTTATATCTGTATGTAATATTGAAAAAAAATTTTTTTTCTTTATCATTTTTGATAATGTTGAATAAAATGAATGCTGATTTAATTCAAATGAAGTAAGCAAATTTTAATTAACACATTTCAGCTATAAAATTAATCCATCGATAATCAGAACAATATTAATTGATAAGATATTTCAGTACAACAGCAAATTATTAGATATCAATATTTCCAAGAAACTACACAAACATTTCTTATTTATTTCCAGAAATTACTTTACTACAAAATTACAACCCCTTCATTTCAACATCATCTGATAGCCTCCTTCTTGTTCACTCTCCCCAACTTTTAGTTCTCTACAGTCTTTCTGGATAAATACATTTCCTTTATCTACTTCATATCTTTCTTTATATTATGCATCAACTTCTTAAATAAATAAATTACATTAATAAAAATAATTGATTCTTTCCTTTAGGTAATCAAATCATATTGATAAATGAATAGCAGAATAAAACTGAAGTGGAATAATGTAAACAGAAGCAGAAAACATAAGAAAAAAAAATAGAATTCTATATTGTTAGCAGCTATTATCATCATCATCATCTTCTACTTCTTTTTCTTCTTATTATTATTATTTTATTAATTGATGTCACATCTCTATGGTGATCCAAAATTTACTTATACACTTTGAATTCCAGCAGCGTTCTTAGTTCAAAGTCCAACTTTAACAAACAATAATAATAACAAAAAAAAAATTTAACTTAGATATCAAAAATAATAATAATAATAATAATACATATATATTAAATCAACACTAATGATATTTTATTTACATAAAATAAACACACATCACTATTGATAATATATTATAGGGATTACACTTTACATAAAAATATTTTACCCATAATTCATTCCACAATAACATATGCTGTGAAAATAAAAAAAGACCCTTATAACATTAATTATATTTCATAATCTGAACATCTAAATAATAATGAGTGCAATAAATCAAATATATCAAAATAATAATGTAATCATGTAATAGTCATATTTGTACATTCATGCAACAAAATCCAGAGTTCTGGAAAATTACACTAAAGCTGATCCAGGTGAGAGGTTGAGACCTCGAATCTGACCACAGTCCAACTCATTTACCAGTGCTCCATGATTTAATACTCTATGGATGACATATATGAGGTTACACTTGGTCTCAATTTAATTTGCAAGCTGGCTGAGAAAAGGGTGGAACATATTACTCAGGGGATTACTAATAATTTAATAATAATTTTAAATAGACACACACACTTATGGTTTAATAGGCAAATGCATATACAGATTAATAAATTTACATGATTTGGAGTGGATTATGAAATGTACACTAAACAATATTAAATTTTAAATATCTTTAATAAACAAATTTAAATAAATGGATTAATATAATAACAACAGATGTGCATTGGTTGTGCGGTTTTACATGCACAGGTGATGAAATAATTAAAATGCAGAAGTCTTATCTTATTAACCATCCTGCCATCTGTTCTGATTATAATCAAAATGGCTAAAAAAAATATAATTTTTATGTTATCATAGTGAATTCATGCTCATTTTAAAGCTTAAAAAGTACCATAAGAATTATTTTACAAGTAAAAAATCAATAATATTTAAATTTGAAGTTAGAACAATGGGAGAAAGTGGACTTTCCAAGGTGCTAATTGGTTGTTTCTCATTTTGAATAAAAGGGAGTACTTGTCAAAAATTTTGATAGCTCCAAGTTCTTTGTTTTGATTTTCAAAATGAAAATGAATGTTTTAGAGTATTTTTTAGTATTTTTTACATATTATAAATTAGCAAGCATCACATGATCACATCTCCAATACTAGCACATAATTGTTTATAAACAACGCAAAGCAAAACTCCATATAGTAGTGCCACCTGTGCTAAACAGAATAATCAATGGATGCCAGAAGGCTTGTGCATAAAATCCCTATCTAATGCATTCTCATCCAATATCCCCAGACTAGTTTCTGGCTTGTGGCCTTCATCAGTGAGGAGCTTTCGCTCATAGTTTTGTAGTTAAGTAGAGATAAAAGGTGGTTGCTAGAGGGTTGCATTAGATCCTAAGATCTAGATGCAGTGCTGTCAGATCCAAAGCTCCTCACTGATGAAGGCCACAAGCCAGAAACTAGTCTGGGGATATTGGATAAGTAGACATTAGGTAGGGATTTTATGCACAAGCCTTCTGGCATCCATTGATTACTCTGTTTAGCACAGGTGGCACTACTATATGGAGTTTTGCTTTGTTTATATTATAAATTACTTTGATAAAATATGCTGAAAATATAATTATTTTAAAAGAATAGTTAAGATTTTAATAAAAACTCTTAAATTTTGCAAGAATGTAAATTGTGAAAGAAATCAATGATGTATGCAGCATTTTCTAATAGGTTACAAATGTTCTTTTTAGCTTCTCCACTATAGAATATTTTTATAATTATAAATGGAAATTTATTTTTGAAAAAACTTTTGTTCACTTTCATAATCTGACAAGTTATTAATTTGCTTTTTACAAATGAAACTAAAATCAACATAATATTAAAAGATGAATATATTTTTATTGCAGATTTTGTAATTGACTAATCAAAAGTTTAGAGTTTTAATTCACTCAACCAACCAGAATTTTTGCTGGCACAAAGGTTAAGAATGCACTTTATACATATATTTACTATCTGAAATCAAGGTATGCCAACTATCGCCAAGGTTTTCTAGCTATAAGCTATCATAATAAAAGCATTAGTTGCTAATTCTATAATATCATTGAGCAAATAATACACTCTAATACAGATTCCCTTGAGAAACCAGATTCCAGGTTCAGACAAAAGCCAAAATTATCCAATAGGGTGGAATGAACTGGTTACTGTAGCAAGGTTTCTGATACTATGGTGTGAAATGCTAAATTAAGGGTTGTGGTACAAATGTATAGTTATTCATGGGATTCAGTACTTGGTATTTGGTTCCCTTGAACCATATGACTTGATAGCTTAATAAAGAACATTAGTTTGGGATGTTGGAGCAGCTTTGAATATGATTCTGGATTCTCGTGTTCAAGTTCTAAGTATGGCTATCTAAACTAAATAATGGGGTGGCCTATCACCATGAGCCCATTTTAAATAAAGCTTAGCAAGGCAAAATACACAATAGTGTTTAGTAAAAACCCAATCATAATGCTTATAAAATAATACTAATATTAAAGGAAAATTTATATGCACTAAATTCTAGTTTCGTTCAGCATAACTACCTTGATCCAGTTCTCAAATTAGCATATCTTGATCATGCTAAGAAGGATTCATTAATAGCAATCTAGTTTTAATAATTGAATCTGTATATATTCCTTTATAATTAACTTCGGAGAAAAAGCATATTTCAGAATTTTATTATTAATTACAAATATGCTTGGGATACCATTTCTTGCTGTTATTTAACTATTGCATAATACAAAATGCAAACCTCACTATTAAGATAATACATGGTAGCTTAAGTAAAATGAGTGTGTAGTGATCTGTTGTCATATTTTAGAATAGATTTCAAAGCAGCGATGTATGTTTGCTAAAAACAGCATAGAAACATTTTACTGGAGAGCTTCTAATTGTCTCTCCCCAAAGACTTATATTAATTCTCCCTGATTTAAAATGATGGCATAGCATATCACATAAATTTAAAATGAAATCAAATAATTAATATAAAAATTAGGCATGACCACAGATTATAGAAAGATGAAATTAAAATGATTTAATTATTACAATTTTAGAAATTTAATTTAAGGTTACTTTACTAGGCAAGTTTTTACAGTTACATTTAAGATTTATTTCAAACAAAGACTTCATTATTTAAGAATTATTACTTTATGAATTTATGAATGTTCATAGTTAAATGATGTTAGATATTAAAGTTTAATACATTTATAGAACTCTGTGGTGAAGATATTACCAATTTCTTCTAATGGCTGATTGGTCTGGCATTTGTAGTGGGTAGTGTCACTTCTCTGAATATGTTGTCTTCCTTCGATGTCTCCTTTGGAAACTGGTGGTACTAGTGGCCTCCATTCCCACAGTGATGATGATGATATACAGCAGATGGAAGATCATTGTTCTTCTGTAGGAATACAGAAATGTTCAGGCCTTCCTAGTCACTCACACTAAATTTTTAAATGGGTTTATCTCCCGACAGCAATTGCTTAGATTAATTTATAAGAGAGATTTTTAGTGCAGAAAATTGGGTTTTTTATATTAAATTTCTGACCCTCCCCCCTGTAAAACCTATTAACTTGTTTATAACTTTTAAATTTTAATCTTCAAATTTAACATCTTTTTATTAACTTTTAAGTTTAACATTCTCATCTTGGTAAAGACAAAAGCGAATCTCTAGCGAATAAAAAAATAGTGCTGCATGATAGTGTTTGCTTTGCCCAATATATACTTTAAAATTTGTTATTTTTAAGATTTATATTTTCCCTCCATGCAAATCTAAAAGAGATGCATGAGGTGTGATTTTCTAACTAAGAATAATTTAATATTTTTAGAACTAAGTTATTTCTGTAAACATTTTGCTATATATGCATGTTGGTCATTCATGTAATTGAGAATATATGGGATTCTTAAGTCAAATAATGAATAAATTTATACATATACATTATCAAAATAAAGATTTATAATTATAATTGTGCTGTAACTTTATTTAACTAGTTTCACATAACAGCTTACTCATATATATATATATATATATATAAAGGTGTTATATATATATATATATATATAAAGGTGTGTTCATACATATATAATGATCACTAGATGACTTGTTTTATTAATTATTATATATAATGATGTTTACACACCTATGCATTTAATCTAACATATAAAATATACCTAGATATATGTATTATACATAGATGGACATGTACATATGTAAATATACATAAATATATGTGTACTTGGTGGTGTTGGAAGCTAGTATAAGTACTATTAGGGACCTAGTAGGTGAAGCGGGATGTGTGCCAATATATATCATTTCAATCAAAATCAGTTTTTATTAAAATCAAATAAAAAAAAAATCAAAATGGTTTGTAACTGTAAATAATAACAATCCAACATTGCAAAGTAAAACTTTCAAAACACTAATACTGTAGCAATGATATTTACATTAAAATCTTTGTCTTTTAATATATACAAAGATCAGATTTTACACTTAATTCAGAATACAAAAGAACATAACTAAGATTTCTATCATTACAATATAAATAATAAATATAACTGTAATTAACTATTATATAAGTCTTTCAATCTCAGAAGTATTTTCAGTTAATTCCTTAATCCTCCTCAACTACCATTAATGGCAGTTGAGAAAGGTTAAGAAATTAACTGAAAGTGCTTCTGCAGATTGAAAGACTGTATATAGTAGTTAATTAACATTATTTTTATTATTATTACAATAGATTTAATTAGCATTTTATTGGTATTATATATATATATTTCTTCATCAAAATGAGAACTTGTTGAGGCATAAAGCTGAATTATTTGCATTTAGCATCTAACATTAACCTAAATAATTAATATTGTCTCTAATGTTGTTCTTTCATTTTTTACTTGTAATAAATATCAATTTATTTGTGCTTCCAATCTATGAGCATTTAGTGTAAAGTATATGCCAACATTTCAAATCAACTGTCTCTTAATCATTTCTTCTAATTTTATAAAATCAATCATATTTTATCTAATATTAGTTTTATTTAATTCATATAATTTTTCTTTTTTAAAAAATGATGTACAATCTTAAGCAGCTAAATAAAAAATCATAACCTACTGGTAGCCTAGATAACAAAATAGTTTTTTTTTTCTTAGAAATCTTTGTCTTTTGATTTCAGATGCTGCCTTTACTAATGACTTCACAGTCTCAAGAAAATAAGACCATAATTTTCTTACATTACATATAAGAATACATTATTCTACCTTTAAAAATTTCATAATATTGTTGTTAAGAATTGTCATAATGTATTTTTTAGCCTTAAATTTATAGGTAAAATCTAGTAAATGGACTTTTCTGAATGCTGCATATTATGCAAAGATCTGTATAATCGTTACCATGTGAACATTTACAAAGTAATAACATCTGCAATTACAAAAAACACAAAATGAACAGTGGACATTAAAAAAATTCCCCCCTTCATTTCCTTTAAGACCTCGCAAAGAAATCAAGAATTTTCTTTCAACTAATAGATGGCGGTAATATTATTAAAAAGAATGGATGCAATATAAGAAGTAAGCAAAAGGAATTTGATTTTGATATAAATATAGATATGGAGAAGGAATGGGTTTGTAAAATTAATGGTAAGAAAGTAATTTATAAATGTAATGGAGAAGAAAGAATTAAAAGAATTTATAAAAGAGTAGTTAGGAAAGAAGAAATTGTTAAAATTGGGTTTTTGAATATGCAAGGTGGTAGGAAACCAGAAAAATGGATGGAATTAAATAAAACAATTGAAAATGAAGAGCTTGAGGTATTAGCAGTAGTGGAAACACATTTAAGAGAAGAAGAAGAACCTATTTTGGAACAGTTGGTATGGCAGGGTATAAATAGAAAAGAAAAAGAAAAAAGGGGTGGTGGTATAGGTGTTATATCAAAAAAATATTTAAATATTGTTAAATGTCACGACGCTCTTCCGATCTGAAATAAAGTTGGGTAGACAAGAATGGATGGTGGCTATAGTTTATATAGCTACTGGAGATAGTCAAATTATATTGGAGTGGAATAGTAACATATACGAATGTTTAGTTAAGGATATACAAAGTTTTAAAGAAAAGGGGAAGAGAATAATGGTTATAGGGGATATGAATGGACATATTGAAGAAATTGATGATGTAGATAATAAAAATGGACAGCTTTTGAAGAATTTTTGTCAGAAAGTGAATTTGAGTATTGGAAATTTATTAAATATTTATGAGGGACAATACACATGGTCCAGAAATAATATATTTCACACAATAGATTATGTATTGGTAGAGAAAGAGGGAATAAATAAAATACGGAAAATTAAGGTATTTGATAATGAAGAAAAAGTATGCACTAGTGATCATAATTTCATTGTAATTGAAATGGTTAGTAATGTGATGGAGAATAGAAATAAAAGTAGAAATAATAGTGAAAGATGTGGATGGAGAGTAAATGATAAGAATAAGTTGGAAGAGTATAAAATACAAGTTGAAGAAATAATGGAAGAGTGGGTTGGGGATGAGTATAAGGATTGGTGTAAGGAAGTAGAAAAAGTTGCAAATAGGGTTTTAGGTGAGAATATTGAAAAGAATAAAAGTAATAAAAAAATTAAAATTAGTAAAAGTGTAAAAGAAAGGAAAGAAGCATGTAGAGAATATAAGTGTGCTATTAAGAATAAGGAGAGTGAAAAAGATATTAATGCTAAATGGGGAAAGCACTTAGAAAAGAAGAAGTTGGCTAAAATAGATATTTATAGAGAGAGAATGAAATTGAATAGTAAATTGTTGGAGGATATTAATAAAAGTGGAAGAGATGGAAGTAAAAAAATTTGGAATTATATTAAAAGGAGAAATGTAGGGGAGAGAGAGTTAGTATTACTAGATGATGAGGGAACTGAGTGTAGTTCTAGAGAAGATTTAGAGAGAATCTTAAATAGTTATGTAATGAATATAGAAAAGATGTTAGATGTGAATGATAGAATATTAGAAAATATGAAAGAATATAGTAATGGGAATATTAGTTTTTCAGAAAATGAACTAAATGAGGTAGAGAAGAAATTGAAAAGTGGGAAGGCAAGAGGTTTAGATGGATGGGCAGCAGAGATGGTAATGAATTTAGGATATAGGGCAAAAGTAAAGTTATTATCCTGTTTTAATAAAATGGCACAGAATAGAGTTTTCCCAAGTAGTTGGAGTAATACAAGAGTAAGGTTATTATTTAAAGGAAAGGGTAAGGATCATAGAAAGTTGAATAATTATAGACCGATAGCGGTAACATCAGTTTTATATAAAGTTTTCTCGTATATGGTGGCTAGTAAAGTTGTAAAATGGATGGAAGGGAATAATGTAGTGGGTGAAATGCAAGGAGGTTTTAGATTAGATAGGCGTATAGGAGATAGTTTATTTGTAGTTACACAACTTATGGATATGAGTAGGAATGCAGATAAACAGTTATATATGAGTTTTATAGATATAGAGAAGGCATATGATAGAGTAAATAGAAATAGATTATGGATAAGTTTAGCAAATTTGGGAATGGATGAAGCTTTAATAGATATTATTAAGAAATTATATGAAAATAATTATTATATATATCAATTAGAGAATATAGAATCAATTAAAGTTAAAAATGGTGTGGGACTAAGGCAAGGATGCCCTATGTCACCTATTTTGTTTGTGTTGTATTTGAGTGAAATGGAAAGAGCAATAGAAAGATTAGGAAGAGGGATAGAGATACCGTTAATAGGTAGTAAGGGAGTATATATTTTGTCAGGTCTTTTTTTTGCAGATGATATATTTTTGTGTGCAGAAAAAAGAGAAGATATGGAAGTTATGTTGAGGACATGTGCAAGGGTGGGTAAAGAGATGGGGATTAAATTTAGTGAAGAAAAATCAAATATAATGATGGTTAATACTGAGGAAAGAGAAGATGTAGAATTTTTATTGGGAGATATTAAGTTAAGTGTGGTGAATAGATATAGTTATTTGGGAATTATTTTAAGTAATCAGAAAAATTATTTGGATGAATGGGAGAAAAAATTGATAAATGAAGCAAAGAAAAGAAAGGGATTGATAAAGAAATTAACAGTATTTTCATATAATAAATATGATGTAGCTAGAATTATATGGAAAGGAGTTGCAGTAGCAGGGTTAACATATGGTAATGATGCATTATATGTTAGTAAAAAGATATTAGATTATTTAGAAAAAGCTCAAAGGGAAGTAGGAAGACATGCATTGGATGCAGAAGTATGGACAGCAAGGGAGGCAATTCAAGGAGAAATGGGATGGTCAAGTTTTCATATGAGAGATGCAAAAAGTAAAATGAAAATGTTTGGTAGATTGCAGTTTATGGATAATAAAAGAATAGCTAAAATAGTATTTAATTGGGTTATGAGTAAAGGGCAGGTAACAAGATGGGTGAGAAAGGTAATGCGCTATGCAAAAGATTTGGATAAAGAATTTATATCAGTATATTTGTACAAAAGATGGGATGATTGTGTTAAGAGGATTATTGAGTGTTATAGTAGTAAGGAATGGGATAAAAGAATAAATTTATTAATAAAGACTAGGGAGTTAGAGAGATGGAGAAATAGTATGGAGAGTAAAAAGAGTTTAAATATATATAGAAATAAACAGAATATTAGGTGTGAGTTAATATATGATAATAGTAAGGAAAGTAGTTTATTGTTTAAGGCTCGAACGGGATCTTTAGCTACAAAAGAATATACATGTAAATGGAAAAATATGGGTGATTTATTTTGTAAATTATGTAAGGAAGGAATTGAAAATATTAGGCATTTGTTAATTGAATGTAAATGTTTGAAAACAGAAAGGGTACATATAATGAAGTTGTGGAAAAATAAATATGAAAAGAGTGATTATACAGAAAGTGAATTATTGGTTTTTATGCTGGGTTTGGGAAAAGATAAGGGGGATTTAGATATAAAGGTTATAGAGTTGACAAAAATTATGTTGTGGAAATGGGATAGAGCAGATTATGGGTAAATTTAGAGTGGGGAATGTAAAAGAAAGTGGCTAACAGGTTTATCTGGGCATAATTGCTGAGATATTCTTGACTTCGTTTAAGGAGAAGCCATAATACATCACATCACATCACATCACGTATCGTTGGGATTTAAAGTTACTCTTTTTTGCTTTATATGCTTGAAATTTACTAAAAAAAAAAAAAAAACTTTGGAAGTACAAGGTAGGTGCTGTTCTTCCAAATTACCTCTTTTTTGTTAAAAATGAGTGGTTCTAAGAAACGTTTAGAATCATCGACGCTCAATAGAAAAGAATCTTCGAATGTAAACAAAAAAACAAACGTTAAAAGTGACTCTTTAATGCATTGTTCAAGCTCTGTCATTAATAGATCAAAAGCTTCAAGTATGCAAGATTTAACAAGAGCAGATAGTTTAAAACCGCTTTCTAAAGTTAAAAATGTCTCTAATAAAATTCAGAATATCAATGCTAAAAAGAAAATGCTATCCGTGACTTCTAATGCGAATTCAAGTTGCCAAAAAAATAGAGACATTCAAAAGACTAACAACATATATATTTTTGATGGATCTAAAAAAAACATTTCTTTACAAGCCAGTGGACATGATTTTATCTCACATAGAACACGCTCACGGGTAAAAGATTATGCCAAATTAAATGATATGCATTCTTCTAATAAAGATTTATTGAAGCAGCTATCTCCAAGGCATAATAATTTAAAGACTGTTGCTAGTTCTTCTTTGTCTAAGCCTTTGCAGACCTTGCACCATAAAAAATTATCAGTTTCAGTTGGTGATATTACCACTACATCATCTGACTTGGAGTATAATATCAGGTCTTATGAAACATTACTAGCCAAAGATAAATCTCAAGTAATGGATGTTGCTTTGCAGGCAAATTGTGTTCTAGCAGATGCAAACTCTGACAGAGTAAAAAACATTCATTTAGAAACTTCTGATTTAATTACTTCTGGTTCGCCTCTATCTTCTAGTAAACTATCAATGTATTTGCCTGCAGTACCACAATTTTCTATTGCTTCTAATGCCATTCAACATTCTATGAAACAGAATTTGAGATCTTTGCATTTGAATGAATTTTCATTATCTGATACTCTTTTACATTGTTCTGAATCTAATTCTTTGAATGGAAATTTGCCTCTTTCAGATAAAAAAACTTCAGTTCAGAAACAGGATATTTCCTTTCCTACTTTGAAAGAAAATACAACACAAGTGTATAATATTCAGGTTAAAAAGAAAAGTTATGCTCATGTTCTTAATAATAATGTAGTCTCTGAACTTGCACAATCACAGTCAGACAAATTTGGTTATTTAGATCTGAATGATGAAGAACAAATAATGTCAGATGTTTCTGCAGATACATCCATATTGAATTTCTCTAATCATAAAGATTTGGTTGATGAACATCAAAATATAAGTGTTCAATTTAATTCTAGGATACCAGTGGTTTTATTCAATTCTTTTTTACATTTTTCTAATAGCAATACTTTGATTCTTACAACTACAGACAGTAATTGTCAGCTTTATAACTTCCCTATTGATGAGTTTTTCCAGTTGTTGAAGGATTTGAAACTTGGTGATGCTATCAAGAGGCTATATCATCACCCTAATAAACGTTACATCATATTGGAGTTTCATAATGTCTTGGAGAAGGAAAAGTTTAGAAGACAACAGCTTTTATTAAATCACAGATTTTTAGTTGTTATTGATATGGACAGGCCTAGGCTAGCTTTTGGTCTTGCGAGAAATTGTTATCCCAATTTTGGAGCTAAGGATCTTCAGAGGCAATGTTCTAATTTAGGTGAAATAACTCAATTTAAATATCTTACTGAGAAAAGAGTTGGTTTAGAGTTACCCAGCAACTCAGCTGCTTTTACTTTAAAGTTAAATAAAGGTCTTGCTTTGATTGATATTCCATCTACTTTAGAGACTGATAAAGGTCCAATACATATCTCTATCAAAGGTTTACAACCTCAATGTTTTGTTTGTAAGGAGAGGACTCATCTTGTTAAAGATTGTCCAAAGGGGTTTTGCAATATTTGCAAGCTTAAGAAAACACGTACTCATAGATGTAGTCCTAAAGTTTTGCAAGATTTGCAAAAGCAGCATTTGAGTGAATATATCACTGCGCAACAATCTGATGTTACTCTTTCATCTCCACCACAAGTTTCTACTGATTTAAGTAAGAAGGTCAGTGGGTCTGTTGTTTCTATTCCGACTGACATTACTCATTCATCACTTGACTCATCTCATACAGTTCAAAATGAGGATATGTTATTGAAGGAGAATAGGTTTAACATTCAGTCTACTCTTGGTTGTTCATCTTTGCAAGATCAAGCACTTATAACTGATATTAGTTCTTCTAACAATAAAAGGAAGATTTATGATTCTTCAGAGTCGCAACTTGAAAATAATTTTTCTAATCCTGATTCTGATACTGCACCCTCTGTCTTGAAAACTAATTTGACTAGACGTTCAAAGAGTTCTAGGAAAAAGGACATTAAAAAAAGTAAATGGTCGGGAGATAAAAGTTCTCAGCAGTTAGATCTTTCGCTGTCACCTTCTCCTCAAAATGATTCTATTTTTACTTTAAATAACGGTCCTTCATCTCCATTATCTCATACTTCTGATCCCAATTCACAAATTAATCTTATACCTGAATTCTTCACAGATGATTTGCATTAATATTTTCTCATTTATATATATATATATATATATATTATGTTGCTTAATGTTATTGCTGTTAATGTTAGAGGTTTAAATTCTATTTCTAGAGTTTATGCTATAATGCATTGGCTTCAAAAATGCAATTTTCATATTGCATGCTTTGGAGAGACGAAACTACATAATCATTCCAGTTATCAAATTCGTGATTTAATGCAAAATCTTGGTTCATTTTATTATGTTCCTAATATATCTGCTTCATCTGGTGTCGCTTTGCTTGTAAGTAAGCATCTTGCTTTTAATGATATCAAAATCATGCATTTGGATCATAATTTTTTGATGACCAATATTACATTTGGAAGTTTTACTCTGAATATCATTTATTTATATGTTAAGAGTGAGTTCCTCTTTGCTCATTCTATATTTAATAAAATTAATTCTCTTTTGTCTTCAAATTCTTATCCAACTATATTTCTTGGTGATTTCAATATGTGTTACATGCATTTTAATAATAAATTCCTACATCTTTTTAATAGAGTATTTTTATCTGGTGAAGGATGTTTTCCTCTTAATGCATTTTCCTTTTATACTCGTCGCACCACTTCTTTAATTGATCTTCTTTACTATTCTCCTGAACTTCACCTTGACATTTCAGCAAAGCTTCAGGTTGTTCCTTTCTCGGATCATTTGGCTATGCATGTTGCATTGTTGATTGATACTTCCTTTGTTGCTCAGTCTCATAGTTCTCTTACAATAAGGCTCTTAAATAAATTAACAGCTCCTGCTTCAATTTTTTCGGAGGCATATATTCTTTTTAGAAAAGTGGATATTCTTTCATTACCTGCCATATCGGCATGGTCTTCTTTTGTTGGTATTCTCAGTTCTATTATTAATTCTTATACTAGAAAGACAAAAGGTCCAAAGTTTTTACTTAAGCAATTGGATGATATTTCATCCAAACTTTCTAATCTTTCTTCTTTTGATTCTACCATAGAAAATATTATGCAACTTAAAGTGCAGTATCATGATATACAGAAATCTCTTGCTCATTATGTGGCTATTAAACGGTCTAAAATTTTTCTTCAAAATCATCATAACTGGACACGAAGTTATATTAGATGGGCTTTAGGTGCTTATTCTAGACCTACTCCATTAATGATTGACACAGGAAATA
Source organism: Epiperipatus broadwayi (assembly GCA_028023455.1). Taxonomy (NCBI): domain Eukaryota; kingdom Metazoa; phylum Onychophora; class Udeonychophora; order Euonychophora; family Peripatidae; genus Epiperipatus; species Epiperipatus broadwayi. Next base: position 2,500,870 of record JAQFVV010000113.1, read on the forward strand.
AAGTATGTTCTGGCCCTATTATGTTGCTTGAACTATGTAATCATTTCAAAACTAAGCTTCAAATGTTGCCTTTTAGAATTGGTGACATCTGGAATGAATCTGAGCTTGATTCTTGTCATAATATAACTGAAACTATGATTATTCAAAAATTGCTCTTAGTTTCCAGACAATATACATCCTGGGATTCATGGTATTCCCAGGTTTGTCCTTCTTCATCTTTCATTTTTTACAGCTCCAATAGTTCGTAATATGGTTGATATTCTAGCTAATGATTTTGTAAATATTCCTGATCTCTATCCAGTAGCGATGGTTCCTTTTCTTAAGAAGAAATTAACTCCTTCTCCATTATCTAATATTCGTCCTATTTCTATGACACCTCTTTTGATAAAGACTATTGAATCTATTGTTAAAGATCATATACAAAATAATATTTATCTTCATTTATCAAAATTTCAATTTGCAAAGAAGGGTCATTCAACAACTGAAGCTGTTCAGCTTTTTCTTCTTCTTATTGAGTATATTAGGCGTCATAATAAATCAAAACCTGTTGTCGTTCAATTGGACTTCACATCAGCCTTTGATTGTGTTCTGCCTTCTGTTTTGTTTCAGACTCTTCGGGATTATCAGGTTCCTACTCCATATGTCCGTATTATAGCCAATCTTCTACTTAACAGGTCCATCTTTACTTTATTGGATGGTAAACTTGCAGATGGTTTTCGTCCGCATCTCTCAGTGCCACAGGGATCTCCTCTTGCCACATTATGTTTTATTACATATTTAAATCCATTACTTTTACAAATAGAATCTAAACTGCCTGGTATCTATGTTCCTGCTCTTAAACAGACTATTCATCATATTTCTTATGTTGATGATGTCTCTGTCTTTCTTCCTGATAAATCTTTTCTTCCGGCTTTGTTGCAAATATTGGACTCTTTTTCTAATACTTTTAATCTTCATATTAATGTTACAAAATCTGCAATGTGGAAAATTAAATCTGGTTTATCAATTATTTCCACTTTCACAGCCAAGCCTCAGTCTTTCCTTGGTTTTCCAATAGTTTTATCTCGTTCAGTAATTACAAGGCAGATTCAAAATATTATTCTTGATAAAACAAAAAGTATAGTTGCATCGCTTGTTAATATAAATATTTCACTTATGGGTAAGGTTACACTCTTGAACTCTTTGGTATATTCAAGGCTTAGTTATTATTTACCAATTATTAGGCCAACAAAGCGTTTTGAGAGGGCTATAAATTCGCTTTGTTCAAAATTATTTTGGAAAAACAAGGTCGTAGCCATCAGTATTGCTAAAATTCAAATGCCAAAGCTTTTAAATGGTCTAGGTTTGCACTCGGTCTCAACTCTATATCTTCAGAGATCTATATCTTTTCTTCGTGTAACTTGTCTAAAGCTTGCTCAGTTATCCCTTCCTTTGGTTATTGATCCTACAGATACGCCACCTCCATTTTCAAGTTATTGGATTGCTGATTTATGGAAGTCAGTTATTAAGTCGATACCCTCGGTTCAAATTGCGCTTGATGGGAAATTGTCATTCTGGGATGTTTATAAATTAAAATTTCCACATTATACTCCTCTTTTGACTTCATTAGGTGTTTCAAATAAAGTTCTCTTGCGTAAAATGAAACTTCTTTTCATTGAAGCAAGACATGTTGATTTTGTACTTAAACTAAATTTAAATGCACTCCCAACAAGTTATTTTTTAGTGACCAGCAGAGGCTTCATTAGGATTTCGTCTCAGTGTCAGTTGTGTAGATTATATGATGAGACAATTCTCCATATTTTCTATATCTGTCCTGCTCTTAAGTCGATTAGGGACTTTATTGTTGCGAATGTCTCTCTGGATCTTGGGGATGCTCTTTCTGTTTCTAACACTCTTAAGAAGGGATCATTTGCAGCAATAAGATTATCTATCTTTATAACATTTTCTTTATGGTTGACACGTTGCAGGCTCATCTTTGGTCATTCTCAGGACTTGGCTCTAAGTGTCTTTATTAAGCTTCTTGATCAAGTCAAGCAGCGAGACTCTCTGCTTTCACCTGTGAGTCTACATGATGATACTTGGGTGAAAGTTTTATTTTCCTCTTAATCCTATTAAGATACCCTTTTCTCTACATTGACTTTTTCAAGTTTCATTTTGAATACTATGTAAATTTTTATAAAGTTTAACTGTATATTACTATGTTTAATAAATATATTTTAAAACAACTAATAGAAATTTTATTGAAGTCTTAATTATATATTTTTTATATAAGTAAATATTTTCTTATCATCAATCTATCTGATACATACACATTCATATATCATTTTATAGTAATAATTATAAGGTATTTGAACCCAGACTTTCAAGATCCATTCAGCTATCCAATCCATCTCATACAACCAATCTCCAATATACGTATTTCATGTTGAACCAGTACTTATCCAGATAATCATCTCTCACACATATATATATAACCAGTGCTCGGTTTATATTAAGATAGCAAATCTTCAAACTTTAATGGACAGGCTTCAAACTACTCCGCTATCCAACTCTTCAACCTTATATACCATTGTATAGTAGCTGCAGTAAAAATAAACAATATACTTTTCAATTAATTGTTGCTGCCTACAAATTAAGAATAAAAAAAAACCAAAAAAAAAAAAAAGATATGTTTATAAAATAAAAATAGCAAATCCTAAAAATCTTTTATCTATTAGAATCTAGGCAATAAATTTTATATAAGAGCGGCACAATAAAAGAGATTGAAAAAAATTAGAAAATAAAATGATACTAAAGTGAAAATAATACTGACATAAAATAATCAAAGTCTCATATTTACAAGCACGTTTAGAAGACTAGTGATTGTGCGAGTATCTGTAGAAGGTTCAGAATTCAGCATTATAATAATATTATGAAAGAGAATGAGAAAAATTAAAATGATAAATCATGAATTAGTCAACCCATTCATTTCTGTCTTTCACATAAAGAATAGATTAAGATTTCAGTTTAGATTTTAAAAAAATATATTTAAAAGTCAATTGAGACTTGGAGCAAAAAGGAAAAAATCTGCCTTTTACTAACGATCAAGTTTCTTATGCAATCGTTTTAGAAAAAGATTATAGCTAACGTTAACAATATGATAGATATTTGGAGGATTACATAATTATGTAAGGAAATAGAGACGTAAAAGTAGGAACAGTTAGAATTGTTAATTGATTTTCAAAAACAACAAAAAAGGTATATGATATATATTAGAAATGAGTTATACGACGATTACCACTATATTATTGTTCTACTTATAAATTTATTTAAATGCACATTGATTACGTAAGTAATATTTACTAAGGCTGTAACCTCAAGAATGTGTGCGTAAAAATGCGATAGTAGGGACCTCTACAGGTCTTAAACACAAGCTTACATTTTGGAAGAAAAGAGTTTAATGCAGAAATGCATATTCTGGAATTCAAAGTCCATGAATTGTAATCCAGCTCTGTATCTTCTGAAGATCGAACTTCTTATAAACTTCTGAGTAATAAATTATTTCATTATATATAATATGGTTAAAGTAATTTATGTTAAATTTATAATCAATTACATGACATAACAATATTAGTTATTTATTACCGATTATTGATATTTTATATTTTTATTTAATATATTTGGAATTTTTTTACTTTTGTTTATATGCGATGGCTTCATGTTTTGTTTATTATAGATGGGAAAAAATCAATTTTATATAAATATAAAAAAATCTTTATATAAAAAAAAACATGTGTTAAAAGCGAAATCGATTTTTAGATAAATTAATACATCCTAGTACTTTTTTAAAAAAAATCAGGTGTTCATTGGAATTGATTTCAGATTTTTAAGAGATTATAATCATGTGAAAGTTTAACATATTATTTATAGTATTATTTTAGGAATTAAAAATTTATGAAATATACGACAATATTTTATATACACACACGCCTATAATATCAGAAAAAGTAATATATAATAAAACAAAACAATGGAAATAACTCTACAATTGTCAATATAAATAAATAAAGGATACAGATATTTAATAGCATGACTAACATCTTGAAACGCAAATCAAAATGGAAATCACGCTCGAAGTTGGCTACGGCTTTTATAGAATTATACAACATTATATTAAAAATTGTATAAAACAGGCAAAACTCTCCATACAGTAGTGAAACTCAGTGCAAGACAGAGTAATCAATGGATACCAGAAGGCTTGTGCATAAAATCCATATCTAGTGCCTACTCATCCAATATCCCCAGGCTAGTTTCTAGTTTGTGTGTTTTAATAACATCTATCAGCAAGCATAAGAAATGGTGATCATGTGATGTTTAGTGGTTTAAAAATTGTATAGTTAATCCCAGAATTTTGTTTTCTTGTATTTGTGTAATTACCAGATTTGAGAATAAGAAAATACAGTTAAATCACTATTAACCATTCTTATCCTTCCTAGACTATCAAATTCATAATGAACATATGTACTTGTAACCTCAGATATGTATGTATGTGCGTGAACATATATACATAGATAAATAGTCAGAATGGAGAGCTGTGCTAGTAGCTAAGGAGTTCAACCATCAAACATCACATGATCACCATTCTTTACACTTATATAAGCAGTTTTTCACAGATGCAAAACTCTCCACACTGTAGCACCTCTCAGTCTAGCATCCATTGATTACTCTGTCTTGCACTGAGTCATGCTACTGTATGGAGAGTTTAACATCTATGTTATTAAGAAGTTGTTGATCTAAGATTGATATAGCCACTCTTAGTGAAACTCCTCTTCTAGATGAATGAATTTAATAAAACAGCTGGATGGATACAATCAGTCAGTATAAAGAAGAATGCATAGTGTTAGAATTGCTGAAAGGTGTCATTTACTATCTTAATGCTAGAATTCCTTATTGTGTCAATAAAATGGTAATGGGGTTAAAACTCACATTGCATGATAATACTAGGGCTCATTTTATTGATGGTTATGCCTTAATTTTAGATTCAGAGAAATTAGAAAAGAAATACTTTTATTTCTTGTAGGATAGCATTATAAAAACAAAATCATTAAAAAACAACTTTTTTTTTTTGAGATTTTAATACATATGGTGACTTTAGTCAAAAGTTATTGGAACTAATAGTATTGGTACTGTAAATTTAAATAGTTATCTAATATTAAATATATGCATAGCAGATAGATTATCATAAAGACTTGTTTAGACAGAAAAGTGGATATAAAAAAACATGAGTGCATCCATACAAACAATGGCATTTAATAGGTTACATTGTAGATAAGAGTTAGAACACAAGAGAAGTTCAGTTTATGTATTAAGTGCATATTGATGAAAAGATCGTAAATTAATATATTTCAAGATTACAGTGATTGTTGCATTTAAATAGATACTATTTCAATCATATACACAAGAAAATTGATGATGTTTGTTTTTCTAGAAGAATCTTTTACATGTACTATGATATCACAATCTTATTAAAGCACTTGCTTATTTCAACAGCTATTAAACAATAAAATTGTAAATTTGGAACTTTGGGACAGTCACTTATTGAACATGAAATTTTCTTAAAGGGGTATGTTATGGATACAAATAAAGTATTCTTAGTTCATTAAATACACCGATAATGATTATATTATTAGGGATAGATTAAAAGAAGACATGTGAATCTTTCTACTTGGCAGAATAATGGATTAAATGTGGAACTTCATAATAAAGATCTAAAAATAGAAATTGAATGGGCAATAAGAAGTCCTAAAAAGTGATGAGTGGATTAAAACTGTAAAGAAAATAAAAATATTTGCTGTTTGTGATGATTCTAGATCTTTTTGTGAAAGATATGTAGACCTTAGAAACAATATTACAATCGTATTAAAAGCACGTGCTTATTTGATGAGAATGATATTTGGAATATGTAAAAAAAGTATTTTGATTTTATTTTGAATATTGATATAAGAATTGATATGATTTCATATTATTATTTTCATAAAATTATTAGAATTAAAAGAATTAATATGTATATATATGACTTTTAATGATATTTCCATTTTATTTACCCATTTAGATTTGGACAAAGATGCCTCACTTAATGATATCAAAACAGTTCTTTATAATCTTAAAAGGGGAAAGGACACGATTCTGATGAAATACCTGGAAATTTTTTTTTAAATGGTGATAGCATGTTAGCTTCAAAAACATTGTAAAAGTTCAGGAATATATGGATCCATGAAGTTATGCTATTTGATATTAAGGATATTTTTATTGTTTCAATTTTTAAGAATAAAAGAAATAAATAACATGACAATAATCAATATGAAATATCATTATTGTCCACTAAGGAAAGATATTTTCAAGTATTTTGGTAAATAAGCTGTACCAATTATAGAAGAATGGTTATCAGAGATAGCATAATTTTAGAAAATCCAAGAAGTGCTAGAGACATGATTTTGTTGCAAACAGGAAGAAAAATGTTGGAAACAAAAATGTCAATTACATATTGCTTATTTAATTGATCAAGATCTTTGATTTGGTTAATAGAATAAGATGTATTGCATTTCTTTATCAAACTGTATTCATATTACATAATTTCTGCATGGTAGAATGAGAGAAAATGTTATTACTATGAGTGAAAGTCAGAGACATTTTAAATTAAAACTGTTATTAAACAAGGATATGTGTTTGCTTCAACATTGTTTTTAATTTTTTATGACAGTGGTCTTTGGAATTGTTTATATCCAGCTTAATCAAACTGGAATCAATGTATAATACAGGATTGATGGAGAAATTTTTATTTTGAATTGATTAAAGTGAAAAGAAAAACGTTTTCTCATTGGGTTTTGGATTTATATTATACTGATAATTATACTATTTTTGCCAATTTAAAAATCAATTTACTGTTTTGAATGCAATATATAAAATAGTGATTTAATTAATGTTAAAAAAACTCAAGTTCTTTTATCAACTAGTGACAGAAGGAGATGGCAACTGTTTTTTTTCACTATAGCCTCTTGTTACATAGTGATGAAATCAAGGAACTGAATGATTTTGCAAATTTTATAATGGGTGAGTAGTCGATTATCTTTGTGATGACAAGCTAGTTATAGAGAGAAACTTTTGAGTATATTGAGAGGTAGGATTTGGAGAGAGAGGTAGTAATCCTTTAGGCATCTTCTTTTAATTTATTCTGAATCATATGTGAACTAGCAAACTATATATCATAAAAGCTCTATATTATATAAGGGCTATATCCAATTGCATTAGTACCATTCAACAAAAACCAGCATCAGTGTCCACTTTATCCAATCTGCAGCAAATCTCCATAGGACTTTTGGGTATAAAAATCCATACAAATATTTTAAAGAATAAAATAGACCCACCCTCACTTCCTTTATTCTCATCCACACAATATGCAAAAAAGGTATTGTCTGCATCACAAGCAGTACTTAGGTTTAGTACAATCAGGTCTCAGTTTGAAACAAAAAAATCTGCACCTATTGCCAACTGGGTAGACCTTGAGACTGCCTTTGATTTGATCCCTATTAACATCTTAATTTACATACTTAAAAGACACATCAATACCTCACATTCTGCTATATGCAATAATTAACTTACTGCTTAGCTGTGAAATACACATAATGTTTAATGGCAGATCCTCACTCTCATTTGTTCCAAGTCAATCCATTCCACCAGGATCAGCCTTCAGCACTCTATTATTCACAATATACATCAATTCTCTTCTAATGGAAATTCAGCAAATAAGAGAGCTGCTCATAAAAATAAAAACAATTTTATACCCTTCCTTTTTTGTTTTTATTTATTTCATTGTGATTATATAAAAATTCTTTATAGTTTAGCTGCAGTATATAACATCATTTTTAATTGTAGCTTTTTTCCACAGCTGTTATTAACATAAAAGTTTCCATGCTATCAATAAATATTTAAGTAATACTTTGGGTACAATTTGAAAATTATAATTGCAATTTGTAATGTTATAATTATGTTGTTTATTCAGCTATGTGCTGACTCACAACAATTATCACAAAATTATTAATTACCCAAAACATTTATTTACATATCATATATGGGTTATTATATAATTGAATATTTATGAATACAGTAATCAGATATGTTTTTAAAATTTTATCCACTTAGGAGTGCTTTCGACTGTCCTTGTAGTCTTTGTCAATTAACATTTTGAAAGATTAACCTTCCCACAATTCCATTTCATTTGCTGCCTGCCTGTTAATTAAGTCATGTTTGTATTTGTATATTAGCATAGCTTCTTTTATTTTTCTTTTGTTATTTTTTTTCAAAAGAAAATATTGAAATATATTCAAATGAATTTTTAAATGTTGGTTACACTTATAATCATATATATAATGTTATTAGAGATTTTAATATGAGATATACGAATAAAAATTTTAATAATAATATTGATCCTCCTGCTAATAAAAAATATGGATATATACCATATATTTCAAATGATCAAGTAAATTTTATAAGGAAGAGTTATAAAGGTATATGTGGTATTGCATTTTACACACCTCCTATATAAAACAAATTAATAAATAATTCTAAAGATAAAACCTCATTTATAAATAAAAATTGTATCATTTATAAATGGATATGTAGATGTGGTAGTGGATATATAGGTAAATTGAGATGTACATTGGAAAAAAGAACTAAAGAACACTTGCTGTTGTTAAAAAGAGTTCAGAAATCAAATCAAAATTGCAAAGTAGATAATACAAATACAATCATGACTTAATTAACAGGCAGGCAGAAAATGTTAAGATCACAGAATTGTGGGAAAGTTAGCCTTTCAAAGTGTTAGTTGAAAAAGACTATGAGGATAGTTGAAAGTGCTTCTAAGTGGATAAAATTTTTAAAATATATCTGATTACTGTATTTATAAATATTCAATTATATAATTACATATTATAACGATCGAAATGAAAGTGAAGATCAAATCTAACCGCAAAAACAATATCTGCAACTACAAGGGCGCCATCTAGGCATTTGAGCCTAGAAAAATTTATAAAGTAGGCAGATACGCGCTGTTAAGATTCCACTTTATTTAAATATTCCGATCGTTAGCCCAAGTCACTAGCTCAGCGGAGACGCAGAGATAAAAATCTATAAATTTTAATTTATATCTTAAATAAATAAAAGCCACTGCCAGAAATTAACACATAAAAATATTTATTTACGCACATATAAAATCATTCTAAATTCGAGGAATAGGTTTAACATTTTTAGATTTTTATATTACTCTTTAATTGTACATTTACATAAATTTCAATGAGTTTAATATTTTATTTAAATGGTCAAGCATGAATAGACTACATAGATTTGCATTTGAAAATAAAACATTCTATCCCTATTTAACCTTAGGCTAAAATTCGCAGTCAAACTGGCATCAATCCATCTGATACATTTATGTATTCAATGTAGCATGAAAATACAACAGCACAAATATACTATACTATCAGGAATGGACATCTGAACAGTATAGTTAGAGAAAACATTGACTCTTGTCCGATACAGGAATATGACGTCTGTATAGCAAGAAGAACAATATAAAAAAAACTCCATAGAAAGGAACTGCGTTCTCCGTCTTATAATTCCTTCCATAGGCAAACGGGTGAGTGCGGCGTATATATCGATTCTGCCAGTAGAAAATCTCCGACTACATCTACTAACTACATCAATATATCCAACCCATTGACCCAATCTAACAACGACACAAATAACCTAAGATTACCCTCCCCTAATATAACTTTACAAATCTATACAGCCATTCACGCCTGACTTAAGTTTAACATTTATATAATTAATTTAACGAAAAACAAAAAAATCATGATAAAAACTTAAAGAATAAAAAATAAATAAATGGAAATGATTTTACATAAATAAGAAAAAAAATACATCAAATAACACTATTAATAAAGAATTTAGTTTGGTCAGATAGGATCATATTGCAATCATTTAAATATAGAAAATTTTAATTTAATGTTCATTATTTATAAAGTTCTTACGGTTTTAAACAGTTCATCTTTATCTGTCGTTTGTAAGTTTGAACGGGAATTCCCACGCCGTCCTGAAGATATTGGTATATATTTAGCCGATGTTTTATTTATTCATTCGGAGGTTTTTTAATTTAGTTGGTCCTCAATGTAGGAAATGATAGTTCATTTCTCCTTTCTTTAACAGCTGAAAGAATTGACAGTGCGTCTGTCAATTCCTTCACCTCCAACTCCGTACTACTACATATAGTCACATCGTAATAATCAATTTCCAGTCACTAATTAATAATTTCCAAATTTTCCTTTTATACGTATTCGAAGGATTGACTTGGCATTATGTCATCGATGTGATGATCCTTTCGCTGAGGTCCGATTTCCCGATGGATTTCTTTCATTGGCTATTTGTTTCTATTGTTTTCGTATCTGACCGATGTTTTTACATTTAAATGCCCAAGGCTGGTTTACATTTAACTAATTAACAATCATTTCCATTTCTGATTAATTAACCTGTTTTCCAAATCAGAGATATATTTTTATCTCTAAATCTTTTTAAGTTTTTGTTTTTAAAATACTTTTTCTATTTTTAATACAGTTTTATTTTAATAATTTTTTTTTTCTGTGCGATTTAATATATACGAGTTTAAGATGATATTTAATTTCAATTTTTAATTCTTAAAGAAAGTTTTTAAATGCGAACTTTTTAATTTACTTTCATGTTTAATAAATATAAAAAAAACAATGTAACGAACGTCTGTGCTCGTTACAATATATTGCTTTGAAGAAATGCAGACATTGAATTATAATATCATATATATATATATATGTAATAAATAAAGTTTGATATCTGTATTCATTTCACAATATATGTAATATACAAATCAATATATATATATCAAAATACAGTACAATTTATATAAATTATATTCTTTTAGAAGTACTTTCGACTATACACTTTGTAGTCTTTATCAACTATATAACGTTGAATAATCAAAACGAGACAACCCTCAACAATACCCATAGTTCAATTCAGATTTCCCACAATTCTGTTATCTTAACATTTGATGACTGGCGATTCATTAACATTTGACGATTTCTTGAAATCAACATAGCCTCTTTTATTTTACGTTTATTATGACAACGTTCAATTTGAATAATTTTCATATTTTTATAATCAAATTTAAATCCATATTGACAAGATTTATTATGATCAAATATAACAGATGATGAAGGTTTATTTACATCTGTTCCATATTGATTCACTTTTTGAATTCTATTATATAAAAGCATATGTTCTTTTATTCTCTTCTCAAATGTACACTTAGATTCACCAATGTATTGTACGCCGCATCCACATATCAATCTATATATAATAGAATTTTGATTAAACTTTGAATTTTGAATTTTAGAATTATTAAGCAATCTATTTATGTTATTTGTAGAGAAAAAAGCAATATGACACAAACCATTATAAATTTTCCTAATAAACTTGACCTGCTCATCTGATATAAATGGCATTGAAATCCATTTCATTTTGATATTTTTATTTTTAATTTTATTATAGTGTTGATTTCTTTTAAATCCTTTAATAATATTAGCAATTGGATTTTTATAATAACCAATTTTCAACAAGTCATTAACAAATAAATGTACATTTTTAATTTTATCAAATGTACATTTATTTGTTAATGACTTGTTGAAAATTGGTTATTATAAAAATCCAATTGCTAATATTATTAAAGGATTTAAAAGAAATCAACACTATAATAAAATTAAAAATAAAAATATCAAAATGAAATGGATTTCAATGCCATTTATATCAGATGAGCAGGTCAAGTTTATTAGGAAAATTTATAATGGTTTGTGTCATATTGCTTTTTTCTCTACAAATAACATAAATAGATTGCTTAATAATTCTAAAATTCAAAATTCAAAGTTTAATCAAAATTCTATTATATATAGATTGATATGTGGATGTGGCGTACAATACATTGGTGAATCTAAGTGTACATTTGAGAAGAGAATAAAAGAACATATGCTTTTATATAATAGAATTCAAAAAGAGAATCAATATGGAACAGATGTAAATAAACCTTCATCATCTGTTATATTTGATCATAATAAATCTTGTCAATATGGATTTAAATTTGATTATAAAAATATGAAAATTATTCAAATTGAACGTTGTCATAATAAACGTAAAATAAAAGAGGCTATGTTGATTTCAAGAAATCGTCAAATGTTAATGAATCGCCAGTCATCAAATGTTAAGATAACAGAATTGTGGGAAATCTGAATTGAACTATGGGTATTGTTGAGGGTTGTCTCATTTTGATTATTCAACGTTATATAGTTGATAAAGACTACAAAGTGTATAGTCGAAAGTACTTCTAAAAGAATATAATTTATATAAATTGTACTGTATTTTGATATATATATATTGATTTGTATATTATATATATATACATCAATTAAGATTTTACTAAATAACGATCCATAATTACTTTATATACACCTTAACAATTAGTTCGTGATTTAAAGTTCTAAATCTTCAATGCTATAATTGTCACCAAAAACTACAATAGTGTTGGACCTAAATGAATACTAAAAGTTTATACTCACAGTACTTAAAACACAATCCTAATTGGGCCTCCTAAGATGTACACAAATTATAAAAAGACCAGTAAGGTCTGTAAACATTTTCTCTAGATGGCTTTTTGTCACTTTCAGAGGCAAGAGCTCTGGGACACTTCCGTCATTTCAAAAAAGTCTGAGGGCATTTTTCCCTCATCTTTTCTCAAAAATCTTTATGACAGCAACACACAACAGCTTGTGATGAGCTGCCAACCATGCTTTTTTGTTGCACACACTATTTATATTGTTTTCTCCTTGCTTGAATTCATTGACAAATTTCTATAATTCCAATGTAAAAGTAAATTCATTTGACTAATGCATTATTACAATGATGATAAAGATACAGCTTCTAATTATGGCCATTTGCATTCCTCAGTAATTAGCTTCAAATATTTATTCCATTTGTTTTCTATGAAAATAGTTTAATAGATCGATTTTAATAATACACAGTTTTCATGATATTTTAAATCCACATGTTATATCTGGTCTTGAAAATAATCATTTGCCTTATCTTTTGGCAATCTTTTATAGAATGCTTTTAACGTACAATCTTTATCCATTTAACTCTAATTTATCTGCAAACCAATCTTTCTTGTTGAAATAGACTTAAACTTAAATTATCAAAATAAAGTTTCCTTTATTTTTACAGAATTTATTTTTCATTACTTTTTTAAAACTTACATATCTATTTATGTTTGCCTTAATTATTAGCCATCTTTTTATTGCTTTTTAAACTAGATATGTACTAACATTTCATTACTGTTTTTTCTCTGAAGTAAAACTTAGCTTTATAACTTATAACTCTCAAGTTACTAAAGCCTAATATATTTTCTGAAAAATGTAGCAATTGATTATTTATTAATCTGTATTCAGAACAGGTTATATTTACCTGGTTGCAGAGGTTTATTTAAACTTCTTTCTATCAATAATTTCAATCTCTGTGGTCAAGTTGCAATTTTTAGGTCTATATAAGTATATTGGAACATTAATAAAGTTGGGATTCCATCTTTATTGTGAAAAGGAGGTTGCCTTGACAACAGTTTGAAAGTTTTGATTGTTAATGATATTGGGATTGTCTACGTGTTGACTGAATTTTAATGATTACTACAAACCCATTTAGCTTTGGGCATTATTACACTTATTATCACAAAGCTTGTTGAGGAATTGGCAATCCTCATTGTTTATAACTTACAAGCTTAAGAGAATAGGGTCATGTGATCTATGACTCTTATTTTGGCTATTTATAGTCTCTGCCTTAAGTCTTATGCAATGTTATATTGCTAAGACTACTAATATATGGTATGGCTGAAGATCCATCAGCCCCATATAGCTATTTGAGTTGAATAGCTGGGTTTGAAGCCATGTAGGTGTCTGAAAATTTCAGATTTTCCACTCAATAGATAACTTTTAGTTAAATACTGGCTTTGGGTTGGTATTTTTAGATCTAGTGTCCAAACTTACCCTGACACCTCTCTGAGGAATGCCAGAGCACGAAACCATGGTCAGGGGTTTGGGGAGGAGTTCCTGACAGAGATATTTTAAATGCTTTCTCTGGCTAAGCATTTATCACAAAGCTTATTGAGGAATTGGCAATCCTCATTGTTTATAACTTACAAGCTTAAGAGAATAGGGTCATGTGATCTATGACTCATATTTTGACTATTTATTGTCTAAGTGTTGATTGGTTTCTAATAGTTTCTTATAAACCCATTTAGCCTTGAGCATTATTACACTTATTATTTAAGTAATACTTTGGGTGCAGTTTGAAAATTATAATTACAAATTGTAATGTTATAATTGACTATTTATGAGTCTGCATTCAGAGCAGGTTATATTTATCTATTTAAGATGGTTTATTTAAACTTCTTTGTATCAATAATTTAATCTCTGTGGTCAAATTGCACACAATCTTTAGTATCTATATAGATATATTGAACCATAAAACACAGACGCACACCTCATATATATATATATTTCACCTTTATTGTTAATAGGAGTGCCTTAACAACAGTAAGAGATTATTGATTATTATCTATATTGGGAGTATCTAAGTGTTGATTGGTTTTTAATGTTTATATATATTGATTTGGTTATTGTAAATTTATTTTTCAACTATATATTTTCGCTCTCGATTATTTCTTTGATTTTCTTCTTGAGTTTGAATGGCCAATCGTATCTACAATAGCTATTAATGACAATGTTGTTCAATGTAGAAGTAGATGAGTGAAAATAATTTGAATAAAATAAACATGTTAAGAAATTGTTGAAACTGCGAATTAAGATCTTTTTTCTCTCATCACTTAATATTCATTTAATAAAATTAAAATTAAAATGAATAAAAAAAATGTGTTTGAATATTTTTATTTAACATGGCATTTCAATAATCATGTTCAGGCATTTGAAACAAGATTTTAAATAGTTTTTTTATTGACATGTAAATAGCAATGCAATTGAAGATTGCACTCAGTTAAGGATTGATAGAAGTCTGTTTGGATCGTTCTATTATTTTCTAAACTTATTTTAAGAAAGATATAAAGTAACTACATTGCGAGCGTCTTGCATTGGTGGTCGAGAGGTCAGCGCGACTGCCTTGCACTTGCAGGCAGTTGCCCGGGTTGCGGGTTCGCGTCCCGGCCGATGCTATGACACTTAAAAAAAAAAAAAAAAACTACATTGCGAGTCATCAGAAACATAAACAGACTATTGCAATAGTCGACATTTTATATACTTTCTATAGTTAAAAATTGTTGAATTGCACTGAAACATTTTGTGATACTATGAAAAAAAAAAAAAGGCAAAGAGTTTAAAGAAAGGGAGATCAGACTTTAGGCAAACAGACTTTCAAATAGTAACTTTATTTTGGGTCGTCTGAAAGTCTGTGTTCATATACCCTATATATTAACTTTATTTTATTATTATTTTCTTTACTTATTTCAATTTTTTTTAATGGGAAGTTAAAGTTACTATACTTCTGAGGGTAGCATTTGAGATTAGCGTTTCATTTTTTTTTTTTTTTTAAAAACCCACTTCTATGAATACTCTAAATATGTTTAAATCGATTTTACTTATATATGTAAGATTTAAAAAATAATCAAGAATACGAATACATATTTAATGACTTTATATTTAATATTTATATACATATATTGTCTATACTGAACTTAATGTAATTAGAAAGGATTTGAACTCAGATTGTCAAGCTCCATACATCTATCCACTCCATCTTAAACAACCAATACACATGACCACATAATGTGAAAAAATAAATAACTCCAATATAAGTATTTTACGCTGAACCAACTGATGAATGCTGGTTCAGTATAAAATACGTCTATTGGAGATCATTTATCTTTTTCATATGTATATGGTCATGTGTATCGGTTGTATAAGATGGAGTAGGTAGATGTAGGGAATTTGAAAGGCTTAGTTCAAATCCCTTTTAATGACTTTATATGTATATATTATTTATGATCTTTAAAATAAGTGTAAAGAAATATAAAAAGAAAACACATGCCTATAAATATTAATTTTTGAAACATATATTTTAATGTATACTAATTGGACATACATATCCAAATTGAAATAATAAAATAATAATAATAATATTCCACGAGTAACTTTATTCCATGAAATTGAGCAGACATTTTTTAAAAATATTGGAAAATTTGCTTGTCACGGTTATCAATTGATAATTGGTAAAGAAGACACATCTAAGATTATATTAAAGTTTTTGTTAGAGGAATGAGATTTCAGCATTTTATGTTTAAGTTAAACAGATCTATTATTATATATGCTGTATAATCTTACAAAAAACAAATATTTTACTTATACAATGATAGTAATATGTCGTTAAAACAATGTTGCTTATATATATAGCCTATTTATTTTATGTCACGTAGAGAGTAAATATAAAGGAAATGTTTTATATAAACAATATATATGTGTGTGAAAATATAAAGTCGTTTTTTGCTTTAAAAATAATAAAATTAGATAGCATGATCAAATCAAATGATTTATAGATTATTTGGGAGATATATGTATCCTGTGTCATTTATAAGAAGTAATATAATTATTGATATTAATTTGAAACAGTCAAATAAAATTTCTTCTCAAGCTCATAAGGGAAATATTTGAAAATAAACATAAGTTATAAATGACAAGCAAACACACAAGATGTGTGTGTGTGTGGATTTGAATAGGAATATGTAGATTCATTTGCCATATATAAAAATAATTTTCAAGGTATTTATTTATTTTTCTTTGCTAAAAAATATAGAAGAAATTTCTAGATGAAGAAAATGTAAATAAAAAAAATCAAGATAATGAAAATGAACTTTTAGAATGTTGATGATATCAGGTATTTTTGTATTTATCTATTTCATTAGTATTTATTTATTTGGTTAATCATTAATTAATTTTGTATTATATTTTATTTATATATGTTTTGAAATAAATTATGTTGTTATTTATGTGGTGGCTTTTATTTTTATTTCATAGATTCATTTATTTTATTTTGGGTTTGATAAATATCTATGAGTGACAGATAATCTTTTGGTTTATAATGTAAGTCCTTCATGTACTATTATTCTTATCATCAAGCTAACAATCAAATGATATGTAGTTGTGCTTTGCTTGTCTTAACCTTTTAACTGCTAATTATATTATTGGTTGTATGAGGTAAAAATCAAATCTTTTAATTGGCCAACTCACAAACTGAAGACAAAGCCTATTGTTAAAACATATTCGCCTATAATATTAAATTCAACTCAGATACGTTTATAAAAAGTATATTACTAATTTTTCAGGTTATGAAGAGAACGAAAGTTCTTTCAAAAATAAATTGCTATTTATTTATTCTAAAATATTCAATTTCGGCAACATAAAAGCTGTAATATAAACAAAAAGGTCGACTTTTACGTTATAGAAAAGTAAATATTTCTTTTAAATATTTCTTTAATATTTTTACTAAAATCTTCAATATTTTTCGAAAATAATTTTGTTTTTTTATTATTCTCTCTGAAAATCATTTGTAATTACTGAATATATACTTAATATTCTTTAAAATTATATTCAAAATGAAAATCTCAGCGTTTTTCTTTATTTTCTTTGATCAGGCGGTTTCTTTGTTCTTTCCAGCCAATCAGAATGTCTTTTTCGGCTGAGAGCATGCTAAGAACCAATCAAAACTCATGTTCTTTCTTTGTTTAGGTTTAAATGCGTTTTTTTTATTTTTTACTTGTAAAATAAATCGGAAGAGGTCACCATCTTAGAGAACTTTTAAAAATCTATTCAATACCTGTAAAACAAATATTTTAGCATAAGAACTAGCAGAGTTAGAGTGACGTCAGATGTCTACAAGGAGCTTCGTAAGAAACAGTCTTTTGGTTAAAGGCTAATGTAGCAAGAATAAGGAATGCAATGGTTGCTAGTCATGGTTAAAATGTGATGATTTGATGCCGCTTCCGACCATTCAAATTCTGTCACTTTTAATGGTACAGTTAAGATTTTACCGTCATTTGAAAAATTAGAAAAAGTTCCGTAAGATGCTGCCCTCTCTTGAATTATTTTACAAATAAAAAAATCAATAAAATGGTCTCAAAACTTTAACAAAAAAAGTAGATGATCTCTTCTTGAATCTTATTGGCTGTTACATTTCAACAACAAAGAAAATGAATGTCAATAACTAAAGAGTTACGATTTGTTTTTGTTTCATTTAGAAAATGATAAACGGATGTTTTAGACCATTTTAAATGTATTTTTGAGAAATTATAAATTATTTTGACAAAATATGCTAAAAATAAAATTATTTTACAAAAATAGTTAAGACTTTAACAAAATTATTTACTTTTTTTTGCAGCGTAAAATTGGCAAAGAAAATCACTGACATCATAAAACATTTTCGTTGGTGAATAATATTTGTTTTACATTTTCTGCTCACAAATATTTTTATAATTATAAAGAGAAATTTATTTTTGAAAAAACTTTTGTTCACTTTCATAATCTGACAAATTATTATTATACATTTTACAAATGAAACTAAAGTAAATTAAAAGATGAATATATTTTGATGATTGAATTTGTGTTATAACACTTGAGATTGTGAATTGACCAATTAAAAGTTTAGACTTTTACCTCACTCAGCCAATAAAATAAACAGCAACAAAGAGGTTAAGATAAATAAGTAATTTCTGATTAATATATTACAAGTTTTATCTTGGATGCTTTTTGAGTAAAATAAAATGAGAAATATACTTTTATTTATATGAATTCACCATAACATAATTGGCTTTCTTAAATGTGGTGCCTTGATAAAATATTCCTGAACATAGTTTACTTTTTGTTTATCCTGTTACATATATTTTGGAGCATTTAATTATGGGGCTTGATATACTTATAGTCTTGAGACAAAAAAATATGTTCCTCAAAAATTATACCCATTGTAGTAGTAAGATATTTAATAATACTGTTATAATGCAGGAGTACAACCAAAACAAGACACATTAAGCTTATATTCTGAAATATTTAAATCTTATATACATATATATATATATATATTGCTTTGTAAATTATATTTTAAAAAACAAAATAGTAATGATATTGCTAGAAATCATTTATTGCTAATTTTTATATAGTATATTTAATGTTATATATAGAGCCTCTAAACAAGCTTTTCAGAATATCCCCAACCCCAGACCAGTTTCTGCTACTGGATTCATCAGTGAGGTGCTAGGATATTCAAGCATTAGATTAAAAATACCAGGACAAGCCCACCACTTTATCTAATGGATAACTATTAAGTAGAATATCTGAAATATTCAGACATCAATATGTCTTCCAATCTAGCTATCTAACTTAAATAGCTATATGGGACTGAAACAAGTTCAGATACACCATATATTAATAACTTTAGCCATATAAAATAACAAAAGCTTTAATAGCAAAAAATAAAATTACAAAGAAATCATGTCATATATCACATAACCTAATTGAACAAGCTTGTATTACAAATGTTATATATAGAGCTCGCAAATAAGCTCTTAACTGGCTTTGCAGAATATCACCAACCCTAGACCAGTTTCTGCCACCAGCTTTCTCAGTAGATGTTAGAATATTCAAGTATTAGATTAAAAATACCATGACAAGCCCAGCACTTTATCTAATGGATAACTATTAATTAGAAAATCTGAAATTATCAGACATTCATATGTCTTCAAATCCAGATATCTAACTTAAATAGCCATATGAGACTAAACCCAGTTCAGATACATCATACATTAACAGCATTAGCAATATAAAATTGCCAAAATTTTAATAGCAAAAAATAAAAGAACAAAGAAATAAAGTCATATGTCACATGACCTAAGTTAATAAGCTTGTATTACAAATGTTATATAGAGAACTCACAAATAATTCTTAACAAGCTTTGCAGAATATCCCCAATCCCAGACTGGTTTCTACTACTGGCTTCCTCAGTGAGATGCTAGGATATGCAAGCATTAGATTAAAAATATCAGGACAAGCTCAACACTTTATCTAATGGATAACTATTAGTAGAATATCTTAAATATTCAGACATCCATATCTCTTCTAATCCAGCTATCTAACTTAAATAGACATATGGAACTGAACCAAGTTTGGATACACCCTATATTAATAACTAATGCTTGATTATCCTAGCACCTCACTAAGGAATCCAGTAGCAAAAATGGGATTAGGGATATTCTGCAAAGCTTGTTAAGAGTTTATTTGTGAGCTCTATATATAACATTTGTAATACAAGCTTGTTAAATTAGATCATGTGACATATGACTTGATTTCTTTTTAGTATATATATATATGTAGTATATGGTATATGAGCACAGACTTTCACATGACCCACCACTCTCCACTCTATATAATAACACTGATACACTCAAGTGCATATATGCTGAAAAGATAAATAATCACCAATATACGTATTTCATGCTAAACCAGCAATCATCAGTTGGTCCAGATTATCATCTCCCACACATATATACTATAAGTGCTCAGATATATATTAAGATAGACAATCTTCATACTTTAATGGACTGGCTCCAATCTACTACACACTCCAACTCTTCAACCGTCCATCCAATTGAAAATCTGATGATGGAATGCTCGAAGGCCACCCTGAGGCCGAGATTCTTGTCACACCCATGTTGACCTAAGGTCAATCTGAACCCCACATGTACAGGACATAATCCATTAAATACATATGCAAGGATGGGCAGACATCTCTACAATGTAATAACTGAAACACAGGCTTAATATATACCATGTGTCTATATATGTAATATAGGGTATATGAGCACAGACTTTCACATGACCCACCACTCTCCACTCTATCTAATAACACTGATACACTCAAGCACATATATGCTGAAAAGATAAATAATCACCAATATACGTATTTCATGCTAAACCAGCAATCATCAGTTGGTCCAGATTATCATCTCCCACACATGTGAATGTCTGTGCTCATATACCCTATATTACATATATAGACACATGGTATATATTAAGCCTGTGTTTCAGTTATTACATTGTAGAGATGTCTGCCCATCCTTGCATATGTATTTAATGGATTATGTCCTGTACATGTGGGGTTCAGATTGACCTTGGGTCAACATGGGTGTGACAAGAATCTCGGCCTCAGGGTGGCCTTCGAGCATTCCATCATCAGATTTTCAATTGGATGGACGGTTGAAGAGTTGGAGTGTGTAGTAGATTGGAGCCAGTCCATTAAAGTATGAAGATTGTCTATCTTAATATATATCTGAGCACTTATAGTATATATGTGTGGGAGATGATAATCTGGACCAACTGATGATTGCTGGTTTAGCATGAAATACGTATATTGGTGATTATTTATCTTTTCAGCATATATGTGCTTGAGTGTATCAGTGTTATTAGATAGAGTGGAGAGTGGTGGGTCATGTGAAAGTCTGTGCTCATATACCCTATATTACATATATAGACACATGGTATATATTAAGCCTGTGTTTCAGTTATTACATTGTAGAGATGTCTGCCCATCCTTGCATATGTATTTAATGGATTATGTCCTGTACATGTGGGGTTCAGATTGACCTTGGGTCAACATGGGTGTGACAAGAATCTCGGCCTCAGGGTGGCCTTCGAGCATTCCATCATCAGATTTTCAATTGGATGGACGGTTGAAGAGTTGGAGTGTGTAGTAGATTGGAGCCAGTCCATTAAAGTATGAAGATTGTCTATCTTAATATATATCTGAGCACTTATAGTATATATGTGTGGGAGATGATAATCTGGACCAACTGATGATTGCTGGTTTAGCATGAAATACGTATATTGGTGATTATTTATCTTTTCAGCATATATGTGCTTGAGTGTATCAGTGTTATTATATAGAGTGGAGAGTCATGTGAAAGTCTGTGCTCATATATCCTATATTACATATATAGACACATGGTATATATTAAGCCTGTGTTTCAGTTATTATATATATGTAGATACTTTTTTACAGCTTAAGAAAAATAAAATCTGTATTTGATCTCTAGCATTTAAACTTCATTGTTTACTATGCTACTATTAATATTAGATATGTTGTGTGAGAAAGTATAAACTTTATTTACTTAAAGATTCTTTGTTGAGTAACAGAATATTTGTAGAGATATTTTTAAGAAGAACTTTTATTTTAATATTGAACTAAAAGATCTAAGATAGTTACATGTAAAAGAAATTATTGTTATACTTGCACCAGAGGATGTGTGTAAATATTAATAATGTGTCAGATAATCAATACTGGGATTATCAATCAAATTGGATAGCAGAAGTTTAATTCTTCATCCATTATATTTATATTTCTTCAGATGTCTAGAGATGGTTGTTTATTAGTTTTAATGGATTGTGCTTAAATGAATTCAATTTAAGGGTATAAAATATTTCTGTGATGTTAGAGAAATATATTAGAGATAAAGCACTAGACATCATGAGCTTTAAAAACAATCTTGTCAAAGTATATACTTTCATTTGACATGAGGTCTGTTGGGCATGATTGACAAATCAAATTTTGGAAAAGGAGAAATAATAAATAATAAAAATAGAAAATAATGCATAGTGAACTAAATCCATATGTTTGACATGAAATGAGATGAAAAAGATGAGTTTATGTTAAAGAGGATTTAATAGAATATAAGAAAATAAACAAATTAATAAATAGTAAATTACAGTTTTTGAAACAATGAAAGAGAGATACATATTTAATATATTAGATCCAGTTCTTAGTGGAAGTGATCGTTAATGAGGAGAGGTAAGTTTCATTCTCTTTTTCCAACTGAAACATTAATAAAATTCTTATAAACTATGGAAAAACTAAAAATAGATTTAGAACTAACAGCTCAGGTGAAAGAAAAAAGAAAACTTATTACCAAAAGTATGAAATATGAATCAAATAAAGGCAATGATATTACAGTTGAAAAACAGATTAGATCAGATAATACAAAAATGACTGATATGGAATTAGGAATTAAGAAAAGACAGAAAGCCAAAACAATTGTAGATGTAACTAAATGGGAATAAATAAATTTAGAGAGAAAAAAAGAATAGGTAAAATGAAATAATAAATGGAATAAGCCAAAAAAAAAGTCAAATAAAATAAAGTAGAATTGAATAATGTGCTAGAAATAAATCAATATGTTGTGATTGAATTAGAATCAAATGAAAAGAACTATTCAGAGAAGAATATAGATGTTTGAAATACAGAAAAATAAAGTAAATCTTGTTGAAAAGGCAATAAATACTAAAGAAGTAGTAAATGGATTAGATGACTTAGAGAAAATATTAATACTGAGAAGATGTAAAAGTGAAAGAATAGGATTTTAATTCAGCAATGAAGAATCTTAAAGATCAAGCAAAGAGCATACAAGAACATGTTTATATTAATTATACAATATTAGAGAATAAGTCAGATAAGTGGCAATGGTGAAGGACATTAAAGATCAAGTAAACAGTATTCAAGAACAAATTTTTAATTACAATAGAGTTCTAAAAGAAATGAGATAAAATAGAAATATATTTTTATACTTATAGAATTATGATGTTGAAATTATAAAAAAGTTTAAAAACAAAATTAATTTTATGGATGAGCTACAAATGTATAAATCTAAACCTAAAGTAAAGATAACAGAAAAGGTTTTAGAAAAAATACAAGAAGAAATAAGTGTAATGTGCAATGAAATAGAATCTAAATTAGAGGAGCTCAGAAAACTCAAGATCACCAAGAGAAGTAGTTAAAATTAACATAAAGGTAAAAGGTAAATTCATTAAAAAGTATGAAATTAAAAAAACCTGAAACTTATTTGTGACAGTTAGATGATTTCTAAAGAGCAGAAAATTATTAACAGACAACTATGAAGATTTAGTGAATAAAATGAAAAGTGAAATTTTAATTATGGTTGGAAAAATAAAAGTATGGGATAAAATGAAAATTATGAAATTCAAGATTATGAAATAGAAACTATATTATGCAGAAAGTATTAAAATATAAAGATATATGTCAAAAGGATGAAGAGATAGATATAAGTAGGCTAAAGTTTAGAAAAAATGAGTTAGTGAATCAGCAATATGTTAGCAGAACTAAGACAATATTTGAATATCACAGTTGTAATGTTAGTCAAAAGGAACCAAATTATGTGGAGGTAAAACAAAAAAAGGAAAAATATTTGTAAATCTGGGAAATATAATATACATTTTATAAGTTGTCCAAAAGTAAGAAATGTTACTCATTTAGTAGCATATTCTGAGCATCTCCACAAAAACATTTATTTTATAGTTGCAGTTTTTTATAATAGTATATAATGCTGGGTTCAAAATCTAAAAGATAACATCGGTATTTAAACTGAATAGTATCCATATTGGCAGAATTACTCAAACATACTACGTAAATATCACCTAGGAATCAATCTGATGGATAATAGAAGGTATTGAATTGTTTCCTCATATAATGTTATTAATATTAGATGTGTTCAAACTCAGACTTTCACATGACCCACTTCTCTCAGTGCCATCTCATATTGCTGACCCACCTGATCACATACATGTTGAAAAGATAAATAATCACCAATATATGTATTTCCTGCTAAACCAGCAATCATCAGTTAGTCTAGATTACTATCCTCACACATATATATAATCAGTGCTCAGCTTTATATTAAGATAGCCAATCTTCATACTTTAATGGACAAGCTTCAAACTATCCCAACTCACAACTCTTCAGCCTTCCATTTCATTGAAAATCTGATGGTGGAACTTTCAAAGCCCTTGTTAGTGTCAAGATTGTCATCCTACTCATATTGACATATTAGTCATTCTGACCCCTCATGTACAGGAGAATAATCCATTTATATGTACATATGTGAGGGATGGGCAGACCTTTTACACAGTATTTATATAAATTAATACATTGTACAGGCTTAAACCTGTATTAATATATGTAATATATGTGGGATTCGAACTCAGACTTTCACACGACCCACTACTCTCAGTTCCATCTCATATTGCTGACCCACCTGATCACACACATGTTGAAAAGATAAATAATCACCAATATACGTATTTCATGCTAAACCAGCAATCATCAGTTGGTCTAGATTACTATCCTCACACATATATATAATCAGTGCTCATATTGGTGATTATTTATCTTTTCAACATGTGTGTGATCAGGTGGGTCAGCAATATGAGATGGCACTGAGAGTAGTGGGTCGTGTGAAAGTCTGAATTCGAATCCCGCATATATTACATATATTAATACAGGTTTAAGCCTGTACAATATATTAATATTAGATGGGTATAATTTCCAGTTTAGGCTAGGTTTGTCAATATTAATACATTTTTGTTGATGATAATGTTTATTTTATAATTATAAAGTGATGTTATTACAGAAGAAAAAAAATGCGTAAAAAGAAAACAGAAATTATAAAAATAAAAAGAGAGCCAAAGAACAATTGGCATTAGTGTTCAGTAAATAATTTTAATAGACCATTGCTTTCTTTATTTCTTCTTCAAAGAAAATGAAATTGAAGCAGTTAATTTAAAATGATAATTTAATATGAAAGAGAGTAATATTAAGCAAAAAATGAAAGAAAACAGATAATTTTATTATGGCTCAATAAATAATAGTTATTAAAATAATAAAGTACTATTTTAATCTTAACTACAGATAAGGAACCTGGTCATATGAAAAGTAGTATTGCATATGAGTATGTAGAATAAGTGGAAACACATACAGACATACCAATATATTATTTCTAAAGGTTTGTGATGATAGTATATTATTAGATGTGATATGTTGGACTATTTCCATCATATATGAGTGAATGTTGAATGTATAGAAAATTTTAAACTTCATGTAAATTTTCTAAATACAAACAATTTGTTAGTAATAATACACAAATAGACAACACAGGTTAGTAATTACAAAACGTTTTGAGTAGTATTATTCGCCACTCTTCTTCAGGTGTTGCTGGCCTATATGCACAATGACAATATTCGCTTACAAGCTGAACTCACACCTTTAGATCCTTGAATATCGAATTTAAGCAAATGCTCTAATCAACTGAGCTATTCTATCAATATTCTCACTGTGCATATAGGCCAGCAACACCTGAAGAAGAGTGGAGAATAATACTACTAGAAACGTGTAATTACTAACTTGCTTTGTTTATTTGTCTGTTATTACTAACAGGTTGTTTGTATTTGGAAAGTTTAAATAAAGTTTAAAATTTTCTATACATTCAACATTCACTTATAGATGATGACAATAGTCCACCATATCACTTCTAATACCGATATATTGATTTGTTTTCATATAAAAAAATACATTAGTAGTATTAGTGATTAATCTAGGTGGTATAAAAATAAAAAAAATAAACCATCCTGATTAATTAATGTTATTGTAAAATAATATGAATGTATAAATTTTATTTTTAATTTTATTTTCAATAATTAGTTTTATTGAATAAAACACTGTGTTTGGAATATTGGCTTATGAACATTAAACGTCTATATGTTTAATAGGTGATGAAGGCAGGAATTAGAAATAATAGAATAATCTAGACTCTACCAGTGAAAATTATCAGAAATGTTTTGTCTTAAGAACTGATTATAAAGATATTTTTATTTAAAATTTATTTAAAAAATCAATTTTTTAAGAGCATGGAAGAGGAGAGATGGAAATTTGCTTCATCTTGTCAGCTGGATTTCTAAGAAACTGTCTGACTTGACGACTAATCAAGATTTGTATCTCTTTCATCTTATAATTGATTTGCTAATTATTATATTGTAAAAATAATACATATAATATTGGGAGATACCAATTTGAGTAATAACTATCTTAGACAACAAATAATGTCATTAGAACTTCGCTCTTGGATACCAAAGAGCATGAAAAAAGAAAATATCAGACTTTAGGTATGTGAACAAAACAATTCTTAATCGTACATTTTATAAAAAATAAAAATAAAATGATTCTAATACTAACTTTATTTTATTTTTTTACTTATTTCAAAATATTATTAATGGAAAATTAAACTTATTACAATTCTGAGGGTAACATTTGAGAAAAGTATTTCATATTGATTTTAATGATTATGTTGCTTAAAGAAACAATTGTAATAATAAAAATATATTGCAAAAAAATATTTTAACTGACTTTATCTACACATACCTTCGCCACTATATATGTAAAATTTAAAAGAAATAATTAAAAATATGCATACATATTTAGTAGTTTCGTATTCATATATTATATATAGTCTTTAAAATAAGCACATGAATAAATGTTATGTGCCTATAAATATTAATTTTTGAAATATATATTTTAATGTATACTAATTGGATATACATATTCAAATTGAAATAGGAAATAATAATATTATTCCTTGAATAAAAGAAATTTTATTTCATGAATTTGGATAGACATTTGTTATAAAATACTCAAGAAAGAGTTTTTAGCTTGCTAAGGCTTTATGATTTATTTAATAAACTTGATAAACATTAAAGAAGATATATCTAAGATTATATTATATTAGAGAATTGATATTTCAGCATTTTACGTGTAAGTTAAATATATGTATAAGCTTACAAAAATATATATTTTTTACTTATGTAAAGATAGAGGTATGTACTAGCCATGCCATGATAATAGTATTTATTTTGCATGTCAAGTAGAATGTAAATATAAAGAAAATATTTTATATAAAAGCAAAGTGAGATACAAATTTGTTCTTGATAGTATAAAGATGTTTTTGACTTAAAAAAATAGATAGCATAATAAAATGAATGTTTTACAAAACATTTGGGAGATATATTTATACTGTGCAATTTGTAAGAAATATTATGATTATTAATTAACAAAGGATGTGATGTGATGTGCTGTATTATGGCTCCTCCTTAAACGAAGTCAAGAATATCTCAGCAATTATGTCCAGATAAACCTGTTAGCCACTTTATTTTACATTCTCCACTCTAAATTTACCAATTCTATAACCTTTATATCTAACCCCCCCCCCCGTATCTTTCCCCAAACCCAGCATAAAAACCAATAATTCACTTTCTGTATAATCACTCTTTTCATATTTATTTTTCCACAACTTCATTATATGTACCCTTTCTGTTTTCAAACATTTACATTCAATTAACAAATGCCTAATATTTTCTATTCCTTCCTTACATAATTTACAGATGTGCTAGCATTAGAAATAGTGATAATGTGATATTATGATTATTGATATTAATTTGAAATAATATAAAATTTCTGGCCAAGATCATAAGTGAAATGACAAGCAAACATATATGATAAGTAATTGGACTGCATATTTAAAATAATGTGCTGTCTTATAAATAATAGTTCTTGTATTATATGTGTATATGAATTTGAATGGTGATATGTAGCTTCACTTACCATTCATATAAATAATTCTCAAGATATTTGTTTATCTTTCTTTGCAAAAGGAGATAGAAAAAATTTCAGATGCATAAAATGAAAGCTTATAATGCTGATCACGTCAGATATTTATTTATTTAACTACATTATTATTATTTATTAAGATTCTGATTATTTATTAAGTGCACAGTAAGTCTGTAACCTTTGTCAAATGCACCTTAAACATTTGTATAATAGCCAAATGATATAATTTTTGACTATAGAGGTCACTCTCAAACCTCAACACAAGATAGGGACTTTATAAAGATAAGTGTGGCCATATTTGGTTAATCATGAAGTAATTTTATATTATATTTGGCAGTATTTCTGCTGGGTTTATGACATAATTTCTTCATGTGCTATTATTATTATTATTATCACCAACATAATAATGAAAATTTGCTTTATGATGGTGTGTATGCCATAAAAACTAATATGGCAAGGGGAGTGAGGTGTAGCAAGAATATGCATTGGATAAATATCCTGATTTGCATAATATTTATAATAAAGTAGAAAGGTTGCACATTAGGCTAAATAAATAATTTCTGATTATTATATTAATGATTTTATCTCTCATGCTTTATAAGTAAAGCAAAATGAGTATTATTTTTTTATTTATATATATTTGCCTTTAAATAATTTGGCCTTTTCAAATGTGTGGCCTCAGTGCAATGTATCCACACATTTTTCCTTCTTGTTTACTTCATTATAATATATTCTTTGTCTGTTTAATAAAACTAATGCCATTGTAGTTATTGCATCTGCTTGAGATGTCTATAATCTTAGATTTGATTCTGTTTGGGTAAGCTTTGGAATGTTTTTAAGGTTATAAACAGACTTACATTTTTTTTCGGGTAGCCTGAGCAAAGATAAAATACATAATCATCTAATATTGGTCATAAAACATATGTCTATATATAATTATTTATAGAGTAATCTTATGATAAAAAGTAATTTTGTGATTTATACATATTATTCTTCATTTTTAGTTTATGTGTTTTTTGAAAAATATTTTTTATCTGCCTGTACCTATCTCTCACTCTCTCTAATTGTCTGTCTGTCTGTCTGTCTGTCTGTCTGTCTGTCTGTCTATCTATCTATCTATCTATCTATCTATCTATCTATCTATCTATCTATCTATCTATCTATCTATCTATCTATCTATCTATCTATCTATCTATCTATCTATCTATCTACCTACCCACCACCCACCCATATACCTACCTACCTATCTATCTATCATCAATATATCTATCTATCTATCTTCTATCTATCTATCTATCTATCTATCTATCTATCTACCTACCTACCTATCTACCTACCTACCTACTCACCCACCCACCCACCGACCTACCTACCTACCTACCTACCTACTTACCTACCTACCTACCTACCTACCTACCTACCTACCTACCTACCTATCTATCTATCTATCTATCTATCTATCTATCTATCTATCTATCTATCTATCTATCTATCTATCATCTATCTATCTATCTATCTATCTATCTATCTATCTATCTATCTAATCTATCTATCTATCTATCTATCTATCTATCTATCTATCTATCTATCTATCTATCTATCTATCTATCTATCTATCTATCTATCTATCTATCTATCTATCTATTCGATTCTATTTTATAATAAAAAAATTCAATATGCCTATATAAAATAAAGATAAAATGTTCACTATAGCCAGCTTACAGCATTTTATGCCCTCTTGAGATGATATGCAGGGTAGTGTAAAATGCTCAATGCTGGTTATAGCAAAGATTTTATTTTTATTTTATAAAAGCATATTGAATTTTTTAATATTTATTCTAGAATATTTTGATTATTATATTTATTTTATTTGATATTATTTATATATATATACATAATTACCTGTAGTCTATCCAACTGTTCATTCATTCATATACCTATACATATTCCGATTACTGTTTTTAGAATACATTTAAACTAATTAATTTTAAAAGTTTTTTTTATTATATATTTTAGTTTGCTCATAGAATTTTTTTCTTTTTCAATATTTTAAATTGTATTTTAGTCCGTTCCGCAAGTGATTTTATTGATAGTAAAACTATGAATCAATCTCTAGGTTTTTTCTCAGTAATTAACTTCTTTTTTGTGTTGAGTTTAATATATTATTGTACAATGTATTGTATTGATTACTCTATTGATTTTTAACTTTGGATATTAAATGGAGCAGAGTAGATATTAAAAAAATAGAAACAAACCAATAGTTATTTTTCTATGAAAATTATTAATTTTAAAGAGCTTTTAACTTAATGAAATGAGGTGAAATTGCTACGCATAATTAAAATATTTTCTCTCTATTTCAGAATTCGTACGTAATTTTAATGGTATTTCTTGTAAATATATAAAAATTATATATTGTATAATTAGAAAAAATAAATTTGGCAATATTTTTTACATTCTAGCAAACGCAAACGTGTTAAGACCTGAATTAAATTAATCCTATTTTGTAAAACAAAATAAAAATTATATAATTTC
This sequence comes from Epiperipatus broadwayi, assembly GCA_028023455.1. Classification (NCBI taxonomy): domain Eukaryota; kingdom Metazoa; phylum Onychophora; class Udeonychophora; order Euonychophora; family Peripatidae; genus Epiperipatus; species Epiperipatus broadwayi. The sequence continues at coordinate 2,532,055 of JAQFVV010000113.1, forward strand.
AAATGTCATTAAGAATAAATTGTTTGATGATTTACGTAAAGTATTTAAATGATAAATATAACTATTAATATACGTATGTTCCATTTATTTAATATTTATTTATGGAAGAGATTACACACACACACACACATATATAAAACTAAACAAGAATTTATTCTTTTATGTTAAACAATCATCATCATCAACCATTATTGCAGAATGAAGGTCTCTCCAAGTTCAATCCATCTTCTCCGATCTTTAGCTTCTCTTCTCCACATCATGCACACTTTCTTATTTCATCCATTCATCTCACATGTGGTCTTTTTCTGGATCTTTTACAATCTCTTGGAATCCAGTTTATGATTTCAATTATCCATCTATTATCATCTCTTCTAACAATATGTCCAGCCTAGTATCGGGGATACATATGTGATTAATAAATCGTGTCCAAATTATGTATTTTTATTTTAAGTAAAACCTTTATTAACAAAAAACAAAAATTATATACAATTTTACAATAATTATTTATATATAAATTTTAAATTACAGATCCTCATACTTGCTTATATATTCATTAAGGAAACAAAAAATTGCCCATTAAATATAGAAATTGTTTTCATGTGTGCATATATAATAATAGATTACTGTTACTGTAAAGAACTTTACAAGTGCTAAATAATCACAGATAAAAAAATTAAATGTAAATACAATTTGATATTATACAAAAATAAATATTTTTATGTCAAATCAGTAAATATAAGTAGACCTATAAAATCTAAAACTAAAATTACAGTTGATTAAAAGTTATAAAGTACATTTGTGCCTATAAATTGAAATTAATGCATAGACTAAAGTTGCTAGAGTGATAATTGAAAATGTTAAAGACACCTAGAAGGTTAAACAGACAAAACTCTCCATACAGTAGTGCCACTCAGTGCAAGCCAGAATAATCAATGGATGCCAGAAGGCTTGTGCATAAAATCCGTATCTAGTGCCTACTCATCCAATATCCCCAGACTAGTTTCTGGCTTGTGGTCTTTGTCAGTAAGCAGCTTTGGATCTAAGAACACTGCATCTAGATCTTAGGATCTAATGCAACTCTCCAGCAGCATTAATTCTAAAATCTAGGTGCAGTGATTTCAGATCCAAAGCTGCTCAATGATGGAGGCCACAAGCCAGAAACTAATCTGGGGATATTGGATGAGTAGGCACTAGATAGGGATTTTATGCACAAGCCTTCTGGCATCCATTGATTACTTTGGTTTGCACTAAGTGGCACTACTGTATGAATAGTTTTGCCTGTTTAATAACAGTTATGAGCAAGCATAAGAAACAGTGATCATGTGAAAAATAAAAGGTTATTAAAAACACTTGATAAATTATTTTCTTAGGACAAAATATAAAAGCTTTTCAAATATTAATCTGGAAAACATAAAAAAAAATAATTAAAAGATTAATGGTGCAATAGAAAATATATGAAAAAAAATTTTTTTTAAAATTTTGTGATATAGCTATTCATATAAGTTCAGAAAAAGGTAAACAAAAAATCTTATTTATGGTTGCAAAGAAAAATATAAAGTTAAAATTTCATCGATATTTTTCATATATTTCATTTCTCCACACATTTCATCAACTTCTTTGCCTCCATGCTTGGTATATTTTAAATAACATTTTTATTTGTTTCATTGTTACATGAACTATTTTGTTGAATGATCATTGTCAACTTATGAATTCAACACAAAACTTTTCCACATATATTTTAATTTAAAATACATATAGAATTCTTTCAATCCCTACTCTTTTTTTAGATATATGTGAATAAGAAATCAAAAACTTTGCTAAAAAAAATCATGCTTCATTATAAGATAATTGTTATATATAGAGTAAGTTAAAAACAAACTCTTATGAAGCTTCAAAAATACCCTCAACCTCAGACCGCGGTTTCTGCCTCTAGCGTCATCAGTGAGGTGCTAGGGAATAAAAATACTAGAACTAGTCCAGCATTTTATCAATGCCTAACTATTGAGAAGAAAATCTGAAACCTTCAAACATTTTTATTCCCTAGCACCTCACTGATGACGCTAGAGGCAGAAACCGCGGTCTGAGGTTGAGGGTATTTTTGAAGCTTCATAAGAGTTTGTTTTTAACTTACTCTATATATAACATTTGTAAATAGGAGCTTTATTAAAATTAGGTCATCTGACTTGATTTTTTATCAATATAAGATAATTGAAAATTTTAATTTATTGCAAATAGTTTTTTTTAGTTATTCTACATATTATATTTTTGACACTAAATCATTTACTTATTTCTGTTATTATTTATACTTATATAAGACTAAAACCTTAGTACATGTGCTTTGAGTGCTTAATTTCAGCAAGAGAGACCTCTACAAATCATAACGCAAGATTTTACTTTATAAAGATAAGAGCAACCCTCTTATCTCTCAACCTATTTTTTTAATTACTGACCATGTCTCAACCTAAGCAGAAATCAGTATTGTATGGGAGCAACTAAAAATAGTAAAGGTTATGGAGAATACATGCAGAATGGTTAATTTGAACAGTTAGAAAATTAAATTCTGAAAGAAAAAATATAAAAATGAGTGTTGTGAAGGCTTCCAGAATGAAAAAACACAATTTGATTATGAAAACCCACACAGCAAGCCATAGTAATCAATGGATTCCAGAAGGCTTGTGCATAAAAGCCCCATCTAGTGCCTACTCATCCAATATCCTCAGACTAGTTTTTGGCTTGTGGCCTTCATCAGTGAGGAGCCTTCTGGCATCCATTGATTACTCTAGCTTGCTGTGTGTGGCAATACGTATAGTGAGTTTTGCCTGGTTTAACAACAGTTATACACAAGCATAAGAAGTGGTGGTCATGTGATGTTTATTGGCTTAAAACCTATTATTGGATGTACATTAGGATAAAATAAAATGTATGGGGGGTGAGACTGAAATATTCTTATATGGTGGTGTAAAGAGAAGTATCAGGTAAAACTTATGTGGAATTCAGGACAATGACAAATGGTCATTAGCAGTGGAGTAGGGAATTGTAACTTTTACATAATCTGTATAAATAGTGAATTACTGATTTTGATGAAATTTGAAATATTTTTTTTAAAACAGTAAAAATAAAAATTAAAAATGTCTTTATACATTTGAATCTAAAGCTTTTCATGATTTTTGATTGTTTTCTTTTACTAACAATTTTGACTAGTCTGAAGTTTTGATTGATAAAGTCTGTAAATCAGACAAATCTTTTGCTAAAATAAAATATAAGATTATGAATAGAATTAGACTCAAATGCATAAAAGTTTTTTAAAGTTTTAATGTTTCTACTGAGCACTAAACATCACATGATCACCAGCTCATGCTAGCACATAACTGTTATTAAACAGGCAAAAACTCTCCATATAGTAGTGCCACCTTGTGCTAACCAGAGTAATCAATGGATGCCAGAAGGCTTCATGCATAAAATCCCTATCTAATGCCTACTCATCCAATATCCACAGATTAGTTTCTGGCTTGTGGCCTTCATGAGTGAGGTGGCTGCTGGAGGGTTGCATTAGATCCTAAGATCTAGGCGCAGTGCTCTGATGAAGGCCACAAGCCAAAAACTAGTCTGAGGATATTGGATGAGTAGGCACTAGATAGTGATTTTATGCATGAAGCTTTCTGGAATCCATTGATTACTCTGGTTAGCACAAGGTGGCACTACTATATGGAGAGTTTTTGCCTGTTTTTACGGTTTATAAATAAAGATAAAGAAATGAAAAAAAAATTAGGTTTAAAAAAATATTTTATTTTTCTATATAATATTGTCACACTTGGGCCTGCCTATTAAATGTGGTGGTAGAGTATTAGACTATAGAAGTAATTGTCTTTGGAACATTTATCCCATTTCCACTGCTTGAATACTATCTAATATCTTAGTATATACAATATTCAATTATTTATTTACATTTTTATAAAACAATTAATTCTATCAGTCATTAGGGAACCATCCCTACCCATGCGCTGTCTGAATTTATAATGTTTTGAGTAAACTCTCATTTTTCTAAACACAAGACAAAGTCTTTTGAAAAGATAAGATGGATCAAATTATCTTTTTTACCTGAACCTATATGTATAGGCAAATCATAAGATTTAGAAATGACTGCATGAAAATCTTCATTAATCACTTTTAATTCCATTCACAACATATTAATAAATGATGTTTGTGAAATTTATACAATTTACTGCACATCAGTATTAGATGTAATATTATATATATATATGAAAAACAAAAACAAGTTATAAATCATGTAACTTGCTATCGCTTGCATTTATAATCAATAGATGGAGCTTTACCAAAACCTCCGTACAAGCATATTTTTGTTTACATAAACGTCAAAAGAGTCAGAATTCACCATCTCTTTCATTGGCTCCTCCTTCAGATAGGCTGATTTCAAGCTAATTTGCTATCATCAGGGAAGGGTAGGGGTTGGAAACTAGATCTAAACACTAACTCCAAGCATTTATGCAACAAGTTCCTATCAGTTTGCAAGCATGAATTTTTCAGACATGTAATGTCTTCAAACCCAGCCTAGCAAGCCATATAGCTACATGGGTCTGATATCAGTTCAGTTTCACCACATAGTCAAAGCCTCTGCAATATATATCATTGCAAAAACCTTCAACGGTACATTTATGAAAAATAAAAACAAGTTATAAATCACGTAACTTGCTATTGCTTGCATTTATGATCAATAGATGGAGCTTTACCAAAATCTCTGTACAAGTGTATTTTTGTTTACATAAACATCAAAAGAGTCAGAATTCACTATCTCTTTTGTTGGCTCCACCTTCAGATCAGCTGATTTCAAGCTAATTTGCTATCATCAGTGAAGGGTAGGGGTCAGAAACTAGATCTAAACACTAACTCCAAGTGTTTATGCAACAATTCCTATCAGTTTGTAAGCATGAATTTTTCAGTCATGTAATGTCCTCAAACCCAGCCTAACAAGCCAGATAGCTACATGGTTTTTGGTAAAGCTCCATCTATTGATCATAAATGCAAGTGATAGCAAGTTATGTGATTTATAACTTGTTTTTGTTTTTCATAAATGTACCTTTGAAGGTTTTTGCAGAGGCTTTGACTATGTGGTGAAACTGAACTGATATCAGACCATGTAGCTATCTGGCTTGTTAGGCTGGGTTTGAAGTCATTACGTGTTTGAAAAATTCATGCTTGCAAACTGATAGGAACTTGTTGCATAAACGCTTGGAGTTAGTGCTTAGATCTAGTTTCTGACCCCCACCCTTCACTGATGATAGCAAGTTGCTTGAAATCAGCTGATCTGAAGGTGGAGCCAACGAAAGAAATGGTAAATTCTGACTCTTTTGATGTTTATGTAAACAAAAATATGCTTGTACAGAGGTTTTGGTAAAGCTCCATCTATTGATATATATATATATATATATATATATATATCAATATATATATATATATATATATATATATATATATATATAACATGTTATGAAGTTCTATATTTATTTGTAGCAGACATTAAGGAAATCACCCTTATACTTTCACTGTTGTGAATGAAATTAAAAATGATTTATGATCATCATCACATTCTTATTTCTAAATGTTTAAGATTTGCCTATACATATATGTTTAGGTAAAAAGATGATTTGATTCATATTACCCTTATCAAAAGTATTTAGAAAAATGAGAGTTTCCTCAAAACATTTACAAATTTACACAATGCACAGTTAGAGTTGATTCCCTAATGACTGTTAGAAATAAACAGCACTTGATAAATAAACAACTTGTTATAGTAAATAATTCTATAAATGTCTATAATCATCATCATCAACCATTATCAATCCACTGCAGGATGGAGGTCTCTCCAAGTTCAACCCATATTCTCCAATCTTTAGCTTCTCTTCTCCACATCACCCCTGCACACTTTCTTATTTCATCCATCCATCTCACATGTGGTCTCTTTCTGGGTCTTTTAAAATCTCTTGGAATCCTGTTTAAGATTTCAATTGTCCATATATTATATCTCTTCTAGCCATATGTCAAGCCCAACTCCACTTGAGTCTTTTAATTTTTTCAATGAGGTCAGAAACACCTATTTGTTCTCTTACCCACATTTTGTGTTTTTGATCTCTTCTTGTTACTATTAATATGCATCTCTCCATACTTTTTTGAGTTGTCTGAAGTCCTTGTATTGTTCTTCTATTAAGTGTCCAAGTCTCAGATCCATAAGTAAAACTTGGTAAAACACATTTATTAAAAACTTTCCTTTTCAAACACATAGGCATATTTCCTTTTAGTATCAAGATATTTCTACCAAAAGCACTCCAACCAAGTCTAATTCTATGATTAATTTCATCCACTATGTTTCCATATGTATTAGTAGCTGTTAACTTTTTCTAACTCATCATAATCAATCTTTATTTTCATATTTTGGAAAAATCCATTGAACATTACTTTAGTCTTTTTAACATTTATCTTTAGTTCTAGTTTCATCTGATAACTCCTGCAACATTTCCTGCAGCTCTAAAGCATTATTTGCAAAAACAACTACATCATCTGCAAAATCTGAATGACTTAAATAATCTGCATTTACTTTTACTTCTTTAGCTTCCCATTTTAATCCACAAAATACTTTTCTTGCAGCACTGCTGTAAAAAGTTTTGGAGATATGGAGTCACCCTGTCTTTCACCCTTCTTAATGTTGACTTTCCTAGTATCATTATGTAATCTAATTGTTGCTCTTGCATTTTTATAAATATTCTTTAAAATATGACAATATCCTGGTATATCTTGATGATCCAATGCTTTAATCACTGAAGAAACATTTATAGAATCAAATGCATTTTATAATCTACAAACCTAAAGCATAATGGTAACTCATATTCATTTGTCCTTTCTATAACTTCTTTCAATACCTGAATATGAGCTACTGTACTAAAACTACTTTTAAATCCAGCTTGTTCTCTTGGTAATACACTCATTTATTTACCAATTTTATATCAGTTTTAATAATTTTAGTATGGGTATCTTTCATGCAGTTGAATCAAATTTGTTTTCTAGCCAATATATTCTTTTTGACTGTGTTGTTTGTCACTCAAAAGTTAATGGTTTTTGCATCAAAGCTCAACTAATCCTCAAATATCACATCATTTTATGTAACTAAATATTCTATTATATTACTACAATCAGAGCATTTATTGTGATATATTTTTTTACACAAAATACTCTGCATGGTTTAATATGGGAATAAAGTGGTAGATTTTATAGTTTAAGGATTATAGATTGCAGTCTCACTCCATCACTTCTGATTCTCAATCTTCTTGCAATTTTATATATTATTACCCCTATACTCTGCATGGTTTAAGACAGTGGCAGACAGCTTTTGATGTTCAAAATCAATAAATCACAGTTCCACTCATCACTTCTGACAGTGCTTCTGGTGTTCAAACTTTTTATGAACTCCTCCTGCTCATACTGCTTATGGATTCTGGAGAAATAAAACATGTAGAAAAAATTCATATATTAAATATAGTGCTGTCAGATCTGCCCATCCCTCATATATAAGTGGATTATGCATGAGGGGTGGGAGTGACTTATGGTCAACATGGGTAGGATGAGAAGTTTGGCACCAATGTGGCCTTTGAACATTGCATCATCAGATTTTCAAAGAAATGGATGGCTGAAGAGTTGTGGAATGGAGTTGATTAAAGCCTGTCTATTAAATTATGAAGATTGGTTGTCTTAATATAAGCTGAGCATTGATTATATATGTGTGTGTGAAAAGATAATCTGGACCACTGACGAGTGCTTGTTTAGCACGAATTACGTATATTGGTGATTATTTATCTTTTCAACATGTGTGTGATCAAGTGTGTCAGCAGTATGGGATAGGGTGGATAGTCGAGGGTCGTGTGAAAGTCTGAGTTCAAACCCGCCTATATATTACATATTGGAGTGCAGGTATAAAAAAGCCTGTACTGTAGAAAATAATTCATATATTATAAAAATGTAACTCGAATTAAATCGCAGCAACTTTATAAAATATTATATAAATTTTCTTTTTGTTTTTATGTTTTTATTAATCACTAGTGACAATATTCAACTAAATTTTAATCACATTACATTAATAAATATGGATAGAATTATTTATACATATTTTAAATAGACGTTTAATAACATTATCTAACTGAAATATTATTTTACTAGCTGAAATGTGACTATAGCAAATCTTTTTTTAATGATAGTTAATTTAGTTTCAAGACGAACTGAGTCTCCTTTATGCTCTAGCAACAAAAAAAATTTCTTATCCAATCTTCCTCTCCTTATAAATTGCTCTTCCCCTGTTAGATGCTTCTGTATCATTAGAAACAAAACAATATTCAGCCGGAATTCTACCCATCCCTCTTCTGTATACTGTATTTAAATAGATATATTAAGGTCCTATATATGAGGGATTAAAATGACTTAAAGTCAAAATGGGTATGGCAATATTGACATCTACAAGAGCTTTGGGCATTTTCACCATCAGATTTTCAATATATGGATGGCTGAAAAGCTTGGAGGGTGGAGAAATCGAAGCTGCCCATTAAGGTTTGAAGATTTGCTATCTTAATATAAACTGAGCACTCATTATGTATGTGCGTGGAAGATGATGATCTGGACCAATTGATGAGTGCTGGTTCAGCACAAAATATCAATATTGGAGATCATTTATCTGTTTCACATGTAGGTGATCATGTGTATCGATAAGACGGAATGGATAGCTGAAGGGAGCCCAAAATCTGTGTTCAAACCCTCTCTAAATACTATAAATAATTGAATGTTTTTTATTAAATTTAAAAACTAGTAGTTGAACTTAGGAATAATTTTACCTTTTTTTCACAGTACTATTTCTCACGGTGGTATTTTGTTTTGATATATATTCAAATCCAACAACTTTTTCCAGATAATATAAACAAATATGCATATATATAGAAAGGCATTCTATTAATTATACAAAAAAAATTACGAAAACTTTCATATTAAAATAAAGACAAAGTAAATATATGTTCACATTTACGAAGACAATAAATTTACCACATATATAAATGTATAAGTTTCGAATACAATCAAAAATCCATTTTCTTCGAAATCACTACATTTCTAATATCTCTTATTTCCTTCACCGCTCAAAGCAGTTACAACAAAATAATAACACGTATTGACCTGAAAATCAAAAATTAATCTTTCTTAACTCCCACAGCACAAATAGCAATTACCTTTGGCAAGAATCTTCCGATTCAACAGAAACATTATCATTTGTTTTTGGCTATAGTAATTCAATTGAATCTTTTTTCTTTTTAATCTATTAACTTTTTTTTTTTTAATATTTGTTCATTCATCTTAAAAGTTGCTGTTTTAATCTTGTCATTCAAACTTTTTCATTCTCGATGTTGAGACTGAATATCAAGTCTGTGAACAAAAAATAGTAATAATAAGAGAAAGTAAAAATGAATGGAAGTTATATAAGTTTTATAGCAGTTTGAAAATTCAAAAAGGAGAATGCAATTTTATTTTACAGGAAGCGAAAATGAAATACATTTTCCAGATCTCATTAAAGAAATGAAATTGGATCCTTTATCGACAATAGTGAAAAGTGTTATCAATTTATCATGCTATGCAGTATTTTTCAATCAAAAAATAGTTCTTAAATCATCACAAAAATGCAATTCAACGTTTACAAAAAGAGAAGAAATAAGAGAATTCACTCAAAATCATTGTATATAAAAGAAAAAGATTCTTTAATAATAAAATTAATTTTAATAAAATGAAAATAGAATTATGTATCAGACAGAGCTAAAAATCAGTGGTATATACATACATATATAATCTAATATGCCTCCTATCAATAGTTAATACATCATCAGCCATATTATTGAGTTTGAATCCAGATAAAAATTGAAAATATTTTTTATGTTTCAAGAAGAATTAAAATTCGTTTTCTGGCAATCATTAAATAGTTAATCCATACAATTGTAGTCAGTAAATGGTCTAATCATTCTTAGCTACAAGGTGATCAAAAGGGATAAAAAATGTAAACACTCATCTCCCTGGCATTTGATTAACTGGGTGTAGAAGTGTAAAATAGTTAGTAATTTAACACTTGCATTGTTCAAAATATTATTGGCTGAGTGAATTAAAGTTCTAAAGTTTTGATTGGTCAATTAACAAACTCAGCTGTAAAAATATATTCATCTTTTAATATTATATTCATTTTAGTTTCATTTGTAAAAAGTATATTAAAATCTGTTTGACATTTTTAATCCTTTTTTACTTTGTATGCCCATATTAAACTATAGAAAACTGTAAATAAATGAAATAATCACTTTCAAATAATCACTTGTCAAAATTTATTCACTGAAGTATTTGCTAGAAGGTGATGTCATAAGTAAGTACTGATTATTTTTATATAAATACAATTTATCCGAACCACTTCAAACACTTTTGAGCAAAACCCTTTATTTGTACATCTATATATACACCTACATTTCAACTGTTCTGCAGTCTTCTTCAGAGGCAATTTATTTTAAGAGATTAAAGTAGGACAGTCAAAACATAAGTGTATGTATAGATGTACAAAAATAAATTGGTTCTGAAGAAGACTGCAGGACTGTCAAAATGTAGGTGAATGTATAAATGTACAAATAAATGGTTTTGCTAAAAAGTGTTTGAAGTGGTTTGAATAAATTGTATTTATATAAGATATTACAGCAAAATAAGGAAAAGAGTGACTTTGGTAATATTACTGATTATTTTTCATGAGTTTAATAAATGTAAAGTAGTCACTGCAATTAACGTAAAATTTTAGTAGTATAGAATTATAGTTTTATATAAATATGACATTGGTGATATATTCATTTATATTAGAAATTAAATATTATACTGATGGTGACAAGTTTTTTATATTATTTAACTACTATAACTATTAGTACATGTTTTTTGAGATAAATTTATTTTCCAGATCCTTAAAAATTTTACATGTGTCCATACTAAACATGACTTTCTATGTAGCAGTTCATCTTCATGAAAACTAGTGTTTCAAAATTATCCACATCCAGTATAAATTTTATAAATAAAACACTAATTATATTTTTAGTAATAAAATAGATAATTATCCATAAAAGTTCACAGATATGTAATTGTTCAGGAATGAAAACATTAATACTGGTGATGGAAACTTTGAGGTATTAACAATTTCACAGCTCTGACCATAAGGATATGGCAAGTTGCTTCAGTCACTTCAGCTTAAATTCACCATCTTGAGGCTATTTTAGCATTCATATTCAATTTTTTATTCATTTTCCATTTTTTATTTATTTACTAGCAAAAATTTAAATTAAAGTAATATTTATTGATTAATTTTTAAAAAAATCCTCAAAATGTCAGTATCATATAGCAAAACTTAACACAATAGGGATACCAAATTGCAATTATATTTTACCTCAGATGTGACAGCACTCATTCTTTTGATTAGGTTTTGAAAATAAAAATGTATATTCTCTGTAGTTTATTACTATATTTGTGATTATTATTTCAAAATACTCGTGAAATATTTATTTTTTACTATGTTATTTATGATAAAAATAGATTTTATAAGAAAATATTTGCTTTCAGAAAAAGACACATAAAAAAAATGCAATAACATAAAATGAGATTGTGATTGCAGGAAAAATGAATGCCTAAACAATGTTTGTAACAGTTAATTTTTGTCATTTTTAAAATAATTATATGTAGGATTTTGAATTCTAAAATATAATTTCATTAATTTATGTAATCGTATCAATAATTTATTTGGGTGTTAGAAATTGAATAAAAACAGCTTTTACTCATTCATTATATTTTTTTCATATTTATCACAGTAATAAATGAAATAACAAAAAACTATCATATTTCAGTTTATTTTTTTGTATATTTGCAAAGTTGAAATATTATTTTTAAGAATAATTTTCATTTGTAAACATATATTTTTAAAAAAATATTTTGATATATAAACGTTCAACCATGTATTAGAAAATATTTGTAAAACTCTAATATTTGTGTTAATATCAAAAAGCACACACATGTATAATTTAGCTATATATAAATAAATCAAATCAAATAAATGACAAACTTTTATCAATTTCTTCTAGTGCTTTCAAAGGTATAACCTTCATTTTCAAGAAGTGCAATATGCAAAATAGGGCAGATTAAAAATGAAAATAAGGGTGGGAAAAAATCTACATCTACCACATCTTAGATATGGTATAAAATGTCTCTTTTTTATTCATCGTGTGCACATCCGATATAATATAGCATGCCTCCTTCACTTTTCTACACAATTTGTGTCACTCTCTACACATAACACGAAGCTTGTCTGGCCTGCACTGGTGGCCCATAGCAGTGGCATGCTGCACAAAAATAGAGGGGTGGGATGCTATATTATATCAGATGTGCACATGATGAATAAAATAGAGACATTTTATGCCATATCTAAGGAGTGGCCTATTTTGCATATTGCACTTCTTGAAAATGAATGTTATACCTTTGAAAGTGCTAGAAGAAATTGATAAAAGTTTGTCATTTATTTGATTTGATTTATTTATATATAGCTAAATTATATATGTGTGTGTTTTTTGATGTTAAAAAATATTTTGGAATTTGCGAAAATATAATAAAAAATTAAGAGCTGCTAGAGGCATCAAAAACTGTAAAACTGCAAAAGAGTTTTAAATGAAGTTAATATGTATATTAACCTTCAATTAGTTTTCTATTTTATGATAATAGTTTTAACAAGGCTGTAAACCTTAGCAATGAGCGTCTGAAAAAATCGTCACTAGGGACCTCTGTAGGTCTTTAAAACACATGCTTACGCTATGAAGAAAAGAGAGAATCCCCTTTACAGTAATTTATCTATGCTTTCATAAACCAAGCATCAAAAATAGTTCAATGATGAAATTTTTAATCTGAACAAATTAAAACAAAAGAAACTTTATCTTTTTGATTCCTAGATGCTGATTATTCTGGCATAATTGGCAATTCAAAATATAGTCTAAACCAGTGCCTCTCAATCTTCCTAATGCCATGACCCTTTAATACAGTTCCTTGTGTTGTGGTGACCCCCAACTGTAATTTTGCTATGGTTATGAATCTAAAATATATTTTCCAATAGTCTTAGACAATCCCTGTGAAAGGGTTGTTTGACCCTCAAAGGGGTCATGACCCACAGGTTGAGAACTGCTGGTCTAAACAATATTCTAAATGTTACACATAATCTGTAAATAAATTAATTTAGTAATTGTTGGTCAAACTTGGAGTGAATGTTTTAGAAACTTTTAGCTTGGATGGTTAAAAGTATAAGAAAATGAATTGATTTAAAAGCATTGTTTTAGATTAAAAAAGGGAGATTTCATGTTCATATGAAAGTTTGAGGTGATGGTATTATAATTCTAATTATATTTTGGAGTATTTTCATCATGTAATATTAATTGTTAAATATCTATAGAAAAATTCAAACTTTAAATTTATTAATTACACTCAACTGTTAGTAATAATAGACAGATTAATAAATGACATACTATTTTGAATGGTATTATTATCTTCTATTCTTAATAAAAAAGGCAAAACTCTCCATACAGTAGTGCCACCCTGTGCCAACCAGAGTAATCAATGGATGCCAGAAGGCTTGTGCATACTACTGTATGGAGAGTTTTGCCTTGTTTATAAACAATTATGTGCTAGTATAAGAGATGGTGATCATATGATCTTCTATTCTTCATGTTAGAACTGTCATGGTGATCATATGATCTTCTATTCTTCATGTTAGAACTGTCACTGATCAGAACAGAATCACTTGAAGAAGAAGAATGCAGTTTAAAACTTTATAATATGCACTAATATTTGTGTACTATTATTAATAGTAAAATGTATTTAAAAGTTTACATAAAATGTAATAATAAATATAGTTCAAAATATAATTACATATGAAACATATGTAATTATGCAGTACCAACTTCAATGTGCTGTTTTAGCAATTAATAAAATAAAAATATGGTATTTAATCAAAGTCATAGAACTATTTCAAATAAATTAATTGCATATATGGCTCCATTTTATTGAATACATTAATGCATAAGCTTGTGGTTAAGCCCTGTAGAGGTCCCTACCTTCGCATTTTCAACCACACATGCTTTAGTTTTATTGCCTTAGTATATATTACTTAGGTAATCAATGTGCATTAAATAAATTTATGAATACATTATTGTGAGACCCATACACTGTTCACTTTGTTCAATGTCCAAATTATTCAATATGTTCATTTTCTACTATAGTCAGGTTCAAAATTGATTGTCATGACATATAATGAATACATTTTGTAAAATTCTGTTATCAATTTAAATCATCTAATTCACGTTATCAACTTTACTATTCAAAGCTTGTAATCTCCAGCAATTGTTATGTCTTATTGAAAATCTGTCAATTACTCTTTATATAACTATTTGACGTATAAAATGTTGGTTCTTTTTTTAAATTTAAAAATGAAATATATGATTTTATAAATTACAGTATTACAATGCATTAAACTAAAACACAACAGATTGTAAACAAGCGTATCTTAAATTAATCATGTTAAACACTCACAATATCTCATAAATGGTGATTAAACACAACTGAGTCAAAACTTAAATTGCTGAATTAATTTTTCATATAAATGACATTATATTAATAAAAACATTTTAGAAATAATAAAAATATATTAAAACAACATTATTCTGAAAAATAAAATACAAATCTTATCATTATAGTATAATAATGTATCATAAATAATTTCAACTATGATGCATAGTATTAAATGATTAAAACAAACCAAATATTATTCTGAAAGTCATTGGTTAACACTGCATACAAATCCTACAAGAGGCTTCAGAATATTTTCTTCTATATATTCATTCAACATCTTTTTTTTGTTTTGGAAGGATTGTGCTATTAATTTAGTTTTTTGTAACTATTTATATGTACCTATAGCAGTAAAAATGTTGTATATATTGTAGCCATATATTTAACCCGTTTGGGTTAGATATAATCTTTAAAGCATTAAAAACAATTTTTTAATTATATAAGATTTTAATAAGTATGTTTCTTTATAATAAAATCTTAAATTATATGTTTTAATAGTATGAGCTAAAATAATTTAGTTAGCTCAATTGGTTAGAAGTATTTAAAACATTATCATAGATTGTTTAATGTTTACTTAAAAAATTAAATTAATATTTAAATTAAAGAAGAATTAATCTAGAGTTTAATATGTTTTAAATAGATTTAATAGATTTTACACTCTCTGAAATGATTAGTTAACTTAATTAGAATATTTTGTTATTGATTTTTTTTAATAACTAATTTTTAAAATAACCTTTTCCTCATCACCTCATCAAAAGTTCTGCTTGGTTTAGTGAGTTAAAACTCTAAACTTTTGACTGGTCAATTACAGAATCAACAGTAAAAATATATTCATCTTTTAATATTATATTATTTTGTTTTAGTTTCATTCATAAAAAGCAAATTATTATTATGTTTCAAAAGGCATTTTATTGATTCAAAAGAGGTTTTACATGAAATATGTTTGGTTTACATAGTTTTATATTGTACTTGTTAGATCCAAATTTATGAATTGATTTATACAGTTACATACATCATGAGGTGTAGTTCCTTAAGTTTAGATATCTTTATATACATAATTTTATTAATAACAATTCTTCTATACTATTTTGTGTGTTACGGTGTCAGCATTAAATTTGATAAAGTTAATTTGCCTTTTATTAGTTTTTTCCTTTGTACTTGCCTACAGTCTCAATTGCTCTCTTAATAGCAATGAAGTCATGGCATATAGATCAAGTTTTGCAATTATTCTGTCTCTATTTTTGATTTGCATTAATTTTGTTCATGAACATTGAGGGATAACACCAAGTATTTCTTCCTATGAGAAACCTGCATCTTGTGCACCAAAATGAATAAAGCATGAAGGTAGCTGCCCTGATGCTAGGGACTGATTGGTTCTGATATGTGGCAATAATTTTCTGAATTGTAGTGTTTGGTTTTTTGTAGGGGTTGCACATTATTTGTCTTATTTAGTTCAAAGTCATACAGTTATAAATTAACCCTCTCAAGGTGTGTATTTTCTGATGTTTTCTTTGTCTCACACATCAACATAAAATATATGATAAAATAATTATTACTTATCTGAAAATAATAAATTTGACTTCATTTGATAGATATTTTTTTACTACAGAAATAAATTTTAAATGTTCACATTTTGTTTTTGTAAATATTAAAAAATGAGATCATAAACATAACAAAGAGTTTAGACATCATCGTTTCTAGAATGATTATTTTCAGTTTATAAAATTAATGAAATATTTCTTAATTCTTATTATTTTTAAACATTCAAATGAATATTTATTTATTTCTCTTATATCTAACGAATTATGCTTTAAAAGTTTAAAATTTTTGAATATTTATTGCAAAATTGCAATATTTTCATACTCATAAGTATAAATAGATTGCTTATGTAGAAACTAAGCTTGTAAATTACTTCAGGCCATGCTTACATTTGTTGCTAATATAACATTATATTTTTGAAAATAAAGTATTTCAAGTCAAAATAAGTTATTAATAATTTATATTTCTTGATATCTAATAAATATACTATCCAGAAAAAGAATCAGAATTAGAACTAATTTCTTTTCTTATATTGCACCTCAAGTATTCAATAGTCAATATGTTAAATATATATATATATCTACAAACAACAATGATTATACAAAGTATATAATTATCATAAGAAAGCTTTTTTTGGCAAATTATGTTTTTTGCCCTATTCAATATGTCTCCAGAATACCACGATTTAAAGTACATACAGCGACATCTATATCAATACATAAAAGAAGACAGATAAACAAATGGATATCCGACATGATTTATCACATAATATTTATGCAATCATATTACAAAATTAACCTATTACACAAATTGAATAGATATATAGCCACATATTTTAATTAACTATCCATTCTTTATCCATTAACCACTTATTATTCAGCTTAATGGATGTTTTGTATATATTCATACAATTGTCTTTATTATACATGATATAGTTTGTTTAATATATTTTACATCTATTAACATTTTTAATATAATCTAGAATGCTTATATTATCAATGCAATTTATTTTATGTCCGTACAGTAAATAATGATCATATAATGCAGATCTATCATCCCTCCTAGCAATAGCATCATTGTGTTCTTTAGCACTTTCTCCCAATTGCTTTGCTGTCTGGCCATAGTAAACCATATTACAATAATTACATCTAATTTTATAAATTATTCCTCTTTTATATTTCACATCATCTTTCATCCTACAATTAGTTATCAATTTATCTAAATTTTGGCTATTACCCCATCCCACATTAATGTTTTTATCAATATAATTTTTACTTTTTTTATTTAATATATTATATACACTAGGCAAATATAAATTTTTTATTCATTTCTTTTGTTTATTAGTCCTACATCTGTTATTATCATTGCTATTTACATTATTTCATGAAAATATATTGTCTATACTCTGTGCTGCGTATCCATATCCCATATATGCTTGTTTGAATTTATTCTTCTGTAATATAGCAATATTTCTATCTGTATTAAATCTATCATTCTTATATTTAAAATTCTTTATTACACTTATTTTTGTATCCATGGTTGTTGTGAATCTATTGAGATAATTTTCCTCAATTTATCATCTTTAATAAAATGCTTAAGTATAATATCATTATTTTGATTTAAACTAATTTCAATATCTAAATATCTTATTTCATTATCAATTTCTTTCATAGTAAACCTTATGTTAACAACATTATTATTAAATTGTTTATATAATTTATATATTGCCCTTTTTATTACCAATTATCAAACTATTATCTACATACCTAAAATAATGTAGTACTTGTTAAGCGTTGTTAGTCGAGAGGTCATCGCAGCTGCCTTACAAGCAAATAGTTGGTTGCAGATGGTTGTGGGTTCACCTCCCAGCCGATGCTATGACATATGAAAAAAAATAAAAATAATGTAGTACCTTTTTTTAAATTATACTTGTTGATTCAATAGGTTTCAAATCTCCATAGTAGAAATCAAATAACTTGATACCTGCTGTATATAAAAATGATTTCTCTTAAAATGACATTTACGAAAGTTATAGACAGAATTCCCTAATTAATTTCAATTTTTCTTTGTATATTCTTCATTTTTAAAAAACCACGTGCTATTTTCTCTTTAAAAACAAAAGCAAAATCTTTTTATTGAGATCAAGGAAATTCCATTGAACACCTGCAATCTATTTTGAACCGCTCTTTGTTTGTTTTTCTCTTAGCATTTTTTTTAGATGATGATCTATGCAGTTTTAATATTTTTTTTCTAATTAATATCTCCTTTTTATTATAAAATATAGCAACATCCATCTTGAAAATAAAATTTGTGTTTTATTATTATTCAGTGAATCCATTTACTCATTCATACAGCAATATACATACATGTGTTTCAAACAAAATATGAGAGCACAAACATTTTACCCCCATTCCCTTCTGTTTATCCTAACCCTTTCTATCCTCCCTATTTAAAATATACAAAAAAAATCGAATTTAGTCAAATATTAACTATATATATGTGCATATATACAAATGTATCTTTTGGAACAGGGTTTAAATACACCCTGTCACAATATATATAGTAATAAATATGTAGAGATAAATATTTAAAAAAATGTAAATATTATGTAAAATATTGTTTATTAATGGCTTAAAAATGGTAACTTCTATTTAAATTTATATATATAAACTATTATACAATTACAAATATCCAGTAACGCCCTCTGTTTAAAAGTTTGCTATTATTGAGATATAGACTTTTAAACAGAGGGCGTTAGTGGATACTTGTAATTGTATAATGGTTTATATATTTGTATAATTATTTCAGTTAGTATTAACAGTAACTTTCTTTTCATATATATATATTATTCAAATCTGAATGTCATGAATAAAATGATTTCCAAACTAATGAGTGCTAAAATTATCAAACATATAAGTGTTAAATGTAGAAAGTGTTTTAAAAAATAAATACAAACTGCATGTAGTCTCTTTAGGTGTTCTAATGAAGTGTAATATTGAATGTTTTTATGGGAAAAATATAATAGAAAAAAGAATACACTGTTCAGAAGTAAATATTTACTGCAAAAAAGTTTTTTACCAAATAAACGTCAAAAAATTTAAGTAGCTTGTTCCACACGTAAACATATTTGTGTTTCACAGGTATGTTTGTACAGTCATCACAAAACTCATGTCTAATATAGTATTAATTTTTCTGTCTTTCTGTTCTTTTTCCCTGCAGATGACATAGCCAGACGTATGTGTGAGTGGCTGCTGATGATGATAACTACCATGCTCTACATACCCAATTTTAAAGTCTAATATATTTTACATGAAACCATTCTACTGTATAATAAAACAAGCAGTCTAATTTATCATATGATAAGCATAAGTTAAGATAGCCTCTGTTAGCTAGCATTCTAGAAACCAAAAAATTTGTCCAATTTATTAATATAGTGATTATTGGTGTATTTATAATTAGTTTGGGGTAATCTTTTTATTTTTAAAATGTGGAAGTAATTAAAACTCCTGATTGCAATTTATACTGTCTCAAGACAAATTATGTACTAATAAATACTTTAGGTAAGCCAAAAAATAGGTATAAAGTAATTTTTAACATGTTATATTAAATATTTTACTATAAGTGTTAACTCAAAAAATAAAAATAATCAAATGATTTATTTTTTGGAAGTTTATAAGAAATTCAAGCCCTTAAAATAACCAATCTGGACCATGATTTATGAACATTGAGCTCCAGAATGGGCATCATCTGGGCATTTATATATAATATTAATAACACAATGAAATCACTTAATAATGGAATAGAAAGAATATTCACAGGTCTCTGCATTTGGCAGTTTTAAAATTCAGTACCATTATTGTAATCATGTGACATTATGAGCTCTCATGCACATAGGATTTCAACTGAATCAGTGTTTTTAGTGATGCTAAGCATCAAAGTGTCTGTTTAATACCTAAATATAATAAAAGTTATTTAAATATAATTTATATATTGTATTTTATTTTTAAAGTTAAAAGCTGTTATGTTTGATGATAAAAATTTCTTGTAATGTTTTTTAGCATTTGGATAGGCCTTATATTATGCACTAGAATGCATGAGTTAATTGAGATATGAAAAAGAAAATATATTCAAATCATTTATGAGTCTGGGAATCTCAAGAACATAGCTATATTTCCTGATTAACTGACCTACTATTACATAGTATTATGATTAGAATTGCTGATGAAGTTAGTTTTAATTTACAGAGGATGCCATAGTCATCAGTCTTTTAACTTCCTCCTAATCCCATAATTTTGATGCAAGTAACTAAAAAGATTGGAATTATGAGGAAGTTAGGAGTCTCTTGACTATGTCACCTTCTTATAAATTAAAACTAACTTCCTCCACAATTCCAATCATAATACTAAGTAATAGTAGATCAGTTAATCAGAAAATATAGCTATATTCTTGGGATACTCAGACTCATAAATGATCTGAATATATTTTCTTTTTCATAGTTTGATTAACTCATGCATTCTAGTGCATAATAGAAGGCTTATCCAAACAGTAAAAAACATTACAATGGTGCCCAATATGGGACATCATTGTAACATTTTTTTCCGTTTAAGTAACCCTTTTATTATAGATTAGCATGCATGTTGGGTGCCATAGTAATGTGTTTCCCATTAAGATAAGCCTTCTATTATGCACTAGAATGCATGAGTTAAGCTATAAAGAAGAAAAATATTTTGTTTATATTTCTAAAAACATAGCTATATTTCCTGATTAACTGGCCTACTAATTATTACAAATTGTATTGTTGGTTGAATCAGTTCTTTATTTATTTTAACAAGGGTGCCAGGATTCATACAAGAATCCACTGAAATCTGTCATGTCATACATCACAAATTAAGAAGAAAACAAACTAAAAGTAAGATCGGGATTGAGTTCCTGTAACTTAATTTATATTTCAGAGAATATTACTCCCAGGGAATAATTAATAACAAACTATATTGGCATTGGTTATATTCAAAAAACCTTAAAAAGAAGTAAAATTTAAAAATCTTTAAAAGTCGCAATTGAGTTTTTAATTAGTAAAGTTTACTTTTTTATAATGTATAATGAAAGTTATTTTCATGCTTAATATTTCCTGTTTAATTAAAAATAAAAGTTACAATTGGAAAGAATAAAAGTACTTTAAGATTACTAATTCAGATAAACAAAAAAAAAAAAGAAATTCTAAATAGAAAAGATTATGACCAGAAAAATCCTTCTATCACTAATTAAAGATGATGGAAGTAATTCATAAAAAATAAACTTTGTAGCTGAAAATAAGAAACAAGGTACAAATTATTATGTTGTATTCTGATAAAAAAAACCAAAAGATAGTAGATGTGCAGGAGTCTAAAATCTGATTACAAGTATAAAAAGAAGAAAATAATAGCAATAAGAGTCTTGTCTGTTTTCTTTTTAGCTATGCTGAAATAATTCATCATGCAGGAGTGGACCAAAGCTTTTGCTGACATCTTTCATCATGAAGACATCAATCCCAAAAAGCTTTTGTGACTAGCCTTAGGCTGGACAAAAAAAGTTTAAAATAAATGGCCATGAGCTTATTCTATCTTTCATGAAAAACAATGCATGGTAATCAACAATCTATGTAAACTTGCTAAGCTTACTGGTAAGATTATTCATATCCTAATTTGTGATCAAAAAAATGTTCGCAACTAAAGTTAGCTGTAATCTTATAATACCAATAGAGACATTAATTTTAAATATGAAGCTTGTAACACCCATATAGACATTAACCATCCTTATTATTCAAGGAACTTTCAGTCACAGCCTTCTAGAAGAAACTTAAAAATTGAACATTAAGTGTTAAATTGTTTCAATTATTTTACCTAACTATCTGGATTAGCATGTATGTGTTTTTAATTCTATTTAGCGATTTATCTTTTAAATATTTTAATTTGTTAGAAAAAAATATTTCTAATATCAAATTTTCATGTGCATTATTAATGTTAATTATTTAATTTATTAATGTTAATTAATTGCATGACAAATAAGTAAATTATCTTTGCTAATATGCTTTGTTATTAATTAAGTCCTGGGAGTAATATTCTTTGAAATATAAATTAAGTTACAGGAAATCATAATCCTGATCTTAATTTTAGTTGTTTTTTTCTTAATTTGCGATGTGCAACGCAATGGATTTCAGCGGATTCTTGTATAAATCCTGGTGCCTTTGTTAAAATAAATAAAAAACTGATTCCATCTGCAATACAAATCGTAATAATTATTGGAAATATAGCTACGTTTTTAGAAATATGAATGAAATATTTTTCTTCTTCATAGCTTGATTAACTCACACATTCTAGTGTGTAATAGAAGTCCTATCTGGATGGTAAAAAACATTACATTATATTGCAATTAAGTAAATCATGTGATATTATATACCTTATTATTTTATGGACAAAGTAACTCCAATACATAAATTGTAATAATAATTCACAAATCAGACTGCAACAGAATCATTTTAACAAATTTGTAAAATACATCCAATTTAGTGTGTCAATGCTAATTTATGTCAGAAAATTGATCATATAGTCACATGGTAGTTGGATAATAGTAAGACATTTTTGTCTAACCAACAAATTAGCATTAATCCAAAAAAATAAGTGTTATTTATAAGTTTGTTAAAATTATTCTATTGGAATCGCTTGAATTATTATGGAATGCAAATAGCATGGATAATGATATTATATTTTCAATGAAAATATCAATTCCAATAGCTCAAATGTAGATTTAATTAATGTGAAAGCTACTGAAAGCCCTGCATCAACCTATATGTAAACTAACCATCAATAAACAGAAAATACAGAGTAGACTACCTGTATTTTAACTTGGGTCATATATAAGCATTCAATTCATTGACACATTAACATGCAGGGTGTGATTTATATATGTATATGTAATAATATTATAAATCAACATCTGTATTTTTTCAAAGCACTATACAGGGTCTTATAATTAAGTATTAGTAAATACAGTAATCAAAAATTTTGAAAAGTACAAAAAATGTAATCGAGCGTGTTCGACTATTCTTGTAGTCTTTGTTAACTAATACTTTGAAAAGTTAACCTTCCCATAATTCCATGATTTTAACATTTGTCACCTGTCTATTGATTAAGTCTTCCTTGTATTTATATATTAGCACAATATATTTATATATTAGCATATTATATTATAATATGAAGTCATCATTTATCCATGAAAATATTAGACTTAATATATATATATTGTAATGATCAGAAAGAAAGTGAAGATTGAATCTAACCACAATCTGCACTACAGGGGCGCCATCTAGGCATTTGAGCCTAGAAAAATTTATAAAGTAGGCAGATACGTGCTGTTAAGATTCCACTTTATTTAAATATTCAGATCATTAGCCCAAGTCACTAGCTCAGTGGAACAGCAGAGATGATAAAATATAACTTTATATCTTAAATATAAAAAAATAAAAGCCACTGCCAGAAATTAACACATAAAAATATTTATTTATGCACATATAAAATCATTCTAATTTGAGGAATAACTTTAAAATTTTAGATTTTTATATTAATCTTTAATTTTACATTTAAAGAGATTGCAATAATGAATTTAATATTTATTTAGTGAGTCGAGTATGAATAGACTACATAGATCTGCATTTGACAAGAAAATATTCTTTCCCTTATTTAACCTTAGGCCAAAAGTTCGCAGTCAAACCGACGCCAATCCATCTGATACATTTATGTATTCAATGTAGCATGAAAATACGACAACACAAAATACTATACTGACAGGAATGTACATCTGAACAGTAAGTAGAGTTAGAGAAGACATTGTCTCTCCACCAACAGGAATGCTACATCTGTTGGCGAGTAGAACAATAAACAAAAAACTCCATAGGAGTGGACTGCGGTCCTTTGCCGACTTACAAACCCATCCATAGGCAAACAGAAAGTGTGTGGCATATATATGCAATCCTGCCCATAGCAGATCTCATACTACATTTACTATTACACAAATATATCCAATCCATTGAGCTAATTTAACTACGAAATGAATAACCTAAGATTACCCTCCCTTAAACTATATATATAACTTTACAAATCTATACAGCCATTCATGCCCAACTTAAATTTAACCTTTAGATATGTCTGCACAGATGAATTTTATACAATTTGTTTTATAATGTTGAGTATAGATCAGCTGCACAGATTCCATGGTCAAAAACATCTCAAAATAAACACAACCGATCAAAATACAAAATCATCGATAATGTCAATTGCATAGGGAATACACAAAACCCAATAGCATTTATTGTAAGATGCAGCAGTGACATTGCTGTCTTATATATTCTAATAGAATGTGAAAACCACAACATAATCAACCACTAACGAATCTATGCAATGTCTATACCCAACCTTAAATTTCCTCATTTAACCCTTAAACCGCTAATTAAATCATTGGTTGTATGAGATAAAAATCAAATCTTTTAATTGGCCAACTCACAAACTGAAGACAAAGCCTATTGTTAAAACATATTCGTCTATAATATTAAATTCAACTCAGATACGTTTATAAAAAGTATATAATTAATTTTTCAGGTCATGAAGAAAACGAAAGTTCTTTCAAAAATAAATTGCTATTTATTTATTCTAAGATATTCTATATCGGCAACATAAAAGTTATAATGTAAACAAAAAGATCGACTTTTACGTTATAGAAAAGTAAATATTTCTTTTTACTACATCTTCAATATATTTACTTAAATCTTCAATATTTTTCGAAAATAATTTTGTTTTTTTATTATTCTCTCTGAAAATTATGTTTAATTTCCATAAATATTATTTAATAATAATCTAAATCGTATTCAAATGAAAATCTCAGCGTTTTTCTTTATTTTCTTTGATCAGGCAGTTTCTTTGTTCTTTCCAGCCAATCAGAATGTCTTTTTCGGCTGAGAGCATGCTAAGAACCAATCACAAATAATGTTCCTTCTTTGTTTAGGTTTAAAATGCGTTTTTTTTTATTTTTTACTTCTAAAATAAATCAGAAGATGTCACCATCGTACAGAACTTTTAAAAACGAATTAAATACGTATTTAACGAATTTTATCGTATAAAAACGAACTAAGTTAGAGTGATTTTAGATGTCGACGAGGAGTCTCGTCGAGCGCGGGAAAAGGGTTAAAATTTAAACAATAAATATTAATACAAATAAAATAATAAATGGAAATGATTTTTTTTATCGAATGCAAACATATAAATTTAAACATTATTACTTGATTTATAACATAAGTCAGATATATATAATTTAAATATTGATTGTCAATTTGAAAATCAGATAAGAATTCTTTTTTTTAAATTTAGGTTAGCTGAATTTTAAAAGTTTGAACGAAAGTTCTTAATTATTTTTTTTTTAAATTGTAAAGTTCATAGCTCACTGTAGAAGCGTCCAGGTTCCTGTTTTTAATTCCCATGATGTCTCCATTGGAAGATCGCTCTGATGTTCTAGAGGTAGCATTAGCTGGTTCCATTCTGGTATCACAGTCTTTTCATTTTTAAAATAAGTGAGAGAGAACGACAAATGCGTCTTGTCGCTCGTCTCACTAAATCAAGCTGGAAAACTGACTGGAACCAATATTTTTCTTTTTATAGTCCTCCCATGGATTTCATGGACAAAAATGTCACTGTTCCATTTTTTTGTTATGGTCCGGGCCTTTATTTGCTTCCATTGGTGAAGCTAAAATCTCTTTCTTATCTTATCTATTTTTCATCTGACTTTTTAATTACACAGCTTTTGAATAATTAATAAACAATCATTTCCATTTATAGATTACAGGAATTAATTAATACCTGTTTTTATTTTAACTTATGTTATTTCTTTATTAAAATATTTTCATATTTAAATCTTGTATTTTTTTTAGAAAAAAAAAAAAGTTCAAATATCCTTTTTTTTATTTATAAAAAAATATTTTTAAAGTTTAGCGTCTGTGCGAATATATACGTTTAACAAACATTTTAATTTTAGCGTTTAGTTTTTTTTCCTTTTTTAACAACTTTATTTTTATTTGCGAACTTTAAGATTTTATTTTAAATTAATGTAACGATATTTATATATATCGTTACAATATATATATATATTAATGTAATTTCAGGACAGTTACCACCATAACTAATCAGAGGGAAATGGTTATCCTCATATTTAACAAACTCTAAATATTAAATTAACCTTCAATTAATAAAGCTAAATTTCAATGGTGATAGCTTGCAATTATCCTGAAATTACATTAATATAAATGCCACACTCTGCATGCTAATATGTCAGAAAGTTAAATACTTATGTATGATTCAAGCCAAAATAATCAATAAATTGAATGTTTATATATTATCCAAGCTAAAATACAAGTAGTCCACTCTGTATTTTTTTATTTATCGATAACTCACCGAGGGTTTACAAGTTTTCACATTAATTATATTTTCAGTGTTATATGTTTTTAAAAGTTGTTTATTAACAGCCATTAAAATTATTACAATTTAAATTTTATATATAGAAGAGATAATTGTCACTACAGAAATTGGTGTTTCCATTAATTATTATAATTAATATCAGTATGTTTATTAAAATTATATATATATACTCATATACTTCTGTGTGTATTCCACATAAAAATTTGATGAAACTCATAACATTAATTTATGCTAATTAATTTATTATTGCCTAAAGAAATTAGTCATTATTAAACCCCTACACTACTGTGAACATGATTAGTATAATTGATATTATTATAAATACAAAATAAAACTAATTTTTTTAGTGCAATTCATAATTATGGGAAGGAGCATATTAAAAATATTTTCCGCCTGAGTGTGAGAAACCATTTTCTATTCTTTAGGTTTTATAAAGCCATTATAAAGACAGTATTTCTATAGAGATAATTAATATAAAATGTTTGGTCAAACTAGTAATTTTTGAAAATAAATCACTCATGAAATCATACATTATGAGGCATTTCAACTTTGGATGAATTATAATTATATTGTTTTTATATTAACACAATAAAACTTAACATTACAAAGCAATATTAGTGAAAAAATTTACCATTGTGATTAAAATAATTAAAATGAAATGGTCATATATGAAAGTAAATATAAAAGGTTTGAGATTTTATTATTCAAACTTAGATGCAAGTAGCAATCATTTTTGTATATGTTTAGTTAGATGATTGTCTAACTAATAAAATTGCAGCTCCTTTATACAACAAAAGTTATGATTAGAATAATGTACAAATTATTACTAATTTTTAAAAAATCTTTTACAATTTTTATTGAGATTTATAATTTCTGTGGCTGATATGCAATAGTTTCTTTTGGCAATTATAAATAAAGCTTTTTGGATAAAAATTTAATTCATATAATAATATATATTCCAAAAATATCATCTTTATATTCAACCACAATCAATCCATTGCAGGCTGAAAGTCTACAAGTTTAATCCAGTATCTGTGATCTCTAACCTGTCTTCTTCACATCACACCAGCAGAATTCTTTATTTATATCCAATGATGTAACTTGCAGTTTCTTCCTAGGTCTTTTACAATCTCTTGGGATTCAGTTTAAGTTTTCAAATGCCTATCTGTTATTTCTTCTGTAAATATATTAAGCACAGCTCCACTTCAAACTGTTTATACTCTCACCCATATATTTCATTTTCTATTGCTTCTTTTTACTCCTAAGAAACATCTCTCCACACTTCATTGGATAGTCTGAAGTTTCTGTATTGCTCTTCTGATGTGTAAAAATCTTAGATGCATAACTAAGAACTAGTAAAGCACATTTTGTAAAAACCTTTCTTTTCAAACACAGGCATAATTTTTGCCAATATTAAATTAATTCTACCAAAAGCACACCATCTAAGTATAATTCTATAATTGTTAACTTCTTCTAATTCATCGTTATCAATATTTCTTTATTTCTTTTCTGAAAATGCATTGAGCATTTCTTTAATTTTTTAGCACATTTTTTTTCTTCTGATAACTCTTGCAATATTTCCTAAAACTCTGAAATTATTACAAAACAATTGTATCATCTGCAAAATCAAGATCACAAATAATCTCTATTTATTCTTCATCCCTTAACTTCTTAATCCACAAAATACTTTTTGTAAAATTGCTGTAAAAGGTTTTGGAGATATGGAAGCACACTAATATATATTCTTCTAAATGTTAATTTTAATTCATATTACAATGTAATCTAATTATTATTGTTGCATTTTTTTAAAAAAATTATTCAGAATATGATAATATATTATTTACAACTTTCTTAAATGTTTTATCAATACTCTTTATTTATATCAAAACTAACAGTTTCAACTATCCTGCAGTCATCATCAGAGCTCTTTACAATCCTATTTTTATCAAATACTCTTTATTTATATCAAAACTACCAGTTTTGACTGTCTTGCAGTCATCATCAGAGCTCTTTACAGCCCTATTTTTGATATAAATAAAGAGTATTGATAAAGGGTTTAAGAAAGTTGTAAATGATATGATATGTTAAAATAGAAATCAATACATAGGAAAAGAAAGAAGAAGAAAAAAATATGATAATATTCTGGATTTATATTTTAATGATCCAATACTTTAATTATTGTACAAATGCTTATAAAATCAAATGTCATTTCATAATCTACAAAATGAGAGGAAAATGGCAACTCACACTTAATTTTTTCTATAATTTTGGTCAAAACTTATATGTGATCCACTATATTAAAATCACTTTTAAATCCAGTTTGTTCTTATGGTTGGTTAAAATCCAAAGTTCACTTAAGATGAATTGTAATTACCTTGATAAAAATTTTGTATAGAATTGATAAAAGACTAATAGGTCTGTAATTTCTATTATCTTCTTTATCAACTTTTTAAAGTATAATTATTATAACTACTTTCTGCTAATCATTTGGTACATTTTTATCATTTAGACATTGGGTATACAACTTCACCAATAATTTTTTTATGTCTTTACCTGCTTCTTTAGAATATTGATTATAATTCCATAAATTATTGGAGCTTTTCTCTTCTCCAAAGATTTAATTGCATGCTTTATTTCTTTATTTAGAATCTTGGAAAATTCAGAAAATGTAGTAATTGTAGAAGATACTTCATTTTCTTGTTTTTTATTGCCATATAATTCTTTATAGAATTTTTCTACACATTTCATAATATCATCTCTCTTAATAGTTCTATATTTTATTTTTGTTGCAGAAATAAATTTTTTATCAATACCAAGATGTTTTACACTTTTGAGGCTTCCATTCTATAGCTATCTTTGTTAATTGGCAATTATATTTTCTTATATTATTATTACCTCTTTTTAATACCATTTCCCTTTTCTAGATAGTCAATTTTTTTTAATGGATCATATTATATACTTCCATATTCCTTCTTTTTTTCATATATTGTTTTATTTCAGCAGAAACTTTTCTGGTGTTTGCTGCTTCTTTTTAACATCTACCTTTGTTGCAATTCTTAATAGTATATCAGTTATTTCTCTATTGATTTCATTCAAATCTGAACCATTTTCAAAATTTATTAATATTTAAAATGATTTATAAGTTCTAATTTAAATTCACTGGAAATGTTTCCAGAGATTAGAAATAACAACTGTGAATTCTGTTTTCTTTAATAATTTTAGTCTCTAATTTTGTATTAACATGTATTCTACACCTCACTAGTCAATGATCACTTCCTGTATTGAATTTATTAAGAACATTACAATCTTAAAAAACATTTTTCTGTTAGTTCAAATACAGTCCAATTCTACTCTACTTTTATTTTGGACACTCCCATTTCTGTTTATCATTTCTTCACAAAAAGAATTCATTTATATATATATATATATATATATATATATATATATATATATATATATATATATATATATATATATATATATATATAGTAAGCTCTGCAAGTCTGTCCTTTCTCATTTCTATCACCATAACCAAATTTACCCACAATATTTTCATCTTTCAATCATTTACCAATTCTAGCATTAAATTTTCCCATGACAATTTTCAAATTTTTTATTACAATGATTATGTATTTGGACATAAACTTGAATTATCTGAATTTAATAACTAATCTTCCAAATCTGTCTGTATGTCATCAATCTCCACAATATTGTGTATTCCCTTTTTATTTATAATAAATCCCATCCCATTTCAATATTTGTACCTTTATAGTAAAATACATGTTAACTTTTAAAATCATTTCTCTCTTCATCTCTTCTTCTAATTCACACAATCTTTTATATAAAAGTGACCTACACTCATATGTGCCTAAATGAAAGGTTCTCATTGAATGACAGCTTGGGTCTGCAATCAGGGATCCATAGTACTCTCCTTCAGCCACAATTGCTGCCTTGACTGGTTTGTCTGTTGT
Organism: Epiperipatus broadwayi; assembly: GCA_028023455.1. Taxonomy (NCBI): domain Eukaryota; kingdom Metazoa; phylum Onychophora; class Udeonychophora; order Euonychophora; family Peripatidae; genus Epiperipatus; species Epiperipatus broadwayi. Next base: position 2,562,770 of record JAQFVV010000113.1, read on the forward strand.
GATTGTAAATATCTTTTCAAAAAAATTCAATCACACACACACATGCATTCTGTATTCAAGAATAGTTAATTTTCTATTTCAATTAAGAACTATTATACAATTGTTTAGAAGGCCATTGTATTTCTTGGTGTAAAATGTGGAGATGAAAGGCAATAAATACATCATGCTGGCTGATCAGAAGCTCATTCATAGATTGCTTACTATATGCTAGAATGTGTTGACCTTAAAAGATAGGGATAGGTGGCATGGTTCATAGCTAACTACAAGAAAATCATAAACAGGAAAGAGAACAGTATCCCATTATTACAGATGTGGAATATATAAGTGATTCCTTTTGTAACAATAGAATAATAGAGCAAACATATATAGGAAACATCAACACAATGAATAAGAAAGTTATAATTATGGTGATTGGCACAAAAAGTGCATTGAGCCAAATAAATAACACATAATTCTTTATAAACCACTTACCAAACACAGGCACATATGTACACACAAAGATTATATATGAATAGCCATATAGTAATAACAGCTGCAATGACAGGAATATATGGAATGGAGAATAGGAATTTGCTCTGCTTAGTTTTTTTAAAGTCTCAAAAAAGGATCAAAGGTTTTCTTTTTGGTTAATAGCAAACTTCTTTCTGCAGCAAGAAAAAAAAATATATATATATATAATTAGTTTCCAACCAGTAACCACCTAAACATTCACAGTAAATATAGCAACCAATATTTCTAACTTTCAACAACCTCACACCTTTAATAAGATGGAAATCAATATATATATATATATATATATATATATATATATATATATATATATATATATATATATATACTTGATATATAAAAAATATATTCACTAATATTGTGGAAACAGTTCTTCTAAGACTTATGGGGGTGATTTATCAATCTTTGCATTTGCTTTTGCAACTATAAATCCACATGGAATGCAATATTCTCTTCCTATGTTATGGAAATTAATATCATCTTCAGTCTTCCATATTCCAACTATGCTCTAGGATCAGTCTGACAATTGGTATGTATATGGTTGCAACTCATTTTTCTCTAGAATAAATTACATGCTTATCTAAAATATTCCCAGAATTCCTGTATTTATTTATTGATGCTCTTTTATTTGCATTAATGAGTGCTGCTTTTTAAAAAAATATGCATGAATAATTACAGTCACTTTTAATCTTTTTAAATGTATGTACTTCTCAAAAATTAATTCTTCTCTCTCACCTTTAATTAATGTTGTGTTGGTTTATTAGTTACAATTATTATATTATTATTATTAATGCTAAAAGATACATATTTCTATACAGTTTTCAGATTTTATTATGTACAGTATATGTATATGACACATAGATAATGTGTAAAAATATATAGCAGTATGATAAAAAATTTATAATTTAATGCTTTTAAGCAGCAGTGCTCTAAATAGTCAGCGTAATCCATACTTTCTAATATATTTAAATAATCATCATTATGTTTAAAATTTTATCTCTAATCATAGTGATCAGGACTCTATAATCTTTATAACAACTATATGTTGCACAATTGATCAAAAAGTTACTTTTGTGATTTCCTAATACCATTAAATATATATGTAAATATTAAATCACCCCACATGGTTAACAAGTCCAGCAGCACCCTCTGCAAACTAATACATAAATACATTAGAGTTCGTATTTTAAAATAGCCAACTCAAAATGATACCACTTTGAACTGTACGCTATTAAAACTTAAATATTGAAATACGAAGAAATTCAAACAAAGAACTTAAAATTTTAAACTAATGTATTTATATATTAGTTCACAGAGGGCGCTGCTGGATTTGTTAACCTTGTGGGAATTAGACGTGCAGTGGTAGAATGTAATATATGTGATGAAGTTTTCCACTTGAAAATGCTTAAATAAGACTAGGAAGGATGTAGCAGCTTTATGGTTATGTAGATAGTGTGTAAATGTAATAAAAGAGGTGAAAAAGTGGTTTCAAAGTGTAGATAGCATAAAGAGAAAGTCAGGAGGAATGGAGCAAAATGTAGTTGAGGAAGGCAGGAAGCCTGGAGAAATGGAACAAAACGTAGTTGAGGAAGACAGGATAGAGTGTGTTTGTAGCAGAGTGACAAGAGATATGAATGGAAAAATAGGTAGTGCATTGGAGATGGTTGGCCAAAGAATAAGTAAGATAGAGGAAGAGGTAAAGGATGTAGAAGAAAAATTAAATTCGTTAGAGACGAAGTGTGAGCAGATAAAGGAATTATTGAGTAGAAATGATAAGGAAGAAGTAGATGAGGAAGTCCAGAAGGTTGTGAATAAAGCAGAGAAAGTAGACCATGAGACAGTATTGATAGGGGATTCATTAATAAGAGAATGTGGAGATATAATTGCAAGGAGAAATAGAAACAGATATGTAAGAGTATGTTTGCCTGGAGCTAAAATTAGGGATGTTACAGATAAAGTAAAGAAGTAAGGGAATAGAGATGTATATGTTATGGTAGGGACTAATAATTAATCAGAGTCATCAGAGAGAGTAATGGGTGACTACACAGAACTGATTAGGAATTTGAGAATGGTTAAAGGAAGAGTAGGAATAGTTGGATTATTACCAAGATTTGATAAAAGGTATATGTTAGATAGGGCATGTTCTATAAATGAGAGATTGAAAGAATTGTATAGAGAAATGATGTTACGTTTGTGAAGGTGTGGGATTTTTTTGTTGACAAGAGGGAGTTATTTGGTAAAGATGGGTTGCACTTAGGAAAACAAGGAAGTGAAGTTTTAGGGAGGCTGATTTATAAAGAATATAGTTTGGGAAACTTGTAAAGGGGGGTGGGATGTTAAATTGTAGTGTAATTAAAAAGAAGAATGCATGGGATGTAAGGATTAAATAAAGGATAGTTGATTTAGATATAAATGTAGACGTGGAGAGGGAATGGGTCTGTAAAATTAATGGTAAGCAAGTTATTTATAAGCATAATGGAGAAGAAAGAATTAAAAAAATTATAAAAGAGTAGTTAGGAAAAAAAAACTTGTTAAAATTGGGGATTTGAATATGCAAGGTGGTAGGAGACCAGAAAAGTGGCAGGAATTAAACAACGCAATTGAAAATGAAGAGCTTGAGGTATTAGCAGCAGTGGAAACACATCTAAGAGAAGAAGAACCTGTTTGGGAAGATTTGGTATGGCAGGGTATAAATAGAAAATAGAAAGAAAAAAAGAGTGGTGGTATAAGTGTTATATCAAAAAAATATTTAAATATTGTTAAATGCCAAGAACATTTGTGGTTTGAAATAAGGTTGGGAAAACAAGAATGGATGGTGGCTATAGTTTATATAGCTACTGGAGATAGTCAAACTATAATGGAATGAAACAATAGCATATATGAGTGCCTAGTTAAGGATATACAGAGTTTTAAAGAAAAGGGGAAGAGAATAATGGTTATAGGAGATATGAATGGGCATATTGAAGAAATTGATGATGTAGACAATAAGAATGGACAGCTTTTGAAGAAATTTTGTCAGAGAGTAAATTTGAGCATTGGAAACTTATCTAATATTTATGAGGGACAATATACATGGTCTAGGAATAATATATCCCACACAATAGATTATGTATTGGTAGAGAAAGAGGGAATGAATAAAGTACAGAAAATTAAGGTGTTTGATAATGAAGAGAGAGTATGTAATAGTGATCATAATTTTGTTGTAATTGAAATGGTTAGTAATAGGATGGAAAGTAGAAACAATAGTGAAAGATGTGGATGGAGAGTGAATGATAAGAATAAGTTAGAAGAGTATAAAATACAAGTTGAAGAAACCATGGAAGAGTTGGTTGGAAATAAGTATGAGGACTGGTGTGATGAAATAGAAAAAGTGGCAAATAGGGTTTTAGGTGAAAATATTCAGAAAAATAAAAGTAATAGAAAAATGAGAGTTAGTAAAAGTGTAAAAGAGAGGGAAAAGCATGCAGAGAATATAAGTGTGCTATTAAGAACAAAGAAAGTGAAAAATATATTAATGCTAAATGGGAAACGTACTTAGAAAAGAAGAAGTTAGCTAAAATAGATAATTATAAAGAGAGAATGATACTAAATAGTAAATTATTGGATGATATTAATAAAAGTGGAAGAGATGAGAGTAAAAAATTTTGGAATTACCTTAAAAGGAGAAATTTAGGTGAGAGAGAGATAGTATTACTGGATGAGGAGGAAATAGAGTGTAGCTCTAGAGAAGAATTAGAGAGAATATTGAATAGTTATGTAATGAATATAGAAAAGATGTTAGATTTGAAGGACAGAGGGATAGAAAATATGAAGGCATATAACAATGGGAATATTAGGTTTACAGAAAATGAACTGAATGAGGCAGGGAAGAAATTGAGAAGTGGTGAGGCAAGAGGATTAGATGGATGGGCATCAGAGATGGTAATGAATTTGGGGCATAGGGCAAAAGTAAAGTTACTACTTGTTTTAATAAGATGGCACAGAAGAGAGTTTTTCTGGGTAGTTGGAGTAATACAAGAGTAAGATTATTATTTAAAGGAAAAGGTAAGGATCATAAAAAGTTAAATAATTATAGACCAATAGCGGTAACATCAGTTTTATATAAAGTTTTTTCATATATAATAGCTGGAAGAGTTGCAAAATGGATGGAAGAAAATAATGTAGTGGGGGAAATGCAAGGAGGTTTTAGGTCAGATAGGCATATAGGAGATAGTTTATTTGTAGTTACACAATTTATAGATATGAGTAGGAATTCAGGGAGACAGTTATATATGAGTTTTATAGATATAGAGAAGGCATATGATAGAGTGAATAGAAATAGATTATGGGTAAGTTTAGCAAATCTGGGAATGGATGAAGCTTTAGTGGGTGTTATTAAGAAATTATATGAAAATAATTACTATACATATCAATTAGGGATATAGAATCAGTTAAAGTTAAAAATGGGGTGGGACTGAGGCAAGGATGCCCTATGTCACCTATTTTGTTTGTGTTGTATTTGAGTGAAATGGAGAGAGCAATAGAAAGTCTAGGAAGAGGGATAGAGATACCATTAATAGGTGGCAAGAGAGTATATACATTGTCGGGGTTTTTTTGCAAATGTCTTTTTGTGTGCAGAAAGAAGAGAAGATATGGAAGTTATGCTGAGGACATGCGCAAGGGTGGGTAAAGATTTGGGAATTAAATTTAGTGAAGAAAAATCAAATATAATGATGGTGAATACTGGGGAAAGAGAAGACAGAGATTTCTTATTGGGGGATATAAAGTTAAGTGTGGTGAATAGACATAGTTATTTGGGAATCATCTTGAATAATAAGAAAAATTGCTTGGATGAATGGGAGAAAAAATTGATAAATGAAGCAAAGAAAAGAAAGGGATTAATAAAGAAATTAACAGTGTTTTCATATAATAAATATGATGTAGCTAGAATTGTATGAAAGGGAGTGGCAGTAGCAGGGTTAACATATGGCAATGATGCATTATGTGTTAGTAAAGGGGTATTAGATTGCTTAGAAAAAATACAAAGGGAAGTAGGAAGACATGCATTAGATGCTGAGGTGTGGACAGCAAAAGAGGCAATTCAAGGAGAAATGGGATGGTCAAATTTTTATATGAGGGATGCAAAAAGCAAATTTGAAAATGTTCGGTAGATTGTAGTTTATGGATAATAAAAGAATAGCCAAAAGAGTATTTAATTGGGTTACAAGTAAAGGGCAGGCAACAAGATGGGTGAGAAAGGTAATGTGGTATGCAGAAGATTTGGATAATGAAGTTATGTCAGTATACTTGTACAAAAGATGTGATGATTGTGTTAGGAGGATTGTTGAGTGTTATAGTGGGAAGGAGTGGGATAGAAGAATAGATGCATTAATAAAGAATAGAGAGTTGGACAGATGGAGAACTAGTATGGAGAATAAAACAAGTTTAAATATATATATAGTAAATGGAACATTGGTTGTGAGTTAATTTATGATAATAGTAAGGAAAGTAGTTTATTGTTTAAGGCTCAAACAGGATCTTTAGCAACAAGGGAATGTAAATGTAAATGGAAAAATATGGGTGATTTAGGCTGCAAGTAATGTAAGGAAGGCATAGAAAATATTAGGCATCTGTTACTTCAATGTGAATGTTTGGAAGCAGAAAGGGTACAAATAATGAAATTATGGAAGGTTAAATATAAACAAAGTGATTATACAGAAAGTGAGTTGTTGGTTTTTATGCTAGGTTTGGGAAAAAATAAGGGGGATTTAGATATGAAGGTCATGGAATTGACAAAGATTATGTTGTGGAAATGGGAAGGAGCAGATTATGGGAAAACTTAGGGTGGACAATGGAAAAGGAAGGTAAAGTGGCTAACAGGTTTCTCTGGGCATAGCTGCTGAGAGATTCCTGACTCCGTTTAAGGAGAAGTCACAGTACATCACATCACATCACATGTTGGGTGATTTAATATTTGTATATTTATTTCAGTATGGCGTTATGCACTGAAATTATATATGTGTGTGTAGTACTATTCTTTAAATTTTAAGATTGTAAAAAATAATAATTTACAAAGAAAAACAAAATTTCTAAATTTTAGAGCAAAAAGTGTTAAATCATCATTGCAAAAATAATAAAGCATCAGAAATCACAAAAAACTAATAGACTGCAATCTGATAAATTTCAATTAAAAAAAGATACTTCTTAAAGACTTGAGAAAATGTCAATGAATTTGACTCATTAAATGGAAATATATTAATAAAAAAAGAACATAAAAAATGAAATTAAAAAATATGTCAATTAAAAGGGGAGACGGAAGCTTGGTGAGAAATCAGTTTTAACCTGATCACCCCCTCCCATAATTTTTTAATATATATATTTCATTTAAATTGAAAGCGTTAATGTTTTTTTTTTAAAAGATAATGAACTGTAAAACTTATGGTTGCACTATATATTTACCTTTTTAATGCTATGTAAATAAAAAATATGCAAGATTTTATAAAGTAACAATAAAAAGGACAACTAAAAAGATACACATAACTTTGCATATTTCTAAAGCCTTTATCATCGTCTTTTCAATCCAACTAAATTGAACTAGAAGTAATGATTCACTTTATTTTCTTCATCCAGAGACATCTATTGTAAATTTGAATAGCCAATTGATACTAGATTGTATTCCCATGCCTAAATTCCCAGAATATTTTCTGAATATGCTCTAACATATAGTTCTAAATGATAACTCAATATTGCAATAGATAATTTTTAGTAGAGTAAATAAACGAAATAAACCTAATGCATTTTTTGAACAGCAAATAGAGAAAATCTTGAAATGTTTGTTTCAGTAATTGTTAGTTGATCTTGAAGTCAAACAATGTTCCTACACAAAAATGTTAAAGTGAAACAATCCATTTAGTCACTCAGTTTACTTTTGTTTTACCTTTCACTTTTCTAAATTGAGACGCAATCCAAGATTTCTATAAACACTAAGAAGATAATTTATGTTGAGCCAGAGAACTCTAAATGCTACTGATTATTTATTTTAATAAGTTTATTAAATTATTTAATATGTGACAGACTCTAATTTAAAAAATAGTGTCTTCATAACATCATTTGGATGAGTATTGGTCACGATGTCCTGAAAATAAGCGTAGTACCTGTTTCAGCTTTCATATGGACAAAGACAATAGTACTGAAATTGTCAGAAATAATTAAGCTACTATTGGGATATCAATTAATAGAACAGTTGTCAGCATGATATCTATAGTAGATCCACCCATATAAAGAATTAATACCTTTAAAACTATTAATCAGAACTACTATTAATAGAAAAAGCTATCAATGGATAAGACTTAATATTTTAAAGAAGATAAAAATAGAATGTCTTTGAAATGCTCAATCTACTTGCCAGAGAGAGCAAAATAAAAATTACCAGATTACATCACTTATTGAAGTTTCTTAATTATTACCTAATAAATCAAATATAGAATTAATATAATAATAACAGTTAAAATGTATTTAAGCTAATGAAGCCCTTTTATTGATGAAAGCATGAAAATTTATACAAGCAATTGATTTTTTAATATAATTTTCCATTTCAGATAATTTTTCTTTCTGAATATTCAACCAAGAATGTACAAGAGAAAAATTATGGGATGGAATATGGAATTTTTATAAGTTCCAAGCAAGTAGATTTTTCCAGATATAACAGTAAAGGCAGCTGGATTTGTTCTTCTAAATGCAATTGAAATCTCATCAATAAAAATTTTAATCAACCTTTGATCATTATGCTAACCTCTTCATAAATGGAATTTAACACCCACTAATCCAAATCATGACTCACATAGTTAAATATTAAGCCAATAAATATCACATGCCACCACCTCTTATGCTTGTGTATAACTGTTGTTAAAACAGGCAAAACTCACTATACGTGTTGCTACACACAGCAAGCTAGAGTAATCAATGGATGCCAGAAGGCTTGTGCATAAAATCCCCATCTAGTGCCTACTCATCTAATATCCCTAGACTAGTTTCTGGCTTGTGGCCTTCATCAGTGAGGAGCCTTGGATCTGAGAGCACTAAGATCTAGGTGCAGTGCTCTCAGATCCAAGGCTCCACACTGATGAAGGCCACAAGCCAGAAACTAGTCTGGGGATATTGGATGAGTAGGCACTAGATGGGGATTTTATGCACAAGCCTTCTGGCATCTATTGATTACTCTAGTTTGGTGTGTGTGGCAATACATATCGTGAGTTTTTCCTGTTTTAACAATAGTTAAATATTGTCGGAAAACTTAAGGTCTTAATAAAGCTTTAGTGAATCTATTTTTTATACAGTTACTTCTACGATATTTCATTAACGGTTATCTAAAAAAAAATCATTTTAAAAATATTTTTTTACAATTATAAAAGTTTTGAATTATTCAATAATATTTATATTCTATCGTATATAACACTGATGAAATCAATATTAATATTTATGTCTTAAATAAATATTTCATTGTTTGTTGCTTCAGAGTTCATATGATGTTTGAGTACTAAAAAGGATTGATTCATATTTAATTTTTAAATCTTCAGCTCACACTTTAACCTTGTTCTAAATCATACAGGACAAACGTCTAATGCTGAATCACTTCTGAGGTCATGTGATATTTAAACTCTGAAATTTAGTTCAAGAAATAAATATTTTGCTTCCAAGTTTATTAGTATACTAGTTAATATAAATTCATTATTTTTGTATTATTTAAAATATGTCGATTATTATTTATAAATAAAATGTCATGTGTAAATATGTTTATTTTACTTCAATTGGGTGAATTTAATAAAGATTGACACATAAGTTGGTGTTTGTATTGGTAATAGACAATTATTCTTTATCTTTTTTTAAGTAATAAAAAAAATAGGAAAGGGCTGTGCTGTATCATTGTAATGATGAACATCTAATTATTTGCCATATTTTTTTATAAAATAAATAAATTCATGCAACTAAAAATTCTCAAGGAAAAAACCAAATCCAATAGAATGATTTCAAAAAATAAAATTTAACTAATATAAAACTTAACATCACATGACTACCATTTCTTATGCTTGCTTGCTTATAACTGTTTTAAAACATGCAAAACTCACTATATGTATTGCCATACACAGCAAACTAGAGTAATCAATGGATGCCAGAAGGATTCAAGGCTTCTCACTGATGAAGGCCACAAGCCAGAAACTAGTCTGGGAATATTGGATGAGTAGGCACTAGATGGGGATTTTATGCACAAGCCTTCTGGCATCCATTGATTACTCTAGCTTGCTGTGTGTGGCAATACGTATAGTGAGTTTTGCCTGTTTTAATATAAAACTTAAGATCAAAATAAAACAATTAATTAGAAAAGAGAATATTACAATTCACAGTTCTTGAATGCAAGCAATATAATATAGACAGAAACAACTATTTGTCATTAATGACTCAAAAAATCAAACAAAGCAAGCTATAGATGGCAGCACATATACTAGAGTAAAATTAGTACAATGAAACCTCATAATTAGCTGACATTAATCTAAAACGAATATTAAATTAAATTATATAGCAATAGTTTGCAGAATAAACCCAAACCAAATATATATTCAGAATGCAATATGCAATTTGAAAATTGGCAGTTAGAATATGCATTTAAAATAATTTATAAACTTTATATTTTGTTAATCTGAATTTCATACAAATACCATAAAAAAATTCCAAACTTAGTATCAAAGAACTTGGGGGGGGGTATACACTACATAATACTGATATCTATATTTATCTACATGTATAAGAGATAAATATATAGTAATTCTTCACATAGATCAGAGCGTTATATAATATATGTAGGTAGTTGAATATATAGCATAATTCTCAATTAGCTTCAGACGGTTACATATGAAAAACAAGTAGCATCTTGAGTTTAAAGATTTAAAAATTTAAATATTTTAGTGTATTTTGTGGTGCAGTTATTTTATTTAGCAGTTTTATTTGAGTAAATGATGGCTGCTTAATATGAAAGTAGTAATATGAGTTCATACACACTGATAAGACTGGCATTTAGCTTTGTTCAAAAATTTCCAAAATATTCTCTATTAATTTTATATCTATATATATATATATTACTTTTTATAAACCTTCACATTACACTCAAATACAAATTTTTTCATATAATTCTTTTAACTTTCTAACAGTTTCAACTGTCCTGCAGTCTTCATCAGAGCTTTTGCATAATCTTTTTCTTCATTTTTACATTTATGTAGATGGAAAACAAGCAGATGAATTTAATTAAAAAAAAATAGAATTTGAAAGTTTTATTAGTTTGGTCAGATTATCTTTCCAACAATATTTTTCTGTGTAAATAAAAGCCATTCAACATGAGATTAGTAATGTGAGTTTATGAGTATTGGTTACAGTTTCATCCAGTAACTTACATACATCTTTGTATGAAGATAGATGTAACTCCTGCTTAAAATCAAGCATAATATTTAAGCAAAATATCTAGTTAGTTAAGATTTTATTTTATATACATATATTTTAAATTCAAACAGGCAAAACTCTCCATACAGTAGTGCCACTCAGTGCAAGCCAGAGTAATCAATGGATGCCAGAAGGCTTGTGCATAATTGATTACTTTGGCTTGCACTGAGTGGCACCACTATATGGAGAGTTTTGCTTGTTTTAATAACAGTTATGAGCAAGCATAAGAAATGATGATCATGTGATATTTTAAATTCAATTTGATTTGTTTTGAACTTAGTGATCTTGGTCTATATTTTAGTTCTTGTTATCATTTTATTATCAAACTTACTTAGCATTAACAGTTCAATTACCAACTAATCATTGACTACAATTGATATATTATCTTGATTGATGAGGTATTGGCCTATTTAAGTTAAATTTACATTATAATTTGTTTAGGACATTTTTTGATATGGATTACATGGTTTTTTCTATTTTTAAAAAAGGGATTGCTTTAAATGTTATCTGTGGCTTTAATAATATTAAACTTCTTTTTTTTGCAATCAATCATAATTTGCTATTGTTACATCTGGCTCCCATAATTTCGGAATGGATAAAAAAATTAACTCAGCGAGTATTTCTATTTAGAATGTTTAGATCAGAAGAAAATGATTTAGAATTAGCTTTTTAAATAATTAATTATACTTCACATATAACAAAGTAATGTTTATATTGTGCTAAAATGCAGAAACATGAAGCTATAATAATAAACAAAATATAAAGACTAAGCACTTTCAGGAATATCTAGTTCCCATATTCATGCTATGAAAATGGGAATTAGACATTATATCTTCATGTTTTTGTGTTTTGGTGCAATATAAACATTAATTAATTCTCTATTAAAGTTTATTAAAATTGTCCTTTATATATGAGTACCACTGTAAAAATTTATTTTCTAAACATTTATTTGCAACTTTAAAATGTCCTTTCTGTTTAAATATTGTGACAAAGAAGTGGATGCATTGATGTTTTTATCTAATTGGAAACAGCCCAGGTTTATTATTATTTTACATGTGTCATAGCATCGATCGGGAAGTGAACCCGCTCACCTGGGACAACTGCTTGTAAGGCAGCTGTGCTGATCTCTTGACCACCAATGATTGACAGGTTTATTATTATTATTACTATCTATAATAAAGCTTTCCATTTTTTTGTGTCTCCTAATTTTATATTTGTGCTGTAAGAATAGTCCTTCAAAAAAATAATCATATGATTATTCAATTATTATCTGGAAGTAAACATTGTGTGCACAGTTGTGTTTCCTTCATTCCTTTCACTTTTTTTCCATAAATAGTTGAGAGTAGGTGTATATGTGGACCTTAGTGGTAAAAGTCTATGTAGCACTGCTCAGTTGTTTGATAGCCATATGATCTCTTAGTTGAAAAAGTATCTCATTTCTTACTTTAGTGATTGCTTTCTAAGTATAGATAGTATTGAAATCATAATGAAATAAAAAAATATTTGTATAATTCCATAATACTTAATAGTTAAATTACATCTAGAGTAAGTATATAGTTTACACTTGTATTTCAATATTAAATATAAATATAATAATAATGAATTACCAAAAGAACTAAAGTAGACAACTTTAAGCCTTTATTATCACTTCCATGTGGAACGACAATAGTTGTAGTACAGTTCATAATATTTAAAAATCATTTCCCTCTTTTTATGAAAGGTTTCTCATCATGAAATAATTTATTTTATACATATCAGTTACCTGAATCTTTTTTTATGAAGTATCTCACTTACGAAGGGGTGAAGTCATGATGAAGTAAACATGATCCATAAACAATCTCTGGAATACAACATTAATATTTTTGGCATTATTATTGTACCATATAAAATCTACCTTTTTATTATTATTAAACCAGTTCTTTGAAGAATAATCTAATTTTGAACATATAATGCAGATGATATTAATATGAACTAAAATAATATTTTAAAAGTGTAACACAATATTAAATTTCCTCCCAATGGAAAAAATACTGTGTTGCATTATAATTTCAAATGTCTGGGGTGTTTTTTCGTTTGTTTTTTTAAAAAAAGAAAAATTTAATTTATATAACTGTTTTCAAAGTAATCACTTATATATCACCACTCTAGTTAATTGAATAAAAGAATTAATGAGGGTGTCAAAATTTTAAAAATGATGTTCAGAAATGACTTTTGAATCTCTCTTCAGCTTTATAAAGTTTTATAAAAATGAAAAATTTATTAAGAAATCTTCCAGCATGCTATAAATTGAACTATAATAATTAGATAATATCTGACTTAGTGATCATTTTATCTCTTTATTTTCTTTATTTGGAAATGAAATTTTAAAAGAATTTCACGTGAAACTAATTTTAACATTAATAATAATAAATGGTCAATATTATTTTTCAGTTCTTAAGAAATTAGAGCATTGGAAATAATAGAGCTGTACCAGAATCCATGAATCCTGAGTTCCAGTGTCTATCATTCTATCACTGCAATGCAGGGCTATTTTTTATATTCATATGATAAACCTTCTGCATGGCTCTTATTATCCAAGCTTACTTGGCTACTTCATAAAAATTTCAAATGGAAAAATACTTTATTTACCATATCAGATAATATAAAATTAAATCCAATAATAACTAAATACTTGTTTTTTATGAAACTTTTTAATGACTTATAATAAAATTTAAAAACTAAAAAAAATATTTTTACAAGTAAAAAGAATCTAATCTTAGTAAATATTGACTTAGACCATAATAATTAAAAATATTTTTATTTAACACATAATCAATTCTTCAGAAAGTCAAAGTGGAATATTTCACACACTCGACATTTTTATCAGCGTGTTAACTTTTCTTAGTTTCCTTAGATGAAAATCAATTCAAAATTTTTTGCTATTCAATCAGCAATATCCCCTGGGAGATGATTTATTTAAATAAGTAATGTTGATAAAATGATACAATATTACATTAGTAAAATTTCTTTGTTAAATATAAAATTATATGTTAATGTATGTACTGATTATTCAAAAATAAATTATGTGTTCATTCCATAAAAATTAAAATTTTAAATTCAAAATATTATTTTAATAATCCTAATTTTAAAGCTAATATTATTAATTTAGTAAATATATGACATTATTTTATTTATATATAATGACGTTAACTGTTTGTGCCTCTTCTATACAAAATGTAATAAATGTAATAAGTGTTTATACGCAACTATAGAGAATCTAGTTATTCATATAAATTAAATATGGGTTAGTACTTTCAAGAACTTATGGCGTTCTCATATTCGTAGCAAAATGTTATTTCTATAAATTATATATCGCTTACTGCTTTCGAGAATTTATGGCATTAAAATAAACTAATAATGGAGAATAATGGAGATCTCCATTACTATTCTATTTCATCTTGCTATGAATATGATAATGCCATAAGTAAGCTCTAAGTTGTATTTAATTTATAGAAATAACAAGCTTTTCTACAGTTGTGTGTAAGCACACTTATTACATTTATCATATGACATTATTATATCAACAACAGACTTTTTATTTTAAAAGATATTCTACTATGCCATAATGATGTTTAAACGATGTGAACTGTACTTAAAAACAAAGACAACAAACTGTAAAAAATTTTTTTTTATAATTCCATTTGAAAACATCTTTCTCTGATCTCTTACTTTTTTTATAATTTTTACTAAGATTAATATGATTAGATGTATGGAAAATTATTCAACAGTTATAATTATATTGTTTGAAAGTTCCATGAATACAGGTGGAAGCAATATTATAGAAACTTAAGATAACTGATAAAAAAATTACAATTTATAATGTGACATCAGAGATTGTTTAACTTGTGAGTTTCACTATGACCTAAATGAAGTATGAATCACTATTTCAAATATTTTTATTTTTCCTAAACTAGAAACATCAAAAGATATGAAGAGGTTGAAACTGTTTCACAAAATCAGGTCTTCTTTCTAATCCAACAAAGATGGTATATTCATTTTTTCATATAATATTGCAATTTGAATACAATCTTTTGCAATATAATCTTAACTCATACTATAGAAGCATAACTTTGGATCATAATGTAACTTATTTTCATTATTTATCTAAAACTAAAATAAAGTTAATTTATAAGAATAATCTTTTTGGAAAGATTACTGGCAGTAATTGAAATTGTGATACAAATATTTTACAGACATTTTCTTTAGCGTTCACATTTTCCACTGATAAATATTGTGCCCTGTTCAGAAAAAAGTTCTCACATTAAACTTTTAGTTACTCAATTAAATATTACCATGAGAAATATTTCTGGGAAACTTACATATACTCCCTTAGAATGGCTTTCTGTGTTTTTTTTCACATATTCCTTCACCAGATATCAAAAGAGAAATTGCCTCATAGATAATATATAAAATTGTTAAGCAGATTGGAATTGCTAATAATTCAAGATATAATTTTATCACCTAAGATTTGACTCAAATTAAAATCACCATTTTAGATGTTCAACCAAGTATCTACAATCAGAGAATTATGGCATGAAAATGAAATTCTTGTGAGATTCCAAATATTTTTTTTTTATAAATTCAACAATAAAGCCAATTGATCGCATATTCCTAGACACAATGGGATTCTTATTTTTTTCATAGAATGGAATTTATTAGCCAGTGATCTTTGTAAATGCGTAAAAATACAAACTATGAACCACATTGTTATTGTTAGATTTATGGCTACAGTAATAAAATTAAAGAACATAAAGCCACTAGCTAAATCTATTTTCTGGTTGGAAGCTTTATAAGTTTCTTTATCATATCTTGTTAGACCTAGTTTCTATGTAATGATATATTTATATGCTTACATAAAGAGAAAAATAATAATCGGTGAAATATATCAATATCTTTAATCTACTAAATGTAATATAAGACTTGATAGAAACTTTGAAACATACTGTTTTTATCTACTGTTATGTATAAATTTATTGTATATAATAAACTTGATTTCAAAATAATTTCTGATTTTTTTTTCTTTTTAATAAACAAAATATTAAAGCTAAATATTTTTTTGCAAATTGTTCCTAGTATTAGAAGGAAATATATGTCAAATCATATTTTTGAAAATATTGAAAATATGATCATAAGTCAATCAACATCAAATCACATAATAAAATATTAATTTGTTTTTATCAAATCAGAATGCATATTTTCAACAATAAAAAATTGGATTAGTGAACCCCTATAACATATTTAATTATAAATTTTGAATATTGTAAGTTATTTTTTGATTTCTGAACAAGACTGCACTCTTATAATAAAATTATTATAAAATATAATTCTCTAATCAAAATGTTTTCAATCTGGATGGGAATAAAATATAATTACTATGAAAAATAACATTTGAATTTAGAACTTTGCATAGAATAAATTATTTATTTTAATTCAAATTTCAAATATATATATATATATGGGTTTTATTAACTCTATAATCTATGTCACTATCAATTATTATGACTCACTGCATTACAAGATTTCTGTAAATTTAATTGTTTCTTCAGTCCGTAACTTTTCTAAGCCTGCATACATACAAAAACTTTTTTCCTCTTTTAGTTTCCACATCTTCTCTCTCTAGGTTAACTCCATTGAAGTTTTTTTTATTCTTTTAAGGATGTCAATAATATTTATTTATTTCTGATCCATATATTTTGTTTTAAATCCCTCATTATAATTCACAGTATATTTACACCGATTTAAGTAGTTTATAAGGTTATTAAAATGAATATTTAGAGGCAGTCTGTACTTGTAAATATTATTTGTGGTTGATTTAAATATAATAATGTAAACACCCCCATAAATTTGGATAATTAATCTCATAATGTTCATTGTTTAACATATTTCCTTATTTATATCTCGGGTTAGAATTGAAAACATAGTATTTTTGTTTTATTTTGCAGTTAGATGTTGATATTATGAGTTATTTATTTTTAATTTATTGAGAATGGCACTTGGAGAAATCATCATTCCAAATGATCTTGCATATTAATTAGCACTGTTCAATTTTAATATTATATACTGTAATGGTCAAAACTGCACATTTGCGGAACAGAACTTAGAATCCAGGCAAAGATACTGAAGCTGACCAGTATGAGATGGTAAGATCTTGAGACTGACCGCATTTCAACTCATTCACCCAAGTTCCAAGAATCAATACCCTGTGGATGACACCCTTGAGAGTACATTCATAAAACATTTTATTCATGACTGACATAGGTCAGAGAGAAGCAATGAGACTCGTATAAATTAAAAAGGCTCTTAAATTGACTAAATATATTATATAATTCATTGAAATATGAATCATTAATGCATAGTTCTTCACATACATATTTTATAAATGATTAGAATTGGACTGAATTGGGATTAATAATGAGACTGAGAATGAAATATATTAAATTAATTATACATTTATTTAATAGGAATAAAATAAAGAAATAATAATACATGACTTCAACGGAGTGAAAGCATGCAGGCATTTTGAATAAATGACAAAAGTTACAGTATTCTCCTATTACAGATCAATCATGGAAACACTTGTACAAGTAAAAGTTTTACCATGAGATAAGTTTTAACTGACTTTCATTTGATGAATTAACTATAGTAGGACATGTATAAATAATCACTACATTATGTCTAGAGAGCTATGCCAATTCCTATTTTAGACTTGCAAATATTTACATATAAATAATTCTACTGAGCCTTGACTAACAATCAATAATGCCTTTATGACTACGAATATATTTATCTCTAACAGGTAAGTGTATAAATTATCTCAAATAACTTAGATTGAACATAGCTTTCAAGAGTATTTCAGACTAATGCTGAATGTGTTATGAGGTAGAGTTGGCTGCTCTAGATTTACTAATGTGCTATGGCACAGGAAAATAATAATAATAATAAGTCACTCTGTGGATGTATTGATGAATCAAGGGTTCTTGTGCCAAATGCTGGTACCCTGGAACCAATTGTCATGCTGCTAAAAGGCAGGGGCATTTAGTTCAGAATGGCAGGGTGACTTACATGCTAGCCTGGCCTTAAATTCAGGGTTTGCTAATGCACAATCCTATAAAAGGAAGATGTGTTAACTAACCAGGGCTCCATCTTAATACAAATAAAAATAGGCAGCAAAACATGGAAATATTGAATTAAAGAAATGAATCTCATCCGCCAAGCAAAAGGGTATTATAAATTTTAATACCATAAATGACGAGAACAATAGCTTTATTAGCTTCATCAATAGAAACCAACTCTTTTGTAGCTTATAAATATATATATGTTAGCTATGGACGGGAATAATTATAATTTTACTTTATCCTATTCAATCTATTGATGCTCATTTATCAATTAATTAATATCTTAAGGAGGGAAAGTATATTTACATAGATTTAAAAAATAGTTAACTAGCAAATATTCTTCTAAATGTTTTCAAAGCTAGTTTAATTATTAATACATAATACCTTTAAAATTGTGAAAATTTTGATTAATTCAAGCCACATTATAAAATTCAATCACTCAATAATTATTATTATTATTATTATTATTATTAATAATAACAACAACAACAACAACAACAAGTGCAAAGCGAATCATTATTATTGATAAATAGGATTTCAAAACAGCGCACAAAAAGATAATGCTAGAAAATAATTTAGGTGAAGATATTAAAATATTATTGTCTTTAATTAAACTATATTAAAATTAAATGCTCACTGTTTCAAAGCATTGGCATATAATTCAATAAATATTTAAATTAAATAATTAAAAGAGAAATATAGACATGCCACAGTGATATAATTTAAATTAGGTTAATTATGAAAGATATTTCTTGATAGAAAAGAAATTACAAAAATAAGCTGATAGGTCATTTATAGATTTTAGATCTATTAATTTAAATAAAATTTGATTCATTATTATTTAACACTAGAAACAGACTTGATCTTTAATTACATACATTTAAATACTTTAATTACTTTTAGCTAGCTTGAGTTATGGTTTAAGAATCTAAATAGGAGCTACACAGAATTCTGCATTTTTTGAGATTGTTTACCAGTCATTAGGTAGCTGGAATATAGTTGCTTGGTTGCATACTTGGTGATATTTCCTGAGCAGCATCTTCTTTTTTATTTAGCTGGAACCTAGATGCATGAGCTGTGGATTTTGGTGAGCTTTCCTGGGTGGCTTGTGACATCATCTTCTTTATTTGGTTAGGCTATGGCTCTTCTTAGGTGGTGACCTGGTTGTTACAGCATCAAATGGAAACATAGCCCTGCCATTCTTCTCATGGAGAAAACCAAACTAATTGTCTTTCTAGCTGGACATTTTCAAGTTCAAACAGGCATGGCTCTGGTGGCAAATGCTATTGAAAAATACAGCCTGTCTGTCTGAGGCTTAAAATATAGCCTATTTATATGTGTCACCTTATAAACCCTTAACACCTTTTGGAATTCACTTTGCTTCAGCACTCATTAAATCTTAAGATTTAATTAAATATTATAAAGTTATATAATTTTGATTTGAAATCTATTGATAAATTTCTGAGGCTATTACATAGTACCGGTCCAGTGGCTTTATTGTAAGATGTCTTGTTGTAAACAATTTCGATTAGCAAGATTTTAAAATAACTATTAATCTTACCTAATGCAATTTCAATTAGCAAAATTTCAAAATAATTTTTAATTTTAACTAATGCAGGGGCTGTTGTTAATTGCATTCTTGTTTACAACAAAAAATTCTGTTTTAATTAAGAACCAAAACTTTTATTTTTAATTATATATAAAATAATCTTTTAACATTTTTTTTTAAAAAAACTTTTTTTAAACATATTTTTTTTAAGAAAAAAATTTTAATTATGTAAAATAAGGAAAAATTTTAACAGATTTTTAAAGACAACTTTTAACATATTTTTACTCATGCCACCCCTAGATACATTATAATGTGAGTTAGATTATCTATCCACATATGAATTTACAATAGTAACAATAAAATTAATAATTTGACTTCTAACATTAATAATATAACAAACATTTTTATGGAATATTACACGCGATGTTTATCCTATCTAATTATAGCGTTCTTTCGTATGTAAATAAATAATGCTGTTTAGACAGCCATGACAGAAGATTGTAAAGCCTAATTTATATAAGATTTTAAATACATTAAAATAGGTTCGAAACTAGCCCAGATGAATAGGTTACCAAATTAATGATGAAACGATAAGGGATTGGGAAGGTTACCTTTTCAATATATATATATGTATGTGTAATTTCTATTGTTTACAAGGATATTAAATACTTGGAAATTTTATCTTGTGAATATAATTTAATACTGATTTAAATACAGTGATGTAAAGATGTTAATTTGGATGTTGGATCTCATAATTAACATTGTCTAACATGCTTCCTATATATATATATTTCAGACTGCAGTTAAAAATAAATTTATTTTTTATGCTTTGCACTAAGACAATGATATTAAGTTTCTCACTCCAACAATATTACATATCAATTAGTCTTAAGCAAACCCCTTTTCAATAGTTTACACAGAGGAACAATAGGAATTGCAGTATTTACCAAGGCTTCCACATATTGGTTGATGAGAATTTGTGCAATTTCCTGCCTTTGAATTATTCTATTGCTGCAAATAGCCATGTATCTATTTTATGTATTAATACTAAATGCCCAATTAGGTTGGCATTGGTTCAACAATCTAGATAAAAAATACCAACTGAAATCTAAAAAACTTTCATATTTTGGATTTAGAAATGAAGAGTATGAAATTGTTCTATTTGAACATACTGTGAGATTTTAGAATATATATTATTGCCAAAAAAGTTTACCCCTTAAAAAAAGACTTATAATCATTGATATGAATGTTCATGCATAATTAATTGAATGGATGAGTCATTCTCAATGGCATTTTGCATCTTTGAATAACATATGACTTCTGAACTTTGAACTATATTATTATTTACTTATGGCATGAAAGTAAATGATAGATTATCTTGGAAAAAAATAATTATAATGGTTAGAATTTTATTTGAATTTATTACGATGAAACAACTTAAATGTCAGATATTTTAAAAGGAGATATTTTTATGAATATCTGACATGTTAGCAAGTGCAAAATGTTTTGATTTCATTTTCCTATGAGATGAGAAGATGGAGAAGCTCTAAACATATAAATATCACAAAACTCATTAAAACTTTAATGAAGTACAATAAAATTAAATATATAAAAGTTTCATTTGAACTTGGCAATATTATTTGTTGCAGTGTCTATTAACATTTAAAAGTAAATATGAATAATGTTAAGAGAAATATAACATAATAAAATCAGATGTAAAGATAAACTTCTATCACTAAACATTTTCAAACTCATTCAAATAATCATAAGTGAGAACAAGCAAGTATAAATTATTTTATTGAAAAACATAAATATTAGTTATATTTATATCATCTTAAATATAAAATCTCTAGTTTCTCTGCTGTCTGATTAATGAATGTATGTTTGTTCATAAGGCGGTCACATGTCAAATTTACAACCAATTAAAAAATATTATGTCTATGTGAAAAAAGCAATCCTACCATTAATAAAAAATGCTTGGAAAATAATCAGTACATGTTCTTTTAACTGCAGAAGTATAGTATTTAAATTGTGAAGAAAATGTGATAACAGTACATAAATTCATGTTTAAATGGTGATATTTGTCAAGCATTGGTGGCCTAGTGGTTAGCATAGCTGCCTTCCAAGCAGCTGGTATTCACTTCGTGGTCAACACATTTGACATATGAAAAAAAAAGGGACATTTAGTGAGGGGGAAAATAAATGCTATAATACTGTATTTACATTTAGTTTTCATTAATATATTTTACGTTTATGTGAAGGAAGTCACCATTAATAAAAAATGCTAAGAGAAATAATCTGTATGTGAGCTTTTAACTACAGAGATATAGTATTTAAATTGTGTAGAAAATGTCAACATAATACATAAATTCATGTTTGAAATGTGATAATTAGCGAGGAAAAAAATTGATGCTATAGTACTGTGTTTACATTTAGTTTTCATTAGCATATAATTGAGGTCAAAACTATGACTTTCAGGCTGCTGTATAATTCTTTTATTTATATTATAATGGTTGGGGTGAAGTGGAAATCAAACGAGGCTTACCGTATCTGCACTACAGGGTGCCACTAGGCATTTGAACCTAGAAAATTTATAGAGTAGGCAGATACGTGCTGTTAAAGATTCAACTTTGACATAGATATTTTTCACGACTGTCAGCCATAGTCACTAGCTCATGAAGTAGCAGAAGTTTAAACATATTTATTAAAATATACTTCAATAAAGATTTTAAAAAGCAAATAAATAAATTAGATCACTGTCAGTATTAATAACACAAAATCTTTTATTTACATACATAAAAGTAATAACACACAAACTTTAAAAAAAATAATTATTATAAAAAAAAACTTGTTTTATTTTGTTTCATTGTTATTATTTTATTTATTTAACTTAATTTTTAATCTTAGAATGTTGGGCATAGGTAGTCCACCCAGATGATGCATTCAAAATTCCAAGCCAGATGTCCGCAGCCATGCCAACGCTCGCTTCCAGATATATATCCACAACCAATGCAATATGAACATGTTAGCATCAAACAATGCTGACAGGAATGTGCATCTGAACAGCATGATATTATTTGAAGAAACATGGCCTTTGCCAAGTACAGGAATGTACTTCTGTCTGGCAAATGAATTATGCATGTAATGTACTAAAGAGAATAATGCTTCATATGGATGGGAGAATGGCCTATCTTGCCAGTTTATCATCCCAATCCATAGAGGTAAAAAAAAGGTCAATGGTACAGGAAATACATTTTCATCCATTGCAATGCCATGACAACCTCTTTGGGATCATGCATTCAGTTGGGCTCGTCGCCCTTATGTGCTAACACACTTCACATTACATTGATATAAATGTCCATATATCTCTCTACCAGCATTGACACAACTATAAAACAAATAATCTGAAATCCAAACCCCTTTAGAACTAACATATATTTAAATGAGGCTAAGTGACTACCCACACTCAACTAACATTTAAGTCAATTTATTCATTTAATTCTAAAAAAAAATCTTTAGTTTAAGGTTTTAAAATCATTTTACGAGGACACATTATATTTAACTTATTTTTTTACTACAAAATACTATTTAACCTACTTTCCCTTTCTTTTAAATTCAATAATGCACAAATAACGATAAGTGTTTTCACCTTTAAATTTAACTTTGCAATCGCAAACCCCCACCTATTACAAACAGATCTTATTAAGCATGAATAAAAAAAAAACAATACATATTTTAAGAGATTACGTTTTAACTTTAGATCAGAGTTTTAAATTGCACAGTTTATAAAAAAAATAAAGTTCAGGCTTGTTCAGGAAAGAAAGTCTACAGCTCATTTTAAAGGCAAATAGAATTCAAAGATTTTAAAGTTTAAGAGAGTTTATATTTTATTTTATCATTTATAAATCTATACTTTCCTTTGTCCGTGCTTCACGATGAAGATCTGAGTTTCGCAAGGGTCTTGCTCTTGCAGACGCTGACTATTTATAAAGCTTGATGAGTATTTCTGCATACAGCACCAGTAGTTCACTACTGGGATCTGTGAATGATGAAAGCTGCCTTTGGCTGGCCGAACCAAAGGAAGCATGATGAAGCTGATTACATTCTTGGTGATGGTGATAATGGCTTTTTTAAATTTTTATTTTTACTTTCAGCAAAGACAAATGAATTTAAAACTTTAATTTTTTAATTTTCTAATTAATAATTTTCTTTTTGATTTTTTTTTTATAGTCCTCAGGCACCTTATCTCTGGAATGTATGGATCCATCAAACATATTCCATATCTGTATTTCATTTGTTCATTGAGTTTGTGGCCAAGTAGATTTTGGGTTAGTGGCTAAGTAGATTTTGGGTTTGTGGCTATGTGGATTTTTCCACTGAGGTCTGTGTCTATATCTTTGAGCAGGAAAAGCACGCCTTTTGTTTCTACTCTTCAATTCTTTATCTATTTCGTAATCTTTTTCTTTTCAATGGTCATTTTGCCCTAAGGATCTGTTTGTAATTTTTATTTTTAAGATTAAAAACTCTCTTTGCTATTATTAAAAGGTTTTTTATTATACTTTATTTAACATTAGAATTTTTGTTTCGATTCTATAATTTTTTTAAAGCTTATTTAATTTCAATATTTAAACCAAACATAATAAATTAATAATTCATTATTTGTGCATTTTGAACGTTTGTGCTTTTAATTCAGTCTTAGTTTTGACAAAAAAAAATTAAGTATTAAAATTGAAATGTAACGCATATATATATATATCCCGTTACAATATAATATAAATATTTTGTTTAATTTACATTAAAACTTTTTTTTTTGTTAAAGCAACCAATTAAAAAACTACAGACTATTTAGGCCGAGTACATCTGGTAGAAAGACAAATGTAAAATTAATAGAATTTTTTCTTCAGTTATACATATGAATTGAATCATTGAATTACAGACTGACTCAATGTTAAGATCAATAAGTCATCATTATCAGCCATTGATAAAGGATATGGCATTTAATTTCCCAAAAATATATATACAATGATGAAAGGACAAAGAGCAAAAAGTTAATGGGTGTAGTCAATATTTTGTTGTACTGGGGTTTTTTTTTTTAAATTTATTTGCAGAAAATTATATTTAAAACTTCAAAATGTGATTTAATTGTAGTTTCCATTATATTCTATCTTTGTATATACGTTCACAATAAAAGCAGTCAGTACTGAACTTAGCAGAACGTTTTTGAGATAATCTTTAAATGAAAATAATGTTTGCTTTTCCTATAAAAAAATCACTTTCAAATTTACCATGTAATACATTTTAGAAATTTTATTTATACATTACAATAAACATATGCCTTTACAATAATAAATTCTTACATTGTACAGGCTTAACACCTGCATTTATATATGTAATATATGCAGGATTCGAACTCAAACTTTCACACAATCCACAACTCTCAGTGTCATACACACATGTTGAAAAGATATAAATAATCACCCATATCCATGTTTCATGCTAAACCAGCACTCATCAGTTGGTCCAGATTACCATTTCCACACCCATATACAATCAGTACTCAGCTTTATATTAAGATAGTCAATCTTCATACTTTAATGGACAGGCTTCAAACTACTCCAACCCATATTGGTGATTATTTATTTTTTCAACATGTGTGTGATCAGGTGGGTTAGCAATATAAGATGGTACTGAGAGTTGTGGGTCATGTGAAAGTCTGAGTTCGAATCCTGAATAATAAATTCTGTAAAGATATCCAGAAAATTGATAAAAATAATAACTGGTCTTATGATCTTATGACTGTATTTTTAAAATATAGAGAATTTTTACGTAAATGTTTTTAGGACACCTATTGTAAAATTAATAAAAGTCAATGTTTTACTTCCCTGAATAACATTGGAATTTTTATGTATATTTAATTTATTTTCAATAGTTATATCATTGCAAGATATTTTAGTTTTTAACTGGCAATGCAGCAGTAGCCATGCGATTTGTGTCTTAATTTAGCATTTAATTTAGTAATTAGACTTTAACTTTCAAGTTAGCCTTTAAACTTAAAAAGCTACCAAGATATTTAAATTGATATATTTTCATGTTAAGAGTAACTGAACTTAAAACTGCTAACGATTTTTCTTACATCTGTGGCTGTTAAATGGTAGTGTTTTTTGAACATTAACACATGAACATGATCCTTTAGGTCTTCCTTTGCACTGAAATTACTAGGACAACCAAACTAATAAAAGATCTTGAATCAATGACAAATAAAATTTCATCAACTTTATATTTTACCTTGATATCTTATTTATGTCACTAGCTATAAAAAGTTCCAAAGACAACAATCATAAAAATGGAAAAGAAAATTGAAATCATGGCATGATCATGTTTAATGCCAGATTTCCCATCAGCAGGAACAACTTTTCATTTCATAATGAAGAAATGATAGAATATAAATAAATTTAGTGAAAACCAATTAATTTTTAAAAAATAACATAAACTTGTTGAATTAATTGAATCAAATGTTTAGACCACAACAATATATATAATATAAAATAAGTTTTTGTCTGATATTTTTCCTGTATTATATATTGGCAACCAAAATCAGTCTATAATACTTTCTGATATCTTTTAAACTGCATATATTTCTGGTAATCATTCATCGAGGATTGGAAATAGTCTATTCAACAAAGTATTTAAAAGCTGGATAATCATGATATCCTACAATAATTGCTGTAGATTGTTTTATTTTTATAAATTGGGCCAATAAAAGCATCTTTTATGATTATATGGTGCAGTTTCATTTGTTATGTATTCCTAAAAAAAATTAATAATTATAAAGGTAGCTTTCTACCATCACATTTAAACTTTTTTCAGTTAATTCATATGAACTTGAAACCTTCTTATTTTTAAGATTACAAATAGCTGTTATAAATTTATCAAATAAACATTCTTGTTCAAATAATTTATAATCAAATGGTTTTATTACTCAGAAATTCACAAAAAGTTTAGCAGCAGAAGGAACAAAGTAGAATGCAATCACAAACCTTAAGTATCAGAGTCTGCATTCTATTATTGTACTATGCTGGGGGGTTTGAATCTACATCAGTGAGCTGAATATATATTTTATTGTCAACTCAGTTGTTGTGTCACTATTCAAAAAGACATCAACATACTTTTTATCTGCTTAGAATATTGTCAATATCTTATAAAATGAAGCTAGCCTTGAATTTAAAAGAAGGTTGCCTTGACAACAGTTTGAAATTGTTGATTGTTATTGATATTGGGATTATCTAAGTTTAATAGGTTTTTAATATATATATATAAAGTTATTGGAAAAGCAAATGGTATCTTTTTTGCAGCTATACATCTATCAATCTCTTTTATGCTTTTCTATTATTTATCAAATCTCTGTCTTCAAATATCTCTTATACTGCTTATAAAAATGCTATTATTTCTTTTTAATCCATAAGACAATCATTGTTATACCACCAAGCAGGATTCTTGTATCCATAACATACTTCTTAAGATAATTTTTTAGCTTCTTAGAACAACAATCTCAAAATTTTAATTGGCAATTTTGCTGTGTAAATAACCAATGAAATTTTACAAGTCATATATACTGTGAGATCTAAATTAATAACTTTTATTCTTAAAATTTTTAAAAATATCAATGAAAAGCTAATAATGTTAAACTTGTTTGATCAATAATATTTCTGCTATTTTATCGCTTATGTTCTAGCATTAGATTCAGAAAGTTTGGTATATAATCTATTTGTTAATACAACTATCATTTTAATCTTAGACTATCCAACAATTCCTAGATGTAAATGCTAATGTAATGAAAAATGTTCATAAAATGCAATTACTTTGTGGATGAAGCATTCAAACTTTTTTATAGAAAATTTTCTAAATAAATAATATGTTTATATGAATGTTGTGTGAAATTTGATAATAGGACTGCTTAATTTTAATCGATGTCATTTATAACAAATATTTTAATCATGTGATTTGGATTTTTTATTGTTTAACTTTGATTTCAAATATTTGCGGAATTTTGTTTTTTTTTTCTATGAAAATTATGATTTTGTGTTTTAATATTTTAATCATATGATTCGTTTTTTTTAATGAAAATTTTGTTTTGTTTTTCTATGAAAATTGTGATTTTGTGTTTTAATATTTTAATCATGTGATTTGTTTTTTTTTAATGAAATTTTTTTTTTTTTTTCCGGTTTTCTTTTTTTCTATGAAAATGGCCATTTTGATCGATGACATTTATCGGTTGGATGTTCCAGTGTGGTTTGGGTGGTTCTTGTAATTCAAAATGGCGGCCGTGAGCGTATACTAAATCAGCACCATTCATTTTTGGTGAAAGTCTTCAAGGAGTAATGTTCAGTTTTTTAATAATATTGATGAAATTATCCAACTGTTAAGAAATATAAGTTTTTTTTTTGTTCTTAACTCTCTGTATGTAATCTTGAAGCACAAATACAGATAAAGCAGAACAAATGTCACTGTTAAAACATGTTTAATGTTATTAGAAGTTTCATTTATAAATGGAAGAATTTCAAAAATAAAAGATACCAAATTAAACATCCCAACAAATACAACACAATTCAGTATCTTTTACTGTCAAAAAACTTACAGCCATTTACCTGTTAATTGACTTTATTTCTTTGGAAATAAGTTTCTCTAAAAGCTATTTTTTAACAAGGACTACCCTTCATTCAGATCTTAAAGTATTTTCATCAAATAAAAGTTTATAGATTCCATCTATCTGGGTTTTGATCAAAAATTTAAATGTTTACCCCTATCTTCTTCTTCGTAATTCTATTAAGTATGATTATCTACATTAATTGATAGTCTTTCATTATCTTTTCTAGATTCTTCAAATTAAATTTCATGGTAGACAAAACGATCCTTAAATAGGTTTTCAAACATTCAATTATTTCCAAAGATAAAGATTTTATTTCTAATTTAGTTAAAAACTTATTAGTATATAATATAGTAATTTATTTCTAATTTAGTTGTAAAGTAATCTGTTTTTAATTGCATTGCCTTGGGCAAGGTTCTATTTGAGATTCACAATTGTTTGAATATGTCTCCAGTGTAAAGAAATTGGACACTGTTAAGGGTTGGTGACCTAGTGGTTAGCATAATGCCTTCCAAGCAGCCGGCCAGAGTTCGCTTCCCGGTCAACGCATTTAACATATATATAAAAGAGATTGGACACAAACGGAAAATGAAAAGAAAAAATGAGAACTAAAATTGTATGTTTAATTAAAGTATACAATTGTTGTTACACAAATGTGCATTCCTATTAACATAGTCAGTGTATGAAAAAGAAAAACTGAAAACAATGAGGTAAAAAAACAACAGCAAAAAATATCTGTTTACATCGGTACCAGTTCCTAGCTTGGGGTGAACCAAAATCTCACAAAACTGCAGAAAATACTGGTCAAGCACTGCTTATTGACTATTTAAAGATCATTTACTATTACACTTGAGGATTCCATCAGTATCAAAAAAATTGCTACCGTATATATATATATATATATACGATAACTTGAATACCAAATAGTTGATGTATGTGTGTAAGTATATAATAATATATTACAGTTTGTAGATAAAATACTGTAATTAATTTTAAATATTTTAAAGATATCAATTCCATTTTCAGGTAAAAAATATGTACATACGAAAATGCTTTGGGGTTTTGTTTTTTTTTTTCAATAAAGTTTTACTCAAGCAAAATTATTATTCTTTTTACTTCAAAAATGTATCTTCAAGATATATGTAGATTGTAAAAAATTAAAAAAAAAAGATTTTGCTTTTAGCAAAAATACTCTACTTTTTAATCCAACACAGATTTTTCTTTTCCCTGATATGCATAAGGCTAAAGAAAGAAGTTTGCTGTTAACAGAAAAGAAATTTTTTTATTTCATTTTAAGACTTTAAAGTAATCGAAGACTGTAAAATTCTAATGTCCACATCTTACGTTTTTCTTGTTACTATGTTATTATTATTCAGCATGGTAAATTTACTGATTTTTTTTTACCTCCAAGTTTACAACCAGAAATAACATGATTTTTCTTCTCAGTTTCTTGATAATAGGTGAAATATTAGTTGAATTTCTTGAAGATTGATGAAAATGTGTGTGAGTAACATTTTTTAGATATTTTTAAATCATGACAGATAAAATTAAATTGTACCTCTTTTTCCAGGAGGTGTAAATTTGTTATCCAAGGCATTAGTTATAGTTTGAAAGCAGAAAAATCACGTGATTATGAATTCAGGCTGTTATTAGCTAACTATAACTGAAATTCATATTCAAATAAAGAAAGATTGCATGAATTGAAAAAAACAATTCTCTAATATTAAATGGGACATCATTGGACTGTGTAAAGTTGGAAAAAAATGGCCACTTGGTTTGAAGATTGAACATATATTTTATTAATATTGAAAACAGTAGTATGGAGGGATTCATTATAAATAAAAAGCAGAATACCATTGGTGAAACTGATGTTATATCTGACAAAACGGCAAGATTAATTAGTCAGCCCAAATATATATAATTAATTTTTATGCCTCAATTTAAGTTTTCATTGGGATCAAGAAGTAAAGGATTTTTATATAGAATTACAAAACACCTTTGATCAGACCAAATAATATTTTTAAATTGTGAGAATTTAATGCTAGAATTGAGAACAATTGAAAAATTGAAGTATCATGGATAACTTTAGTTATTGTGATAGAAATAAGAAAAAATGCTGACTAAAGAAATGCCTCTTTTAAAAAAAAAAACTGAACAAAAATGGACAAGCAAATATCTAAATCAGAAGATAATTATATTTTGACTAACAGAAAATATCCATTTCAAGATTATAATTTTTTGAGTAGGTTCAAAATAGGAAATGATCGGTCATTATCAAGATGAAGATTATAATTTTTTGAGTAGGTTCAAAATAGGAAATGATCAGTCATTATCAAGATGGAAGATAAATTTTAATGCAATACTAGAGAAAAGAAAACATTAAGAATTTTTTTAACAGTGTAGAAGATTTGCAGATAATATAACTCTTATAGCTGAGAATCAAAAGTGTCTTCTGAATATGTATGGAATTTGAAATGAAGATGTTTATGGATAGAGAGGAATGCAAAATGACTGCAAATTGAAATCCATAATAACATAGATCAGAAGCTAAAGGCATTTTGATATTTGGGTAGATGGTTGAGTTACTATTGTATGGTTATGAAATGTGAGCAATGAGTAATAAAATCAGAAACAGATTTAAAATCTTAAAAATGTGGACATGGAGAAAAATGGAAAAATTCATTTAGATAAAT
Source organism: Epiperipatus broadwayi (assembly GCA_028023455.1). NCBI lineage: Eukaryota > Metazoa > Onychophora > Udeonychophora > Euonychophora > Peripatidae > Epiperipatus > Epiperipatus broadwayi. The sequence goes on from JAQFVV010000113.1 coordinate 2,593,787, forward strand.
AAAATAACAAATGAAGTTTGAAAAGAGAAAATGAACAAAGAAGATTGAGAAAATTAGAAAAAGAAAGACAAACTGGATTAGACATAAATTAAAAAGAAACTATAGTTTAGTGAAAGATAGTTTGGAGGGAATAGCAAGTGAAACCAAAAAGAAATGTAGGAAAAGAATAACATTGCTGGATGATATAAGATGAGAAAAATTACATGTAATTGAAGAGCTGGGCAAATGAACAAAATGAAGTAAAAAAATGAATGAATTGATGATATGATTAATCTCCAAACTTATCGATGGGACAGAATACTATTAATGATGACATTATTAACATTCAGAAATTTTTTATTAAATCTGAGTTAAAATTAGCAAATCACTTTAAAATATTAATAGAGTTCAAAAATGGTTCAGACATGACTAAGAACAACAAGAAGATAAATGAATCTCTACTAAAAAAACATCCAAGATAGCTGACACAAAAATATACTTCAGTACATTTTCAATGGTGCAACAAACATTTGATCTTATTTCATTAACAATTTTGAAGGCAACACTCATAATATGATTAAATTTCAATACTTTTGGACATAAGGCATTCTGATGTATAATACAATGATAGTCCATAAAACTAGGTATATCAGTATTGTTTTGGCAGAGTAACAAAATCAGTTTTACTGCCAATCATTGAGACAGTTCCATCAGTAGTTATTGATACTAATTTGTGAATTGGAAAATTTGTTTTTACAATGTAATTCTTGATAGATATCTTGACCTCTTGTCCTTCTTTCAATTGGAATAATTGTTAATAGTTCTTCTGTGGCTGACATATCATCAAAACCATGCAAATAAAAATACATAATTGTGCAATACCTGTATAATTGGTAGATTCATCAATCTGTAGTGATAAAAAGTTACAATTGTTAATGTTTTTATGTAAAATGTCTCCTAAGATTTTGTGAAGTTTCTTCTGTCATACACATGATTGTGATCAATAAAGCAAGTCATATATAGCATGACATATATGGTAGAGCTGAATTTAGTTTAGTCCCATATAGCTATTTAAGTTAAATAGCTAGCATTAAAGACATTTTCATATCTGAAAATGTCAGAGTTTCTACTTAAATATTACATATTAAATAAGAGCCGGTTTTGAGTTGATATTTTAGATCTAGTGTCTGAATGTTCTAGCTTCTCGCTGAGGTGAGTCATAAGCTCTAAACCAATTGGTCTGGGGATAAGAACATTTCACATAGAGATTTTAAATATTTTCTCTTAGTGCACTTATCAATTAAAAACTTGTTTGAGCTATTGGTACACTCTCTACATTACACATGATTGTGTTTCATGATAATGATATATTGTTGATAGAAGTCATTATTTCAAATTTATTTTTAAAATTTTCAAATAATACTTGTCTATCTTTGATGAAGGTTTCTTTCCACATTTGTCCACCTTGAAAGGGCTTACTGTGTTTAATTAAAGTTTTGGCAACTTTGAATGATGCAATCGTAGCAGTTTTTGAGCTTGTATTGTACTTGACAAAAAATTGTGTCATGTGCAGTGAGTTGTCTTTAGCTGTTGTACGTTAGCTTTTCTTAATGCAGTGCCTCATGGGTAATCTTTTCATAAGTTTTATGAACAGTGCAAAAACGTCACATTTGTTTTTCATCCTAATAAAAAAATAATATTCCCAGTCTTTATGATAGCAATACGTTTTTATTTTTTTGCACTTGTACTTGGTTTATTCATTGTAATCCTGCTGTGTATTCACTTGCGAACAAATAACAAAAAAATTGTAATACAAGTCTAAAGGCAATTATCACTATTAGAGATGAAGAAATATTTATTAATTTTTAAACACATAAAAGACATATCTAAAAGTTTGGTATTTACAAATGTGATTAATAAGTCTTTGATTTTAATTACTATTTCCCATAAATACTAAGAATCACAGATTAGCACCAGTCATCACTATTCAGGTAAAATAATTATATTTACCTTGCAGTCTTTCTCTGCACAAACCCACTGGAGCCCATCAGGCTTACGCAAATAAAAAGATCTGTGATCTGTTTTTGCCCCATCTGTCTATTAGTACCTATAGAGGCACAGTCTCTGGAAACAATGTTCTTATGGTGAAAAATTGCTATAACTTTCCAAACAGCTTTCATTCTGGATCCTTTTTCAAAAGTCCAATAATATCACAGCACGCAGCAGCACTCATGAAAAATAAAAATGCACACCACTCTTTTCTGCATGCACTATTTATATATATAACCACTTCATATCTGGTATTAATATTATAATTGGTGATTATTATTTTTCTTTGAGATATTCCATGATAGAATTAAGTCTTTTCTCAAAAATATCCATTAAGCTTTAATTGCATATGTACACATTCCTTTCACTGAAATTAGTCTTTTCGATATCAATTGTATTAATAATTCTTCTTTACTCTTTTGTTTACTTAGTTTTAAAAATAGCTTTCTGCTCTAATTAAACAATACTATCTTTTTTCTACGATTAATCTAACAGACATTCACTGAATTATCATTCTCATTTTATTTTATCCTTCATCAATCTTTTTTCATTGCTCTTTATTTAAAATACCTTTCTATATTAAACTTTCTTTCCGTTTTCTTTTTTCTGGAGATAATTAAACATGGCTTTATAACTTATACAAAATTAAAGTTAATTAATATTTTTAGAATGAGGTCAAAAATTTGCTAGAATGAAAAACAATAAAAATAATATTTGACAAAAGTCCTCTAATTTTTTCCCTTGAAAAATCCCCATATTTTTTCTGCTAACAGTTTTTACAATAATTAGACATAAAGTTCATTTTTTTGTTTTGACACCTATTTTCTTTTGTAGGTAGGAAAAAATCCTATTTCCTTTTTAAATCTCTTTGGTATTATTTGCTAGCTAGACAAAATGTTTTAAAAAATTCACAACTTCTTTATATTAAAATCAGTTCATTAAAATGTTTGCTTTTCCAGGACAAGTTACTTTCATTTCTCCTTGGCAAAATGGCAATTAAATATTTCTAAGAATTTTAGCTCTAGCATTATACAAAAATAATTTCTTTCCAGCTTCTTCTAATTTGGGTTTATTTTTGAGATCAACAATAACAACAGGTGTTATTTTAAATTTAACTATTTTTAAATGAAATTAATTTTGAATTTTTTATATTCAAATCAGCTCTGAATTTATCACTATAATTTGCCAATGTTCGTGCCAGCTTTGCAGTCGACTGGTCAACATCTTGGCTACCCCTGTTGTATATATTGAAAAAATTACATATTCCTTATTTAAATTATTCATGTACACTAATTTTATTAAATAATATAAAAATAATTGAATTATTACTTACATGGGAGATCAAGACCCAAAACAAATAAGTAGCCTCTCAGAAAAATGCACACCTAGTTGGATTTATTTTGGAATAAATTATAATTTTGCCCTAAATAATATATTTCATATTTGAAATTATTGCACGTCAAATTTAGATCATTTTTGTTAATATAATAATGATTATAAATTTGGTTAAAGAGTTAGTTAGTTATTATTATTTAATAGTCAAGGTAAATGAATAAATTAATTATATATCTTATACTTAGCATTTATTCTATCACTTTTATTATATCCATAATAAGTTTCTAATACTCACTTATAAATACACTCAGCCTTGAACATTACTACACTTATTATTTAAGTAATATTTTGGGTGCAATTTGAAAATTATATTTGCAATTTGTAATGTTATAATTGACTATTTATTAGTCTGCATTCGGAACAGGTTATATTTACCTGTTTACAGAGGTTTATTTAAAGTTTTTTCTACCAATAATTTTAATCTCTGTAGGCAAGTTGCAATCTTTAATGTCTATTTAAATATATGGGACTATTAATAGAGGTGGGATTACACCTGTAATGCTAAAATGAGGTTGCCTTGATTACAGTTTAAAATTCTTGATTGTTATCTATATTGAGATTGTCTAAGTGTTTTCTGATTTCTAATGGATAATAAGTTAAATATATAGCTAATCACATGTCCTTCTTGAATATTAATAGAGATTATTCAAATTCACTTTTTTTTAATTACACTAATTCATAATCTATTTTATTTTTTAATATACACCTGGGTCTCGTTTTATGTGGTAGATAGGTTCCTCACAAAATGCGCACAAAAGAAATCACACAAAAATAAATGTAACTTACCTTGAAAAATGGGGGATATGTTCCCGTAATTTTTAGAAATTGGCATAAAAGCAAAGCAACAAAGAAAAATTACTTTAAAATTTGCATTAAAAAATAAGGAAATAAAATATGACTAATAAAAATTTTCAAATATATAAAAAAAATTAATATAAGCCAAACTTTTTTTACATTTTTTTTAACTACAGTATTTAATTTTTCATTTTTTCGTACATATTTTAATCATTATAATATGCATTCATTTGTGAACTTGTAAGAAATCAGATTCATGACGTGTTGTACAACTAGCACCACTTTCAGTCTTGTGCTGCTTCTATATTAAAAAAATGAGATCCAATCAAAACAAAAAGATTAGACATTATCATTCAAAAGATTATTTTTAGTTTATAAAATCAATAAAATCTTTGTTATTATTTATTTTAAAAATCTAAAAAAATATTTATTTCTGTTAATATCTAACAAAATATATTTTAAAAGTTTAAAATTTTTGAATATTTATTGCAATATTTTTATACGTATGTATAAATCTATTATTATTATTATTTACTCATTAGTATAAGTAGGTTATTTACATAGAAGTTATGATTCTAAATACAGCTTATGGACATATTAACGTAAGCTGCTAATATAACGTTATATTTTTGAAAGAAAAAAAAAGGATTTCAAGTCAAAATAAGTTATTAATAATTTAAATGTCTTGATATCTAATAAATATAGTGACATATGAAAGATATTAAGAAGAAACATGAATTGCATAACTTCAAAATCGCATTAAAATAATCCACATAAAACGAGACCCAGGAGTACATCAGCACTATTACTGAATTATTTCTCTCACAAACCCACAGCTGATAACTATAAATATTTAAAAAAATACAATAAATTTACAATTAACAATAAAAAAAATAATCATTTATATAAATGCAATCCATCATATAAGCCATACATTTTTAAAATCATTTCCAATAGTAATAAAGACATAAATATTAGTTTTTAACAAAATTGGTAAAGTAGATATTTAAAATAAGTATGTTTTACTCTAATTATAGCAATTATTGTTTTTCAAAACTTTATAATAAACTTTTAATTTAGAAAGCCAAATAAGTGTATTATCTTTCAAACTAGAACTAATAATATACAATAAATAACATTATTTGTTTATTAGAAATAAACTGTTACTTTTTTAAATTTATGAAATAAAGTTATTCTACATTATTGTATTTTTTTGCATTTTGTTATTTAAGTTTATGTTAAATTCTATTTGTTTTTAATACTTGAGAAATAATCTGATTTTTTTATTTTTTTTATTATAAAGCCACTTGTTTTATATTATATTTATTTTATTCTTTTAATAATCATAATAATTACATTTCCCATTTTTTATCTATAAATATATTAGATTTTTTTCTTTTTCTTAAGATACATATAGATGATTCTTATTTGGTTTAGTTTTTAACACCTCAAATACTTTTATACTGAATACTATAATAATTCTATCTATCATTGTGTAACTCTTGTCATGATGTGCAGCAGCAGTTTAATGCTATACACATCAGCAAAAATATATTTACAAAAAATCTAATATATAGGGGGTTTGAACTCAGACTTATAGCTTGGATAGTTGAGGGTTATGTGAAAGTCTGAGTTCAAACTCCCTATATATTACATATTGGAGTCCAGGTATGAAAAAGCCTGTACTGTAGAAAAAATTCATATAATAAAAAAACAATCTAATAAATTAAAAAATATAAACATGAAATAATTTTATTCTTCCATTTAAAGATACTAAAATTGTTATTTTAATACAATAAACATAAAAAATATATATTTCTTTGTAGCAATGGAAGCTGTGCTTTGGATAAGATGCTGAAAAAGCTATTTTCTTCTTTATTTCTATTTTTTAAATCAAATAAATAGAATGATTTGTCTAAATAATTACACAATTTAATGTTTATTGAAACAAATATAAACAATTGTAATATATCTTAAACTTCCAGAATAAAGTAATTGCATATTAAAAATTATTGAAAAAGTTGTTTATACTGAATAATTTATATTCCAATGACCAGAATTTGTTGTGTTGCTAAATTTATTGAATAAAAATAGATTAATTAGATAAAGTTTAAAAATCAAAAAAATTAACAATAAGTAAAATAATTATATATATTACTTCATTACAACTCTTCTTTTATACACTTAAAAGCAATTTTTTATATATAATTTTTCCTTTATTTTTCTAACAGTTTTGACTGTACTACAATCTTCATCAGAGCTTTTTATAACTTTCTTAATTCTGTTTACATAGTTATAAAAGTTCTGATGAATACTGCAGGACAGTCAAAACTGTTAGAAAAATAAAGGATGAATTACATATAAAAAAATTGCATTTAAGTGTATAAGAGAAGGATTGTAATAAAGTAATATATACAAATATAAGAAGAAAAATGCAAGAAAGTAAAGGAGAAGCTATAAGAATAATAACACTACTAAGTAAAGTAATGTGATATGATTTTTATAAATATATTTTTATTAATAAAATTTTACTAGTATTGTTAAACATGATTATTGTTTTGTAAATGTGCACGATGTTGTATTCCTATATATATAATCACTATGACAAATTGCTCTCTATTGTAAGTTTGAATAATTCATGATTACCAGATGGTAGTACAAAATATAATATCCATTTCCTGACTGATTTCATACTCTTGCCTTTGTGAAAGAAAACTTGTATTAATATTCATCCTTATATCAATGTTGTTATGGATATAACAATCACCTTTAAATCACTCTAAAGGTAAAAGTGTAAGATTAAAAATCATAAAGTTTAAAACTGAAATTAACAATCATATATAGTTTTATAGACTTGGCACAAAGTTAGCAACTATTTATCATAATAATCTTATAATTATTATAGACATTACTAGAATTAAAAGCTATTTTTTATCACATTTTGTAAGCTAGATTCAAGAAATTTTGTGTTGTTATTAATATTTCTAAAGAAAAAGAGTCTACAGTTATGAAGAAGTAGAGTATTTTTAATTTGATAGTAAAAAATGAATCAAATGTGTTAGTAAAATACATAATAGTATTAGTTCCTATATTCATTTCAAATATCTATTGATGAAGATGTTAACCAAAAACTGTTTTCACATGATAATTGGAATGCTCTTTTATTTGTCTATCATTGATTACTCAGTATTACTACTGATAATGCTAGAGTATAAAACAGCTTCTTCTTTACAAACCAAACAATCAAACAATGTTATGTTGATTTATGTTATTCTAGTAATATAGAGTTTAAGTTACTTGGAAATCTTGAAAATATTAAATATCCTCCCAGAATTATGGACTTAATATTTTTATTATATATTTTTTTAATTAATTCTATGCCAAAATTTGATATTGTATTGAGATAATGTGAAACAGTAAATTATTTCAAAAATGGCTAACTTTGGAAAGGCTTTAGGGCATAGGGTCTAGCACATTTGTATGCCACCTTCACAATCTGGTGTTTATATTGAAGATGATTTTTGAAATGTTTTCAAAATACAAACAGGATTACAATTTTCCATTTAAGTAAATGACCTATAGCCAATTAATTGATATCTTGCTAGTTATAATTATTATTGTAGTTCAATATATTTTAATGTAACTCCACTAAACATCACATGATCACTATTTCTTATGCTAGCACATAACTGTTATTAAAACAGGCAAAACTCTCCATACAGTAATACCACTCAATGCCATTGATTACTTTGGTTGGCACTGAGTGGCACTACTGTATGGAGAGTTTTGCCTGTTTTAATGTAACTCCATTGTTGAATGTATAACCTGCCATACTTGTGCTGATTTGAAGTTCATCTTCACATATGACCGATTAGCTTTCTAAAAGTTGTTTTTAAATTCTAATTGTTAATATCTTACTAGAAAAACATATAAATATGGAGAAAATGCACTTAAAATAATAATAAAAATATATTGGTATTAGAAAACTAAATATTTGGAAAAATGCATTATAACAAATGTCTCCTTACTTTTTTTTTGAAACAGCAAATATTTAACAGGATTTTTTTTCTGATTACTTGACTGGGAAAAAACTGCATTAATTATTTATTTATTGATTTATAAATATAAGAATAAATTACTTTGGCATATACTCCTTAATATTATTATTACAACAGTCTTTCAACTTTTGCATTTTAGTTAATTTTGACTGTTTCAAGTTGTGTTTACTAAAATAAATATTATTTATTAAAAATGTATTTCTTAATTTATTAATATGCTATTTATTTATTCATTCATATATAAAATAGATATTAGCAGATTATATCCTATTTATTTTTATTTAAATTAAATTTATTTCTCTGGTGCCATGCTTCACAATATTTTTACTTTTCTATATTTTAAAATAAATAAAACATTTATTTGTAAATATTATTAATTGCTTATTAATAAATCAGAATTTTTTTACTTCTAAATATAAACTATAATTTTCAGAATGATTTTATTTATTAATTAGAAAAATAAATTTATTTTCTGATGTTGTAGAATAAATATTTATATATATTTAAATATTGTAGGTCTGATGATGACTGCTGAACAGTCAAAACTGTAAGCAAACAGAAATAAATTCTATTATATTAAATTGTATTGAAAAGTGTTTATGCAAGGGTATATGGTATTTTGTATATAATGAATATTTGTTTGAAAATAGTGACATTGTACTTACTAATAAATTATTTATTTATTCATCTTTAATACAATTGTATATTTGTTTTTATATAATAATTCTTAATACCCTGTAATTAACTGCTGTTTTTACACGTACATCCTATTAGAGAAAATAACTAGCTAGTATTAACAATTATCCAGGTTTTATAAATGATTTACATTAGAAAAGGACATGCTTATATTAAACTGTTATCTGGACAATCGAAAAATATATGTATTTATATCAGTTATCTGGGTTTTAGAACGGCATTGAGATTTGCCTGTTATTTTCTCTAATATTCATCTAAATGCAGTTCACATGTGTATACTCGCACACACCTTTTTCTAAATATATATATTTTTCTTTTACAAGTTATCATTTCGTTTCACCTTTATTATTACAATTAACTTTTTGTAAAAACAGTAAAGTATTTTATTATTAAAAATCAATTTGAAATATAAACAAAGATTATTTTTATACATTAACTTTTATCCCTGATGAATATGATCTCGTTTATAAAAGATTATCATAACATGAAGTTTTAAATAATAAAAAACAAAGAACAAAAGTCTATCATTGATCCATAATTTAGCAGGTTTCATACAATAGTTTTTAAAAATTATTTAACTTTGATGTCACTAACAATGATAAACTCAAAGGTGATTTTTAACAAAAACATTCCCACTAACAACTTTTTTTTTTCAGTTGCAAAAAAAAAAAAAATCAGATATTATGCGTAGAAATGTAAAATCTTCGCAATGGATCATGGGAGCTTTAAAATCGGAGTAGATTTAAATAGTATATGGCAAAAAACATATATATATTTCAACAAGCTTAATTTTTATTACTTCAGCATGTTTTAAAATAATTATAATAAAAAATAATGATTTCTAAAAAAAAAAACCAGAGTAAAAAAAATGCGAAGAAGATCCTTAAACATTGTTATCTTTATTATGCTGAAAGATATAACAGTTATAATAAATTAAAAATTTAGAAAACGTTTACGAACCAAAATATATAATGCAATGAAATAGTAATAGAACCAATCTGTTAAAACCTATGCATTAAAAAAATATTTTTTAACCTCAATAATTATTTTGATGATTATGAGAGAGAATAAAAATTGTCCAGTGTTTTCTTCTGAATTTAGCATTTTCAAGAATGAGATTAAGTCATATGAAGTTATTATATTAATTTCTGAAAAATGAAACTTATTTTTTATTTTATTAAGGAATAAAATTTACTACAGAGAGATACATGATTGTAATATATGTTCTTGATTGTAGACCAGGATCGGCAGGTGTGCCATGTTGATATTATAATTGTCTGTTTTAAATAATTATTGTTTCAGCATACATAACCCTGATTAGGTGTGTGGATCGTCTGATCCAACACATGGCCACTTTGATTGAATGCAGTACCATGTCTTTCCTAGATTTTAGCACTTATGTATGCTGGTGTGAATGATTTTGGTAGTTTATGCTATAGTAGATTGAGTCAGCAACTAATTAAACTGCAACATCGGTTGATTGTCATTCTCAAGACCAGCATTTTTACTTATTTGAAAGATTAAGTACTAGGAAGTTTGTGATAGAATAAAAGATGATATGTGGTTTCTGAGTTTTATTGAGTTTGATCATTTACTAAGTTTCATCTTGGATGTATGTTATTCGAATTTGGTGTTTTGTTTACCCTGACCATGCCATTCATTATGCGATGACAATAAGCATGATGTACAATGTGCAGTGAAACCAAGGGTTAATTATTGTGATGTTTTGTGTGTTTGGTTGTGTAAGCAGCTTGGTCTTTATCTAATTTGCACATTTATTTATATTGATGTGTCTCACTACAGTTTATTAATTTATTAGAATACCATTTGATCACCTATTAATGGGTGGACTGCTGTAGCAAGGAGCTGACCCATACAGTTGTTGTATTGTCCTCTATCCTTGCATGGAATACCTTTTAAGTTTTTGTTCTATAGTATGAATAACATTTTATGAATTGTAATTGTCAAGTTATCCATCACGATTTGTTCCCAAGTGTTACTAAACAGTTTAGGAGAGGATATGAGATGATATCTGGCTTTTAAATTGTGGAGGTGTTCTTACAAGTTATAATAACAAACCGTATGAACTCCTCGATTTTTTCTATTGGATAATTTTACCCATCTCTTTATCCACAATATTTAGTTATAAAAAAGGTGATAATTTTTTATAATATGTTATTTGACTAAGATACCATTCCCCCCCCCCCTAAAAATAGGTTATCATTAAAATAATTCATTATTATAACTTTATCTTTCTTATTGAATAGCCAAATCTATATAATATTAATATAATTTACATTCTTTATTACTTTTACAATGCTTTTTACAACCTAATATTGACAGTTTTGATTGCCCCAGCAATCTTCTTCAGAACTTCTTATATTTTCAAATCTTAATGGCTATCAATTCAAACTGTAAAAATTTAAATAGATAGCAGTTAAGATTTGAAAATATGAATAGAAGTTCTGAAAAAGATTGCTGGGGCAATCAAAACTGTCAATAGTGAGTTGTAAAAAGCATTGTAAAAGTAATAAAGAACATAAATGATATTATAAATACTTAGACATGAAAAATATTTTTATCACAAAAATATGTATAATTTTAATAGAGAGCTGCTTTAAAATCTTTTCCAAACATTTATCACTTAATTTTAAAATTATCTTCATATAAGTTAAGTTTAATAATTCATTCAATCAAAAACACTATGCAAGGAAAATAATTGCTAATACAAGCTCTCACAATAATTTCATAATTTATTAATTAATTTTGAGCATTTATATCTCATTACTTGAAAATTTTCTATAAGGTTTAGAATAAAATTAGATTATATCAATTGACATAAACATCAAATATATTATAGAGAATCATAAAATCCTTTGTGAAAATACTAATTAAATCAATTTTATATTATAGTTAATTTTTAATTATACTGTAGTTTTAAAAAGTGTGATTTGCTAAATAACTGATTAGATTTTATGAATTCGAAATTTATTTTTGAATGTTATACTATATTTATTTTAGTTATATCTCATTATAAAGCAATTCAGGTTGCCGAATGAACTTCAAATATTGTTATATGGTAGGGGTAGGGGATAGTACTAATAATATTTCAAATTTTCTATTATCTAGCAATATTTATTTTAAATTTATTTGATATAAAAATAATAAAGCTAAATAAGAAATAAAAATGTAATTTTACTAATTTAATGCAAAAGCACCAATATTTTGTTATATGCAATGATACTATATACAATATTTGGTAATGGTTATGCCATACCATGATATAGTGTTCAAATCTAGTAAAACTTGAAATTTTTAAAGTAATTAAAACATTTCCAAGCAGGCTTAGAATTTTTTCAAGTAACCAGTCCACGGATAATTAATATATAGATATCTACTTTATTCATAATTTAATTATTTAACATGAAACTCTTTGCATATACTAATGAAATACTTCAAAAATGAGTGGAATCAAGCCACTATGAAAAGGCATAACCATATAGATATATCTATTTGGTTTAACAATTTCATAGTTGCTTGACTCTGCTCAAGTTTTTTGGACTATTCTTAATTTGATTAAACAAAAAAGAAAAGCTACTAAAATTATGACTACTAATATATTGTAACGATATATAAATATGTCGTTACATTAAATTGAAATAAAAACTTTTAAGTTCGCATATAAAAATAAGTGTATTAAAAAGAAAAAAAAAACTAAACGCTAAAATTAAAATGTTTGTTAAACGTATATATTCGCACAGATGCTAAACTTTAAAAATATATTTTTTTTAATAAATAAAAGAAGGTATTTGAATGTATTTTTTTTATAAAAAAAGATTTAAATATAAAAATAGTTTAAAAAAGAAATAACGTAAGTAAAAATAAAAACAGGTTAATTAATTCCTGTAATCTGTAAATGGAAATGATTGTTTATTAATTATCCAAAAGCTGTCTAATTAAAAAGTCAGAGAGTAAATTAGATAAGAGAATAAAGAGATTTTAGCTTGACCAATGGAAGCACCAAGCCTCAGCCTGGACCCGAACGAAAATTTGGATTAGTGACGTCTTTGTTCATTCAATCTGGAGATTTACTATAAAAAGAGAAATATTGAGTTCCAGCATTGTGTGTTTGAGAGTTGTGGTAGGACGCACATACCACACTCTCTATTTAAAAAAGAAAAAGGAAAAGACTGTGATACCTTGAACCAGCTATTGCCATCTCCAGAACATTATCTTCCAATGGAGGCATCGCGGGAATTAAAAACAGGAACCTGGACTCTTCTACCATAAGCTATATGAAATGAACAATTATTAAAATCAAGTAAGAACTTTCGTCAAGTTTTATAAATTGATAAACAAGCCAACTTAAATGTTAAAACGGACTCTTATCTGACTTTTGTAAGTTTTTAAATCAAATTAATAATGTTTAATTTTATATGTTTTCCGATTGATAAACATCATTTCCATTTTTTTTTCTTATTGTAAAGATTATTTAAATGCATGAAATTTAAGTTGTTTATAGACGCTTGCATGGATTCGTTCGCGGTTAATTATATTTTGGTTTTCATATTTGATCAAAATATATAGACATTCGATAAATAATGATACCGTACGGTATCTAAAATGTATTTATTTGGATGTCTTTTAAGTTATTGGTGACAACGCAAGTATCTTATGGTGAATACTATTGGGTTACTTATAAATTTCCCTCTGCGATTGTCGGTATCAATAATTTTGTATTTTGATCATTTATGTTTATTTTGAAATGTTTTTGACCGTGGAATCTATGTAATCGATCTATACCCAAAATTTTTAAAATTCATTTGTGCGAACGTATCTAAATGTTAAATTTAAGTCGGGCGTGAATGGCTATATAGGTTGTAAAGTTATATTAAGGGAGGGTAATCTTAGGTTATTCGTTTCGTAGTTGAATTGGCTCAATGGATTGGATATATTTGTGTAATTAGTAGATGTAGTATGAGATCCGCTTTGGGCAGGATTGCATATATACACCACACACCTTCTGTTTGCCTATGGATGGGTTTGTAAGTCAGCAGAAGACAGCAGTCCATTCCTATGGAGTTTTTGTTTATTGTTCTACTTGCCAACAGATGTAACATTCCTGTTGGTGGAGAGTCAATGTCTTCTCTAATTCTACTTACTGTTCAGATGTACTTTCCTGACAGTATAGTATTTTGTGTTGTCGTATCATGCTACATTGAATACATGAATGTATCAGATGGATTGGCGCCAGTTTGATTGCGAAATTTGTTGCCTAAGGTTAAATCAGGGAAGAATATTTTCTTTTCAAATGCAGATCTATGTAGTCTATTCATACTTGACTATCTAAATAAAATATTAAACTCATTGAAACTTAGTTAAATGTAAAATTAAAAGTTAATATAAAAATCTAAAATGTTAAACTTATTCCTCAAAATTTAAATGTTATTTTATATGTGCGTAAATAAATATTTTTATGTGTTAATTTCTGGCAGTGGCTTTTATTTATTGATATTTAAAATATAAATTAAGATATAGATTTTTATCTCTGCGTCTCTGCTGAGCTAGTGACTTGGGTTAACGATCAGAATATTTAAATAAAGTGGAATCTTAACAGTGCGTATCTGCCTACTTTATAAATTTTTCTAGGCTCAAATGCCTAGACGGCACCCTGGTAGTTGCAGATATTGTTTTTGCGGTTAGATTCGATCTTCACTTTCATTTCGATCATTATAATATGGTATGGCTGAAGATCTATCAGCCCCATATAGCTATTTGAGTTGGATAGCTGGGTTTGAAGGCATGTAGGTGTCTGAAAATTTCAGATTTTCCACTTAATAGATAACTTTTAGTTAAATGCTGACTTTGGGTTGGTGTTTTTAGATCTAGTGTCTGAACCTACCCTAGCACCTCTATGAGGAGTGCCAGAGCATGAAATCATGATCAGAGGTTTGAAGGGAGGTCCTGACAGAGATATTTTAAATGCCATCTCTAACTAAGCATTTATCACAAAGCTTGTTGAGGAATTGGCAATCCTCATTGTTTACAACTTATGAGCTTAAGAGAATAGGGTCATATGATCTATGACTCTTATTTTGACTATTTAACAATTGATAATCTTTGTAATATTTTCTCTTCATCACTCCACTACTGGAAGACACCTAATTAAAGCAACTTTCTTAACTTATATTAATATAATGAAAGTTAAAATAAAAAAATATTTGTGAATGCAAAAAAAAATATACATTTATTTATTTACAATTTGTGTGTGCATGCAAGAAATATCAAGCAGTACCAATAACAAACCTCTCACAATTTTTTCTTTAAATAATCTAAATATTTATTATATAAAGACTAAGATCTATTTCATATGTCTTTGGTCATATGTTTATGATTACGTCCCTTCACAAGGTGTTAAAAGTAGATAGGAACTAGTCCCTACTTTGCATGAGAGTGGTGTAGTGAAAATTACATTACAAAAATATTACTTTCATTGGATAATCTCTAGACTAATGAATGACTAATAAAATCATTCATATACTTTCATTAAGTAATTTGTGAAAGCAGGACAATTTGACACTCATCAATTATTGTAGTAATATGCTATCTATATATACTGAACTATGATAAAAACATGTGTAAGAGATTGTGGGGTCTGGGCCCACTGATGAATGCTTGTTCAGCATGAAATGTGCATCTTGGAGATCATAGATCTTTTTCACATGTCTTTGGTCCTATTCTTATGATTACACCCTTCTACAAGGTTATTAAAAGTGAATAGAAACCAGTACCCACCTTAATTGTCTTTGATCATATGTTTATGATTACAACTCTCCATACGATGTTAAAAGTGGCTAGAAACTAGTCTCTACCTTGTGTGAGAGTGATGTAGTGGAAATTATGCTACAGAAATATTCTTCATTATTGGATAATCTCTAGTCTTATGAAAACTAATAAAAATTAATAAATGTTTTTATTTTGCAATTATGTGTGAATAAAAATTTTATACGCTCAACATTTTTTTCCCTCTGATTTACAAAATTTATATTTACAAATGTTTGCATATAAAAATAAGCTATACCACTTTCCTTAAATAAAAACAAATATAAAAAATAATAAAATGGCTTTTTTGTTCATAATTTCGTAAAACCTTCGACCACAAGATGAACCAGAATTGGAATTGATTCAATGACCTTGTGCTCCACAGTATGAAATTCTACTTCTGCACTAAACCATGTAAAGCAGCCATCTTAAATGGTACTTATTTTAATTGTGCAGTGCTCTCAGATGCAAGAATCCTTACTGATGAAAGCCACAAGCCATAAACTAATCTGGGGATATTGGATGAGTAGTCACTAGATAGAGATTTTATGCACAAGCCTTCTGGCATTCATTGATTACTCTGGCTTGCACTGAGTGACAATACATATAGAGAGTTTTGCCTGTTTTAATAACAGTTATGAGTAAGGATAGGAAATGGTGATCATATAATGTGTAATACTACAATCAGTTGATGATCCAATATTATATTCATTAATTATTTCCTAATACTATTTTTTAATTTTAATTTTTTTATTGACTTTTGATATTACTCTTTTTCCTATGTGGTTTATTAATTTTAGGGGTGATATAAAATATTTTAAATTTAAAATAAATATTTATAAAAGAAAAATACTCTATAATATGGTGCAATATATGTTAGTGTTAATTAGTGAGAATGTCATTAGCTTGAATATTACATTAATTAAGATCCCATTATTTTGAAAGTTTGGTGCAACTTCATATGTCTTTTGCATGATAGAATGTTTAAATAGAGCAACTGAGAATTGCAATCCAGCACTAACATCTTATTAATGTCCAAGTTATTTTTACTATTGCTTACAAAATTTCAACACCTTTTATTCTAATATATCATATCCCTCGATATATGTTTTAGCAGTTTAAACTGATGTATACATATATTTCTTAATCTTATTTCAAAATATTTTTTTAATTGAAAATTTTATTATTTATAATTTTATCTTAAAATTAATAGATATATTAAACACTTGATAATGGAAAGTGAGCATTTTTTTCACTGCTAAGCTTTTCTTACTTTGGATAGCCAAGCACTTAATATATCTTTTACAATCATTTTAAGAAAAGTAAAAAGAACATAATACAGAATTGTAAAATTTAACAAAATATTAAGTTTTTATCTTGAAGAATATGTCTAAATGCACTAAAATGCAGGAAATGGTGGAGCTAAGTACAAATGGTAATATTAATTGGCAGAACACTTTTGAGAAGTTTTATCTTCTCATAATCATGACAATAGAAAATGTATGTGACAAATATTTAAACATATGCAAGGTGGATTAGAAAGTCCATTTCTTGTAGAAAGAGAGAGAGAGAGAGAGAACATTTCACCATTGCTTCCACTTAAGCCAGGGGTGGGCAAATAGTGGCACACTAAGATTTTTTTATGTGGCCCACCAAGACAATCAGAAATATCCATGAACTGAGATTTTCTTCCCATGCATGACCAAAAATTCGTCTCATATTTTCCACTAGGATGGCCACGTCAATACACATTCACAGTGTAGATACGATGTGCAGTGCTTTTCCAGTTGATCTGGTTAATTTCAATTTTGTCTTTGCATTAGCAAATATATATATTTCCAACTTTAGTGAAACCATGAACCCTCTGAAAAAATGTAAAATTGGTGGTGAATGGCATGTGTTTAATGAAGAATGGATAAACAAATATTTCTTTGGTAATTCAGGGCATAAAGCAGTGTGTTTATTGTGTCGTGAAAGAAAAGTGCAGCCATCCACTAACCTTAACCTCCACAAAGTGGCCCCCAATGTGGCCCTCTGCTAACCTCTGCAGTCCCCAAGCCAAAACAATTGCCCATCTCTGATTTAAGAGAATTTAGACATATTACTTGTTTAAATGGAAAATCTACATTTTTCTTATTATTATCTTATATAACATTTATTTTAAATTACTGTAAATGAACATACATAGAAATAAATCATACAAATATTTATAGTATTTCCAAATATATATATGATAGAAGAAATCATGACATAGAATCATTTAATCTTAGACATAGGAAGTTATTCAAAGTTCAACATCACTGTTATAAGAAGTAAAATGCACAATTTTTTTCCACTAAAGTGACAGAGATGGTTTTTTATTACTTTCTTCAGCAACAAAGTGATTAAAAATATTTCATTCCTTCATCCAATTCACTACCATTGTGATAAGTCAGAAAGAACAAAAACATGATGAAATAAGGAAATATAAATGTATTCAAAACTCTCTTAATATTATGAAAAAATCAAAGCATCTAATATTATCAAACTATTCTGAAAATATAAAAATTATTAGTTATTTTGGAAATGATCAATATACATAAAGCAAGAACATAAAGAAATAATAGATAAGGAAGGAGAATTAGGCTGTCAAAAACAAATGAAAACCTGGAGGAGAAATTAAAATAAGTTCATTATTCACAAATAATTTAAAAATTCATTATATATGTGATAAAATGTAAGTTTATAAATGTACATAAAATATTACACACTCATCATTAACAGTATTCTGTTAAGTGGACAGGTCCAGAGAATAGACACATCATCAATTCATTCATTTGCCATTCCTTTCTCTTCCTTTCCCAGCTCCTCAATTCCATGTAACTCTTTTCATCTCATACATCATCCAACAATGTCAATCTCTTTCATCATTTCTTCTTACTTTCATTTCCATTCCCTCCAAAACATCTTTCATTAAATTATAATTTATTCTTAATATTTATCAAATCCAGTTTCTCTCTCTGATTTCCTCAATCAATCTTCTTTTTTCATTTACTCTTTTTAAAACTTCTTTATTTGTTATTTTATTCATTCAACTGATTTTTTTTATTCTTCTTCATGTCCACATCTTAAAAATTTCAATCTGCTTCTAATTTTATTACTTATTGTTTATGTTTCACAATTATACATTAATACACTCCACACATATTATTTAATTAATCTTTTTGTTAATTCTCTCCTCAAAGGTCGACAAAACATTTTTTTCTCTTAATAAATGTCTTCCTTGCCAATGCTATTTGTCTTTTAACTTCATCTTTACTTCTTCTATTCTCACATCTTCCATCCTCAATTAACCAAATACCCAAATATCTAAATTCCTTTACCTGTTGAACTATGCTATCATAAGGTTTCAATTTGCAGTCTTTTTGAATTGATCCCTATACACAAACACTTAGTCTTCTCAACATTAATCTTCATTTCATATTCCATACACCCTTCTTCCAACTTATTCAACATATTCTAAAGATACTTTTCATCCTCAGCTAAAAGAGCCATATCATCTGCAAATCCTCTACATTTTATTATTCTACATTGAAAATTTGTTCATCCACAATCTAAATAATTATTTAGCATGATTTCTAAATAAATATTAAAGAGATTAGGCTACACATTGCATCCTTATCTAACTCCACTTTCTATATTCTCTTCATTAGTCTCATTATTCCCCAATTTATTTCTTATCCTTTCTCCAATATACATATTCCAAATCAATCTTTTCTCTTCACAGACTAATTCTCAGACTAAAAATATAAAAGACAATTTTAAGTTTAAAAAGATTATTTAATTATAACTATTTATTGTAATACTGAAAAGATAATTTTTGACATTTATCTGATTTTAAATAATATGTTTTGTAAATGCTTTTATTGATTTTGGAAAATCTGTTTGTTTGTTTGTTAACTTTTGATTTTTTTCAACTTAGAATGAAATTTTAAAATTGAGGTTTAATATATTTAAATTCAATAGAATTGCTTGAAAATTAATATATAATATCTAAATTATATCAACCTAATTCATTTAATACACTTATGTTTTTATAATGTTGACTAGTTTGATAGATAAGGAACAGAGGGTAGGAAAAATATGAAAAATATTCAATAATTTTATATTTTGCAGTTAACAATTGTTTTTAGAATTTTTATTTGTTTTAAATAATGGTCATGTGAGGCCAGTTTAAATTTTTTCTTTCAATTTAATAACATTTTAAAACCATTTTAAACTCTTAATGTATATATCATATTTAGTATGTGAACACAATTATATATGTATAATAAATCAGTAACTAATTTTTCTATTTAAAAATGTTTCTATTTTTATTTTCAAACAATTATTTTTTTAAAAAAAAGTAAGCTAGAAAAATTGTATTATTTGAAACAATTACAAAAAATTAAAAAAGATCATGAATTTTTTTGTTTTAGCAGTTTTTTTAAAACAACTGTTTTAAATAAAAATGAATCTATCAATTTAAATAGAGAATTTAATTACAGATTTATTATACATATATAATTATGTACACATATCAAATATAACATTAAGAGTATATATATTAACTTCTTGCAGAAATATCTAATGACTTACATATACTATGTGTGTGATATTGATTTAAAGTAAAATTATATTTATTAAGTGAAGTTTATTTACAATGCATACACATGTATTATTATGTACACATACTAAATATGATATATACATAAGGGTATACATTTTAATTTACAACAAAAACATCTAGTGATATATATTGTACTGGATGATTATTTATTCTTTTGATCATGGAGGGTACCACCAGATCACTGCATACCTAGAAAATTTGTTTGCTAAGATCAAAAATTAATGATGATGATGATTTGCACCAACTAGACCCAGGAAGAGTAAGACCTTATTAATATTGTTCTGACAATTGAGAAAACAAAACTAGGACAAACATCAGCTAAAATAATCTCAAAATTTATTAAGTTTATAATTTATTAATATAAAAATTTCAAGTACAGTGAAAGATGTAGTTTTTATTAAATTTTATCAAGTGTGTTTGAACAAAAATAAAACATCAAATGCTCTGGCAGACAGACTAATTTTCTAATAGAGTTTTAAAAGGGAGGGAATAACTTTCATTCAGCTGAAAATTTGCCAAAGCAACTCTGGTTTCTTTATTCAAAAAGTTTTAAAATGAATAACAAGTGAAGGATTTTTGCATGAATCAATAAAACCAGTGCAGGTGACTGATCACTAGATTATTGAATAGTGACATCATATTGTCCACAAAACCACTGAATTACAATGCAAGAAAAATAAATATGATATAATGAATATGATGAAGTTTGAATTGAAGAATAGAAGAAAACATAAATCTCCAATTTAATGAAAATAGAAATTTCAGAAAATACTTCAATGTAGGTAATTTTTAAACAAATAAAGAGATAATCAAATCTCTGAGTTAAAAGAAAACAAATATATACCTGGTGAATCACCAACCAAATGATTGGCCAAAACTAAGCTGCTATATACTAATTAAGTCTCAATAGAAGACAGGTCAGTAATCAGAAAATTATTTACATCTGCCCAAGCATTTATTAAGCAATTATAAAGGTAAATAACTTTAAGAAATAAACTCAGTACATGCTCTGTCAAATAAATCTAAAACAAACATGAAATCTTAAAACTAAGATTCCAAGACACACTAAAAATACAATTAGACAATACACATAATAACTGCTTAAAATATTTAAATTTAACATGCAAGAGATATCATAAAAATAGATTACTTTTAAGTTTAAGCTGAGACTTTAAAAGTCTGGAAAGAATAAGAAAACATGTTACCTTGAGATTAAGAATGGCTGATGTCTTTCAGCATGGTATACATAGTTCATTCTACTGGAGAATCCTAGTGAAGACCTTAGCTTTCCATTTTCTGTTCAGGATGCAGAAGGCAATGTTAGGGATCAGTTCCAGTTTGAGATCTTATGACATGATTTTTAAGGGACAATTTAGGATCTGGGCTCATCTTTAAATTGCTTTAGCATGGCATGATGTTGAGGCAATTCTTCATAGCATATAGTTTTAGTATTCTAAAGGAAAGATTCTTCTTAGCAATTTGAAGACAGTAATTTAAATTTGGCAGCACAGCACTTCCAGTCTGGATTTCAAGTAGCATACAAAGTTGAATCAAAACTAAACAAGTAGAATGAACATCAATGGCTGAAGAATAATTAGTCCCAAATCCCAGGGCTATTTATAAGAACTCTTATCTTCCATAACATCTTTTAATTAGTAGAATTGACCAGGGCAAATTTTTATCTCAGACTAAAAGATTCTAACCAGGATTAATCTTATTCATAATTAATTTTTAAAAAATGTAAAAACAAGTCTCAGCTTTAGTTAAAATAAATTAAAAATGATTACAATCATGACAACAAGAATGTAATTAAAAAAAAAAAACTTTCCAAAACTAAAATGCTTGCCTTTAATTGCTTTGATAAAAAAAACACGTGACCAAAAGAAAACTATTTTACAAATAAAATCCAGTAAAAAAATAGAAATGACCAAATTTTAAAACTATGTATGTGTGTTATTACACATACTCTTATAAACAAAACTTTTAAATAATTTTCTTTTTAAAATTTTATTAAAACAAAAGTTAGTTTTATTTTTGTGATGAGACTTTTGAATCTGATAAAATATTCAGGTCAATATATATATATATCAACTATAAGTGCCCAGTCAATTTAAATTACAACATAGTTTTTTTTCTCATCTGTCATAGCATCAGCAGGAAGCGAACCCACTAACCCGGGACAACTGCTCTTGACCATTTTCATTTATTATGCCAATACTAAAAACTTAAAAAATAATAAAATTTTTTTTTATATATAATAAATGCTTTTATTGACTGTGTACTAAAAAGAAATAAGATAATTGTTTCTTCAACCACAATTGGAGTTTTTAGATTTAACTTGATAAAAGCATGGGGGTCCAAAAACTAATTAGGTCAAGGTCTATTATTTATAACAAGGGATTGACTTAATTAATTTCTGGACTCCTCATGCTTTTATTTCAAGTTAAATCTAATTGTGATTAAAAAACAATTATTTTATTTTTTTAGTGCACATTCAATAAAAGTATTTAATATAAAAATGTTTATCTCTATTATTTTTTATAATAAACAAATTATCAAAAATTAATTAATAAAGTTTATTGTTTTAAAGAGTTAAAAATTGAGTAAAGAAAGTTTATTCAGGTATTATATTTACATAAATTCATGACATTATTTTAATATTTTTTAAAACATTTTAATCTGTGAAAGTTTGCAAATATAAGTAGAGGCAAAAATCAAAAGTGTAATTACTTTGCTTATAAACTTAATTAATTTTGTTAATTATTTCAAAACTCCAGATGTTCATTTAAAACATGGATACTCTCATATATAAAAAAAAATGTAAAAGGAAAGAACAATTTTTTAGTTACTTAATATGAATTTTCTAAAGAATATATATTTAGTTTTTATTTCAAAAGAATGTGGAGCTAATTAGTTTTACCTTTTCAATAAATTTGAAGTAATCATATTATAAATTTCAGAGAAATTTGTTTGAATCTTTATGCAATATGTATAAAACGACTCCTGCACTAAAGAAATAGTAGATGGGTGAATAAATAAACATCAAATATTTTTCAGAGAGCTGCTAACAATTATAAGCCTAATGTATATATATATTTATCTATAAAATAATGTCAGCAATCATGAAAAAATACTATCAAAATGGTCTAAATGGTGAAATATTGCCAATTACCATAAAAAAAAGTAAATGACAAACTTGGAAAAAATAATGTTAAAATATTGCCCCCTGCATAGCACCTGAAATCTTATCTTGGATCCCTCAAAACAAATATTTTCATCTACAAAAAATACAGTAGTCATTAAAGTCAATAATTTAATATGTTCAGCATACTAAAATAAAACAAAACTACTATCAATGTGAAAGATAAAAGAAACATAAATAGTCACAGATCACATGACCCCATTCTTTTAAGCTTGTAAGATATAAACAGTGAGCATTGCCAATTGCTCAACAACCTTTGTGATAAATGCTTAGCCAGAGAAAGCATTTAAAATTTTAAATATCTCTGTCAAGAACCCCCCTACCCTAGTGCCTCTCTGAGGAGTGCCAAAGCACAAAACCATTGGTCAGAGATTTGGGGGGGGTGACAGACTCTTTTAAATGCTTTTTCTGGTTAAGCATTTATCACAAAGCTTGTTGAGCAATTGGCAATGCTCACTGTTTATAAAAGAAACATGTTTTTGTAAAAAAAACTATCTAAATCCTATTATAATCCAGGATTTTTTTTTTTTGTGAAAATGAGCACAAGTTATGACATTAAATTGTTGCACTCCTAGATATAAAAAATGATTCTTTGTAAAGGTTTTACCAAAAAGATACTCCTAGAACTAAATAACATTTGTCTACATCGCATGTTGTTATTAAATTAGTAATAATTGAAAGGTTGCTAGTCTTTCACATGCGTCATCAGTTGTTTCTCAGATGGCCAATCAGATTTTAAACAGCTGTCTTTCAATTATTACTAATTTAATAACAACATGTGATTTAGACAAATGTTATTTACATACATTGCTGATAAATTATATTAACATCTAGAAAATTGTGGTGTAGTAAATCTAAGATTTCATGCTGTAATATCATAAATTAAAAACTCAGTGAGTAATAAATGAATATGTTTATATCTCCAAGCTTTCAGGCCAAGATGCTTAAGACTGGCTTATATATATAAAAGTTAAGTAGAGAGAAAGTTGGTATCATCCTTTTCTTATCAAAATTTCTGTCATGTGTCAAGGCCTGATCGTTCTCAAAGACAGCTGATTAAAATCTGATTGGATGTCTGAGAAACAACTGACGGTGCATGTGAAAGACTAGCAACCTTTCAATTATTCCTAGAACTAAAATACACACTCAAACGGAATGCTCATAGAAAATTTAAATTATAACAATATATTATCATCTATTTTTATGCATATGCTAAAATTTTATTCACAACATAAAATTGTCCACACAAAACTGGTTAACACAGATATACGGATATAAGTGTGAAATGTGTTCTTACCATTTTTTGTTAGATTTTTGACTTATGAATAAATAGCATGTGTATATATAAAAAAAAAATGTTTAAAATGTATATATATATTTTACTCTAAATTAAAATTAGTTATTTTCATATTGGCTTAATAAGTCGAAAAATAATAGATAGAAGCTGTAGAAAATTTACAAAATACGGACTCGAGTTTTGAAGCACTTTCACATTCAATGAAGTCATTTTTCAAATGGAAGAGAAAATTATTATGTTGTGCTGGATATTATACGATATTTTCATGTAAAAAAAAAAAGAATAATCTCTATCATAACAATGTTTAAATATATAGGGAATATGAGCACAGACTTTCACATGACCCACCGCTCTCCACACTATCTCATAACACTGATACACTTGAACACATACATGTTGAAAAGATAAATTTTCACCAATGTACGTATTTCATGCTAAACCAGCAATCATCAGTTGGTCCAGATTATCATCTCTACACATATATACCATAAGTGCTCAGATATATATTAAGATAGACAATCCTCATACTTTAATGGACAAGCTTCAATCTACTCCACACTCCAACTCTTCAACCGTCCATCCAATTGAAAATCTGATGATGGAATGCTCAAAGGTCACCCTGAGGCCGAGATTCTTGTCACACCCATGTTGATCTAAGGTCAATCTGAACCCCACATGTACAAGACATAATCCATTAAATACATATGCAAGGATGTGCAGACATCTCTACAATGTAATAACTGAATCACAGGCTTATTATATACCTGTGTCTATATATATATATAATATAGGGTATATGAGCACAGACTTTCACATGACCTACCACACTCCACACTATCTCATAACACTGATACACTTGAACACATACATGTTAAAAAGATAAATAATCACCAATGTACGTATTTCATGCTAAACCAGCAATCATCAGTTGGTCCAGATTACCATCTCTACACATATATGCTATAAGTGCTCAGATATATAACAATGTTTAAAACAAAATAAATTATTACAAAAAAAATCAAGCGTTAGACATCTCATTACTAATTATTAAGAGTTTATTTTTATATCTATTTCTTTATTTGATCTCTATTAGTGTAGAATCTCTTTTAGCATGAAGCACGATATATTTAAAAAATTAAATTTTTAGTTTTGGTTTTAAATTTTATTATTTGTATCTTGTTTTATGTGTGTATTACAAATCAATTATTTTAAATATATATATTACAATAATCTGAAGTTTTTTGTATAAGGCACAAAGCTCTATAAAAAATCTCTCCTATCACTGATACAATAATTTTTGCGTTAACTATTAAATTAAATTCTCACTGTATTTGATGCTCAAAGTACTCCAGGGAATTAGAGGGTTAAATCCTGTACACTTCTAAGTAATAATAAGTCTTTCAATTATTAAAAGCAATTTGAGAATATCTGAATGATCATATTTCTTCTTCAGAAATGTTATTGTAACTTAATCAGGCAGACAGAAAAAAGGGGGGGAAAATACAAAAAAAAAAGTCTTTGTGGTCTAAGAAATGGAATTTTGATGTTTAAAGAAACAAATTGTAACAAAATTAGATAGCTTATTGACATAAGAGCAGTTATTTTAATATTTTCCTTGGTTAATTATAAGAAATATACACATAGTTAATTTTAAACGTGTGTGTGGTTAATTACAAAATATATGTGCCTATATAGATTTTATATGCGTGCATGTGTTTTAATTTTGAAATGAATAAATAGGAAACAGAATATACAGTTCAATTATGTTAATATTAATGAAATGGGTTTGTTAATGTTTAGGTCGTAATACTAAATTTAAAGATATTACGCTAATTTGTAGGAACAAAATAACAAGCATTGGCGGTCGAGAGGTCAGCGACAGCTGCTTTACAAGCAGTTGTCCCGGGTTAGAGGGTTCGCTTTCCGGCTGATGATATGACACATGAGAACAAAAAAAACAAGCAATGACAAACAACTTGATGGGATAATATTTTAGTTTGGTTAAATTATTTTACTTTCTAAATTCTTAGCCTTTATCTAAAATCTAGATAGGCATACAATTAAATATTAATTCATGCAATTCAAATGCAAAAAAATATTAGATATGTATTATTGGGTCAAATGGACGAATCTTTATTACTTTAGTAATTTATTTTAGTGCATGTAAATAATAATTTATTATCTAATGTTTTATTCTGTTTTAAATTTTTGTGTCTTCGGTACACACGGTAATCTCATCTTTAAAATAACATATTTTATCAACATAACGAATTCTACCTAGATTTCTTCAAACATACTTTTGACTCGTATTAAAAAATAATAAATTTATTGATAGTTGTTTGAAAGATTTTAAAGTATTCTTTATCATTTAAGTGACCAAAATGATTTTTTTTTAAATTTTACACAGCTGATCCAACAACGTTTACTTATTGATTCTACTACTTACCACTACACTAAATATTGCCAGATTCTCAGTCTATTGATAATTGCCAGTTAATGTCTAATGAGAAAGATTCCTCAAAGTATTATATATAGAGCTCACAAATAAGCTCTTAACAAGGTCTGCAGAATATTCCCAACCCCAGATCGGTTTCTGCTAGTGGCTTCCCCAGTGAGGTGCTAGGATATTCAAGCATTAGATTAAAAATACCAGGACAAGCCCAGCACTTTATATAATGGATAACTAACTATTAAGTAGAAAATCTGAAATTTTCAGACATCCATATGTCTTCCAATATAGCTAACTTAAATAGCCATATGGGACTGAATCAAGTTCAAATACACCATATATTAATAACTTTAGCAATATAAAATTGCAAAAACCTTAATATTAAAAAAAATCCAATTACAAAGAAATCAAGTCATACGTCACATAACCCAATTTAACAAGCTTGTATTACAAATGTTATATATAGAGTTCGCAAATAAGCTCTTAACAAACTCTGCAGAATATTTCTATAGCTATTTCAATACTTGGAAAAAATATTTAAATTTATTCATGTTTTACAGTTTTTAATTAATATTTTTTTCAATTTTTTCTATCTCTAAAAACATGTCCAGTTAAATAATTTTCATTATTATTCAATAAAAAGCTGTTCCTTTTACTATTGGTATCAATTAATAATTTCATGCCTTATTACAAACTCATATCTCAGAACTTTCCGTTTTTCTTGTGAAGTTTTTTTTATATAACTTGCTTTTGTTTAGTAAAATGATACTAAATCAAAAACAAACTTACAGGTATTTTAGTTCACTCTGGTAAATCTAGGACAGAGAATCGTCTGCCAGTTGGAATCCCTCGTCTCATAAGGCTGACCAAGTTCCTGAAATTGGAACCAAAGTTTGTAGATTTTTTGGTTAAGGTCAACCTTGGAGACTTGCCTACTGGAATGTTTCTTTGTAACCAGAGGAGACACAACATTGATACCATATGTACCCTTTGTAGAAGATTTGACGAGTCCATTGAACACATACTCTTTCAATGTGAATGGAGGACTCGGTTATGGAATATTGCCCTACAGAGGATTACAGGGTACAACTCTACAAATGTCCACCTTAGTGATGCATTCAAAAAATGAAAATTTTGGCTCCATCCACCTGGCCACTTTCACAAATTTTCTCATATGGAAGATTAGATGTAAGGTATTATTTGAAAGAGGGTTGGCTGGTTCTAATGAAGACCTTTTCCTAAAGTTACTATATAAAGCTAAAGAAAGTGATCTAAGAACCTACCTGCCTAGCCTTGCCGAGCAAACATGGAGTCAATTAAATATTTAGCAATGACCATGTGCATAATTTATTCATGACACTCAAACTTTACATGCCATGGGATTTCTATGCCAACTTAGATCATGCCTGATAAGTAACATAACATAAAATTTTCCATTTATTCCTATACTCATCATCTAATTTAATAACTCAGTCTTTAACATGTCTTGATGTAATCCACACTCATGCCACAATTATGACTAATGGCTTTCAGTTTGCAATGATAAAGTATTTGCACAATGAATGTTTAGTTTTAAAATATGATGTCATACTATGGATTAAATGAGTTTTTATCATTAAAAATGTGAGATGTTGAAAGTTACATACTTCATATTATCACTTGTTAATATCTGTTGCTCATCACATCTTCAATTTAATATATGCTATTTGTTAAAGAAACATGATTTCACAATTTATTTTATACAATGCTCTGGTGTTCAATCTCATTATTAGTCCACTGCTTATTTAATATGTTTAATTCTTTATGATTCATACTTACCAGATTGTTCACACCTGATTGTAAACAAGAACTCTATATTACACTGTATATTTAACTTTTTGTGCAAATAAAGATTATTTTGAAAAAAAAAAAAACTTACAGGTATTTTTAGTAAATTCAATCTAATACTTTGTAAAGTTTAACTATTATCATAAAAATCTATTTTTTTATATATAAAAGAGAGACTTTATTGAGTATGAAATGTTTTACAAGGTAAATATTGATTTACATTGTGTAATATGGAGATTTGAAATGGCACATTGAATTTTTTTGTCCATAGCATTTCCAGAAATTGATCAACCCATGGAAACTCAAAGCATTAATCTACGAGAAGATTAACCATTAAAGACAAATGAATGTTACAATTAGGAATTATTTCTAAAGTCTAGAGTTTAAATATGAATAGCATTTTAGGAGTACAATATTGAGAAATCCAATTTGTGACAAATATGTTGAGAATAGGAAAACACTTGGAGATAACAACATTGGAACTACTAAATTTAAATAGGGTGAATCACTTGCAATTAAAATCATTAGGCCAAACTGCATCTTACTTTGCAATAATACTTGGATAAAATTGTTTATAACAATAATGGTAAAACCACTATGAATAGCGTATGAATAGGGTTTTTTTCTTTCTTGTGAATGAGAAAATCAATATTGGCAATGATCCCCACAGCACCCTCATCCAAGCCCTCCCCCTCAAAACAATCAGGGTTTAGGTCTCTGGGACCCTCCCAACAACCAGATTCTCTCATTCAATCAGCAAAGTTGAGTGTAATGAAAATTTTAGTTAAAAGGTACAATTAAGAATTATTTGTAAAGTCTAGAATTTAAATATGAATAGTGTTTTAGGAGTACAATATTGAAAAATCCAATTTGTGGTAGATAAGTTGAGAAATAGGAAAACACTTGGAGATAACATAAAATACGGACTAAATCAATCTACTGTTCAGTTCTTCCAAATGGCCTCGAATATCTTTACAAGAGAGCAATCCCAAATACTTTGGAAAAATTATGGAAAAACTAGGAAAAAATCCAAGCTTCAAAAGGTTTCTGCTGAAAACCATTCTAATCCATCATGAAAATCACATGAACAGCAAAAGGCCAGCCCTATCAATAACAAACATTGGAATAAAATTAAATAAATTAATCACTTATAATTAGAATCATGAGGCCAAACTGCAACTTATTTTTCAATAATACATGGATAAAATCATTCATGACAATAACATTAAAAAATCGCCCTAAATAACATTATTTTTATTATCTTGTGAATGAGAAAAACCAATGTTGGTAATGATCACCATAGCACCCTCATCCCAGCCTCCTCCCTCAAAAGAATTAGGATTTAGGCCATGGGGACCCTCCCAACAACCGGACTCTATCATTCATTCAACAAAATTAAGTGAAATGAAATGTTTCATTAAAAGGTAAAATCTCTGTAGAAATATTTTGTAATTTCAATGGCTGCCATATATTTATATAGTGTTTTTATAAAAATTGAAATTATTCTTACTTGTGATTACATTGTTGATATAGCTTGTATATGAAAAGAGAGCTAAGAAACTTCCCTTTTTAATAGGGATAGTTTTAGAGAAATTTAATTCCCTAAACTAGAAAAAAAGAATGAAATGGGGAGCCAGAAACAGAGTTAACTGGAGTTCTTGGCTCCCTCTAGTGGACTATATGATCTAAATATTAGTAAATATAAAATTGATAATAACAATTTATAGAATTAAAGTAATACATCAAACTTAAATAACATGTAAAAAGAAAATAAATAAAAAACTAAACATAAAAGCATCTTAGTGAAAAAAATTGTTATACCTTTATCTTCTAAAATAGCAAACAAATACTGTTTTTATTACCAGAGCAAAAATCATACAAGTATATACTTTATTTCCATGGCAACTATCTTTATCACTGCTTTTAGTGTATAGTAAATTATTAATTCTCTGTTTGAACAATGTTTTGCATGTTTAACAAGAAAAGATTACAAATTTATAAAGCATTTCACTTGCTAAGCATTCTTTCGATGTTTATGGCCAGATTATTTTGTTTATCTTTATGAGTGATTTTGTAATGGTCAATTTTCAAATGATTCTTTTTATCAGCTTGACCCCAGTAGTATTATAACATCAATCATGCTAATAAACATTGCTTTATATTTAAAATATTTATTGTTTGCTCTTTCACTTCTGTGCATTTAGAAAGGGTACAGTAATTGTATACACTTTCTTAATTTTACTTTGATCATTTTGAGTTTTTATCTATGCTATACTCATATTAGTCATTTGGATTAACAATACAAATAAGAGGGGAAAGATGATTCGTAAAGTTTTTTTTTTTATTTTCAGAAAAAGATAGATTTTTTAAAATAGAAAAATTATACAGAAAACTTATGCTATTCTATGAAATGTCTTTGACTTTAATTTTAATCATTTATGTCTAATTTCTTTGGTTATTTAGAAAACTAAATATTTTTATTTTTATTTTATTAAATTACTTAAATTTTTAACATTTTCCAGCATCATAACTATCTACAATGAGTTCTATAGCTGTATTATGTCACCTTTGAACCCTCAGTAAATTCTTGTTTTTTATAATTTCTTTTGTCTTTTTTCTTTCTTTGACCTAATATATTAAAGGCAATATTAATAACATATATTAGAAAAAAACGGTGAAAATAATAAATACATTATTAATACATTTTCAATGCTTTAAGATTGTATTTAATATTTTCAGTATTTTATTTTTAAATGTATACTATTAATTTAAAGCAGTACTCTCACCAAATGTTACTTTTTGTCACCAGAGCACTCTTGTGAGACCAACATAAGTTAATAAATTGATGCAAGCAAAAATATTAATTTAATATATTACATTTTTATGACAAAGATATTAGAATTGTTTGATCTAAATGCAATCTTTCCTAAGTTTGACAGTGTGGCAAAGATATATTTTGTATTAATTTCCATTGTATATTTGTTATCTTAAAAAACTGCGAAATAAATGAATTAAATATTGCCATATGTAAAATAATGGAATCTTTTATAATAATTTTTTAACAGGGTGTACAGTACAATATAACTTTCATAATGCAGTTATTTTATTAAGGAATGTAATATAGAGTACATACAAGTAGCTCAAACAAGCTCTTAATTGATAAGTGTGATAAGAGAAAATAGTTAAAATTTCTATCTGGAATATTCTTATCCCCAGACCAATTGTTTTCAAGCTTATGGCTCACCTCAATGAGGAGCTAGACTATTCAGACCCTAGATCCAAAATGTCAACTCAAGAACCAGCACTTATTTAATACATAATATTTAAGTAGAAACTCTGAAATTTTCAGACATGAAAATGTCGTTAACTTCAGCTATCTAACTTAAATAGCTATATGGAACTGAACCAAATTCAGATCTACCATATATTAATAGTCTTAGCATTGTCAAAAACTTAAAGGTAAAATTATAATAATCAATAAAGCAAGTCATATATGGCATGATATTGAGCTGACCCATAAGCTTGAAACCAGTTGGTCTAGGGATAATAATACACCAAATAAAGATTTTAATTTTTTTCTCTTAGCGCACTTATCAATTAAGAACATGTTTAGTTATTGGTAGATATTTGTAAATACAAGCTCATAAAAGCAATGTCATGCTATGTATGACTTACTTCATTGATTATTAAAGAATGGCAGATGTTTAGAGAGGATTTTACAATTTGGCATAAAATGCTCTCCAAACTTCTGCTGTTGTTTAATAAAATAATTTCATTATGAAAGTTACACTGCAATGTACACTCGGTTAATGTGAGTCCAATTATTTTTAAACAATATTACAGGTTATCTTTTTTAAAAAAATAATAAGTGTTTTTTTTACTATTCATCTTCTCTCTTAGTCTGATTATAGATATATAAAAAACATGTACATTTTACAATGTCTTCTCCAATGATTCTTTTAATTTTGTAAAACTTTTTAAAATAGTTTTCATATTATTATGACATATTTGTAGTCAAATTTCTGCATATTAAACAATGAGGATTGCCAATTTCTCAACAAGCTTTGTGATAAATGCTTAGCTAGAGAAAGCATTTACAATATCTCTGACCAATGGTTTCATGCTTTGACACTCCTTAGAGAGGTGATAGGGTAGCGGGGATTCCTGACAGAAATATTTTAAATGCTTTCTCTAGCTAAGCATTTATCACAAAGCTTGTTGAGGAATTGGCAATTTTCATTATTTATAACTTACAAGCTTAAGAGAATAGGGTCATGTGATCTATGACTCTTATTTTGATTATCTCTGCATATTTAGTTTTATAACTTATTTTAGAAAGGAGGAGACTTAAAATTTGCAGTATTATTTCTAATTATCATTTTAATTATATTTTTTCTGCTTCTTTCTCTAAGCCTTGGCTAGGTTCAGATTTAAATTTTGATATATTAGGTTACATGATTAATAAATTCATTTATATTTTATCTTCATTTAGTAAAGAATTATTTCTTTGCACTTCTAATCTATTTCTTACAGCTAAAATCCTTGTTAAATTCACTGCAGCTATTTTTCCATTCAAGTAAAACTTTCTTACTTTTTTTATTTATTTCAAAAGCTTTTATTATAAAATAATTGTCTTGTATTAAATTATTTTTGTATTAGAATTATCAAATATTTTTTACTTTTGAATATCTGTCATAAAAAATCTTTATCTTGCAAAACAGTTTTATACTTATTTTAATGCATAAGAGTTATTCAACTTTATCTCAATAATAATCAAAACCTTTGGATACAAGAAGATTCTGGAGCCAGTCATTCCTACTGATAGACTGCCATCTAGAACTAAGAACTTCATAGACTCAGCAATTGAGCTGATTAAAAAATACATGGTCATCATCCATGACACATTTAATAATCGAATCAAGATATGGGAAGTCTACAGACTAATACATCCAGTCAACATTGACATATGTCCTAAGTTGGGGACTCCCAATAAAAAACCCATGACTCCCTTCAGCTTCTGGAGCAAGTATCCTAAATACCTGGATTTTGTACTCAAAATCAACATCAATTCAGTGAGTACCAACTGGTTCCTTGCATATAAGACAGGCATCATTAAAATTGATCCTATTTTCCCTCTCTATTGGAGGCATGAAGAAACCTTTGAACATCTGATATGCTCCATCATTAAAATTGATCCTATTTTCCCTCTCTATTGGAGACATGAAGAAACCTTTTAACATCTGATACGCTCATGCGCTGGTCTCGGGATCACAAGAAGTAAAATTGCCAAGAATCTCAACCTTGACTATTACTTAGTCATATCACTCAATGACAGCATAAGAACAACATCAATTGCCACAATCAAATTGTCATTATTCACAAACTATGCAATTTGAACTGTAAGGTGCAGATAAATATTCAACACCAGTGCTTTCGATGAAGAGGCTTTTACCATTAGGAAACTACAAAAAATGAAAAATCGTGACAAACTGCTAATTAACAACTCAAGATTTTATGAAACGTGGAATCTCATTAAGAACATTCAATAATTGCATCAGTCTGCCGAACTGAGTCATTTGTCAGGCAGATTGGGTAAATAAACACCGTGAAGGAACAGTCTGCTGAATTGAGTCATTTGTCAGGAAGATTGGGTAAATAAACACCGTGAAGGAACAGTCTGCTGAATTGAGTCATTTGTCAGGCAGATTGGGTAAATAAACACCGTGAAGGAACAGTGCTGAACTGAGTCATTTGTCAGGCAGATTGGGTAAATACACACCGTTATTGACGGACTGCTTAGTTTAAACAGTAGACAGTGGTACCAGATACCACAGTTATTATCACACATATTTATTTTATCCCTATTCTATTTGTATTAATCTATATGTCCTTATGCATTCATTAATGTATATAACATATTCATCTTGCTTGATTATCATCTTATTTTACACATGTATTAGCTTATAGTTTATACTTGTTTCTTTTGTACAATATATAACATATTGATTTTGCATTCAATAAATTATAGAGAATAAGAGTTATTCAAAAAACCTTTTCCAATTTTTAAAACTTTTTTTTTTTTAAAAAAAAAGGTACTATTACTACTTTAAAAAAAAAAAGGTTTATTTTTGTTGTTTTTAGTTTTGATAAATTCTATTATTCAACAATAATAAAATATAACTTAATTACTATCTCATCTCTGCCAGGAAAAATTTGCTGAATTAGTAGCTTATATTTTAACCAAGGCAAAACTATATAGTAGTGCTACCCTGTGCCAACCAGAGTAATCAATGGATGCCAGAAGGCTTGTGCATAAAATCCCTATCTAATGCCTACTCATCCAATATCCCCAGACTAGTTTCTGGCTTGTGGCCTTCGTCAGTGAGGAGCTTTGAATCTGAGAGCACTGCATCTAGATCTTATGATCTAATGTAACCCTTCAGCAACCACCTTTTATCTCCACTTAACTATAAAACTATGAGAATGAAATTGAAAACAAAAATATTTTCAATCTAAGCTCAATAGCTTATATAGTCATAGGGGTCTGTACTCAGTTCAGCACCCATACATTTTGGTGTCTTTGGCTCTTTTACAACCATAGCCACCACTATCCTATTAGGCAGGATTGATGTTAAAGCATTAAGCATCACATGACCACCATCTCTTATACTAGCACATAATTGTTTATAAACAAGGCAAAACTCTCTATACAGTAGTGCCACCCTGTGCCAACTAGAGTAATCAATGGATGCCAGAAGGCTTGTGCATAAAATCCCTATCTAATGCCTACTCATCCAATATCCACAGACTAGTTTCTGGCTTGTGGCCTTCATCAGTGAGGAGCTTTGGATCTGAGAGCACTGCATCTAGTTCTTAGGATCTAATGCAACCCTCCAGAAACTACCTTTTATCTCCACTTAACTATAAAACTATGATAATGAAATTGAAAACACAAAAATATTTTCAATCTAAGCTCAATAGCTTATATAGTCGTATGGGTCTGAACTCAGTTCAGCACCCATACCTTTTGGTGTCTTTGGCATCACATGATCACATGATCACCATCTCTTATATTAGCACATAATTGTTTATAAACAAGCCAGAAACTAGTCTGGGGATATTGGATGAGTAGGCATTACATAGGGATTTTATGCACAAGCCTTCTGGCATCCATTGATTACTCTGGTTGGGACAGGGTGGCACTACTGTATAGAGAGTTTTGCCTTGTGTATAAACAATTATGTGCTAGTATAAGAGATGGTGATCATGTGAAGCTTCTATTTTCAAATTCTGGGTTGTATTTGAGTACTACTTATATAAATTCTATAATAAATAATGTTCACTTGGACACAGTAAACATTTTAAACAACTCATTAAAAAAAAGGTATTTTTGAAAATGTAAAGCCAAAAAAAAAAGCATATAAACATCATTAAAAACTCAACTTTTATTTTCAAACATTAATCAACAGATAGAAATTTAAAAAAAATATAGGATTACTCCACTACTATTCTCGAGAATGTTATTATTTCAAAAATGAATTGTAATGTAATAAAATTTGCTTTCATTAATTAATAATACTAATGTCAAATTGCTATTATTTCTAACCAATAGTATTATGAATCTACAATGATAATAAATTAATAACTTTGGATGCTTTATTTATGGTTATAAATGACGATATTTAAGGTTGGCAAGGTTTGATCAAGGCCACATATGAAAATTAATTAACAAAATATAAGTTAAGAATAGAAAAATCATATCTGCAATAATACTTTATAAAATTAATTTCTATTGGTAGTAAATATTTTAGAAAATATAATTATAGATTTCGGATA
The DNA here is from genome assembly GCA_028023455.1 of Epiperipatus broadwayi. Classification (NCBI taxonomy): domain Eukaryota; kingdom Metazoa; phylum Onychophora; class Udeonychophora; order Euonychophora; family Peripatidae; genus Epiperipatus; species Epiperipatus broadwayi. Next base: position 2,630,840 of record JAQFVV010000113.1, read on the forward strand.
ATGATGTAACAAATTAACTGTGTTACATCATTATGTGAACCTATCCATGTGAATGTTTATTGTTAATGCTATCATGTGTTTCTGTGTGAATGTATGTTTTTATAAGGGTGTTCCAAAATCAAAACTAATTTTAAAAAACTATTATTTTTGTATTATGAAGCATATTAATTCCACCATTAACAAACTATATTAACAAATCAGTTGTTTGTAACACTATCAAATTTACATATCAGATATAATAGGTATATTTAAATTTTTTAATTTTAATTTAGCTTTATTACTTTGCTAGGCACATTTCTAAACTGTACCAAACAAGTCAATTTGTTTCAAGCATTCTTTTTTCAGTTGTGAATTTCTCACATTTATTTAGATAACATTAAAATCTTTTGTTAATTTACATTAAATCTTAAATAATTAAAGTAAAAGGCTGAAACCTTCTCACATGCGCATTTAGAATATTTATATAACAGCCAATTAAATGTAATAATGACTGTATAGGTAGCTCTCAAGTCACAACACAAGACAGATTTTTATAAGAAAAAGATGGTTCCACCTTCTTCTTTACTAAAATTTATATATATATAAGGCAGTCTGAAGCATTTTGACTCAAGAGCATGAAGCTTTTAAACATCTTCACATTTAACTCACTGCATATTATTTATAAATCAACAACGTGAAACTTTCGATTTACAATGAAGTAATATTTTCAAAACTTATGAAATTGAAAGTAACGTATGTAAATATTGTTTATAAAGCACAAGCAGTTCGTAATTAAAGTGAAAGGCTGAGACCTTCTTGCATGCACATTTAAAATTAAAAATAATTAATTAATTAATTAAATCTTGAAAAAAAAATGTTAAAGCAACTGATTGAAAAAACTTACAAAAATAATGGCTTTTCAGGTCAGCTTGGAAGTAATTCCGGAAGTAATAAACCATAATACAAAAACAACTGGGTACATTTATCACATTTAGTTATAGTTTTAATAAGGCTGTAAACCTTAGCAATGAGCGTCTGAAAAAATCGTCACTAGGGACCTCTGTAGGTCTTTAAAACACATGCTTATGCTATGAAGAGATTCCTTTCTTCATAGCGTAAGCATGTGTTTTAAAGACCTACAGAGGTCCCTAGTGACGATTTTTTCAGACTCTCATTGCTAAGGTTTACAGCCTTGTTAAAACTATTACTGAAATAATAGTGAGCGTTTAATAAAATTTATAATTACACATTTAGTTATATAATATTAAAATCTTTTGTTTAATTTGCATTAAATATTTTTAAAAAATTTATTAAAACAACCAATTATAAAAAAAACATGGTCGTTATAGGTGAGGTACATTTTGTAGTTATTTTATTTTGTAAAATATTTATTACATGGAAATCTTAATTGTACAAAACAACAAAAAATGTTTAAGAAATTCGTGTGCATACATTATCTTAATTATAAATTAAACAAATTATTAAAAAAAAAAAACTTGTATTTCTGAGTTTTTAATCTTATTTTTTTAGACAAAAAAACATTCACTTTCATATACAAGAAAATAATAATAATAATTTATAGCTGAAGAATTGTTAAAAGTTCAAGCATTGAAATTAATAGTGAGAATAGGATTCAAACCCAGTCTACCAGCATTTTACCATTGCACCCATATGCAAATATCCCATAAAATAATATTTGTCTTGCGAATAAAATGGTTTATCATAAAAAATAATAGTATTGAATAAGGAATTAATATTTTAATTTTAAATGATTTATTTTTACCCCACATTTTCCTTTTCAAATATTAAACATATCTCTTTTTACATTTTTTCATTTTCTACATTTTGTTTCTAGACTATTTTAGTTTTATGTTCATTGTTGCATATATAAATACAAACACTCAATTGCACATACCTTTGAATCTGAATATGTAATATTTAAATTTTAATGAAAATAGATTTTATTTTAAATTACTTTCCAACAAATTTTCTTTTTCTCGGTTTATGGTGGGGGGAGGGGGAACTAGAATAAAAACAGACAAAAAAGGCAGCTTCTGAAACGAGAATTTCATCTTGGAAAGTAAAACAGACTAGTCAATTAATTATTGATAGTCATATGATTACTAATCTGATTAATAATGAATACTAAAAGTTAAAAAAAAAAAAGAAAGAAAAATATTGATTTGTTTTACGTGCAGACTTCTTGATTTTCAACAATACAATAAAAAACATTACATGAATTATTTAGTAATGTGTGTTTATGATTAAAAAACGGGTTTTAATATATGAATAAAATCATGAATAAAGATTAAAAGCATGCTAGAAGTTCAACAGTCAGTAACAATAACTAAATATCTTGAAAAGTTTTAATAAATTGATTTAAGTATAAAGGCTAATGAATATATATATATATATATGCAAAATTCGATATACATCTAGCATTGTAAGATTAATTTATATATCAATATTTTTACAATCTATGAAAAGCAAATAAATTCATATAATTATATTATTTTAAAAATGCAAGGAAAAAATAACTAAACAGTTTAATGTATTTAGATAAAGAGCCAATACCAAGGATTGTGTTAAATAATTAGTTACAAAGTTTAAGAAAACGATGCTCTTAAATGATTACTTAATCATATATTTGTTGACTAGATAAAAGATATAATAAACAGATTTCCTAAATGAAGACTTTTCTATGCTTTTTTGCTATAATATTAAACTAATAGAGTGCAGCTTTTCAATATTCCACTATATAGGGACATACACACATATATATTCTTATTTAATAAAATTATAATTCGATGTCTGTATTTCTTCAAAGCAATATACGTAATTATATAATTAAATACAGTAATCAGATATATTTTTAAAATTTTATCCACTTAGGAGCGCTTTTGACTATCCTTGTAGTTTTTGTCAACTAACACTTCGAACATGTTAACAGGCAGGCAGCAAATGTTAAGATCACAGAATTGTAGGAAGGTTAGTCTTTCAAAATGTTAGTTGACAAAGACTACAAGGATAGGATAGTCGAAAGCACTCCTAAGTGGAATAAAAAATTTAAAATATATCTGATTAATGTATTTATAAATATTCAATTATATAATTACATATATTTTTATTTGTATAAATAATCAAACAAATTATTCTTTTTCTAAGAAAAAAAAGTAATTACATCTAAATTTAGCTAATCCTTAATTATAGTATTAATTGTTAAAGTCACTATCTTGGAATATATTAATTAAGAAGTACAACTCTAATTAAAAATGCAATTAGTGATTTCAGAGAACAATAGTGGCAGCCTACTAAAGGCAGCCTGGCTGAAAAATCAGTTGCTGAAGTAGAAGTATGGAAAACTGAAAGACTGTGTGACTGAAGACCTTCAGTTAAAGTAACCACTTATCTCGGTGCAGTTCATCATTGAGGGCCTAAGATAAGCCTAGAGTTTTTAAGGTTGTCCCAACTCTATTATTGTTTGAGAAGCCTAAAATGCACAATATTCTGTAAGTAATATTAGATTTAGAAGTCTAATAATCTAATAACTTGAAATTCTTACTGAATATTATATTATTTAACAATTTCATTCAAATTATAAATAAATGGCTAATAATCACTAATCTTGCAGAATTGTTTTAATTTATTTAAGTTATATAGATATCCAGAGGCAGATTAAGTGGTAAGCGAACAAAGAGACCACATAGAACACTGATAATCTTTTCATTAGGATTCGAGGAAAATTGTTTTTTTTTTGTATACTACCAACCCTCCTATAATGCAGTATTATTTAAGCTTTTGAAGGAAATTCATTTGAGTTTTGGCAGGATTCTAACTTTCAACTGGACATCAGAGGGTGAAACTAGTACAGCATAAATAGGTCCAAATGAAGTAAATATATATATTTTGAATTGCACAAAAAAATTGACCCATCCCAAAATAATAATTTGATTTCAATTTAAAAACTCTGCTTTTGAAAAAATTATCATAAATAAATTTTGATGTTTTCCTGAAGCTGATTTATCTCCAGTGAAATGGTATATTTCTGACCTCATATACATTTTACCTATTTTTTCCCATAGCTCCATCTGTGCCAAATTTAAACCCTCTATGAGTACATGTGTATAAGCATCAATACAGTTATATATGTATAATCACGTAGATATATGTGAATAAGCAGCTGTACTATCATAGGTTTATATACATATTACAACATGTTTATTTTATTTTAAATTATAGATTTTATTTTGTTAAAAAAGCCAATTTGTTATTTTATATTAAAAATCGCATGTATATGTGTGAAGTTCACATATCACCTGATACATATATAATGAAATGTTATTTAAAAGTTTTTAATAATTCTTAATTTTAAATTAAAATAGTTATAAACAAAAAGCACACCACAGCACATCTGTGTCAATATAGGGTGTGAGCAAAGTTTTAAATCTTATTTTTGTAATAATATTGTTCTAAAATGTATTTTACAGTTAACAAAATCCACTGAGCTTGGACTATTAGCAATTCTTTGGGGAATTGAGACAGCCCAAGTTAATATCAGATTTAAAATTTAAATAAAAATTTAAATCAATTTTTTAAATTGAAACATCTTAACAACATTATCATTAAAAAATATTTTAGCAGGCATTATTTGTGAGTCTAAAAGCTTTCACAGCAAAAAAGTGAAGAGACATCAAAGTGGGGCAGAAAAGTGAAAAAAGTTTAAAAAAACATTGAAATTGCTGAAAGCCTAAAAAATTCATTGCCTAAATTTTTAAAAGTTAATACAGAGACAGAGTTGCCATCGACATCTACATCAGATAATTCTGAATTGCCTATGTTCAAAATCCTTTCTAAAGAAGAGAACGAAGAAAAACAAGTTGAGAATCAAGAGGTTGAAATTGCTACTAAAAAAAGGGAATGCAAAAACACAGAAGATAGAGATAGTCCAAAAAGTTGCTTCGATATAGACATTGAAGTAATAAATGATATAACTTTATGGCCATCAATATGAACAGATGCAATTATTGATTATATTCTTAATAACAAATCAAAAAATATTGGGAATATAGAGAATTCAAAATTAGTGTATAAGACAGAGATGAAGTGTATTGCAGAGGGATTTCTTATAATCATTTCTACAGAAAGAAATCAAATGGAATTATGTAAAAGAAATTGGCTGATATTTTCAGAAACGAGCAAAAGTGTTTACTGCTATCCTTGCAAACTCTTTTTAACAATAAAGTCTAAATTAGTAACTGGTTTACAAAATTGGAGATCAATAACTGTTATTTTATCAATCCATGAAGTTTCAAAAGAACACATGTCAGTCATGTGTACTATGTAAAAAGATTAACAAAATTCAATAGAATTGATACTCAGCTATTGCAGGAAAAGGAAAAAGACAAATGTTACTGGAGAGAAATATTGAAAAGAAGTGTATCAACAATAAAATTGTTGAATCACTTAGGATTAGGATTTAGGGATCACGATGAAAGCAAAAATTCCAATAGGAAAGGAAATTACTTAACCTTCTTGGAATATCTAAGCAAATACAATGAGTTTTTAACATTACAGCTACAAAAATATGCCAACCAAGAATGAGGAAATGTAAACTATTTATCTCATATTATTTGTGATGAATTTATAGATCTTATTAGAAATCAGGTAAGAGTGAAAATAAGTGAAGAAATCAAATCTGTAACTTATTATAATTGTTGATTCCTCTCCTGATGTTTCACATACCAATCAAGTAACTTTTGTGATATGTTTCATTCTGTGGCAATATCATAAAAAAATTTGTGGAATTCATTGCCATAGATAAACACACATTTTCATATTTGGAACAAGAAGTTTTGCAATCTTTAATAAAATTAGGAATGAATATTAAAAACTGTCAAGAGAAATCATTTGATAATGCTTTAATATGTCAGGAAAGTACTCAGGTTTGTAAGCACATATTAAAGAACATAGCCCAAGTGCAGTTTTTATTCTGTGTGCTAATCATTTCTTAAATTTAATTGGAAATTTTACTGCAGAAAGTTGTAGTGCTACAATTGAGTATTTTACATTTGTGCAGAATTTATTCACATTTTTTTCTGTGTCAACCCACTGCCTGAAAAACTTAACCAGAAATATAGAAATGTGTAAATGTGTCACAGTGAAAAGAGTTTCTAATACAAGATGGTCAGCAAGAGCATATACTGTATTAGCTATAAAACCTGGTTTTACCCATGTAAAAGAGGCTTTAACTGAAATTTATAATTCAGAAGAAAAAGCAAATATAAAATCACCTTAATGACAGTGGTTTGAAATACTGTTTTACAAAGAATAAATGCCACTAGTACATCACTGCAATCAGTGGAGTGAAAATTATTGAAAGGATCTATCCTACTGAAGACATTAATAAAAAATTTTCAATAATTTCAGAGAAGAAGTTGAAAAAGTTGAAAAAGAGGCAACTGATTTATCAGAGCTATCGTTTAATGTGGAAGATGGAAAAACTCACAAACAACAAAAGAGAAAGTTTTTTTAATGAAAATAAAAAAGTCAGATATGAATTTACAACAAGAGAAAAATTCATAGTCAATTCATTTTATGTCATATGCAATACCACCGAGGCAGAACTATTCTGAAGAACTCAGATGTATGAAGTTATTGTACAGTCTTTTTGAATATTTTTTGACTGGAATTTATCAATAGAAGAAAAAAAGAATTCGATAAAAAAGTTTAAGGATATTTACAAAAATGACATTGATGTTTATAATTTTGAGGATGAATTTGACCATTTTTTAATATTTCTAAAAAAAAGTGAGGATATTATAAAAACCACACCAGACATCTATCGAGCCATCAAAGAAATGTCTTGCACATTTCCAAATGTTGAAATGTTATTGAAATCTTTTTTAAGAATTCCTTTATCTAATGCATCAGGAGAAAGATTGTTTTCTGTTTTAAAGCATGCAAAAAATTATTTAAGGACTACTATGGGAGAAAAAAGATTAAATAATATGTCCATTCTGTATATAGAGCAGGAAGTTTTTAGTTGAGATGATACTGCAAAAATAATTGATGAATATGCAAAAAATAAAGATTCATTTAATGTGTTATGGTATGAAATTTTTGATTACTTTTCATTTTCATTAATAACTTAATGGGAGTTTTTTTGAAATTTTTTTTTCTAACTTGAGTTTAAGGATCCTGAAATTTTTATCCCTTGGGGCCCCCATTTGCCTTGATCTGACTCTGTATATATCTTGCTGTAGTTCTCTTAATTGTTACTCATATGTAGCAGATCCAAACATTTTGCAAGGCAAAAATCTTTTCTTCCACTTTTCATAGAGTAACAGTGACTGATAAAAGATTTAAGAAAATGCCAATTAAGACATGGTGTTCATCTTCAGCTCTTAGTACCTGCTTACCTTCTATTAAGAATAATTAGATACTCACTGAGGGGTTACTATTTTTGGAAATTTCAAATAAATCAAAATCATGACTGCATAAACCTATCATCCATACACATAAGTATTTATACATACACAAAAAGATGATATTTTACTTCCTTCTTTAGCACTTCCACACTTCTAGTCTTATTTTTCCAGCTTATTTTTTTTCAGATATCCAAATTTCACAAGTTTAGAGTCTCCATTTGTCTTAGTTTTATAAATTATCCATAAAATGTAATGAAACAGTTGCATGCAATATTTAATATTTGAGTCTTTAAGGGCCAAATTAAATGCAGCAATTTTATTCACCTGACTATTCTGTTATTTTTTTACTTTTTACCAGCAGTTTCCAAACTATGGATTGTGACCCCATTGGGGTCGAACAATCCTTTCACAGGAGTCACCTAGACCATTGAAAACACATTTTCAATTCATAACAGTATCAAAATTAAAGGTTGGGGGTCACCACAACATAAGAAATTGTATTAAAGGGTCACAGCATTACAAATGTTGAGAGCTACTGCTTTATAAAAATGAAAATATATTAAGCTATTATTAACTCTTCAATATGTTACTGTACTATCAATTTACATTGAATATTTAAATATTACTTAGCTTCTTTCAAATGACAGTTGCTAAATTGCAATATATTAATTTTCAAAGTTTTTAACATGTATTACATAAATAATTTTATATTTAATAAAAATCATTTTAGAAAGCATCAAGAGTTTTTGTGCCCTGTGTGATTTTATGTAGTAGAAGAATGATAGTTTCTGGAATTTAAATTTCTAGGATCTATTTCACCTTAGGCACTTTTGGTCAAATTTCTTATGAATTCCCGAGTAATAAAATCATTTGATTATTTTTAAGATTTATCATATTCTAAATTGAAAACAAAAGTCTGTTTTCTGAATATGTAGAGTGCAAACACACCAAAATATACTGAAGTTACTAAAAACCATCTTCATTGTTTTAAACTCTATTCAAAAGACCAATAAATATCCTATCTTTTACAAATAATCTTGGAAATATATTATTCACAAGAGATTTCTCTTAAATGGAGTTCTTTTTTAATATATGAATTTTTTCTATAGTACAGGATTTTTCATACCTGCACTCCAATATGTAATATATAGGGGGTTTGAACTCAGACTTTTACACGACCATCAACTATCCACGCTATCATATACTGCTGAACACTTTATCACATACATGTCTTTTTTTATGTTATTTAAAACAAGACAGCTAAAATGAAATGTTTTTTTTTTTTTAAAAAAAGATAATGTTAATATAAAATTGATTTTTTGTATCATCCATATTGATGCCTTTCAGAGAAAGTTAATAAATTTGTAGCTAATTATAGAAAATCATTATTGATATTTCATTTATGGATATAAGCTTCAGCAATTTTAGTAAGCTGAATAACAAAAGTTTGAAAAATAAGGAATTAATGGTTATGAGTTTTATTAAAAGTAATCAATAATAAGTCTCTTTGCCCAATCATTCTATATGAAATTTTAGCCTGAGGAATATTTTTGTCCTTAGTATTTAATAAAAGATTTTGTGATTCTACACATACAATAAAATAAAAAATAGAATAATAATTTTGATTTTATATTATTGTCAATTGGTAATCAGTTAGTTATGAGAGACCAAAAAGAAATGACTAATTCATCATTTATTTCAGGTATGCAAAGGTCATTACATATTTCTTCTCTGAAGATATGAATGTAATTATGTTTAGTAGATAGTAAGTTATTCCATAAAATTTTAGATTATAAAAGTACCATTTTAGTGTGTAGTGAAGTCATTCTCCCAATAATAGCTTTTAATTTTAAATTTAAATATGACATTTCAAAAATAATGCCAAATTCACCATTTCTTTATTTTGGTGTAATATCTTATATAAATGCAATTTATTCATTCTTCTTTGAACACTTTTTAGCAAAACCTTTTTATTGTACATATTATGCATAGACAATCTTATGTTTTGACTGTCCTGCAGTCTTATTCAGAGCTATGATATAATGAGCATATTAAAATACATAACTATATAAATAATACCATAAAAATATTAATGAAATAGTAAAAAAAAAAACATAAAATATAACAAAACATAATAAAACTGAAATAAATATAGATATAATCAAACTCAAATTAAATAATCCATGTAATATAAAATTAAATATACAATATAAATATAAAATAAATATAAATTATATGTGTATTTATGATTGTATATATACATATTCATGAACAACTATTAATTTAAATATATTATTTATTTTTATTATTTTTAATAATCTCCTAATTATTTTTATTCTTTATAAACTTAAACTTTAATTTTATTATGTTCACATTAATAAAATATTTATTATTTTATTTTCATATAATTCTCAGTTCAACCTTAATTCATTTATTAAGAATATTCTCTTTAATTTTCAAATCATATAATATTTATTATTTTCTTATTCATTCTTCTGTTATTAATAATAGTTTACATATACATATATTAATATCTAAAAACCATAAATATTATAAACTTTTAATTCACCCATGTTTACTTTAATTTTTTAAAAGTAAAAAAAAAACATTTTTTTAAAAAATAATTATCTTATATCCTAGCTCTCTCTAATACATATTATTTAAACTAATTACATCCATAATCAATACAACACTTTTATTTTATATATTTATATACTTTAATTATTATTATTATTATTATTATTATTATTATTATTTTTATTATTATTGTTGTTGTTGTTGTTGTCATTGTCATTGTTTGTTGTTGTTGCTGTTGCTGTTGTTGTTGTTATTATTATTATTATTGTTGTTGTTGTTGTTGTTATTATTATTATTGTTATTATTATTATTATATAATTTTCTCTAATAAATTTATATTTTGTATTATATTGGTTTATATCTAAATATTATGCTAAGTTTTTATTTCATTAATATATAATATCTATGAATATATTCATGTTTATACTCCTATGTAAACATTTTTTTACAAATCCATAATTAATATATAATTAATTTTCTCTTTACATATTTTTCTCCATATAACTTTTAAGAACTATATTTATATTAATGTCATCCTAATCCCAGAATCATTATTAGATTATGGTTTTATCTTTTTATTAGTAGTACTTTTTTATTTTCCTTTCTTTAATATTGTTTGTATGTGAGATAATAAATCACCAATATAAATATGTACATATGAAGGACACAGGACACAAATTTACAGAAAGTTTAATAAAGATGATGCAACATGCAGACAATATTAAAGAAAGAAATGTAAAAGAAGCAATACTAATAAAAAGATAAAACCAAAATTTAATAAAGATTCTGGAATTAGGATAACTTTAATATAAATATAATTTTTAAAATATATATATAGAGAAAAAATATATAAGAAGAGAAAATTAATTATAAATATATTATGGATTTGTAAAAAAAATGCACATAGGAATATAATCATGAATATATTTATAGATATTACATATTAATGAAATAAAAACTTAGCATAATAATTACATATAAAACAATAAAATATAAATTTATAACAGAGAATTATATAATAATAATAATAATAATAATAATAATAATAATAATAATAATAATAATAATAATAATAATAATAATAATAATAATAATAATAATAATAATAATAATAATAATAATAATAATAATGAATCTAACTGCTATGCCCACAACCTTTTTTCTCCACTATAAAAGGATGTATAGGGACATAGATCCATTTTGTGGACTATGCCATAGAGCCAAAGAAACAATTGAACACTTAATTTACAACTGTGAAGGTCTGGCAAAAATAAGACAAATGGCATGCAACATATATAGAAGGAGAAACACCATGATGGAACAAATTATTAATGCATATCAGAGTCAAACGATACCAAACATTAGAGCAGCTACATTTGTCCTATATTCTTTTTGGTGCAAGAGATGCAGCTTTATAATGAGGAAAAACACTCAACATCATTCAGCCACATTCATTAATAAACTAATACAAATAAAAGATAGAGATAAAACTATTGTTAGACCAGATTTATATGCTGCAACTTGGTCACTGTTAAATGAAAAATCAAGACTATGAGAAATTCAAAACAAAGACAACTGAAAATGCTGAGGTTGAAGCATTATTTATAGACTATAGAACAAGGAACAAGTTAGCCACAAGGAAAAGAAACTTATGTTTAAAGAAAAGTAAACCAAAACTGTAAATTTTACTGAATCAAATTGTAAAAACAATGTAATTAGAAACTATGTAAACCAAAGAAAGTAATAAAGTACCCTTTGAAACATAATAATAATAATAATAATAATAATAATAATAATAATAATAATAATAATAATAATAATAATAATAATAATAATAATAATAATAATAATAATAATAATAATAATAATAATAATAATAATAATAATAATAATAATAATAATAATAATAATAATAATAATAATAATAATAATAATAATAATAATAATAAAAGTTAAAATGCATAAATAAATGTATATATGAAAAGAGTTATAGTGATTGTAGATGTAGTTAGTTTAAATATTTTGTAATAGACAGAGCTAGGATATAAGATAATTATTTAAAAAAAGCAAATTTTTTTTTTACTTTTAAAAAATTAAAGTAAAAGTGGATAAGTTAACACATTATAATATTTGTGGTTTTTAGATATTAAAAAAAGATAATATAAAATATTATTAATAACAGAAGAATGAATAGGAAAGTAATTGATATTATATGATTTGAAAATTAGCAAAAAATATTCTTGAAAAATCAATTAAGATTTGAGAATTATATGAAATTAAAATAATAAATATTTTATTAATGTGGAGTTAATAAAATTAAAGTTTACATTTATAAGGAATAGAAGTAGTTAAGAGAGTATTAAAAATAATAAAAGCAAATAATATATTTAAATTAATAGTTGTTCATGAATATGTATATATACAATCAGAAATACACATGTATATTTATACTTATTTTATATTTATATTGTATATTTTATTTTATATTACCTGGATTATTTTATTTGGGTTTGATTATATTTATATTTATTTCAGTTTTATTATGTTTTGTTATATTTTATGTTGTTTTTTATTTTATTACTTTGTTAATTGTATTGTTTCTGAAGAAGACTTCAGGACAATCAAAATGTAAGATTGTGTATGCATGAATGTACAATAAAAAGTTTTTTTGCTACAAAATGTTCAAATTAGAGTAGATAAATTCCATATATGATTATATTTATTCTGTCTATAGTATTATACATTTTATCATTTTTTCTATATATTAATGTGATCATTCTTATTTGATCTTAATTAAGTTTTCCCAATAACAATTTTGTATTCTAAATAAAAAATAATCAGAATGAATAATTTCAATAAATAGAAGTGTCAGTTTGAAATTATATTATCTTAACTTAGAATTGTTATATCAAAGACAAATTCAATTCAATTTTTATTTTATTATGAAGTAAAATGACAGTGTGTTTAAGAATGACTATATGTAAATGTGAGTGTGTGTTTGTTATTCATAGAAATATGTATATTTTATTTATTATTCTGTTCTTTTATAATCTGAACTTATAATGTATTACATTTTCCCATTTAAAAAAATTATAATACATATAATAAAATAAACCTGTTTATAAAATAAAATTAATAAATTATACAGATATTAAACATTACCAGAGCCTGAATTATTTTATTTCTTTACAATTTTAATGGCCCTCATTTGCTCCTCCAAACATAACATTTAACTTTTTTTTTCAAATGTAATATCTGCAGTCTTTATACCAATACCATACTTATAAAAATCCTGTTTATCTTCTGAAAATATTAGTTTACTATGTATATTATATCTCTATTAACAATTATCAAGATGTTTTACAACTGAATATTTAACTCTTCCATTAATTCACTTGAAGTTTCTTATTTAAAGGTGATAGTGTTTGATATTTGCTTTTCTTTGCTCTTCTATGGCTACTTATAGCATTCTTTTGCTGTTTTTTTTATTTTACTTTGGTGGCAGAAAGTAGAACTAAAGTATATTTATTATTAGTTCAAAAATTCTGAAAACATCAGTATTCTCCTGCCACCAGGAACTCAAAAGTAATATACTCTTGTCTCCATATGGATGATTTCTAAATTTTTTGTTATATGCTTTATAACCATGCATATAAAAAGTGAAATTAATAACAATATAAAAATTGAAGTTAACTTAGTAAAACCTACTATATCTAATACTAATTATAAAATGAAAATTCATATAACATTACAATACTAGTCAAAAAAACTGAAATTAACCATGATTGTGGATTTTTTTTTTGTAAAGTTTAGTTTTTTGGGCTAATATTGTAATGTTATATGAATTTTTATTTTATTTATTATTACTAGCATAACATTAGCCATATTTAATATTAATTATGTAAAAAAATATTAAGCTGCTGCCAACAGCAAATCCATTCTAATTAATTATGTTATTAAAAACATAGAACATGCTATAATCCAGCTATAACTAAAAATCAATTTATATAATTAATAGTGAAACATACTTTTTTAACAAACTGTAATAATAATTCTTGATCTCTCTACTACACATATGCTAGGTTAAAAGAATAGAGTGGATTCATTATATCTTTTCAAAAGACTTTATCTTGTGTTTTGAAAGGATAGTATTCATCAAATGTTTAAAATCGATCTAGAACAAATGCAGAAGAGTGATCCATAACTATTATTATAATTAATAGTGGTATATTGTAATAAACTAAGACAATTACTACTACAGTTTTAAACTTCAATCAACATTGTTTTGTTGAATGTTAAAAAACTCTTAATCTAAGGCATAAGATAGTATTTTTTGAAAAGATAAGAGTGGTGGTCCTATCTTTTGTACCTGATTTCAATTATTTAGACCAACCTTAAGTATCTTAAAAAAAACATAAAGATTATAGTAAATTTTTAATATTAATTACATATAATATATATATAAAATTAATATTACAATGAATACAATTAACAGCTAACATTACTTGGTGTTATAAAAGCTAAATTACTAGTAAATGAAAAAAGTAGTTCCAAATTGTCCATATAAACTTTTTGTCATAAGAGTTTAGGCTCTCTAATACAATGTAGTTGTGATGGTTGATTGTATAAATTAAGTTGTTGTGTTATATATGTCACATTCATATAGCTCAATGTGTATGAAATTTTAAATCGAAGCAATTAAAAACTTCCAGTCAGCTCAAAATACTGATACATCAATAAATAAAAAAAATTGAATGAGTAAGAACACCACCTATTTCTCAAGTTTTGAAGGATTAATAGCATCCAATCATTGTTAGTGTTGGAAATGGAGTGTGAATTTTATATATTAGCCTGCTATGCCACAAATAATTTTAAAATTACAATTGAATATCTAAAAAATAATGACAGTGAATCTCCAATATAAATCAAAAGTCAGTTTTTGTAGATATTAATATCAAATATTTACACTTTAATGTATATGATATTAAAAATGGAAGCAACCAAAAATGTCCAAGAAGCTACGTATAAATGGTATTCCTACATCAATAAATTGAAAGAATACTGCCATTCTATATATATATATATGGGTTGATTTTATTCCTTCTATTTAAAATTTTATATATATAAATTTTAAAAGATAATATTGTATAAATTTATGATTAACAACTTGTTTTCCTTTCTACTTTAAGGCCTGATGATCTATAAATATATTTATCAATGCTTATTTTTATTATGTATGAAGTCTTGCCAATGTCATTTTCTGACTGCTTAGTTGCCAATCTAGCTACCCATTTAATCTTATTAAATATGCGGTTACACTGACAAGAAAGGAAGTTTTTGGCAATCTAATCAGTCATATGAATATAATGATAGTAAATATATATATATAATTAAATTCCAACCAGTAACCACCTAAACATTCACAGTAAAATATAGTAAACAATATTTCTCACTGCTGTCAAAGCAACCTTCACACTATATATATATAGTAACCTTATGGTTGGGCTTGATGCTTGTCAAGCCCTATTTAAAAGGTCAATTATACAAAATTTTAAGTTTTAATTGGTAATAATTAAGTAATAACTATTCAGTATTAAATAGGTATAATATATCAGTAGTGTGTTATCATAATTGATAAAAATTGGGATGTTCAAGAGATATGCCAGGCCCTCTGACAGATTGTGTATGAGACTTTTTATATGCAGTCTGTCAGATGGACTGATTGTAATAGTATCGAAAATAATAATTTATTAATGGATAAATTAAAATAAAAGTATAGAAATATTTAATATCTATTATTATTAAATAATAGTCAAAAAGTCTTAAAATTATAATTATTCTAAATTAATCTTTATAATTAATTCTCAAACATATATTATTTGCAATTTAAAATAGTTTTGAACAGCTTAATTAGTTATCACTTATGCTTCTAAATGAAGAATTGTTAATGTGTGCACAAACAATAATTTAAATGGTTGTTAATTTGTACAATGATTCTCTCTGATGAATGTTTATAAATAGGCTAAAAGAGATTTTTACAGGGGAGAACAGGAAGAAATGGGAAAACAACAACGGAGAACAAGCAGAAGTAAATAAAAAAAATCATCTGAAAATAGCATAACTGGAAATTATTAAAATGTAAATTTGAATGTCAGTTGACTTTAAAATGGCATTGAATTGTATTTTAACTTTCAACTAATGGAGTAGGTACACCATTTGGCCTACATATATGAAAAAACATTGCTGCTGTCAATTGATAATTGTAAAAGCTCACATTAAAACTGGCAGATATATAGAAAGAAGAAAAAACCTGTCAAAATGGTAAAAATTTGTAAGCTTGAATTTTTTTATTTTATAACTGTTTTAATCATTATATTTATTGTGTGCATTATAAAATTAATTATGACTTATTTGGGATGGCAAGAAGAAGGAAAATAAAATTATTATTTTTCTCTCATATGTCATAGCATCATTTGGGAGGCAAACCCACAACCATCTGCAACCAACTACTTGCTTGCAAGGCAGTTGCGATGACCTCTCGGCTAACAACACTTGACAAGAAAATTATTTTGTACTCATTAAAGTCAGCTATAACTATTGCAATTTTATTATGCTATATTAATTTCATCACATGGAAAAAATACATTTTTAAAAAAGAAAATAGTATATTGCAATTAAATAAAAATACAGTAATAATTTATACCTACCTGATAAAATAATATAAAGGAAGATACTAATCATAAAAGTTTATAAAATATTTATTAAGACTTTTTATCTCAATATAAACTTAGCACTGATTGTATATATATGTGGGAGATAATGATCTGGGCCAAATGATAAGTACTGGTTCAGCATGAAATATGGATATTGGAGATCATTTATCTTTTTCACATTATGCGGTCATGGGTATCAGTTGTATAGGATGGATTGGATAGCTGTAGGAAGCTTGAAAGTCGAAATTCAAATTCCTCATTATTACATTAAGTTTAATATACATAATATATGTGTATCTAAATATTACATATTCACTCTGTATTTTACCCATTTTGTATAATAAATGGACATATTAAAATCCTATGTGTGAGAGGTCACACTGATTTAAGGTCAACATGGGTATGATAATATATTGGCATAAACTGGAGATTTGAGCATTTCAACCTCAGATTTACAATGATATGAAGGGCTGAAGAGTTGGAAAGTGAAGAGGATTGAAGCTTGTCCATTAAAGTTTGAAGATTTTCTATCTTAATATAAATTGAGCACTGTTATACATATGTTTAGGAGATAATGATCTGGACCAACTGATGAGTACTGGTTCAGCATGAAATATGTATATTAGAGATCATTTATCTTTTTTACAAGTACATAGTCATGTATATCGGTTGTATAAGATGGATTGAATAGCTGTAGGGAGCATAAAAGTCTGAGTTCCAAAAATATACTTATATATCTATATATTGAAGAACTTAGTTTAACTTGAATCATTTAAAGAAATTTTATATTTTTTCAAAAAGTAATTTTTGATGAAACAAATCAACTGATTTCAGATGGATACATACTTCTATCATAATTGATGTTAGCAATATTTAGTAAACAACTGCATCCTACCAAATATAACAACATGATTTTTATTTAAATATCTTGATAACATTCAATATTTTTAAAGTTTCAACTTAATATAAAATTAATTTAACTAAAACCTTTTTTTGAATTAGTTTAATGTGTAGACAGCCCAATGTTTTAAGTCAAACACATTTGTAAATAACTTTTCTTTAAAATAATCATTTAAATATGTAATTAATTAATTAATTATATATATATTCAAATAGTTATTGCTTGAAAATTCAGATGAAATTTGAACATCAGAATTGGCAGAAAAGACATGTGATTCATGAACTTTGAGTTTCACTGTCCATTGTATTAATACTATAAGTCATGCAGGCACTAGCCAATCATATTGCAGTAATATTAAAAATAAAATGTTTATTGCTCAGAAATTCAAAAATAATTTAAATACTAGAAGCAATAGAGAAGAACCATGATTCATGAATCTTCAACTCCAGAATACTCTTTTCTATCGTTACAGTAACCATATAGGGTAGCGGTTAGCAACCTTTTAAATATTGCAGTTTATTAACATAATTTTTAATGATACAAATTAATATGAGCATTGAGTATGATATACATATATATTTATTTATATATTAAAAATTTTAATTTTAACACAAAAATAATAAATAATAGTAAAACAGTAAGATTCGAATTCGAATCTTAAGTTTCACCTTTTTCTATTGTTTCTCACCCATCACCTTATCCTACCCAAATTTAAACTTTTTGGTACCGAATTGTGTGTGTAGCAATATTAAAATTGTATAAATATCTGTAAATTTCACCATAAACACACACTTCGATAACAAATTTAAAGCAATAAATAAAAATAATTGATATAATTTGAATTTCTCTTTTAGTTATATAATTTTATATAACTTTAACTATTTATTTTGAATTATAAACGTTCGTTAGTTTATTGCTGTTTTTAAATATCATATTTTAAATAATTTTGGAAATTAGATTGTAATTTAAAAGAAAAGTAAAAATAATTATATATTCCCTTTTGTACTTGAAATTTTTCAAGTAATGGTCGGTGAGAGATAATAGATTAATTTTTTTTTCTCATATGTCATAGCATCAGCCGGGATGCGAACCCACAACCGTCTGCAAACAACTACTTGCTTGCAAGGCGGATGCGATGACCTCTCGGCTAACAACTCTTGATGATAATAGATTAATTAATTAGAAAATTCCCTAAAAGCTTTAATTATGAAAATGTTAAAAGGTAAAATAAACCTAAGCGATAGGAATGCAGTTTTTCTGAATTAATTAAACTTATAAAAATGCATTGATTTCTCCTCGGCAAATGAATGGAGCTAAAAATAAAATATAATAAAATTTAAAAAGATAAGATAAAGAAGAGAGGACATTTTGGATTTCTAAGAACTTTTAGTGAGACTTTGGCTGTGCTCTTGCTCGGTTGAGATAATTCAAATCTTAAATTAATTTACCTACTGCAATATGATCAAGTAGAAAGCGCCCAGACTATTCTCTCCCCGGAGATGGTCGATCATATGCTCGAACCTCCACATGTGCCCTTCACCAATTAAACCAAGAGGATCTGCTGCTCAAACAATCAGAAAGCTGCTGCTGTTGAAATGAATTAATAACCTGAGTGCTGGAAAGAACTGCTACTGTTTAAACTCATGAACTATTGGCTACTGATAATGGAATCTGAAAGCTTCTTATAAAATAGGTACCTGTACCCAAGGCCTTCTAGAGTACTCTAATATTATTCAAGTTATAGCTTACTCTCTATATATAAATTGTACAATTATTAATTTCATTATTAATCTATTATGTAAATATCTTTTATTAATTTAGCTTACCTAACTCTGTCTTTTCTTGGGTACGTATTTCTAATTTTTTTTTGTTTATTATCTAATAATAGCATGCCTATAAGATTTCCGACCGGACCTCGCCAAATTTTAAATATCAATCTTAATCAAAACAGTTGCCATCTTGTACAGCAACCTACTAATATATTTATTTTATATACTCATGTTGGCTGGTCAGCTCAGAAATCTCTATAATTCTCTAAATACAAATACATGATTGCCTGAAACAATGGATGTGTGTCCTGAAAATCTTATAATTAATATTTACTTCTATTAAATTATTTTGTTAGTTTCATATAAATTGACACACATTCGGTGCTTCATTTATTGTAAATGCAGGGTTCTACTATGTAGCAAGTGGTGAACATATTAGTTCTTAATACCCCCCCCCAACTTACCTATTGCTTTTTACACTTGTTTTTAATTCTAAATAATAAATCCATTAAGTACATTTCTTTGACAGCCAAATACATTATTTATTAAATGTTGATAATGTAGGACCGAGTCATAAATTTATATTAAATCTTAACAGAATATTATGTGAATTATACATGTGTTACAATTTAGAAATGTGATAACCCATTACGAGCCTTGGATATCCTGGATCATACAGGATTTATCAAATCCCAGTCATCCTACACAAGTAGACATAATGAATGCTCCTGTAGGGCTTGATGCCATCATGCAGTCAGGGAGTAAATGGGCATGAACCCTTGGCACCTGATTATGCTTATGTGACATCTTACCTGTGGGCCTACGGCAAGTGCCAGCCCATTGTTTTAAACTTATCTATTGGCTTCGCACTTTTAATGTACTGCCACACTCACATTGCAGTTTTAAACATACATGTTTCTTATTATTAATTTTATTATTCCATGTATTACTTTGTCTCTGCATTAATGACATAAAATCACTCTCAAATAAATGTCTGCCCATAACCATTTAGAAATATCTTATTTAATTAAATCAAATATATGTCCGCAGTTGCTATTATCATTCCTAATTTAGACTCATGCATTGCAAGATATTAAATCCCCGAAGGCATGTTCTTGAAATACTTGCTCAAGAATTCAGGTAGCTAGATTATGCCAGCCAAATAATTGTATTTCTTTGAAAATATAACAGTATCGAAATAATAATACCGCTACTGATATTCTAATATAATCAAATGTTTCAATTAAATAATTTTAGTATAAAATATTATTATTAAATAATTTCAAACCATACGTCTGCTGACATATATTTATTGATTCAACACCCATTCAATGTACTATCTCATCGATTTCTTAAAATATAAATGTCTAATATTAATATTATATATAGCTAACTTGAAAATAAAGTCTATGAGTCTCTTGCATCTCCCTGATCCCCATGTCTAAAGAAATGTTTACTAATGTAGCATCAGATGTGTTGTTTCATAGAGTATATTGTGGAACTAATAATCCATGTTCAAACTCAGTACTACTGGTAGTTTTGCTACCTATGGTGCTGCTTTTCTGTGTGATGGTTGAATTCTGCACTATGTTAATGAGGCATATGAATCTGACCATTACAATAGTAAAATAGATATTAAAAATTAATGCAACATTTGTGGTTCTTGGTTTAAAATTATTTTACTAATCCTTGGCCCCAATGATGTCATGGTAATATGTAAAGTAGCTTCTAGTCAAATTTGATGCCTAACCAATTGTACAGAATTTGGTATTCTTATTTTGTTACTTTTTCTATGCTGCTGACTGAGTAGAGGTTAATTAAATGCCTTTGAGGTAGATATTTTGCATGTCACAGTAGTATTTTGTAACAAATCAATTAGCAATATAATGTTATTGTTTTATTTTATATATAATAATATAGCTTAAACAAAATTTATTTTTTATTTAAAAATTTTATTCCATGAGTTTAGCAAATTTAAATATCTTAATTTCTTTGTGGACCATTAAAATTACATCACAGACCACTAGTGGGCTGAGGACCACCAGTTGCTGACTGTTGATATAAGGTACCAATCTAGTCAACTATCTACATTCCATTTTTGTCTTTAATTTACTCCTTTAAAATATCATGAAAGGATATTGGAATGAGTAATTGATCAATTGAAGATTTCTTTGGAAAAATGGCGATTTATTATAGTAATATCACTATGAATTAATTTATAAAATCCATTGTGTAATTTAAAATATCTTAGTATTATGTTTCAGTGACAGGTCTTTTTTTGTGTAAACTTTTATTTCTCTTTTCAATTTTCTATTGAGTTTTGATAAAAGAGGAGTGACAGAGAGATGAGAAAAACAATTACAGTAAGTTTTCATATTTGATTTCTCAAAATACTATCTACCTAATATTAATTTACAAAATTATTTGATATAGATAAATTTCAAACAATCTTTTCTTATTTCTAATTGAAAAATACCAAGTTGAAACAGACTTGGAGGTGTTCATTTAAATTGTTTATTTTTTAGTTTTTTAATTTAAAACAAGTTCATCTATGATGGAAAATCAAAAAATTATGAGAATTTAGAGACAGTTTGCATTGTCCATGCATATTTTCAATAAGTTACTCTGTCCAAAATAAAAGTGGAATAACTTATTTTTGGATCTTTGTGAAGTCAAAGGACATAACTATCAGGCAAGTAGTGGCAACCTCAGGAATAAAAAAGAAATATTGATTTTAAGCTTTTTTTGTTAATTTGTTGTTGTTGTTTAAAAGCCGGAAAATTTATTTTATTTGGATTGTTGGGTTTGATTTTGACATGTACTGAATGCAGCTGACAATTACTGTTTTCATCAAAGTTGACAACACGATTCACAATCTTCCCCCCTTCTTCTCATTCTCTTCACTTTTTATAAGATCAACAACAAAAAAGAAATTTAAAATTTTTTAAAGACAAATAATAAGAAAAATTTTGGAATAAATTTGTCAATTAAGAATCAATTATGGTTATTTAAAATTCTACATTAATTAATTTTGTAAGTGAATATTAGGTACTATTATGATGCGAAATCCAAAGAAACCTTGAAAACTTTTTATCATTCATATTTCCCCCTTTCTCCAATCCAGCTTCCATTTTTTTAAACTAAAGTAGAAATTGAAAAGACAAATAATACTAAAAGTTTACAAAAACAAAATCTCTCAATGAAACGTAGGAAGATTTTTGATTCCATTTTGAATTTTATAAATTATGATAAATCCTTTTCTAAATCCAAACAATCCTTGATTGTTAGTCATCCTGTATTCTTTTATGACATAAAGAGAAAATGAAATGCAGATAGCTGATTGGATTGATATCCCATATAGAGCATAATAATTGAAAGGCTTATTGCTTGAAAGTGCATAAAAAGTTTAAGATCTTATGATCTAGATTTTGTTATTCTTCTATTTGTATTTGAGCATAATAATATTCAAAGGTTGTAACTTAATATTACCAGAGATTTAGTTGATTAAAAATCATTTCTATTGTTAATTCATCTTAAGCTTATCCATAAATAATGAACTTGTCCAAACTACAATGTTAACAAGATTGGATTAAATGTAAAATATAGTCAACCAATGAACTAGCAATGAAAGAACATAAATGGGTAATAGCATAAATAGGCCAAAGGGAGAGTTAGATCAATGAATCTGATTGTGTCTAATAAGGAAGGGATTTTTTTTCTATATATTGGGAATCTATTCAAGAAGATCATTACATAACTTGAGATAACTGTCAGGTATTAGATAACAGTAAACATATTGTCCATTATATGGTAGAATGCAGTGGTGCATACTAAAGCCTAAAAACAGAAACTGCTATGACATCATCATACTTGGGCATAATACAAGCATCTATAGACTGGAAGCATCATGCTTAAAAGGGAGACTAGTTGTACCATTAACAACTAACATTTGCAATTCACCAATTGTCTAAAAGCAAATATTAAACCACTAAACATCTCATCATCACCATTTCTTATGCTTTCTCATAACTATTATTAAACAGGCAAAACTCTCCATATAATAGTGTCACTCAGTGCAAGCCAGAGTAATCAATGGATTCCAGAAGGCTTGTGCATAAAATCCATATCTAGTGACTACTCATCCAATATCCCCAGACTAGTTTCTAGCTTGTGGTTTTCATCAATGAGGAGCCTGGGATCTGAGAGCACTGCATCTAGAGCACTGCACCTAGATCTCAGATCCAAGGCTCCTCACTGATGAAAGCCACAAGCTAAAAACTATTCTGGGGATATTGAATGAGTAGGCACTAGATAGGGATTTTATGCACAAGTCTTCTGGCATACATTGATTACTCTGGCTTGCACAGAGTGGCACTACTGTGTGGAGAGTTTTGCCTGTTTTAAAAGCAAATATATATGCAAATGATTATATATGAATATTATTATTGTATATATCTATAATAAATATGTTAACATCTAGTTATTGGATGACTGAAATATTATTTGGGCAATATAAATGTAAATACAATAATTTTATGAAGTGTCTTGTATGTTATGATACATCTATATGCCATAAGCTATAACTTAGAGTTTAAATCTAAATTAAAAAAATTCATTTTCCAAGAAAGCTTGTAATTTTTTCAAGTTAAACTAAATATCTAATTATTCTAACAATAAAAAATTCTAGACCTCTGTCAATAGCATTTGACCAGCTTGGCTAAGTCACTTATTTTGTATAAAGAGGTTTGAACCCATTTGCTCTCCAGTGAGCTGTAATCTTTTAATTTGAATTTTCTTAAAGTAGCTTTAAATTTTTCTAAGTTTTAATTTATTTTTAAAGTAAAATTGAAATAAAGTTTCAGGCAATCAACTTTTATCAATGTTTTGTTATTTCAAAAAGTTTTGTTTTCTTACAATTTAAGTTTCAGTATAGATTTTAGCTAATTTGAAAGCTCAAAGAACAGCTTTTTTAAAAAGCTCAAAGACACTCGCTTAAAGATCTTTTTTTTCTTTATTTACAATTCCATCTACCCAAGACTGTATTTATACAATAATATAAAAACATTCTAAAATTTCATAATTTATCTTGAAGATATTTATAATAACACAAAAAATAAATTACTTATGTAGTGAGGCAAAATGGGATTTTACTATTGTTAATCTTTTATATACGGAAAAAAAAATCGATATTTATATTTTTCTTTGAAGGAATGCATTCTTTTATTATTCTGAATAAAAGACTTGTTTCTTTTTCAAAATAATAATAATCGTTGATTTTAATATCATATAATGCTCCATTATTTATTTATATAAAAAATATAACTGCATTACTAAAAGGCACTTTATTTACCATTTATTAACTATTAAAAAATGTAAATATTTTGATAGCAAAGCAATACCCTAGGCGGTCTCCTTTTCTTTAAGACTATTTGGCAAACTTTATAATTAACGTAAAATTTACAATTGCAATTAATAAGTAAAATATACGCAATATATTACACACAAATAAAATGATAGATTGTAAATTAAATAATTAAATGAATGAAGTACAATAATAAATAAATAATTGGCCATATTTGACTTAGTACTTTCGAAGGAATACCTGCATTATCAAAGCCATGCGTAAAAAGAATTGCGGAACAAAACCGTTGCTATGAGAAATGTAAAGTATATGCAAATTATGTTCGCCATTTTTTGGAAATTCCTAAAAGTTATAATTTTAATAATTTGCACATGATTCGAATACAATTTGTTATTATGGTCAACTCTAGTTAAAACTATCCTTATTATAGAAACTAAAGATATATCAAATCGATGATTTTTTGCAAATAATTCCCTTCATAATACCATTATATTTTAATAAACTATTTAGGCATTAAACATTAACAAACAGACATTTCAAAAATATGCATTTACAGAATTTAAAAATAATAACGTTTAAAATAAAATGTCAATCCATCTTTAAATATCCCAATAAAAAGCTTTCCAATAACCGACAAATCTTATAGAAGAATTAACCGCAAAAGAAAATACATTATTTAAAGGTTTTCCTATTCCTGTTCATGAAGGCACGAATATGTTCTTTTTTTTTGTCTCTTCTCCAACTGAAAATAGCTAGTTATCAATTTGTCAATCAATATTGGATAACAGTATCAAATAAAATAGTGATCACATGATGGTCACAATATTGGATAATTAGTAGGATTAATTCTAGTATAGTTACTTAAAAGAAAAAGTTTAATCCTGAATAGAATCCTAATAAAATTTCATGTTTTACCCATATTGATTAGAATTGAGATTAAGGTAATATCAGGAGTATGCTTTTTTATCATAAGACTCTTACAAAAAAAAAAAGTCAACCCGCATTTGAATCTAGGTGACTTATTTTTTTTGACAAATATAATAACTAATTCTATTTTAATGTATGCATTTTTCCTTGTTTCTTATTATTCCTAATTATTCTTATATAATTTTTTGTTTGCATTATCATATTCAAATCAATATTTTACACCTGTACATTAAAATTAAGAAATAAAAATATTTTTTAAGTCACATTATTAATTTTTCTAAATTTTGGTAATTTTTATTCTCTTGTTTATTTTTTGAAAACCAATGATTTTTTTTATATGTGCACGTGTGTGTAAGCCTGTACAGCATATTAAATTACATATTAAAACAGTGCATTAAAGATATGACCATCCCTCACATATGTATATAAATGGATTATTCTCCAATACATGAGGGGTTAGAATGACTAATAGCCAACATGGGTAAGATGACAGCCTTGACACTAATATGGGCTTTGAATGTTCCATCATCAGATTTTCAATGAAATGGATGGCTGAAGAGTTGTGGGTTGGAGTAGTTTGAAGCCTGTCCATTAAAGTATGAAGATTGGGTATCTTAATAAAAATCTAAGCACTGATTGTATATGTGTGTGGAGATAGTCATCTGGATGAACTAATGATTGCTGGTTTAGCATGAAATACATATATTGGTGACTATTTATCTTTTCAATATGTGTGTGATCAGGTGGGTCAGCATTATGAGATATCTTGGAGAGTTGAGGGTCATGTGAAAGTCTGAGTTTGAATCTCTTATATATTAAATAAAGATAATTTATTTCAATTTTTAATTTTTCTTTCCATTTAGAATAACATTTACAGAGTAATATTTCAGTTTTACTAGAATTTACTTTTATATAAACTTTATAAAATGTTCTTTTTCATTTATTTATTTTGGATTTTAATTCTTTAGATAATGAAATTAAATTATTTAAATTATCTGACATGTTTAAATCTTTATCCTATCTCACATTTTAAATCTTTTCCCAAATAGTAAACAACAATTATATTAATTTATTGATAACTAAGTCAAACCTGCATTTGTCCATAATTTCATGCAGTTTTATTAAATAAATGGGCCATTGTAATTGGTATATGTATAAACAATAAAACAACCTCATTATTTAGTAATTAGTGCATTTACATAAATGCTTTTCTTCTCATCTTGGGTTTGAATCTGCATGGGATATTTTTAAGTAATACAAGACGTTTTTTATGTAGAGATCTCATACTCAACTTAGCCAACCATTATTGATCAGTAAATCAGGAGTTACATATTATGAAGTAAAAATTAAACAAAAAAATGAAATATTTGTCTAGCGTTGTTAGCCGAGAGTTTAGCGCAGCCGCCTTCCAAGCAAGCAGTTGGTTGCAGGCAGTTGTTGCGGATTCGCCTCCCAGCCGATGCTATGACATATGGAAAAAATTGAAATATTTGGCAACTTGTTAGCCTGATGAGTAAAGTTTTATCTCTCAAAGTCTCTCTGTGGAGAGATATTGGAAAAGCGTTTTCCACCACATTTGGGATCTATTAATTTGTTTATATATATACTTATTAAACAGGTTTTAAAGGTTTCTAGATATAAATGTTAGAAATGTATTGGCAATACGTTGTGTATTTTTATTAATAATTTCTTAGCATGATGGTATACATGTAAAGTCAAGTATCAATTAAAAGTTATTATTCTAAGTTAAAATTACATCATCTTTTAATAGTATTTTTGTCTGAAATACTTTAAACTAAAAATAAATTTTGTTTTTCATTAGTAGAAAGATTTTGTAAGGAGTAAAAGTCAGACAATAATATGTATATATGGGAAGCTTGACAGCATAAAAACTTTCTAAATATTGGTTCGCAAAGAGCTTAAGTTTTAAATAGAGCAGTTTGAAATTTACTTAAATGTTGCAAATTAATGAGACTATTTTTGTATATTTTTATAAGTACTTTTTCAGCATAAAGACTATACATAAAAATAACATCATCAAACTTCTCATGCTTAGGTAACATTAGTATTAGGTAACAAATAAAATTTCAGCAAATATATTTTTCTGTCTAAAAATTTTGCTCAAAAATAGTGGATTATTTGCATAGCTAAATTATTGAAAAGAAACTTAGCTTCTTCAAAAAAAATATTTTGACATTTAAAAAAATCAAAAAATATGATAAACCAATAAATATCTTGTATAATCTATCATCTTTAAACAACTGGAACAATTTTTTTTTTTTTTTTTTGCATAAAAGCAATCACATTTCATATTCTTTTTTGAACTGTCTTTAATTTTCTTTCATAAGATACTAATACTGACCATCTTCGCATTAGATCACAGCCGTAGCATACAAATAATCACTGAAGGTTGGCTATATTTTTTCTCATTTGTATTATATAGTATTCAAATCCATTTTCTTATTTTTATTGCTATTCACATTATTTAACGTTTTATAATTTTTTATCTGCCTAAAATGTCTAATATATCTAATGGTACCATCATCTATGTATTGTCTTAAATATTTTCATTCTTATTATTTCTATATTTACATAATTTATCATTTCTACTTAAAACACATCTTAGGCCAGTGATTTTATACATCAAAGGAACTTTAAAATTACACTGCATATATTCTCTTTCTTCAATAGATTTTATATATTAACTTATAATTAATAAGTTCTTCAGATTTTTGCACAATTATAATCACATACTTTATTGTGTTATTATTTTCCTTCAATATTCATTTTAAGTTATTTAGTTTATTTAAATTTTACTTTAATTTAAAAATATTATTTTTTTCCATACACAAATAGATCTAATGAACATCCTGGCACTTCACTGACAACTCCAGAAGCAGAAACCAGTTTGGGGTTGAGGATATTCTCAAAGCTTGTTAAGAGCTTGTTTTGCGAGCTCTATATATAATATTTGTAAATACGAGCTTTATTAAAATTAGGTCATGTGACATCTGACTTGATTTTTTTTTTATCATTTTATTTTTTGCTATTAAGGCTTTGGTGATTTTATATTACTAAAACTATTAATATGTGGTGTATCTGAACTTAGTTCAATCCCATATGGCTATTTGAATTAGATAGCTGGATTTTTAGACATATGGATGTCTGAAATTTTCAGATTTTCTTCTCAATAGTTATACCTTGTGCTGGGCTTGTCCTGGTATTTTTAATCTAATGAATATCTTGACACCTCACTGATGGTGCCAGAAACAGAAAGCGGTCTAGAGTTGAAGATATTGTCAAAGCTTGTTAAGAGCTTGTTTTGCGAGCTCTATATATAACAAATAGCTTATCTACATATTTACTATATATTTCAATATTTACATTTTCTACTGCATTCATGAATTTTTTATATAAACAAGTGCTGTATTATTACATATTTGAAACACACATGGTAAAATTATTGACTATTCTTGTTGCATTTTATAGTAAGTAAAATAAATAATTGAAGATTTTATTGTTCAGGAGTTCTTAAGAAGTTTCAGAACTGGGTGTTATCTCTGGAACTGAAACTCTAGGGTTGGCCACTTTAACCACTGCAACAAATAATGTAGGGCATTATAGAGTAATTGAATACGATATTTTATTTACTATTTCATATTTAATCTTAAATGTTTTGATGCTTTATTTATTCATTATATATGTATACATATATTATATATAGATCTCACAAATAAGCTCTTGACAAGCTTTTCAGAATATCCCCAACCCCAGACCTCACTGAGGATGCCAGTAGCAGAAACTGGTCTGGTGTTGGGGATATTCTGCAAAGCTTGTTAAGAGCTTATTTACGAGCTCCTCTATATATAACATTTGTAATAGAAGCTTATTAAATTAGGTCATGTGACATCTGACTTGATTATATATATATACTTATTAAATGTATATATAGTGGAGTATTTTAAACTTTTAAAAGTCATCAATAAATATATTTAAAAACCAAATTATTCTCAAAATAAAAAAAAATCCTAGGTAGCTTCTTCTATCTATTCATTACCTTTTATTAACCCAAATCAAATAACTACAGTCAATTATGAAGCATATATATTTTTTAAAGTACACTGCAGCTCTAATAATGCTAAAATAAAAATAATACATAGTATCAAATGAAATTATATAAGACATATATAATTCAGCTTAAAATTTTAAAATGTATTTACATAAATAATATTTAATATAGGGGATTTGAACACAGACTTTCAAGCTCCTTTCAGCTATCCACTTTATCTCATACAACTGATATAGACCACACATATATTACATCTTAACTCAAAGTACATAAATATTATATTTAAAAATATAAATAACATTTAAAAAAATAAGTATTCATCTCTTCATACAGTAATGCCATCTAGTGCAAGCCTTCATAATCAATGTATAAATGCTGAAGTGAGTTCAGATCTATATGACGAGACAAGCAGATAAGCTTGAGTTAGAAACATTATGGTGTTTTCATCTTGGCTTCTAGCATTAGAGTTAGCCAAATAGGTAAAACTTGGCTTATTGAGGGTTACATTAGAATCTAAGATGTAGGTGCACTGCTCTCAAATCCAAGGCTCCTCACTGATGAAAGCCACAAGATAGAAACTAGTCTGGGGAAGTTGGATGAGTAAGCACTAGATAGGGATTTTATGCACAAACCTTCCTGCATCCATTGATTATGAATGCTTGCACTTGGTGGCACTACTGTATGGAGACTTTGGTACTCTTATTAACAGCATGTGCAATCATATAAAATGGTGATCATGTGATGTTTTGATAATCATTCATATGATTATTTGTTTGGGAAATTACATTATGTATGGGTATCAAATAAATCCATTCCATTAATAAAACTAAGATACTTATTTTTTATTATGGAGTATCAAAAAACTTTAAATCTTAAGACTTCACCTTTACTTCTTTTCTAAAATGTACAGAACTATCAAATATTTCATTACAAATAAGGCTGTCTATTAATATTACAAATTAAATGCATGCTATAAAATATATTTGGCATTCACAATAGTTTTATAGTTATTTAAACTTAAAACAAACAATTTTGATATTTGATATACCATTAATTCTTTCCATAGCAAATTCTAATTTACCTTCAAATAGAACTAACACATATTGTTAGTGGAGATGAGATATTTCAAATAGCATTTTTAAGGATATGTGTTTGTACTTCTATTACAATCTTGCAGTATATATTTCCTAATTATTAGTAAATATTATATATTTTAGTTTTAAGTTTATATTATTTGATAGCAGAAGTTATCAGCAAAATAACTATAGTTCAAAGATTATATGAGAAAACTCATTTTTTTCAAAATGTCGATTTTGATTCCTATTTTTTGTGTGTAGTAGAAATGATTGTAGGAATAATTTTATTTGTTTTTATGTATTTATCATTCAAATTTTGCTTTTATTTAATAAATCAAAAATATATTTATTTTAATAATTATACGGTACTTTCAACTTATGTCCCATGTGGCCGCAAAAGACACTGTTTCCTGTGTCAACTACAGAAATATTCAGAGTAGGGGGCCAAAAGCAGTGATGCAAGTTCCAGCCGCTAGGTGGCGCTGTTCGTCATGCATACGCACAGGAACCTTATGCCAAGTAGCTGCCAGCACTACTGCCCACTTTGTGGTGCCGCTAATAGCCATACTGCTTTTGGCCCCTATTCTGAATATTTCTGTGGTTGACATAGGAAACAGCACCTCTTGCAGCCACATGGGGCATAAGTTGAAAGTACCAATTAGTCAATGTTGTTAAGATGTATTTAAACTTACTTCAATGGGAATGAAGAAAAAAATGATGTATGTTCTCTAACATAAAGTTTGTTTTTTTATTTTCTTTAATAAAGTTCTGAATTTTTAATTTTTTTTTCTTTTTTTTAAAAAAAAATATAAATTTGTCAAGAAAAGTGTATTCGACCTAAAATATCATTCAAAATGATAGCTTTGTGTATGACAATTCAATTTTGTAAAGTTAGTCTCATTTAATTATATAACTTCATCACAAAAGGGTTAATGAAACAACTGATATTTTACACTGTTAATAAATATTATTAAAAATTAAATCAAACTAAAAAATATTTGTATGTTTTATATAAGAGTGATTATTTATCTTTTCGACATTATGAGATAGAGTGGAGAGTGGTGGGTCATGTGAAAGTCTGTGCACACATACCCTATATATTAATTAAATTATTTAAACGAAAAACAATTTACACAGAAAAGCTTTCTATTAATTTTTCTACTCACTTTGACTTTTAACAATATTTACTGTTAACATTTAGTAATAGTTATTCAAACTATTTAATAAAGGTGTTTCATTATCGTAAATTGTAAATTCTTTATTTAGACACAAATATTTACAGTGGCATGAACGAATGTATTTTTATTTTCTAAATTTATATAATTTCGTATGATTACCAATTAATAATGAAAGGTCTATAAAAATTAATGAATTTTTAACGTTTAATGATAAACTAGATTAAAAATGTATTCAGTATAAAAATAGAGTTTCTAAATATATAATTAAAATATTTCTTGGTTTGCAAAGACAATATATAACTTTGTAATTCTATTTTATGATGTGACATGAGCCATAATAATATTCCTTGAGTAAATCATAATACTGGTTCTGTTAAAGACTCTTTAATCAATTTCTGAGAAAGCTATCTTTTTGAAAAATTAAATATCATTTCATGATAAATTGACCATATAATAAATAAAAAGTAAGTTCCTTATTTCTTTTGAAAAGTCATTCATTTACTAAATAAAACTTTAAATATTTGTAATGGCAAGCAATATAGGACACATTTATAAAATGTAAGATACATAAATAAAAAAGAATTTTACTTATAATTATTTGATTGGTACAAATAAGTGTGTGGTTTACAATAATATGGAGATATTAGCAAATTAAAACAATGTTAAGATATCTTAATATTGTCAAGTCCTTATTAATAAGTAATTGAATCTTAGAAAAACATAATAGAATAAAAATAAACAAATTAAAAATTAATTGAGAACTTAGGTATCAATTAATGACAACAATAAAACGAAAAAAAGAACTATACATCTTCACTGGATTAGTTTGATTCAACAACACAAATAGCATTTTGAAAATCCTAATTTTAAAATTATTTAACCTTAATTAAAACAATTAACTATCTGCAAAAAATAAATAAATAATACTTCTGTAAATATATAGTATAAATATAATATAAAATAACAATTCCTGTCAATTGTTAATACAGAGTTTCTTTAATATAAATAAATAAAATAATAACTAAATAATATTTCCAAGCGCTTTCAACTCTTACATGATAAAAAACGCAAGATTAAAGAATCATATCTTATACAAAATTCATCTTGTGCTATGAATTCGAAATTAACCAGCTTTCTGATTAATTGTTCCTGGCCAATACAACGAAATGTTAAATTCATCACCTAGGCGAAAATAGATTTTTTTACAGTGCCTTGATAAGACCTCATAAGAGTTAAAGCACTTGGAAATATTATTTAGTTATTATTTTATTTATTTATATTAAAGAAACTCTTTATTAACAATTGACACGAATTGTTATTTTATATTATATTTAACTATCTAAAATTATTTATCAGAACAGAAAAAAATATCAAGAACATTGAATATAACTTTAATGCATTTATGGTGCAGAGTACTATTTTCAAAAACAAATATTATACTCAAACTTAAGTGCATTTTACTTTTAAAAGAAGATTCTACATGGAAAATGTATTAAGATTATATGTAATGTTCTTGAAGCAATGATATAATTGGAGATAGATTATTATCTTTTAAAAATGGAATTTTCATAATTTAAATGTTATAAATATAAATTAATAAGTTTTGTGCCAATAGAAACAAACTTTCTATTTGACACAAACTTTCTATTTGATCCAAACTGAGTTCAAATCTGATGATAAGCATTGGAAATTTTTTCAGATTATAAAAAGACTTGGGATTCATCTTTCAATTAGCCATATAATAGCTAACATAACATAGTTTAATAAATGGATATTTAGTTACTATTATGTTAGTAAGTAAACATTCAAGGATAGTTTCAATTGTTGATAATTTCTGACATACTGACAATAAAAACATATGACTATAATGTAATGCAGCCTTCTTAGCAGATGATGATGGGCATTGAGCACACATAGATAAGCTTCACTTTTAACTGTAGATAGAAATATTGCAATTTCAATATTAAGAAGCATTATTGTTCAGAGAAGAATCCATTATATCTAAACATTGAGATATAATAATCAATCTTGATTTTACAATTTTATCAGGAATTAATGCTTTTACTGTAACATAAGCATTATAGCAATGACAAATATATTGTCTAAAAAAAGCTCTAAACCAGGGGTGGGCAAATAGCAGCCCAAGGGCCACATGCAGCCCACCAAGAATTTTTATGTAGCCTGCCAAGACAATCAGAAAAATTCACCTTGAACTGAGATTTTCTTCCCATGCATGACCAAAGATTCATCTCGTATTTCCCACTAGATGGCATGTCAATACACATGTGCAGTGTAGATACGATATGCAGTGCTTTTCCAGTTGATCTGGTTAATTTCAATTTTGTCTTTGCATTAGCAAATATATACATTTCCAACTTTAGTGAAACCATGAACCCTCCGAAAAAATGTAAAATCAGTGATGAATGATGTGTGTTTAATGAAGAATGGACAAACAAATATTTCTTTGGTAATACAGGGAATAAAGCAGTGTATTTATTGTATCATGTAAAAAGGTGCGGCCCTCTGCTAACCTTCGCTTCCACAAGTGGCCCACGATGCTATTCTTTACCAACTTCTGTGGTCCCCCGAGCAAAAACAATTGCCCACTCCTGCTCCAAACCATATGACTTTCTAAATATATGGCTGCACTTGCAACTACTTATTCATTTTAAAAGTTTCCATGATCTATTTTCCACACGAATTTAACAATGTTTGTATCAATTATAAACATTTGTTTATGGCGTAGATTTCTTTCTTGCTTTTAACATGAAATAATTAAAAATAGTATAGACATCAACATGTAGATTAGACTCATCAAACTGTCCAATATTATTCCAGAATAAGCTAAATGTATGCTAATATGTAACAAAATACATTGACATTAGTCAATAAATATGTTAAATTTAAATGTGAATTAGTGACATTTAGTTAAATTTAAATTGCGTGAAGTATAAAAAAATGACGATAAAATGGCTATTAAACTTTAAACAAAAAGCGCAAAAGTCTTCTAATACTATTCTCAATATATAAAATAAAATCAGTGAAGCTCCTTTTAAACTGCAATAGTTAAATGAGAAGAATTTGTTTATAAGGTAATCCAGCTATAAGGATTTTAATAAAATAAAGCTTGATTATGCTGAGGTTTTAATAAAATGTAAAAGGTTGATTATTTTCTTATACACACATATATATATATATACACACACAAGAATGAAAATTACAGAGAGAACAGCTGGATACTTATTCAATGCTTAGATGAGAATTAAAAGAGCAAAGTTAACACTTAGCTTGTCACTTTGGTGGCATCTCCTTCGTTAACAGTATTAGTGCTCATAACTATCACATGAAAGTCACACTATTATTTGCAATCAAAGTCAGTCATTGGTGTCTAAAGCTATTTATACAATGTCAGACGAAATTGCCAAATCTTTTTCCGTTAACTAGAATCCATTTTAAAATTTACAAAATAAAAACAAATGATTAAAAGGTTTATATAAAATGATATAACATTACTTGCAGAACCTTCTTATGGTAAAAATAATGTTATATTCATATGTGTCTGAG
Organism: Epiperipatus broadwayi; assembly: GCA_028023455.1. NCBI lineage: Eukaryota > Metazoa > Onychophora > Udeonychophora > Euonychophora > Peripatidae > Epiperipatus > Epiperipatus broadwayi. Next base: position 2,666,382 of record JAQFVV010000113.1, read on the forward strand.
TAATATAATTGTTTTCAAGATTTGTTTATATATACATAATTGCGCATGTGCATAATCAAAGAAATAATTGGGGATATCACCATCTAATGACTAGAAAAATATGTTAGCACTGCAGTTGTTGCATATTTATCCATTACAATTGACAGCTTTTAAACTAAACAATTTTCTCTAGTACTGTACTAAAAAATATTTTTTTTTGTCTAGGATTTACTTAAAAATAAAAGTAGGAATCTAGTCATTATATAGAAATATCATAACTCATTATTAATTCATGAAATATTTAATTTAACAATGTAAATACACTATACATATTGCCGCATCCATTGATTACTTTAGCTTGCTGTGTGTGGCAATACGTATAGTGAGTTTTGCCTATTTTAACAACAGTTATAAGCAAGCATAAGAAATGGCGAACATGTGATGTTTATTGGCTTAAATATAAATACAATAAAAAAGTAATAAAATAAAAATAGAAACATATTAATCAGAGTAATGTTTTTTTTTTTTTTTTTATGGATAATAGCAGAGTAAGTAATTCACCTCAGTAAAAATTCTAGGTAATAGTTGCACATTCAACTAACTACCTAGTGATTGTTTTTAGATATTAAAATCACAATATATATTTATGATTTTTTGTGGGATAAAATACCTTCTTCTGCATAGAATATAAAATGTTTGTTTGACACCACAAGATAATTCATAAATAAGTACTAATAAGAAGAGATTTGCAAATACTTAAGACAAAAGATAAAGGTCTTCTTTGCTGGTAGTTATATAAAGATAACAATAGAATGAAGTTATCAAAATTAGTGTAATGGAAAAAACAATGGCTTTGCTTCATATTATACTCTCTTTAATTTATGCCCAATGTATAATTAAAATTTTGAAAAACTTTATGTAAAATATGTCTTATACTCATTTTGTTTAGTATTTTAAGAAATATGTAAGAAAAATATAAAATTGTAAAGTCCAGATATTTAGGCCCAAGGCCCCAAAACCTAGAATTCGATATCAACTTTTGATTTGTTATATTCAAATATAACGTGGATTTGTTACCCACAAAGTAGTTTCTAGTATATAAGAGAGGTTTCACTAAACTTGAACCTCCTTGCCAATTGTGTAAACATAGTGAAGAAACTATTAATCATCTAATTAACAACTGCATCAGACTAACAAAAATAAGGAAAACAATCGGTGTTCACTCAAAAATGAGTCTATATGTAATCACCTCCATCAAAGACTGTGTGAACTCTAAAATTTACTCAGGATTAGAATTTCAATATTTATAGTATACACAATGTGGGATGTTCACTGTAAATTGGTCTTTGGGTATCAGAACAAGAAAAGGAACTCTTTCTTCTCGGGACAATGTATAAAATCAAAACAAGAGATAACTTTCGTTCCTACAAGAAATTATTTGGAGACACTTTGTCTCTTTTTGACAATTCCCAATTTAGACTAATCGAGAGTAGCCAAAGTGATATCACAGTTTAAATGTTCATAACTCATTATGAATGTCTATAAATTCTTTTTTTTTTCACGCTTGTTTTTCAGTGTTTACTAACACAATCCTATTGTATTACTAGATGTTTTTCACAATAAAAGTTTTATTTTAAATAAAAAAAAGAAAAAGATTAAATCATAAGAATGAAAATCATAGTAAAATACACTTAAAACTTTCACTAATAAATAAATCTTGAACTAGTTCTTATCCACATGACCTCAGCAGACTTTCTTATTTCATCCATCCATCTCACACATGGTCTCATTATAAGTCTTTTACAATCTATTGAAATTCAATTTGAGATTTCAATTGTCTATCTATTATAATCTTGACTAGCAATATGTTCAGCCCAACTCTAATTTTGTCTCTTAATTCTATCTATGATGTTAGTAACACCAATTAGTTTCCTCATCCATCTATTTTCTTCTCAATCCCTTCTTGTTACTCATAATATATATTTCTACATACTTCTTTGAGTGGTTTGAAGTCTCTGTGTTGTTTTTCTATTAAGTGTCCAAGTCTCAGATCCAAAAGTAAAAACTGGTAAAACACATTTAATAAAAATCTTCCTTTTCAAACACTTAGGCATATTTCCTTTTAATATTAAGTTATTTTTACCAAAAGCATTCCAACCAAGTTTAAATCTATGATTAATTTTATCCATTATGTTTCCATCTGTAGTAATAATCTGACCAAGGTATTTGTAGTTAACTTCTTCTAACTCATCATAATCAATCTTTATTTTCATCTTTTGAAAAAATTCATTAACATTACTTTAGTCTTTTTAATGTTGAACTCAAGTGCTACTTTCTTACTTTCATCTGATAACTCTTGCAACATTTCATAAAACTCTAAAGCATTATTTGCAAAAACAACTACATCATCTGCAAAATCTAAATGACATAAATAATCTCCATTTACTTTTACTCCTTTAGCTTCCCATTTTAATCCTCAAAATATTTTAATGCAAACAGCTAAAAAAAATATTGACGATATTAAATAATCTGTTGTATATCTTTCTCATTGCTAATCTTCTTAGTATCACTATATAATCTAATCATTGCAGTTGCATTTCAGGAAATATTCTTCAAAATATGATAATATCTTAGATTTTTATCTTTATGATCCAATGGTCTAAACATTATAAAAATACTTTTAGAATCAAATGCTTTTTCATAATCTACAAATCCAATGCATAGTGACAACTCATATTCATTGGTATTTTCTATAACTTCTCTTCATACTGTACTAAAACTAATTTTAAATCTAATTTGTTTCTTTGGTTGGTTGAAATTGAAAGTTCATTTTACACAAGTTATAATTATATTGGTAAAAATTTGCATAAAACTGATAAAAGACTGATAGGTCTGTAATTTCAAATATCTTTTTATCAAGTTTTAAAAATATTATTCCTACTATTGAATTCCATCTAAGCATTTAATATATCTTTATCATTGAAATACTTTGTATATAACTGCGACAACAAATTCACCCATTCTTTTAAGTAAACTATTATAATTTCATTATTAACTGGAAATTTTCCCTTCATAACTACAATTAGATGTTTCACTTTTTTATTTAAAATCCTAGACAATTCAGAAGATATAGTAGTTCTAAGGGATACATTTTTTTGTATTTATATCTATCTAATTCCACATAGAACTCTTCCACATATTTTATGATATATTTCTTTTTAGTAATAGTTCCATCTTTTCTTCTTATTGCAGAAATAAATCTCTTAACAATATTAAATAGATATTTTATACTTTTGGGAGTTTCATTCTCTTCTAAAGCTTTCCTTGATCATTCAAAATTAATTATCATAATGCTCAACCATTATAAATATACTATATAATGAAGGTTTCTCTAAGTAAAATCAATCATCTCTAATATCTAGCCTCTCTTCTCCACATCAACCCAGCACATTTTTTATTCCATCCACCCATTCACATGTGGTCTCCTTCTAGGTTTTTTACCATCTTTTGGAATCAAACTTAAGATTTTAATGGTCCATCAATTATCATTTCTTCTAACAAAATGTTCAACAGATCTCCATTTCCATCTCTTAAATTATTTCAATGATGTTACTAACACCTGTTTGTTACCTCACCCATATATTTCATTTTCAATCTCTTCTGTGTATTCTTTACATCTCCCCATACTTTGTAGAGTTGGCTGTTGTCTCTGCATTAAGTATCCTAGTCTCAGATCCATAAGTAAGAACTGCTAAAACACATTTATTAAAAACTTTGCTTCGCAAACATGTAGCCATATTTCCCTTTTAACATTATTTTTAGCAAAAGCACTCCAATCAAGTTTAAGTCTAAGATTAATTCCTATTATACCCATATGTAATAATAATCTGACCAAAGTATTTGTAGTTGTTAGCATCTTCTAACTCATTATTCTCAATCCTTATTTTTCCCTTTTGGAAAAAATCTGTTGAACATTACTGTAATCTTTTTAACATTTACTATTAGTCCTACATTCTTACTTTCATAAAGCCATCAGAACATCATATGATAAACATTTTATATGCTTACCCATGCTGTTAATAAAAGTACCAAACTCTCCATACAAATGTGCCACCAAGTTCAAGCCTTTGTAATCAATGGATGCAGAAAGGTTTGTGCATAAAATCCTTATTTAGTGCCTCCCATCCAATATCCTCAGATTGGTTTCTAGCTGGCTTTCATCACAGAATAGACTCGAATTTGAGAGCATTGCACCTAGATCTTAGGAAATAATGCAACCCTCTAGCAGCCATCTTTTACCTATTTGGTTAACTATAAAGCTAGAGGCCTAAGTTGAAAACACCATAATGTTTCCAAGCCAAGCTCATTTGCTTGTGTAGTTATATTAATCTGAACTCAGTCCAGCATCTATACATTGCAGTGTCTTTGGTTTTTCAAAAACCACAATCACCATTATTCTATGGACAGGATAAATATAAAATCATCAAGACAACACATGATAACTATTTCATATGCTTATATATGCTGCTAATAAGAGTACCAAACTCTCTACCAGGTTCAAGTCTTCATAATCACTGGATCCAGGAAGGTTTGTGCCTAAAATCCCTAAACAGTTTTATGGTTAACCACATAGGTAAAAGGTGACTGCTGAAAGGTTGCATTAGATCACAAGATCTAGGTGCAGTGCTCTTAAATCCAAAACTCCTTATGGATAAAAGCCACTAACTAGAAACTAGTCTGGGAATTTTAGATAATTAGGCACAAAATAGGGATTTTATGCACAAAGTTTTCTGCATCCATTGATTAAGAAGGCTTGCACTTGGAGGCATTACTGTATAGAGAGTTTGGTACTCTTATTGACAGCATGTGTAAGCATATGAAATGGTTATTATGTGGTGGTTTGATGGTTTTATACCTATCCTTCCCAAAATGTATAGATGCTGAACTGGGTTCAGATCTATATGAATATACAAGCAAATGAGCTTGGGTTGGAAACATTATGGTGTTTTCATCTTGGGCTCCTGGCTTTATAGTTAACCAAATAGCTAAAAGGTGGCTGCTGACCCCAAGATCTAAGTGCAGTGCTCTCAAATCCCAAACTCCTCACTGATGAAAGCCAAAAGCTAAAAGCTTTCTGGGTTTTTTGGATGAGTAGATACTAAATAGAGATTTTATGCACAAACCTTCCTGCATTCATTGATTATAAAGGCATGCATTTGGTGGCACTACTAATATAGAGAGTATGATACTTTTATTGGTATTCTTATTTTCATTTGATAACTCTAACAGTATTACCTGAAAGTCTAAAAACTATTTGCAAAAACTATTATATCATCTGCAAATCATACATGACTTAAATAATCTTCATTTACTTTTACTCCCTTAACTTCCCATTTTAATCTGCAAACTACTTCTTGAAAAACTGCTGTAAAAAGTTTTGGAGATATGGAGTCACCATGTCTTACATATTTCTCAGCAAACTTTCCTAATATTATTATGCAATTTAATTGTTGCTGTTGTATTTTTATAAATTGTCTTCAGAATATGACAATATCTTGTGGCTATAACTTGATGATAGAATGTTTTAATCAGTGAAAAAATGCTTATAGAACCAAATGCTTTTTTTATAATCTACAAATCTAAAGCAAAATATCAATTCATATTCAATGGCACTTTCTATTTTTTTAATACATGAATATAATCCATTGTACTAAAACCACTTTTAAAAACAACTTACTTTTTCGGTTGGATCAAATTCAAAGTTAGTTGTAATTATATTGGTAAAATTTTTGTATAAAATTGATAAAAGACAGATGGGTCTATAATTTCTAATATCTTCTTTATCAATTTCTTTTAAATATTAATATTAGTACTGCATTCTTCCAATTTTTCCACCTGCTTTTTTAAAGATATTGAATATATTTTTATCACTATTAGGAAGTTTTCCCTTCTTCAGAGATATAATAACATGTCTTATTTCATTTAAAATCATGAGCAATTCAGAAGATATAAAAGTTGTAGGAGGTACTTGTTCTTTATTACTATATAATTATTGATAGAACTCTTCTACCCATTTTATGATGACATCTCTCTTTTTAGTAATAGTTCCATCTTTTTTTCTTATTGAAGATATAAATTTCCTACCAATGCCACAATGCTGTTTTACACTTTTGAGACTTCTATTTTCTTCTGCAGATTTCCTTACTAATTCAATTATATTTTCTTATATCATTATTAAAACATTTTTGTACCATTTTGCAAAATTTTACTCCTTAATGCATTATTTCTATATATTTTCATATTCTTTCTTTTCTTTATAAATTCTCTAGTCTCAGTAGAATTTTATGGTCAATTGATGCTTTTTAAAACCAGATATCTTTGTTACAGTTTTTAATAATGTATTACTTATCTTCCTATTAACTTCATTCATATTTGAGCTGTCTTCAAAATCTGTTAATATTTGAAAATGATTTACAAGTTTTAATTTAAACAATGTTTCTAAAGATTAGGAATATTAATTATAAATAATATTTTTCTTAATAACTTTTGTCTTTCCAATTTTGTATTAACATATATCTTACATCTCACTAATAAATAATCACTTTCTGGGTTGAACTTATTAAAAATATTACAATCTTGAAAGACATATTTTATGTTAGTCAAAATATAATGCAGTTCTGCTGTTTTTTTATTTACATGCTTCCTCATCCTCATTTTTCTCAAAAAAATAATTCATAAGACTCTTTATGCTAACTTCACAAGTCTGTGTCTTTTTCATTTCTATCACTATAACTGAATTTTTCCACAGTGCTTCCACTTTTCAATTATTTACTATTCTAGCATTGAAGCAACCATAACAATTTTAAAATAACGTTTCATCTGATCAAAAGCCTTTTCTATATTCATATACAAATTCTTTTATTCTTCAACATAATGAGAACATATTGGGGCATAAATCTGAATTATCTGCATTTAGTATCGTCCATTATTAAATTGACTAACTAATCTTGCCATTCTCTCTGATACACTATCAAACTCCACAATGTTGTTCATCCAATTCTTATTTATAATAAATCCTCTCCCATTTGTGATTCCTACATTTGTGCCTTTGTAGTACAATACATGTGTACTTTTAAATTAATTGTCTCTTCAACTTTTTTTCTAACTTTATAAAGTTCAATAATGTCCCACTTAATATTAGATAGTTCTTTCATTTCTTGAAATTCTTCTTTACTTCAAAATAATCTACAGACATGAGTATTTAAATAAAATGTTCATCATCATATCACAGTCTGTGTTCATAATCAGAAGATTCTTATCATCACCCCCCTTTTGCCACCTACCATAGTTTTGACTTGTTGTTTTACTGACTCCTGGAAATAAGGGTCATAATGTAGTTTTGACTATCATGATTGTAAATATCTACTAAACAAAAAAAGTTCCTTCACACACAAATTTATTCTGCCTTTAACAAAATTCTATGGATATTTTAGTTAAGAGCTATCCAGTGTACTAAGAAAAAACATCACAGTGTTTCTTGATCTTAAACTCAAATGTAAAAAGCCAGTAAACTCACCACACTGAACATCCGTATTTATATATTATATGAAAAATCATATAGTAATAACAGCTGCACCAACAATAATATATGGGGTTGACATTAAAAATTTGCCTTAAGTCATCAAATAGGAATCAAAGTTCTTTCACTTAACAGCAAACTTCTTTCGGCAGCCGTCATACAAATATATTATTTAATTTTATTTGTTTGTTTTATGTAAATTTTAATATAGCTAACAAATCAAATCGCCAATGCAAGCAGTTATTAGAAATACAATAGCAAATAATTTACACATATTAAAGGAAGTTTATCTTTGCAGACTAAATATAGCTACTGGGTGTTGAATTGCGTTTAACTACAGCAATTATTTTTGATGTATTTGCTTTGAGTATTTGGTTCCACAAAATGTCTCATTCCAGAGGACAAAAATCTGTACTAACTCTGACTAAGGAACGTATCTATAAAATAATAATAACAAAACATGTTTGTGAAGATTTATGATGATTGTATTTTATTTGTATTTATAGATTGTATTATTTTCATCATCTAGTTAAAATTATTAAATGTTCATTTTTTAAAAAAAATTAGTCCGCGTTGTTACTAAAAGTTGAATTTATTTGAAAAGTATAAATTACCTCTTTAATTATTTAATATGTATAAAAATAAACAACAACTATTCGAAGCCCGACTGCTTTCACTTGTAGCATTTTTTGCAAATGTAGTGGACATTGGCAATTGTGCTGCAAACTATATATTGCTGATATTTATTTATTTATATGTTGGTATGTTGAAAATTGTAGAAATAATTTCAACATTTTGTTTTATTATATATGATATATATTGTAATGAATCAATAAATACACTTGTAATTGAATGGAAAAAATTAACTCTCAACATCATTTCTCTAGAGGTTGGCCCATGGGTGACATGACAATAATGGTTTTATTTATCAATAAGCGACAGCTATGATGGAAATTATATCTCTACCATAATTATGTAACAAATTCAACCCCTTCAAGATATCCATTATTATCTGCAATGCGTATCTCATCAACTACTAATTTACATGTATCCAAATAATATTAGACATTACATACACCAAATTTATAAATTTCTATTTAGATATATTTGAAATACCATCTAGAATAAAGAGAATAAAGTTTAATAAAATAAATATTTTAATAAAATGATTAAAAAAAAACAATTAGTTTCAACGGAGATATAATATCAAATAAATAAATAAGCATTTTCTTTTCATCTGAAACAATGGAGAAATACTTACATAAATATTTCATTATTACTCAATTTCACCCCTTTTTATTTATCCATGGATTAATATATAAAAAAAATATTGAAGAGTAGTAATTAATTTATAGAGCGCACGGAGATTGAACAGGCACTATCCCTCTATCGGCAAAATATGCTTGATTATTGCGAATTTTAAAGCGCATTGAATACAGGTTAGTGCCTGTTCAGACTATATATATAAAGTAATATGTATACAAAAATGTATATCCCCAATATACTAGTGAGTAGCCAAAAATATACATATGAAAATTATTAATGTCTACAAAAAATAATAATAATGATCATCATCATCATCATTATCAACCATTATCAATCCACTGCAGGATGAAGGTCTCTCCAAGTTTAATCCATCTTCTCCGATCTTTAGCTTCTCTTCTCCACATCACCCCTACACATTTTCTTATTTCATCCATCCATCTTACATGTGGTCTCCTTCTGGGTCTTTTACAATCTCTTGGAATCCAGTTTAAAATTTCAATTGTCCATCTATTATCATCTTTTCTAGCAATATGTCCAGCCCAACTCCACTTCAATCTTTTAATTTTTTCAATGAGGTCAGTAACACCTGTTTGTTCTCTTACCCATACATTGCGTTTTCGATCTCTTCTTGTTACTCCCAACATACATCTCTCCATACTTCTTTGAGTGGTCTGAAGTCTCTGTATTGATCTTCTATTAAGTGTCCAAGTCTCAGATCCATAAGTAAGAACTGGTAAAACACATTTGTTAAAAACCTTTCTTTTCAAACACATAGGCATATTTCCTTTTAATATCAAGTTATTTCTACCAAAAGCACTCCAACCAAGTTTAATTCTATGATTAATTTCCTCTATTATGTTTCCATCTGTATTAATAACCTGACCAAGGTATTTGTAACTGTTAACTTCTTCTAATTCATCATAATCAATCTTTATTTTCATATTTTGAGCAAATCGATTAAACATTACTTTAGTCTTTTTAACATTTATCTTTAGTCCTACTTTCCTACTTTCATCTGATAACTCCTGCAACATTTCCTGCAGCTCAGAAGCATTATTTGCAAAAACAACTACATCATCTGCGAAATCTAAATAACTTAAATAATCTCCATTTACTTTCACTCCTTTAGTTTCCCATTTTAATCCACAAAATACTTCTTGCAGCACTGCTGTAAAAAGTTTTGGAGTTATGGAGTCACCTTGTGTTACACCTTTCTCAATGTTGACTTTTCCAGTATCATTATGTAATCTAATTGTTACTGTTGCATTTTTATAAATATTCTTTAAAATATGACAATATCCTGGATCTATACCTTGATGATCCAATGCTTTAATCACTGAAGAAATGTTTATAGAATCAAATGCCTTTTCATAATTTACAAATCCAAAACATAATGACAACTCATATTCATTTGTCCTTTCTATAACTTCTCTCAATACTTGAATATGATCTACTGTACTAAAACCACTTTTAAATCCAGCTTGTTCTCTTGGTTGGTGAAAATCCAAGGTTCTCTGTAGACGAGTTGTAATTATCTTGGTAAAAATTTTGTATAAAACTGATAAAAGGTTGATAGGTCTGTAATTTCTAATATCTTCTTTATCACCTTTTTTAAATATTAATATTATTACTGCATTCTTCCAATCATCCGGTACATCTTTATCATTTAGACATTTGGTATATAACTTTGCTAATATTTTTTCTGTTTCTTCACCTGCTTCTTTTAATATATCAATTATAATTCCATCATTACCTGGAGCCTTTCCTTTTTTCATACATTTAATTGTATTTCTCACTTCTTCATTTAAAGTTCTGGGCAATTCGGAAGATGTAATAGATATAGGAGGTACTTGTTCTTTATTACTATATAATTCTTGATAAAAATCTTCTACCAATTTCATAATGTCATCCCTCTTTTTAGTAATAATTCCATCTTTTTTCCTTATTGCAGATATAAATTTCCTACCAATACCAAAATGTTGTTTTACATTCTTAAGACTTTTATTTTCTTCTACAGCTTTTCTTGCTAGTTCACAGTTATACTTTCTTATATCATTTTCAACTCTTTTCCACACCATTTTACAAAATTCGAGATATTCAATTCTTTTTAATGCATCATTCTTGCATATCTTCATATTCCTTCTTTTCTTCATAAGTTCTCTAGTCTCAGTAGAAATTTTATTAGTCAATTGCTGCTTTTTTCTACCAGCTATCTTTGTTGCAGTTTTTAAAAGTGTATCAGTTATTTTCATATTAATTTCATTCAAATCTGAATCATGTTCAAAATCTACTAATACTTGAAACCGATTTGTAAGTTCTAATTTAAATTCATTAGAATGTTTCTGAAGATTAGGAATATCAACTGTAAATATAGTTTTTCTTAATAATTTTTGTCTCTCTAGTTTTACATTAACATGTATCTTACCCCTTACTAATCGATGATCACTTCCTGTATTAAATTTATTAAGAACATTACAATCTTGAAATATGTATTTCCTGTTAGTCAAAATATAATCCAATTCTGCTGTACCTTCATTTGGATGCTTCCATGTCCATTTCCTTCTAACATTTTTCTCAAAAAAAGAATTCATAATATAAAGTTTTTCTTTCTCTGCAAACTCCACAAGTCTATGTCCTCTCTCATTTCTATTACCATAACCAAAATTACCTACAACACTTTCATCTTTCATTTGTTTATCAATTCTAGCATTAAAATCTCCCATAACAATTTTAAAATGTTGTTTACTCTGATCAAAAGCCTTTTGTACATCCATATAAAAATCCTCTACTACTTCATCACTGTGAGAACTTGTTGGGGCATAAACCTGAATTATCTGCATTTGATATCTGCTATTAAGTTGTATAACTAATCTTGCCACTCTGTCTGATACACCATCAATATCCACAATATTGTTCTTCCACTTTTTATTTATAATGAATCCTACTCCACTTGTATTTCCAATATTTGTGCCTTTATAATAGAGCATATGTCCACTTTTTAAATCAATTGTCTCTTCACCTTTTCTTCTAACTTCACAAAGTCCAATAATATCCCATTTAATATAAGAGAGTTCTTCTTCTAATACTTGAAATCTTCCTTCACTTGAAAGTGATCTGCAGTTGTAAGTACCTAAATAAAAAGTCGTCATCAAATGGCAGCCTGGGTCCGCCTCCAGGATATTCTTAGCACCCTCCACCTTTGGCCACCAAACGCTGCCTTGGTTGGTGACTTTACAGCCTCCTGGGATTAAGGGCCATGCTTTATTTTTGTCTGTCATAATTGCATAATTGTTATTAACTGAAAGGAGATCCTTTGATTCCTCTTGGAGGCCTTAAAGGAACCGAGCAGGGCAAATTCCTAATGTCCACTCCATACGTTCTTGTCGTTGCAGCTGTTATTACTATATGTTTATTCATATAGTATACGAACATGGATGGGCTGCTCACCAACACGCATTAGCCAGCATGGTGAGTTTATTGGCTTTTTACCTCTGAGTTTAAGATCAAGAAACACCACATGGTCTTTCTTCTCAGTGCCTGATAAGGCAGAATGAATAAATAATGATGATATACATTTTTAAATGCTTTAAAGATAAATACCTGAATTAAAAAGATATATATTGGTGATTATTTATTTTTTCAACATGTGTGTAATCAGGTGGGTCAGCAATATGAGATGGCACAGAGAGTGGTGGATCGTGTGAAAGTCTGAGTTCGAACCCCACATATATTACATATATAAATGCAGGTTTAAGCCTGTACAATGTATTAACACTATAATAGAAATAAAAAATAAAGATCTCACTTTATAATACTCTTGAGCATAATTACAAAGAATATATATACTATTATATATAAGAGTTTTGTGTGCATACGTAAGATCTATTGATATAAAAATGCATTATAAGTCAGCCAAGTATTTCTATGACGAGGTTTTATTTTCTTTAGTGAAGAAGCCTTGAATTCTTCTGAAGGTTGTTTGCATTTCTTAGCTTTAACTTTTTTCTATTGTGTTGCTTTTAAAAATTTACATTTCTCTGGTTACAATTATTTTTTTTACATATGGTTACCATCATTGACTTAGGTAAAAAAGCATTTATTTCAAAGGGTGGTTTTAATTTTTCTAGTAGGTTCTTTTTAAACCTTCATATTTCAGGCATATTCTAGGTAGCTTATACTATAGGTTCATATTTTCAGAAAGAAATTGAGTCACAACTAGCACTTAATAAGGGTCTAATCCTTCATTATTAAAATTACTATGACATAGTGAATATTTTCTAAATTTTTATAATATAACTGCTTATTTACTGGAGTTATTAATATACTTTTTCTCCATAGTCAATAACCTTTCAATAGTGATTTAAACTTACCTTACTATTAACATGTTTTAAACATTGCCTTAATATAAAATTTGTTCCGCAACTAACTTATTCTAACAATTCTCCATATTTTCTATATCTGTCCTGCTCTTAAGTTGATTAGGGACTTTATTGTTGCGAATGTCTCTCTGGATCTTAGGGATGCTCTTTTTGTTTCTAACACTCTTAAGAAGGGATCATTTGCAGCAATAAGATTATCTATCTTTATAACATTTTCTTTATGGTTGACACATTGCAGGCTCATCTTTGGTCATTCTCAGGACTCGGCTCTAAGTGTCTTTATTAAGCTTCTTGATCAAGTCAAGCAGCAAGACTCTCTGTGTTTGCCTGTGAGTCTACATGATGATACTTGGGTGAAAGTTTTATTTTCCTCTTAATCTTATTAAGATACTCTTTTCTCTACATTGACTTTTTCAAGTTTCATTCTGAATACTATGTAAATTTTTATAAAGTTTAACTGTATATTACTACGTTACTATGTTTAATAAATATATTTTAAAACTAACTTATTGCTCCCACTTCAGATCTTATTCTCTAAGTAAACCAGCCAAAACATCACATGATAACCATTTCTTATGCTTGCTCATAACTGTTATTAAAACAGGCAAAACTCTCCATATAGTAGTGCCACTAAGTTCAAGCCAGAGTAAGCCTAAGATCTAGGTGAAGTGCTCTCAGACCTAAGTCTCCTCACTGAGGAAAGCTACAAGCTAGAAACTAGTCTGGGGATATTGGATGAGTAGTCACTAGATAGGTATTTTATGTGCAAACCTTCTGGCATCCATTGATTACTCTGGCTTGCACTAAGTGACACTATTATATGGGGAGTCTTGCCTGTTTTTAAACCAGCTAAAGAGAGAAAGTAAAAATGAAAATGCAGCTTTTTATAATTAACCAACTCATGATTAAACAAGCCCAAAAAGACAATAAAATACTTATATTTTTTTCTTTCTTTTTGGTATTCTTTTTTTAAATTAAGATTATCTTCTAACTGCAATACAGATATTCTTGTCTATAGATTAAAAATTGTTTATTCAAAAAACAAACAAGAAACTTCTAATCTAGTTATAACTAATTATATTTAATTATTTGTTAATAATTAAATAGGAATTTAAAATAAAAAAGTATGTTTAACATTTTAACACAGACACAAAAATGCTAATTAAAAAAACTTTATTGGATTTAACAACATAAATACATTATTCTATTTTACATTAATAAAGCAACTTTGCAGTATATTCTATGACTTTTAACTATACAAATTTAGTAAAATTACTGAGCTTAAGTCCTGGTATAATGTATAGTAGCTCAGGTTTTGTTAACAAGCAACTATATTGTACTTTTTAACACAAACATACATATAAGGCATATACTTTTAATATGTATAGTATGCAAATATAAATTAAGATTATGATATAAATAAAAGTTTAAAAAAATAATAATGAAGTTATTAACAATAAATTGAGCACCACATATTTTTATATATTTTACTGAGTATGTGCTCATTCAAAAATTATTCTTCATATATAAACTGTGATAAATAGAGTAGAAAAAAATTCAAAAAAGCATTAACCACTATTAATATTTTGCTAAGCCCTTTGGGTACTGTCTATCAGAATCATGGTGACACATTGGAACTGAATGGTTAATATTTCAGTGCATGCTCAGTGAGAAACTAGTGTTATGCTGATTGATAACATTATTAGACTTTGCAATAAACCAAGCCTCTTTCAATTTCCTCTTTCTATCGTTCTATTTATTTCTCACAGTACTGATAATTTGAGGATAAAACTCATGACCACAACTATTTTTATGGCTTGAAAAAACAGAATTAACTTGCAAATGACTTTTAGAATTTTTTATATTGATAAACATGCTGTTGCAAACGCGTTAATGCATTAGCCTTCATTTCTTGCAGGCAATTGAATAACCAGCTTCATACCTATTCATTTCTTCTACACTTTTTTTTGAAATTATTTATTAATCTATTTAAACACAAATGTGATTGGAATACTATATTATTATAATATAGTATTCCAATTTTACCTGTTATATTTTTTAATTTCGTATTTATAAATATGAAGTTAAAAAATATAATTGGTAATGATTATAAAATATGATTCCGATCACCCTTGTGTTTAAATAGACTAATAAATAATTCATGAAGTGGGTTATTCAATTTCCTGCAAAGAAATTGATTGTAATGCTATTTATTATAGTGAAATAAAGGCTAATGTATTAACATGTTTGCAACAGCATGTGTATCAATATAAAAAAACCTAAAAGTGATTTGCAAGTTAATTCTGTTTTGTCAAGTCATGAAAGTAGTTGTGGGCATGAGTTTTTTCTGTGTGCAATGAATTGAACGATAGAAAGAGGAAGCTGAAAGAGGCTTGGTTTATTGCAAAATCTAATAATGTTATCAATCAGCATAACACTAGGGTTTCACTGAGAATGCACTGGAATATTAATTCTCCAGTTCCAATATGTCACCATGACTCTGGTACATGGTATTGAAAATGCTTGGCAAAATGGTATTAGCAGTTAATGTTTTTTGAATTTTTTCTATTCTGTTTATTATTAGACAGAATTTTTGTGTTATTTATTCATTCAAAAAGAAAAAAATAAGCAATAAAAAAAGAAACTTCTGTCTTGCATTGGTGGTCGAGAGGTCAGCACGACTGCTTTGCACTTGCAGGCAGTTGCCTGAGTTATGGGTTCGCATCCCGGCCGATGCTATGACACTTAAAAAAAAAAAAAGAAACTTCTTATACCAGTCTTTTATTTTTCATATAAAATAAATAATAAAATGTCTGACTTTCATAACAATTAAATACGTCTTGGTCAATATCCTTTTTTTTTCTAATAACTATTTTTTTCTATCAAAAACATAATAGCTTTCAGAAAATTATGACTTCTTTACTGATATTGATGTTTAATTCTATATTAATTTTATAAATGTTTTGTACATTTTATAAAACCTTTAGCATTATACTTAGAAAACATTTTATTATGTGAAATATTGTATGTCATATTGTAAAAGGTTAATAAAGGAAGAATAAAATGTATATGCTTTAACATAAATCAAAACATTTCTATTAATAAACATGACCACACATCGTGCTTTGAGATGGGAAAAATAACCACTGGCATTATCATAAAATGTATTAAATTTACAAATTTTAATATTTTTCTTGTTTGTTTATTTTCTTTTTTTTTTTTTTTGGTTTTCATATAATTTAAGAAATGTATATTGATACAGTGTAATTTATAGTTTCATTATATATATATAATTTATATGTAGGTAACTCAACACAATTCTATTAAATTACTTCTACTATTTCTGTCCTTGCTAGATTATATACTAAATACATAAAAATACACAGGGTAACAAAATATATACATATATATTGTGTTTATAATTATATTTAATAATAAGAAATCGACATCTTCTAAAATAAATACTAATAAAATGTTAATTAAATAACTATATAAAATATAATATTACTATAGCTAGCTTTAAGAATTTTTATAGTTGTATATAGCAAATAAGCAAATGAATAGAATTGGTGTGCTTTTTCTGTCATCTGTGATGATAGAATATGATGTGATCTTCCAAAAATTGGCTCTACAATAAACAAAACTAAAAAATTGCAGTGAAAAGCAGTATTATAGGATAAATTTATCTTCCTTAAATAACCATAATTTGGATTCAAATTTATATAGAACTTGGAAATTATTTCAGATATAGTTAGAAATTTTAAATATGCCTATATGTTTTTAAAACTTTCACCCTACAAATCTGGTTAATCATCCAATTATTAGATGGAAAATAATAATTTATTTGTGAAGATCCTCAACTTATATAATTTGAGTAATATAAACATAAATATGATTCTATTATAAATTATTTATAGTATTGATAAAGAGGTGTCATATCAATTGTTTAATTTTAATTTTAAAATTTATATATATATATTAACATAAAGATGTTTATGTATTTGTACTTATACATACTGAAATACATAAAGGAGGAGTGAGACTAGGGTTTAAGAAAGACATAATGTAAATCATCCATCATAAAATGTTCTAGGCTTAAAAAAGGAAAAAAAATCTAAAAAAGAAATTATTATTAAAGATAATAACTTAAGCTCTTTGCATAATCATTTATTTCTGTTTGATGTCACTACTACAGCCTAAAAACTAACAATGTAAAAAATGGTTTAGTCAAGTGTTGGTAGCCTAGTGGTTAGCATAGCTGCCTTCCAAGCAGCTGGCCCAGGTTCACTTTCCAGTCAACGCATTTGACATATGAAAAAACTATTTTATATTTTTAATGTATAAATAATTATTTATATGAATTAATCTAGAACAAAAATATATACATTGTTCACATATCAACACTAGGATTAAAATGATGTAAACAGCAAGTAATTTAGTTTGTTTGTTGTTTGATGTTATTAGAATTAATAATAAATAAATTATCGTTTTTATTTGAAATATAAAAAAATATCATATGATTTGATTACGCAATCTTAAAATAATAATAATAAAGTGGCTAGAATCATGTAAAATTACCCGTACAGATATGTACTTTTAAAAAAATGAATATTGTAGACTTGAAATTGAACTAACAATAATAAGATTCAACATGTATCTTGCTATGGCATTATAATACTATGTAACTATTGGATCAATAAAGTTTACTATTGTTGAAACTTAATAATAATAATAATAATAATAATAATAATAATAATAATAATAATAATAATAATAATAATAATAATAATAATAATAATAATAATAATAATAATAATAATAATAATAATAATAATAATAATAATAATAATAATAATAATAATAATAATAATAATAATAATAATAATAATAATAATAATAATAATAATAATAATAATAATAATAATAATAATAATAATAATAATAATAATAATAATAATAATAATAATAATAATAATAATAATAATAATAATAATAATAATAATAATAATAATAATAATAATAATAATAAACATCAGGCCATTACAAATATAAAAATGTATAAAGTGATTTTTGCTAGTACGATAAAACTCTCATATCTATCACCTCAAAACTTGCTACTCACTAATTCACATTTCAAAATAAATACTAAGTAATATATATATTAGTGAGAAGCAACATTTTAATTTTCTAATTTCCATTACAATTATTTTTGTATCATGATTATAAAATATCACAAATTAAGAACCAGTGTTATTTTTATACTATACGCAAGCATTTGGAATTTATACATTTAAAATTACTTTAAAATCACCAATCTTCAACACAAGAAAAATAAGAAAAAAAGTGGATAAGTTTTATTTTTGATGATGCCATATCATGAATGCAAAATTTTTAAATATTGTTTAAATTGTTTTTTATAGTAAATATAAAAAGTTATATTATGCAGCATTCTATATATTTTTGTTAATTATTTTCATTAGTGTCTTAATGTGTATATATATTTGTTAAATATAGTATCATTATGTACAAACTGTAATGTTCATCATCATCATTATCAACCATTATCAATCCACTGCAGGATGAAGGTCTCTCCAAGTTTAATCCATCTTCTCCGATCATTAGCTTCTCTTCTCCACATCACCCTAACACATTTTCTTATTTCATCCATCCATCTTACATGTGGTCTCCTTCTGGGTCTTTTACAATCTCTTGGAATCCAGTTTAAAATTTCAATTGTCCATCTATTATCATCTCTTCTAGCAATATGTCCAGCCCAACTCCACTTCAATCTTTTAATTTTTTCAATGAGGTCAGTAACACCTGTTTGTTCTCTTACCCATACATTGCGTTTTCGATCTCTTCTTGTTACTCCCAACATACATCTCTCCATACTTCTTTGAGTGGTCTGAAGTCTCTGTATTGATCTTCTATTAAGTGTCCAAGTCTCAGATCCATAAGTAAGAACTGGTAAAACACATTTGTTAAAAACCTTTCTTTTCGAACACATAGGCATATTTCCTTTTAATATCAAGTTATTTCTACCAAAAGCACTCCAACCAAGTTTAATTCTATGATTAATTTCCTCTATTATGTTTCCATCTGTATTAATAATCTGACCAAGGTATTTGTAACTCTTAACTTCTTCTAATTCATCATAATCAATCTTTATTTTCATATTTTGAGCAAATCGATTAAACATTACTTTAGTCTTTTTAACATTTATCTTTAGTCCTACTTTCCTACTTTCATCTGATAACTCCTGCAACATTTCCTGCAGCTCAGAAACATTATTTGCAAAAACAACTACATCATCTGCGAAATCTAAATGACTTAAATAATCTCCATTTACTTTCACTCCTTTAGTTTCCCATTTTAATCCACAAAATACTTCTTGCAGCACTGCTGTAAAAAGTTTTGGAGATATGGAGTCACCTTGTCTTACACCTTTTTCAATGTTGACTTTCCCAGTATCATTATGTAATCTTGTCGTTGTAATGTTATATAATGTTAAAAATATCTATGCTCTAAATATATATATATATATATATATATATATATATATATATATATATATATATATATATATAGGTTTGGTGCTATTCGTGATGTTTCTTGAAACAAAAATGATGTGAATACAGACTTCTTACTATACTTATTGATTAATAAGACACTGAATAAATTATAAAATGACAAACCATGTTGAAAAATTATTATCAATGATAAGCAAATGATAATACTAGGTTATAGTACCGTATTGCCTGTTTAATTCATATGACTTTGAGCAAAAATCTTAACACCTATATACATACATATATATTAAGATAACCATTAGAAACCACCAATAACCACATAAACATCCACAATAAGGATAGTAATCAATATCTCTCACTGCTGTCAAGCAACCTTCTCACCTTTTAATAGCAAGAATGAAAATCCATTCTTACTAATAGTCCATTGAATATATATGGACACTTAAAGATTGCACTTGACTACAAAGTATGTTTATGTGGTTACTGGTGGTTTCTAATGGTTACTAATTATCCCAATTAGTTTTAAGCATTATTTCACTTATTATATTAAGATATATACTTTGTATATTGTTGAATATTTATTATATATGTAAGCAGAGTGATTTAAACTTAGGATTTTTTAAATCCCTTTACTTATATTAAGATATATGTAAATAATATATCTCATGTATTTATTAATAATTATATATAATAATATATAACTACACATGTGTTTAATATAATAATGTTTACCCATAAAATTTGTTTATATTGTTTTTCTGATCATGAATGTATGAATATATGTCACAAACTATCCTACAACTTTTGGGGATACAGCAAGTGGTAAATTTATTTCAAAATATTCAAGTAAAAATGGTAAGAGGTACTAGCAAACCTGATCAATAGGACACTTTGTGGTCACTTCAGACATGAGTTTCTTGTCAAATAAGATGTAAAAAAAAGATTTTTTTAAAAAATGATGCTTTTATGTAAATAGCTGATGGAAAAGCATAAAATAACAAATAATCCTCTCTCAGTTAGTTTGCCATTTTGGGAAAATATCTGACATTTAAGAATCTAAACTTATAAAACAATCGGAAATTGCAGGAATATTGTCTTCTCATAAAAATATATGAGGTCTTTTGATTGTTGTGATTTATTTGAGCCTCAAATGCTTTTATGAAATGGCAATATTCCTGCAAGTTCCAATCATTTTATAACAAGTGTAGATTCTTACTATCTCTGATATTTATTAAAAATGGTCAATCATCTGATAGATGGATTACTTTGCTAGTTTTTCTACTTTTTAGTCAGCTATTTACATAAAAGCATTTAAAAAAAATTTTTCATATTTTTTTACATGTTAGTTATATTTACACATTATTTTAAAAATTGATTAAAACTTCAAAAAAAAAAATTGACAAAAAATATAATCTAATAATATGTGAAAATAAAAAATATGCTTTCTAATAAACGAATTCTAAATTTAAATATCACGTGATCGGTTATTTTAGAAAAATATTTATGTATTGGCTTTTACAAATGTCATACGTCTGTTGACTCAGTTGTTAAGGAGTTTTCTTGGGAAAGATAAGATTGTGAGTTTGAGTTCTAAACAGGAATGATTTTTTTCCATTGTTAATTCAAAAATGTGGACATACCAACAGAAACACAGACAGGGTAAGTTAATATAAAAGTATTTAAAATAATAATATATATATACTATTTTTTATATATTAAAAATGTATAATTATGAATAAAATTGGAAATAGACTTATAATATTCTTTACAAATTGATATATACAAGTAAAATATTCTACATAAGAATCTATGGAAAAAAAATCTTAGCATTTTTTAGGAAGGAAATGTTTCTCTTACGCTTAACATAATAATATGTACGATCTTTATTATTTTGAAAAAATTCAGAATATCAATAAATCAATACTTTACAATTCTAGACCTTGTTCATCTCAAAGTTTGAAACAATTACTTATAAATCAATAAAATAAAATAACCTTTAACAAACTCCAGTGAACAATTTATTAATTTATAAAAGTTAATAGACTTATGTATAAATGTATAAAAAATTTATTTTAATATATTAATAAAATATATAAATTATACAAAATTTCTATTAATGGTTATAACAATGTTTTGAACCCTTGATATTAGCATGTGTATTTTAAAAATAAATCTTCCATAGCAAGAAGCTAATTAAAATGTTTCTCGATCTATCAGTGCACAGCACTAGAAGAGATCAGAAAAATAATGTGTAACACGTACAGAGAGCTTAATATTTCAAGAAAAAAGATTATCAGTGTATATCAAGAAAAACTAATCCTGAGAATAAGGGTGGCAACATTTATACTCCATGTATTCTGGTGCACACGATATACATTTATAATGGACAACAACATGAGACAGCATCCCTCCATCTTCCATAACAAGCTAGCACAGTTAAGAATCAGAGACAACATAATAGCACATCCAAGTATATATGAAGCCACTTGATCACTACTAAAACAACAATCAACCTATAAACAACTAAACCAACATGTAAAGGACAATTCATGAATCCAACAAAGACAATCCATGTATGTAACAAAGATTAGAGGCTGTAACTACAGCAAAAACCTTATGAACTATATGAAACAAATAACCTAGATGTATGTAAATACCTTTTGACCCAATAAAGTTTTTTTTTTTTGAAACATAAAATGTTTCTAAATGTAATTATAAAAAAAATTAAAAATATTTTATTTTAAGAACTTATAGTAATTTCTTTTTAATTTTAAATAACTAATTATAAAATTTTAAAAATGTAATACCCTTCATTATTTTTAATCAAAATAAATTATGAAGTCGGATCAAGTTTTCACAAAAGGATACGATTTAGATAAATTGTTCAACCAATAAATTAGAATTTTTTTTAAAAAAATAATATTTTAAAATTTAAAATTAAATTTGGTATAGTATGAAGACATTCTTTAATTAAACTTTCAATTTATTGTGGAAAACAACCAATACCGGGTCTTAAACATCCCGGGTAAGCTTTTCCATAAAATGATTAATTTTTATATTATAACTATTCACGAAATCTAATATGTTGAAAATAGTTCATATTTTAACTTTTATTTGTTAACAAATCAATTTTACTGTTTGTTATCTATATACCTTGTTTGCTACAGAATGTGGGATATACTACATTAATTGATGTTAAAGCAATGTCAAGATTTAAAATTAAAATAACTGATATTATTTTGTCTTAGAAAGCCAATTTGAAACCTTTAATTCTAGAACTTTAAATATATAAATGAAACTTGAGTGATATTAAAAATTAATTGGCACAGTGGTGCCTGTGACCAATTTATCACTGTTATATGCCAATATTGGGTTTATAAAGTTTTGAGGAAAGTTTATTTCTTGCTAGATATTGCACAGAAAATAGTAAAAAAATTAATATTTTATCTCAGATCTTTAATAGGATCTGTTTCTAGAAGTAATAATTTGCAGTCTAATATTGTTACAAATAATAGTATTGGCATTATGAACCCAAATGATGAGACATTACTTAATTTTTTCAACATATGGTATACTTATTATAGATAACTTTTAGTTAAATGCTGGCTTTGGGTTGGTATTTTTAGATCTAGTGTCTGAATCTACCCTGACACCTCTCTGAGGAGTGCCAAAGCACGAAACCATGGTCAGGGGTTTAGGGGGGAGGGGTTCCTGGCAGAGATATTTCAAATGCTTTCTCTGGCTAAGCATTTAACACAAAGCTTGTTGAAGAATTGGCAATCTTCATTGTTTATAACTTACAAGCTTAAAAGAATAGGGTCATGTGATCTATGACTCTTATTTTGACGACTTATAGATGTAGTTTCTTGAACAGACTTTAGAGTAGTACATTTTCAGATTAAATTTATAATGGTTAGATTATATCCCAAGTATAATTTCATGTTCATATTCAATGCTAAATGCCAATATATTGTTAAACACTAACATAATCTATTCGAATTTGCATGCAAATGTTTTTATTAAAGCATGAAATTATTTTAAGATCATTTATTTGTTGGAACAATTAAAAAATGTACCATTTGCCTGACAATGGTTATATTATTAGTGGATTGGCTAAAAACAAGTCGCAGTCTTTGATTGGTTGAATAATAACAGGGAACTTTATAAGCAACATAAAAATTTAAAGTCTGAAGTTTAAGAACTGACAAAAAGTTTTCAAAATAATTGGAAGACTAAAACTGTAAAGTATATATAGTTTCTTGCTGTTTATAATCATTTCCAGTTCCTTTATGCATTGAAAATTAAATATGGACATAAAAAATATCATAATATCAATAAACAAGTGGATGGCATTTTTTATAAGACAATGATGATAATTATAACGTTAATTTTGACTAAATTTTCATGTAATATAAGAATTCAGAAATTTAATTTAATGATAAGTCTATCTTATTGTATCATTAATTAGTGAGGGAGTTCTATAAAAATTATATTGTAATAAACACAAGAAAACAAAGTATACCATACAATTACTACATCTTCTGAATTTTCCAGAATTCTAAATGAATAAGTGAGACATACAATTAATGCTATGAAAAAGTGAAAATCTGCCAGAAATGACTGAATTATAATCAATATATATGGAGTATCTGAATTAAGTTCAGGCCCATATGATTTTTTCAGTTGGAGAGCTGACTTTAAAGACATGCAGATGTCTAAAAGTTTCAGATCTTCTTCTTGACAATTAACTTTTAGATAAATGCTTAGCTTGAGTTGGTTTTTTGAATCTAGTGTCCCAACTCCTCACTGAAAAGACCCATAGGTTAAAACCAGGCTGGGGATGGGGACAATCTAAGATAAAGATGATTTGAATGCCTTCTTTTGTATAAGCATTTATCATAATAATAAAAAAAGCTTGTTTAGAGCTCATTAGCATGCTCTTAATTTTACATATTGGTAAATGCAAGCTATCTGACTTTTTATTATTACTATTATAATCAATATTTTAAAAGAGATGAAGAAATAGAAAAATTGTTGGTGAAGTTATATACTAAATGTCTACATGATAAAGATAAATTGGATGACTAGAGGAATGTAATACTATAAGTGCAATTTTTATCGTAAAAAAAAAATACTATAAGTGGCATTTAAGAAGGTGATAAAAAAGATATTAATTATTACAGACCTATTAGCCTTTTATCAATTCTATACAAAAATTGTACACAGTTAATCACAACTCATTTCTAGCAAATTTTGGATATTAATCAATCAAAAAAAAAACTAGATGGTTTTAAAATTATTTTTTACATAGTGGAGATCATCCAAGTATAAAGAGATATTGTAGAAATGACCAATGAATATAAGTTATCATTATGCATCTGATTTGTAGATTATATAAAGTCATTACATTCTATAAACAATTCTACAGTTATTAAAGAATGGAATTATCAAGGTATGAATCCAGGATTTTGTCATATTTTGAAGAATATCAAAATGCTATATAGTGATACTAAAAATATTAGCAATGAGAAGAGAATATGTTAGGTTATTCCATATCTCCAAAATTTTCATAGCAATTCTACAAGGAGTATTTTCTAAATTAAAATGAAAAGGTAAGAGAGTAAAAAAATGGAGATTATTTAAGGCATTTAGATTTTTCAGTTGATGTGGTTATTTATGCAAATAATGCTTCATAACTTCAGTAAAGGTTTTTGATATCTGATTTTAAGAGTTATTTGACGTTTTGTTTATGGTCACATGACTACCCTAATTTTTGGGTTATTTATTAATTACTAAAATTTGTAAAATACTCTTCTTTTACATGCCATATTTTAAAAATAAAAACTTTATTGTTTTTTATATTTTTTACATTAATTTTTCTTATATTTTCCTAATTACTAATAATTGCTAAATATTTTTTTTTGATATTTGACTTTTTTGATCATGTGATTCGCTAATTATTTTTTTGTCATTTCTTAATTAATAATATTTTTGATGTATGACTTTGAAAGTTATTTAGATTTTTTGGCCACGTGATTATGCTTATTTTTGTGATAGTTGTGGGTAGTTTTTTTATGAAAATTGCAATTCTTATAATAGTATTAGACAAAATAATGGAACATTTTCTATCAATAGGGGGCAATATTATTCGCACTTCATTGTATCGGCAGTGGTCTTTGGGCAACCCTTAAAAACCAAAACAATGGAAAGTGCATTCTAAATTGGTATCTCTATATACATATAATTAACTAAAAACATGTCATTTAATAAACTGTACTGTTAAAAACACAATGAAAGAATTTTTTTTAATTATAATATTGAAAAAGAATAGCAATTTGTCAAGCGTTGTTAGTCGAGAGGTCATCACAGCCGCCTTGCAAGCAAGTAGTTGGTTGCAGACGGTTGTGGGTTCGCCTCCCGGCCGATGCTACGACATATAAAAAAAAGACTAGCAATTAGGGCAAATTTTATTTTAAAAAAGTGTGAATAAAATATCAGAAAAAATGTATATCTCATATATATATATATATTGGAGACCGATAAGTTAATCTTTAGATAATCCACTGCTGAGCAAAAATCTTTCCACCAACCCCAGTTAAGAAAAAAAGTGTCCTCATCTTGCTTTTAAATTATTGGTAATGTTTGAGCAGTTTTCTGTCCTCATTTGCTCTCTGCCTAAGAATAATTAGATAACAATTTTCCTTGATAATATTTTGTGATTATCTGTTTTGGCTTTGGATTAGCTGTCTAAACAAAAAATTCCAAGCCTGTCAAAAAATATTGTTTCAATCAAATTTGAACCTATATGTGTGTGTGTGTGTGTGTAATATTTAATCAGTGAGGAATATTAAATGAGATATAATATTAGACTGATAAATATAACAACATAAAATATGAATACAACTTAATATTATCAGCCGTGTATTAAAAAAGTCATTTTAAGCGCTGAAATAATCTAGATTTATTTTGTATACTGTAGACTCGTCAATTGCTCTTCTAGGCAAATGTAATTTCATTATTATTTAAAGATTGCTACACTTATGTATACACTAAACATCACAAACTTTAAAGAGTGAAAATATTTTACAAATTATACACATTTTTAATCTATTGTTCAGGCATAACAATGATTTAAATACAAATTGCTTCCTATTAAACTAAACCCTTTAGTTCCAAACTATTTGGAGATTTACAAAGTGAATGAAGTCATTCAAATACATATCTGTAATTAAAATGGTAAATGAAAAATGTTTAAAAATTAAATATAAAACATTAACATAATTTAATTTATTAGTGAAATCTTAATAATTAATTTAATAAACAATAAATTTAATAAATTTATCTTTATATTTATTTAACTACAAAGAAATTTTGCATTTATATAAAATAGAAATTCGATACTTTAATGAAGAGCTGCCTTGGAAAAAGAAAAGAGAACATAATATTTAAAAAGTATTCCTATATTTGTTGATTAGTTTATTAGAAAATATTGTTTTAAAAATAATTATATGAAAAAAAAAAGTTAATTTCCTATTTACATTTTCTTGATTACATATAAATTTTGTATTTATATGTAGCAAAAATTCATAATAAATTTGAGATATAGCTAACCCAGAGTCTGTAGTCAGATATAAAAATAACTGTTTTAGATATTCTTGTTCGATTGACATTTTGAGTTTAAACATTTAGCATAGAATTTCAAACATTTTGTTTTTATATTTTAGACTGATGACAACAACAAATAAAATGTCAAGCGTTGAGTCAAGCGTTGGCAGTCAAGGGATCAGCATAACTGCCTTACAAGCAGGTGTTAACGGGTTCGCTTCCCGGCCGATGCTATGACACATGAAAAAAAATGGCAGGATTTTTTTAATAAGTCATATTTTCCATAATATATATATATGAGGAAAATAATCCTAGTATATAACGCTATACTAAAATAAATATACAAATATTAAATCAACTCACATGGTTAAGAAATCCAGTACCGCCCTCTGTAAACTAATATATAACCAGAATCATTCTCTGGTATATGTGCATGTTGTAGTATATACTTTTACTGTTACATACTTCTTGCAGGAACCCTTCATCATAAATATGTCAAATGACACCACAGTAAAATCATGGGTTCACATAGCAGATTTTTTTTTCTAAAGTGCATTCCATGTATTTGTCAATTTTTTTTTATAATGGATGAAATGTTGAATTAATACTGTTATTTTTTTTATGCAAATGCATTTTTCTTTCAGATTTAATATGAAACAAACATTTTATCTACAAATTCTCAAACATTTACGTTATGTGGTAAAATGTAAACATCCCATTTTGTGCAAAGAAAAAGTGCAAGCTCCACCCCAACAGAATCATCTCTCAAAGCTTGAATGTGAACACTTTTTAATTAAATTCAGCATGACCCATCTTATCTATCAGTCATATTCATTTGAACTCATTTCATGTGATTGCTTTTAAATCTATTGATTGAAAAATTATCTCAATTTTTTTTCCAGACATAAGATGGGAGGGGGGGGGAATGACAGAAGCATTAAAATGCATTACTTTGCAAGTGTTTATGAATTATTTCAAAAAGTGACAAACTGCATTAGACCAGTAAATTGCATTAAATAGATGATACTTTTTAAAGTGATTCAGTTTGCAACACCTAAAAATAACTATACAATTTTTGGTCCCTCTGTGTGTATATGTGTTTTGAGTACATACACGCTTACATCTCTCAACTGCTGCATTTATATTGAATGTTGTGCCTATACTTTTTATACCTCCATTTAATGGGAAAATTTATTGTATTACAATTTTTTTTATTTTGATATTATATACAATTGTTAATTTCACACAGTTTATAAATAAGTATTTTGATATAAAATATGTTGCTGATATTAAATTGATCTATATCCTTTTATTTTTAGTGTAGTTGATGCATAATGTCATGATATTAAAAACTATTGGCATATTTTTTCTTTCTTCATTAGTATTAAAAATAAACTTTAGCATATGGTTTTATTATGTTATGTATAGCTGAGAAATAATATGTATAATGCACAACAAATGAACAAAATCATTTTGTCATAATTTTGTATGAACTACAGAAATTGTAATCTTTGTGTATATTTTTGTACGCCATGTTGTCTGATCTAAAAATGCTTAGAAAATAGAAGAGATCAAATTCATGTTGTTTAGAATAATGTTTTTATAATTTATAGATTTTTGTATTTCTTAATCATTGTTACAAATTAATTAACTTATTATCACTCAGCATCATCATCATCATCAACCATTATCATAATTTTGTATGAACTACAGAAATTGTAATCTTTGTGTATATTTTTGTACGCCATGTTGTCTGATCTAAAAATGCTTAGAAAATAGAAGAGATCAAATTCATGTTGTTTAGAATAATGTTTTTATAATTTATAGATTTTTGTATTTCTTAATCATTGTTACAAATTAATTAACTTATTCTCACTCATCATCATCATCATCATCAACCATTATCAATTCAAGCAGGATGAAGGTCTCTCCAAGTTCAATCCATCTTCTCCAATCTTTAGCTTCTTCTCCACATCACATCTGCACACTTTTTTATTTCATCCATCCATCTTACATGTGGTCTCTTTCTGGATCTTTTACAATCACTTGTAATCTAGTTTAAGATGTCAATTGTCCATCTATTATCATCTCTTTTAGCAATATGTCCAGCCTGACATTCATTAATAGAAATTTAAAGACGATCACAATGTTCCTACTTACAACATTGAAATATCTCATGCTTGATGTTTACATACAGTGCATTAAATAAATGTGTAATTTATAGGAAAGTTCATGTTTTAAAATAAAATTTTGTTGTTTTGTGAATATACAAGCATTTGTTTAACATTATGAGTTAAATTCAATGAATTGTTGATGAGCCCAATCTTATATCAGTGAAATTTTCATACATCTAAATAATTGTAAAAATAAATCCACTTATTCAAAGCATCTATTTTTTTTAATTAAATGAAAAACCTGAATATATTCTATCATACTTTGTATTGACTTAAGAAATATTCTCAAGACAGAGGCCCCTAGTGTTCATTTTTAACAATTGCAAAAATATCAATGATACCCAATATGCAATAGCAAAAATCTATTGCATTATGTAATATAATGATAACATTAATTTCTTGAACAATATAATTAATAATATTCTAAGTCTTGCAGAATCAATTCATTTTCTACATCTGTAGACAATAGTGGATAATTTTTTGTTTGCTTAACAGTTTGCATGTTGATACTACAAAACGTAGAATGTTATTAATTATGGCTTTATGACAGCAATTATCAATAACTTAAAAATATATGATAGAGATTAAACTAATGGTAAAATGATTAAATTAACAGTTATTCAACCGAATTAAAAAATAAAAATAGTAATTATTTTCCTGACATTAATGAACAAAGAAATATAATTATTGTTTTTATATTGTTTTTAGTGGTTTAATTGTTAACAATTATTATTATAAACAGAGCAAAACTCTCCATACAGTATTGCCACCTGTGCTAAACAGAGTAGTCAATGGATGCCAGAAGGCTTGTGCATAAAATCCCTATCTAATGCCTACTCATCCAATATCCCCAGACGAGTTTCTGGCTTGTGGCCTTCGTCAGTGAGGAGCTTTGGATCTGAGAGCTCCTCACTGACGAAGGCCACAAGCCAGAAACTAGTCTGGGGATATTGGATGAGTAGGCATTAGATAAAGATTTTATGCACAAGCCTTCTGGCATCCATTGATTACTCTGTTTAGCACAGGTGGCAATACTGTATGGAGAGTTTTGCTCTGTTTATCAACAATTAATGTGCTAGTATAGGAAATGTGATCATGTGATGCATTATTATTATACTAACTTATTGACAGTATACTTAATTTATTTAATTAAATTTAACTTTTATTTTCTATTGCAGTGTTTTAATATTATACATATATAAAAAAAATTTAACTATAAAATATTAATAGAACTTTGATATAATTAGCAATTTTATTTTTAAAAGATGAACTAAAATATTTTATTAAAAATATTAAAATGTAATTATGATTTCTTCCAAGGTATATATTTATCTCAAAATAATTATGTAAAATTCTAATATAGTAAATATAATATATTTATATAAATTTCATTTAATTGCATGAGATAATAAATGTATCTAGAATATATAAGCTTATTTCATATGCAGAAGCAAAATGATTTTAAAAAATAATAATTTTTGTTTCTTGCTAAAAGTGATATTTAATTATTTAATATTAATATATACAACATCACAATCTTATTGAATCCAGAAATGTCTCTTTTTATAATAACTTCACACAGCATTGAATGTATCTGAAAATGGAGCAGAGCTGACTGAATCTAAAGAATAGACTGATAATTTTTATCCTTTACTTTGCTAACCATAGAGTGAAGGAATTATATAATTAATTCATGGCTAGATAGAAATTAATCAGTTCTGTTTTATTTTAATTAAAATTGTACATACCTGAACTCATCAATTTATTCTAAAAAATTCATAAATAAATTTTCTATACTTTTTCCTCTATTAAAAAAGGTTTTTAAAAATATAAGTTCTTAAAAAACTTTGTAAAAAAATATAAATATATCATTTATTTTATATATTGATGTGATTGAATAGTATCAATTTTAATGTTATCTAATATGATGATTTTATTTTATAGTATTATAAGTTTTTTGGTGAAAGTGGAGAGATATGTTAGGTTAATTAATTTTCAATTATTATTGAGTATTTGGTCTTATTATAATTGACTTAATTAATAAGAGCATATTGGTATTAATGAAATAGCATAAATAACTTAGCATTATTTTTTTATTTTATGTTGTGGTAATTAAAAATCATTTGAGTTATATATTTATTTAGTATCATTGATATTGTAAACTTGTAGGACATATGACAATTATTTCATCCATTCATGAATTATTTCATTTAAATATAATGAGGCAGTTAAATTTCTCACATCATACAACAATCTATAGTGTGGGTGCATATATATATATTTTGTGAGAGTACCATATGAGCCTCACCTAAAACAATTTGTGTTTCTTTGTGAATTTAACTGTGCCTATATCGAATCAACAGATATAAATAACTTACACCTATCTTAAGCTTTTCATGTATCAGCTATATATATACATAAACTAGTTAATATTAAAAGAATAATTCTAAAAATGAATAATTCTAGTTTATTTATACACACACATAAATAAAATGTTTCTAACTAATAATATATTTTTTTGTTAATATAAAACTTGACATTTGACAAAGCCTTAAGTCAACATTGCATTTTTATCAGTTGAAACAAAGGAAATAAATGTTTGGGGTTCATTACAAATTGTATATGTTAAACAATAGAGAGCGTGAGTGTGATTATGTGATATGCTTGCTGAAATTAATCCAGTATAAAAACGAACTAATATTGTTATAACAATAATCTTCTATTTAGTTATCAAGGCAAGAACTATGTTTGTAAATTTAAATGTGTTCAAATTTAGAACACATTTAAGAAAAATTAAAAAAAAGAAGATTCAATATTTTAAAACCTGCTTCAAGTAATTAATTTACTGCCTTTGAATATTATAAAGAACTATAAAAAAATAATCATTGTAATTAACAAGGTTATAAAAGTTATCAACGTCTTCGAAATGAGTTTACAAAATATATATTTAAGAAGACAAAAATTTATAAAGATGTTCTGTGGCTAGATAATTTATGCCAG
The DNA here is from genome assembly GCA_028023455.1 of Epiperipatus broadwayi. Lineage (NCBI taxonomy): Eukaryota > Metazoa > Onychophora > Udeonychophora > Euonychophora > Peripatidae > Epiperipatus > Epiperipatus broadwayi. The sequence goes on from JAQFVV010000113.1 coordinate 2,698,894, forward strand.
GGATTTCTACTGATGTTTTAAACCCGAACATGTAAATTTATTCCTACTTAAGCAATGCCTAAAATATAATCATCGTAATTCTCATTTAAAAAGCTGCTTTAATATTGGAGTATTATATTGAAGAAGATATTAAATATTTTACTACATAAATATTTAAAGAATGAATATCTGGATTGCCTCTTCGAAGGATGATCAATGAACTTTATGTTTCAACATTCATCATCATTTTATTTCATCTAAGGAGGGATATAAAACCGTATTCTTTCTCGTCTTGGATTACTTCATTGTATAATTTAAGAACTCTTAAACTTTATTTCCTTTGTGGATAATTATATTTACTTAGAAAAATTACTTCGTATATTAAAGTGGAGAACTGATAAGATGAACACTTTATTTTTTTTATTTATTTAATAAAATTTAGATGTTGATATTTTGATATATACTCTGATGGAAATGACAGCTGACTAAGGTAAACATTTTAAATTATTTCAATTTGGAAGTAAGTTTTATTATATTCCAAATTGAATCTTACATGACAATTAACATAATATATTTTTAAACATACATAACTAATATCAGAATACATTTTATTATTAATCTAGTGTGAATGGATATTATCATATATAGACATACAATACACACTGAATTATTTTAATGACATAATAGGTAGATTTATAATGTATCATGTGTATTTATTATACGCACGATTTTAAATATATATATATATATGTAAATGATTACATTATTATTATTTTTTTTTAATATTAAATAATTTATTAGTGTATATAAGCACAGATTATAATTCTAAATTTTAATGTTTTTATGTGATAATATTTTGTTTTTTATTACTGATTAAAATGTGTTAAACTTGATTTCAAAATTAAACAGGTCTCGTTTGTTTATTTTATTTAGTCGTTTTATAAAATCAATATTTATAAATATACATACTCATCCATATATATGTTAAATCAAGTTAGTGATTTAATATTTATAAAGAAGTTATATATAGCTTATATTAAATTTATTATTACTATGGGATATTTGTGGAAATGCCTGAAGAAAGTCAATTGCAAATTTCTACTCTGAGCTCGAATTCCGAGAGTAACGAGGTTATTAATAGAGGAGTGAATTGGATTATATTTTAAATAACATCATCCATGGCATTCTATAAGAAGACTCAAAGTCCAGCTATAGTTAGATGTGACTTCCTCAAGTCCTAAAAAGGATCGTCCTGTTATACATGGCACGCAACATGAGGCATGAAACAGTAGTTTTCCATTAGTTAAATCCATAGTTTAAAAAAAAAAATTATATGAGTATGTCATGAATTGGTAAAAACACTGAATAATAAATAATAGAGATCTTGAAATAAAATAAACTGTAGCAAACAGATAAATCAGTCGCTTTAAAATAAATAAATAAATAAATACAATTATAATTTGGACATTAAAATATATATTATAATAACATCTTATAAAAGTAGGAAAATGGAATTACATTTAAGGGCATAAGCACAGCATGAAATCTTATGGCATATATTAAAGTATAACTTTGAAAAGAAAGTAATTTATATATATTACATTAGAAATTTTTAGTTAATGATAACTAGAAGTCGGAAAAAGCTAAAAATAATGGAAGTAAAAAGTTTAGAAGAATCTTTAAGTAATAAAGATAGTGAAATAGAAATTACTTCAATTAGTGATGAACAAGGGTCTTTACAAGTCCTAATGTCTGAGGGGTCTGTAGAAAAAGTTGAACATCCTTCACAAGGTCACATGACAGATCAAATATTACCCCAAACACAAAAGGTAACTGAAGCTATAATAGTACAACCTCAAGGAAGTAATAAGTATATGGCTCAATTGTTCCAACTATTAATGGATATGAAAGCTGATATGGCAACAAAAGCTGATATGAATAATATAAAAGCTGATATGAATAATATAAAAGCTGATATGAATAATATAAAAGCTGATATGAATAATATAAATGCTGATATAAATAAAATGAATACTGATATGAAGGGAGAAATGGCTAGAATGAATGATAATATGGTAACTAAAGTTGATATGGATAATATGGAAGGGAAATTAAAAGAAGTCATAATTTCTATAAAAGAAGAGTTAAAGAAAGATATTGATAATGTTAAGGAAAAGATGCAAGTAGAAATCAAAGTTGTTGTTGAAAAGAAACAAACTGCCGATGAAGTAGAAAGACTTCATGATACAAAGGAATCAAAAATATCAATGGCAATAAAATGCCAAGAATCCAAAACTTACCCTGAGCATGAGATATGTGAATATAATGATAGTATCCAAAACAGATTACTCTTAGTTCAAATGAATATTTCAGAAGAAAACTGCCATGACTATCATTTTCCCATACAGCAGAGCAATGAAGTAGAAGATCATTGCAGCATTACTAAAGTGCTTGAATCTGATCCAAATATCTTAGAAAAAGAAGAGGATATGGATCATGTGAAATATAAATTAAATTCCGAGTCTCAGGAATTGAGAGAAACACAATCAAATGATAATACTGAATGTCTAGATAAATTAAGACTTTGGATTTCTTGTATTAATCACAAGTTAAGTCATGAACTCATGAAACTTGAGATGACTCCAGAATCTAAAGATATAATAGATGAATACAACAGTGAAATGTATTTTGAGTCATCCCATCATATTTGTTTTTACTCCCAGAACAAATATAAAACATTTCATCAACAAAGTGTTGATAAATTGTATGACAACCATCTGATAATATTATTATCAATGATAATATTTAATGGAAAAGAATGTTGTTTTAATAAAAAGTTTAATATAGAAGATATAAATGAAGGCAATAGATTTAATTGTCTTAAGTGTAAATTATGGTGTATGAACCATCACCATAATCCTGAAGATAAACAAATTATAAAAAGTCTTCAGACAATAATAAAAATATTTATAATACTATCTAAGAGACAGAAAGGTTCACAATTCCATAGATTGTGTAATACTTATGAAGGTCCCTTCACATTCATTGAACATGTTAATGGATGTGCTTAAAAAGTAAAGCACACATATAAGGAAGGACTTCATGGATTATGACTTTGGGATGTGACAATGGACTTTCGGTAATGATAGAATCCATTAGGCTGTCCTTTTAGGAGAATAATTGTGTATATGTATATAAATAATTGAAGTTGATATTAATAGCAATAAAAATGCATCAAGTTTACCAAAGAATAAAAAAAATACTTACAGGTTTATTAAAGTTCAAGTTGTGGTTAGTTAACTAAGTAATAATGGTAGATTAATTAAGCATCACAATAATGCAATCTGATGTTGAAACACTATTTATAAAATGCAAGTCCATTATTATATATTTTGATATGGATATGTATAAATAAGACATTTATTTTATATAGCGTGATGTTGTTAAATTGTAATAACAATCACCATTAAGCCAATGTACATGCGCTTTGTGGATATATATATGGATGCAAGAGAAGATAGAGTAAAAGCTTATAAACAACTTGTTAAAAAAAAGGCCAGTCAAAGAAATAAAAATGTGAAGACAATTTCACACAAGTTCCAAATTGGGGATCAAGTTTTTATAAAAACACTTCATATGAGTAAACCCCAAGAGAGCAAATATCAAAAGTTTTACCATCAATATGAAGGACCTTATACTATCATAAAGCAAAGAGGTCCCAATGCATTCTGGATAAATATAAAGGGAGACATTAAAGGCACTTACAATGCGAGAGCTTTAAAACCCTATTTTGGTCAAACAAATTAATAATGTTTGCCACATTTTACTTATGTATAAAGTAAAATATTGAAAGAAAAGATCATTTAGAATAGGTAAGGGGGAAAAAGTTTTTATTTAAAAGTATATATATATATAAGGATGTATATAAGTCAAAAGAGATATTAATTTTCTTTGATGAGGCTATGTTAAGCAATTAAAATTAATTCTTAGGATACCTGAAAACTAAAACTGTTTTAAGAGTTAATCCATGCTGAATGATGGATGTTCTCGGGTTTTGGATAGTTCTCAAAAGAGTCCATAAGTCTTAAAGAAAAGCAGGATGGAGACTACCAAACAAATACATGTGACATCTATAAAAGATGCACATGACAATAAATCCATCAAAGCAAAATAAATAGAAAAGGGAAGAAAAAGAAAGAACCCTATACATATAAACTTTCTTATCCTTCTGTTTAAAGTGAATAATATTTAATGTAGAGAAAGAGAAAGGGTTAAAAAAATAGAGCAAATAATAAGGGTTGATAAAAGCAGGAAAGAAAAACAAGCTCCACAACTTTATATTTAATGCATACATTGACACACATTAAGTGTCCAAATTTTAATGGTAAATATAAAATTTGAACTTTTTAAGGAGAGGGTAATGTGAGAGTACCATATGAGCCTCATCTAAAACAATTTGTGTTTCTTTGTGAATTTAACTGTGCCTATATCGAATCAACAGATATAAATAACTTACACCTATCTTAAGCTTTTGATGTATCAGCTGTATATATATATAAACTAGTTAGTATTAAAAGAATAATTCTAAAAATGAATAATTCTAGTTTATTTATACACACACATAAATAAAATGTTTCTAACTAATAATATATATTTTTTGTTAATATAAAACTTGACATTTGACAAAGCCTTAAGTCAACATTGCATTTTTATCAGTTGAAACAAAGGAAATAAATGTTTGGGGTTCATTACAATTTGTATATGTTAAACAATAGAGAGTGTGTGCGTGATTATGTGATATGCTTGCTGAAATTAATCCAGTATAAAAACGAACTAATATTGTTATAACAATAATCTTCTATTTAGTTATCAAGGCAAGAACTACGTTTGTAAATTTAAATGTGTTCGAACACATTTAAGAAAAATTAAAAAAAAGAAGATTCAATATTTTAAAACCTGCTTCAAGTAATTAATTTACTGCCTTTGAATATTATAAAGAACTATAAAAAAATAATCATTGTAATTAACAAGGTTATAAAAGTTATCAACGTCTTCGAAATGAGTTTACAAAATATATATTTAAGAAGACAAAAATTTATAAAGATAAGATGTTCTGTGGCTAGATAATTTATGCCAGGGATTTCTACTGATGTTTTAAACCCGAACATGTAAATTTATTCCTACTTAAGCAATGCCTAAAATATAATCGTCGTAATTCTCATTTAAAAAGCTGCTTTAATATTGGAGTATTATATTGAAGAAGATGTTAAATATTTTACTACATAAATATTTAAAGAATGAATATCTGGATTGCCTCTTCGAAGGATGATCAATGAACTTTATGTTTCAACATTCATCATCATTTTATTTCATCTAAGGAAGGATATAAAACCGTATTCTTTCTCATCTTGGATTACTTCATTGTATAATTTAAGAACTCTTAAACTTTATTTCCTTTGTGGATAATTATATTTACTTAGAAAAATTACTTCGTATATTAAAGTGGAGAACTGATAAGATGAACACTTTATTTTTTTTATTTATTTAATAAAATTTAGATGTTGATATTTTGATATATACTCTGATGGAAATGACAGCTGACTAAGGTAAACGTTTTAAATTATTTCAATTTGGAAGTAAGTTTTATTATATTCCAAATTGAATCTTACATGACAATTAACATAATATATTTTTAAACATACATAACTAATATCAGAATACATTTTATTATTAATCTAGTGTGAATGGATATTATCATATATAGACATACAATACACACTGAATTATTTTAATGACACAATAGGTAGATTTATAATGTATCATGTGTATTTATTATACGCACGATTTTAAATTATATATATATATGTAAATGATTACATTATTATTATTTTTTTTTTAATATTAAATAATTTATTAGTGTATATAAGCACAGATTATAATTCTAAATTTTAATGTTTTTATGTGATAATATTTTGTTTTTTATTACTGATTAAAATGTGTTAAACTTGATTTCAAAATTAAACAGGTCTCGTTTGTTTATTTTATTTAGTCGTTTTATAAAATCAATATTTATAAATATACATACTCATGCATATATATGTTAAATCAACTTAGTGATTTAATATTTATAAAGAAGTTATATATAGCTTATATTAAATTTATTATTACTATGGGATATTTGTGGAAATGCCTGAAGAGAGTTGATTGCAAATTTCTACTCTGAGCTTGAATTCCGAGAGTAATGAGATTATTAATAGAGGAGTGAATTGGATAATATTTTAAATAACATCATCCATGGCATTCTATAAGAAGACTCAAAGTCCGACTATAGTTAGATGTGCCTTCCTCGAGTCCTGAAAAGGATCATCCCATTATAATATATATATATAATTGTAATTGAAATAATATTTTTAACAGTTTACAAACAATCCTTAAATCAGTAGAAGTACTTTCGATTACTTTCTAACCTGCCTCAACTGCCATTAAATTCAAAAACAAAAGTGGAAGCAAACGTCATCAATTCAAATTCCATGAATCTCTTATTTTAATGTTAGAAGCTTGTCAATTTATTAAATGCGTTTTATTCCTGTTTATAAAAATTGCCTCTTTAATTTTTCTTTTACTATGGTTTCTCTCTTCATGAAGAATTTTCACATTTTCAAAATTAAATTTAAATCTATATTTACATGTTTTTTCATGATCAAAGAAAACTGAAGGAGATATTAAATCACCATTATTTTTATTTTTTACAAGCTTATCTAGGTGCAGTATTGAGAAAAGATTGAAGGAACATGAATTGTTATATAAGCGTGTAAAAAATAAAAATAATGGTGATTTAATTTCTCCTTCAGTTTTCTTTGATCATAAAAAAACATGTAAATATAAATTTAAATTTAATTTTGAAAATGTGAAAATTCTTCATGAAGAGAGAAACCATAGTAAAAGAAAAATTAAAGAGGCAATTTTTATAAACAGGAATAAAATGCATTTAATAAATCGACAAGCTTCTAACATTAAAATATGAGATTCGTGGAATTTGAATTGATGATGTTTGCTTCCGCTTTTGTTTTTGAATTTAATGGCAGTTGGGGCAGGTTAGAAAGTAACCGAAAGTACTTCTGTGGGTTTAAGGATTGTTTGTAAACCGTTAAAAATATTATTTCAATTGTAATTACAATATTGTTTTTAATTAACAGATATTTTATGTTTTACATATATATAAAGTTGAAAGGAAAATAAAAATAAACACAGACAATTTTTTTTAGATATTTTCTATGTTACACTGGAATAACAGTTAAGGATTAAATAATTTTGAGTTTAAATTTTGTTATTATAAATTAAGCATATAAAAAAGTCTAATTAATATTTGATTAACTCTGATTTTGAAATTAAAATAAGCATATTTTTATGTTACAACAGACATAATAATAATTATAAAATTCCTCTATCTATTTTGATTAAAGAAATTTTTTAAATTAAAGCTTGTAAAGCATATTTTGATAAAAATGTTGTTTTTGAAAGGATGAAGGTGAATTAAGAAGAGTCATTAACTATTCTCAATAAAGATAAAGAAAACTTTTAATTACAATGTTTTTTTTTAATTCCACTCTGATTATAAAAAGTTGGGAAAAAGATTAGAGGGGGGGATTTTTAATTTTTACAGATTATGACAGTATGAATACTATGAAGATATAAATGAAAGTGCAGAGCACAAATCAGCTGCTGCTGCAAATGTTATAATGGTAGAGCATGGATTCACATAAAAATAAAGACCCTGCTTTTTAGTGTTCCATAGCCCATAAGGTCTACTAAATGGTTGGCTTACTTGAAGTCCATAAATGATAGAGACTGATCAGAGCTGATTAAATGTCATAAGTTATTTTGGATTATACCTTTTTCAAAGATGGAAAGCCAGTCTACAGTTTAGAAGAGGCCAGCTTACCCAGAGATTCCCTCACATTGCTGAAGTAATTTATAAATATACTGTTTTATCTATATGCAGAGAAGCTCAGATAAAGGTACTGTGTCATATATATATAAAGAACAGCTGGTAAGTAGAGTGTGTTATATATAAATTGAGAATGATATTATTTTAAATAATTCTTGAAAATAACAGTTAAAATTTTTAATTAACAAATTTTAAAAGTAAATGACTTTTGTCAACTAAAAATAAAATAAAATAAGAAAATAATGAATGACATTTGTGTATAGAAGATTATTTATTCTCAATATTGTTGTTCATAAAAAAAGGAAATGCAAAAAATCTTTCTATATTGAACAAAAGAACTTGCTGGGTTATTTTTAATGACATTTGTAATTAATTAAGAGAAAAAAAACTTCCCAAACTGAATTTCATGACTTTTTTTTTTTAAAAAAGAAAAACTTTTTTTTAACCATTAAGAATAATGAATGAATAACTACTTTAATTCATACTATATTTTATGTATACACATGTATGTGTGTGTTGGTTGTATATATATGTTTTTCATATTGAATTAATTGTGTATTGAAAAAATATAATATTGTTTATTAGGTTTATTTTTTTATAAATGACAGTGTGTGCACACATTTCCATGCATATACATATATATGTTAAATCAGTCATTAATTATGTATTATAAAAATGAATTTCATTTATAGGTTTATGACAATTCAAATATATTTATAAATTATTATTCAGCATATCTGAGTACTTATATATTGGTGCATTGTATATAAACCTATTGACATATGTATAAATTACAATGTGGTAGTTTATTTCTTTTTGTATTAATCAAAATCAGAATGCTGAATTTATATTTATAGCATACTCAGCAAACTTTAATTTCATTTTAATTTATTGTTATTAGTAAATTTTTATTTTATTATTTCAGTGAATTTAATTAATCCTAGAATAGATTTAAAGCATTATGTGTTAGGATTCTATTTCACAGTAACAGTTATAGAGCTTTTGCTCACTGCGCTAGATTCACTTATAACAGTCTTTTATATAAAAGTGGTCATGTTTAATGTTATGGACATCCAGATGATGATGATGATGATGATGCTGGATGGCACAAAGAGGGTATCCTTTAAGTCCATGTACTATATTTCATTATAACAGTCTTTTATATAAAAGTGGTCATGTTTAATGTTATGGACATCCAGATGATGATGATGGTGATGATGCTGGATGGCACAAAGAGGGTATCCTTTAAGTCCATGTACTACATTTCATTATAACAGTCTTTTATATAAAAGTGGTCATGTTTAATGTTATGGATATCCAGATGATGATGATGATGATGATGCCGGATGGCACAAAGAGGGTATCTTTTAAGTCCATGTACTATATTTCATTATATTTATTTCTTTATAAATTAAGTTTATAGTTGGCCAGTACATTAATGGTACTAAGTGATCAGAGCATTGATAATGGTCAGGAAGTTTTTAGTATCTCAGCATTATTTGTCTTATTTTATTTTGTTGGAATAGCAACTAAATATGTGCATCCAAATAATAATTGTTTGTATTCTTGCCCTAGATTTGGCAGTGCTAAATAATTAACTCACTTTTGACCACTTTCAAATACAGTCATAAGATTGCCTGTTGATTTTTTTTTTATTGCCTGTTGTGTAATGCTCGTTCGCTTATAGTTACTTATAGTTAGTTCTGTGCTGATCTCTCATGCTTAGAATCATTCCTCATATTTATGGATGTTTGTTTATATTTAATTTTGTATTTTGTTTATTTGAGGATACTGATGATTTCACATCTCCACATAATTCAACCATAATGTGTACTATTACAATAAATATAAATAACATTTAACTTTTGCATTCTTAGATGTTCTTGTGACAAGACTCCCTCATGGCAAAATCAAAACTACAGTTTACCAAAAACCTACACATACAGGAAAATACCTAGCCTACACATCTAATCACACCAGAAACACAAAACATGGAGTTATACTATCACTGTGGAACAAAGCAAAAAAAGTTTGTTCAGAAACTGGTGATTTGGAAAAAGAAAAGATCTATATAGAACAAATTCTTATGAAAAATGGTTATCCATCAGCTGTTATTAAGAAAACATTAAATAGACAACAAAAAGAACCATCAAGAGAAAAGACAATTATTGGTACTGTAGTGTACCCATACCTTCCAAAAATAGTGGACAAATTAAGGAAAATCTGCAAACAGTATAACATCAGAACAGCTTTCCAGAGCCATACCACACTATGAGAATTTCTAACATCTACAAAGCCTAAACTTGAAATGCTGAAAAGGAAAAACTGCATCTATGAACTACCATGTGAATGTAGAAAAACATATATTGATGAGACCCGCCATTTCATTCAAAAGCACTTGCAAGAACATAAACTGATGATTAGAAGAGAGAAAACATGTGTCTAAGGTAGGATAAAGAAGAAAAGGTACAAAGAAGAAAATTTAAAAAAGCTGCTCACATGACAATGGCAACAAATCCCATATGCCAACCTAGTGTGACTATACATATTGTATGGAAACCACTAATCAACTTTGCTCTGAGGAAAAAGTGGAGAAATCAGGAGGAACTTCATAGATAAGTATATAAAATTACTACATACTGTTGCCTTTGGCAGGATGGCTCAGTTGGTTAGAGTGTTACCTTAAAATTCAATAATCAAAAATCTAAGGACCCAGGTTTGAATCCCATGCTAGTTCTGTCACTGGTCAGGCTAGCAACACCTGAAGAAGAGGGGAGAAAAATACTCTCAAAATGTAGTGCATATACTAACCTGTTTGCTGTGATATTACTAACAGTTGTTTGCTGTGCTATTACTAACAGTTGAATGCATTTGGAATATTTAAATAAAATTAAACTTTTCTAAAGACATTCAACACACATATTAGATGATGGAAATAGTCCAATATAAAAATACAGCTAGAACACCATCATCACAAACCTTCAGAAAAACACAAAATATTAACATTTATTTGTGTAATTCTTTATCATTATTTTCATTCTATTATAAGGATCTATATAGTTTTATTGCTTTGTTTTTAATTTATTGCTAATAATGCTTATATTTTGGGATAGCTTCATGTAATGATTTTATTAGTTTTCTATCCATTCTAAATGCTATTGAAATCTATGAGGTTACAACAAAGATTATTATCATTGCTTTAAATTATTTTTCTCTTCACTAGTGAAAATTGTAATTATAAATATGCGACTTTTTTCGCATTCGTTAGTGAAGCTATAATTATACTTGAAATAATGTGTAATCAGTCTGCTTAGCCCAAATAGTTTGTACAGAGAAGAGTGATGCCAAAAGAAAAGTTAAAGAGGCTTTTTATATTGCAAATGATCCCAGTACCATTAATAGAAGAGAGGCATGCTTTGCTCTCTCTAAACAATGGACTAATTAAATATTCAAACTCATTTGCATATGTGTACAATAAATAACAACAGTATTCATTCACAAAGCTATGAGTATGAGATTCCAACATTAAATCTCGAAAGTGCTAAGTAGACCAATTACACATTATTTTAAGTATAATTATAGCTTCACTAACGAATGTGAAAAAAGTTGCATATTTATAATTATCATTGTTTTATTAGCTTAATTAAGTGTTAGATTATTATTCATTGATTGATTCTCATTTTGGATTAATTTATTAGTTTCATTCTGTTACAAATGACACTACAATTCATAAGCATTAATAAATTAGGATTTTTTTTGGTTCACATTTTTATTTTATTGTAAGTGGTAATCAATAATTAGACTATGACTAAGGAAGGATATAGTATGGCTCATATTTTTATTAAGTCACAAATGATGTTCAACTTCAGGAATTTTGGAAATCAATGATTGGATTATATTTTCATTCAGATTATATTAAAGTTATCATTTGTCATTTTCATTATTTTTATTCTATCATATTGTAGGAAGGAAAGAATGATTCATATTAGCCAATACTGACATTACCACTTACAACAATCTTTCCTGCTCACCAGAGAGTGTAGCATTAAAGAGACTGAAAACATCTAAAAGTTTATCTGTTTGGTTTTCCAAATGGCACCACTAGAGTTTCAACTTAGTGCAACCTTACTCACACCGATCAGGTTATGCTGGACATAGCTCAGGAAACATGAGATTTCTGTGAACAAGTGCACTGATTGATGAACAATATGAAATGAAACTGACAAGATATATTAGTTTTATAAAACCACAATTTATTTAATTAACAGTATTTAGATAACACTCTTTCTAATAGTTCATTACAGTTCAGGTTCCATAGATCAGTTAGTCCATTTCATTGGTAACTTCTCTGATGCTTGGTCTCATTATTGATGATCATACAATGTCCATCATTTATATTCCATAATCCTATTCTTCCAGCATTCACATAGTAGGGATTTATTTAGATATCTGTGATGCACTTTTTTTTAACGAACTAATTACAGCATTTCTATATTGTAATTTGAAAACATTCAGCTCCAGTAAAACAAAAAAAAAATACTATATTGGTAACATTTTAATTTGAAACCATTTTAAAATGAGGGGGTGGGGATTTTAGTATATACATGAAACAACGTGTCTGTTTCAACATATATATATATATAGGCATTAAAAAACTATTCTTACCTCAATTTTTTGTGAAATATTATGCTGAAAAGGCTGTGACCAAACCAATCTGTAGCATATTCCAAAATCTGCTGGTTTTTCATTACTTTCTAAAAGATAATAATATGAATATTAATAATAATTTAATTAATCAATTAAACTTAAATTTTTAAGTAACAAATCCATTTTTCCTATTTTAGTTTTGCCATTTAATATAAGCTTGGATGTTCAATGGATTCCAGAAAGTACTGCTTAATAAATCCCTACCCTGTGCTGACCAAACTATATTTCCAGATGAGTTTCTAATCTGTGACTTTTGTTAGGGAAAAGCTTGGTTTGAATCTAGGATTTTTTTTATCCAGGTATCTTTACTGTAAAGAGCTATCTTTTAGCATTAAATCTAAAAAAATCCAATTACACTAGACCCAAAGGCAAAATTTATTTCTGATAAAAACCAGAAGTTATAGATTAGTTAGGGAATATAATTAGTATAGCTCTAAATAGAGATTTAATAAGTAGTACCTTCTGGAATCTATTGATTACTCTACTTAGTCTAGATGGCAGAACTAGAATATGTGTAATAGATTTGCGATATAAAAGTATTATATAATCTATGATTACATGGTGAATTGCAAGCTTAAAATTTGATTTAATAATTTGTATTAAATAAATATTTTTAAATAATGATTAGGTACTTTTTTTATATTAATTTTATAGAAATTAAGTAAATAATAAATTCTGTTTGCATTTTGACTAATATATTTTTTATTGTTTTTTCCAAAACAAAAAAAAAAGCATAGTTTACTTAATTTTCTATACTTATCAACATGTGTTTCTATGTGTGCATGCAATTATTTTCTGATTCATCAACAAATGAAGACGGACATTTTATATCTGACGTCATCCATTCAACTTTTCTATAGTGCTCCAATACAGCTCACTAAATTTATTAACAGTCCTGATTTTTTTACTGTCTCAATTAAAGTTTATAAAAAAATAACATTTTAAATAAATTTTAAATCTATAATTTTAAAAATTTTAATATTTTTAATATTCAAATTTTATTTTTAAATAAATTGTTTTAAAAGATTTTTTAAAAAAAAAGTAATTTATAATAATTATTACTAGGGATTACTTATAATTAAACATGGTTATAAATATATTAAATAACTTCAATTTTACCACATATTCTTATAAATTCATATAAATAAAGATATAATAAAAGACAAACAACCACCAAGATTTATTCGTGCTGAACCAGCACTCATCTGTTGGTCCAGGTTACTATCTCATATATATTCCTATTATATGAAAAATATTATACTTATAATTAAAAATGTAATTTTTTAATATAGATAAATATTTTTATATAATAGGGATACATATGAAAGATAGTGACATGGACCAACTGATGAGTGCTGATTCAGCACAAAATGCATTTTGGGAAGTCATTTGTCTTTTATTGCATCTTTATATGAATTTAAAAAAATATGTGGTAAAGTTGAGATTATTTAATATATTTATAAAGATATTACATACGGGAAAAAGAAATGTGAATAACTCCATGTGTTTAATTTTAAAAAATCAGGTATATTAATCTTTGTGTTTTCCTAAAGGTTTGTGATGATTGTGTTCTAGTTGTATTTATATATTAGATTATTTCCATCATCTAATATATGTATTGAATGTCTTTAGAAAAAATTAACTTTATTTAAACATTCCAAATAGATTCAGCTGTTAGTAATAGCACACAGGCTAGTATATGCACAACATTTTGAGAGATATTATTCTCCCCTTTTCTTCAGGTGTTGCTGGCTTAACCAATGACAGTACTAACTAGCATGGAAATTGAACCTGTACCCTTAGATTCTGAATATTAGATTTTAAGGTAACATGTTGGTTCGAGCTTTACCTTAAAATTCAATACTCAAGAATCTAAGGGTCCAGGATTGATTTCCATGCTAATACTATCATTGGTCAGGCTAGCAATACCTGAAGAAGACAGGAGAATAATACCTCTCAAAACATTGTGCATATATAAACCTGCATGCTATTGCTAACAGTTGAATGTATTTGGAGTTTTTAAATAAAGTTAATTTTTTTAAAGACATTCAATACTTATATTAGATGAGGAAATAGTCAACATATAAACCTAATATTAATCTTTAACTGAGTTTAAAGTTTATATCTGTATTAGAGACAATTTCTAGTTTAGTAAATGATTAATAATAGTCATTATTATATTTATCTAAAAGTGGATGGGGCTAAAGATGTGGGTTGAGTTAATTTGACACTTGTAATTAACAATGTATTTTTTAAAATATGGTTAATTACCAAATACAAGAGGAAATATGGAATCAGCATTAATTAAAGGTTTAATGCCATTCCATTGTCACAATTAGTACAGAAATGATTAATTGTATAAGAAGTTCATGATGATTGGACCTTTACTAATCTAAAAGATTAAATACAGTTACTAGAAAAAATTATGTAGCATTAATTTTATCTACTGGCACAGAAATAGTATGTAATTTAGACAGTAAGGATTTTTCATTCTCACACATGCACTGTACTGTTTTTATAATATCTCAACAATGTCTTGTTGAGTATTGGGGAAACTCTTGATCTAAAACACAAGATAGAGACTTTAGAAAAGGTAAAAGGCTGTATTATCCTTAAACCTACTTTCTAGTTATATAGGCCAATCTAAAGCATCTCAGTTTAAGATGGTGAAGATGTTTTCCTTTCAATTTACTTTCATTATTATCTTTCTGTATACTAACTCTTGTGAAATCTTTAGATGTCTTAAAATACTTTTTTAAAAAAAAATATTAGTGAATTAATTTTATGAAGATTTCAACTAAATTAAATGCACTTTTCATTCATTTAATACCTTAACAAAAACGATGTCCAGGATTAAGCTGATTCAAGAGTATTTCTGGCAATTTCAACTTTTTAAACAATATTTTTGGTTTTGGTTTTAAAATACAAATAAATCTTCATTGTTTTTTTAGCATATGAAATTCTTACTAAGATTTTCAATATTTTTAAGTGAGAAGATACAAATAAAATAGTATTTAAATGATTCATTATGGGACAGATGTTTTTTTCACAAACTCCTCACTATGACAAGCTTTTCCCAGTGAAATCAAAATTATTATCCATTTGATTTGCAAATAGCCAGCTGATGAGTTCTGAGAGTTTTACTCTTTATGTTTTATCCTTTAGCTAAGAAAAACTACATACTCATTTACAGACTAATATTAGATGATTATCTATATGATCTATGAATTAAATATCTGAACTAAAATTCTAAACCTGGTTATAACAAGGAAAAAAATTCAAGTTTTACCGAATTGATTTTAACTAAGGTCTTAAGTATGGTAAAGAATGTATATTACTGCATTCCAAGATTTTTGTGATATAATAAGTTGTTGTTGTTATCATCATCATAATCATCATCATCGTCGTTATTATTATTATTATTAAATGTGTTTGAAGATTTATTATCAATAACAGTGATAAAATACTAGTATAAAAAGTATTTTACTACAAATTATTTATGTGTCAGCAAACTGTCTTCAAGGTTATTATAAAAAATTAAGAAATATGTTTGTCTTTTTAATATAAATAGTACTTTGTCAAAAAAGATATAATTAATTCAGTATTGAAATATTTTCCCACTCAAAAAATTGACTATAATAAAAAAATCAAAAATGAATAAGGATCACTGATAAATCTTTTTATCTCTTTAGACCATATATAATAGCATACTTATGATTTTTCATGCCAGATCCACATTCTTTACTGACATAAATAATGAGTTTCAGTTTGGAATCCAAACCTCATTTAATAAAAGCAAAATCCAGAAAACGGTCTAGAGATGATCATTTAAAAAGAGTAAGTCATCTCGGAAATATTGATTATTTCAGCTTATTTTTGTCACTAGAAAAGAAAGCTCCTCTTACTTTATCATAGGGTGGGAATTGGGGGATTAAGTGATCCATTGTTATTGCAAATGTATTGATAATAAATATCAAATTCTACATAAATAAATTCTTGCTAGCAATATTTTTGATAATTTGAATTAAAGTTGAAATATATATATATATATGGTTTAAGAATATAATTGGCAGGTTTAGTAATAATAAATATCATATTTATTATTTATTTGGAGTAATGGTGTTATAATTATTAATGCAGATCACTTTACATTAAATTGTAAAATATATACTAAATCTAGTACTATTATCTCTCAATATTATTTTATTTTATTAAAGTAGATGAACTGTGTGTTTGATATCTCACAAGTATTTGTCACTCTCATCAGTAATTAAATTTGAAACACCTTTTTCATTCATATTTTTATGGTTAGTGTACCATCTTTGACACTTAATTTATCCTTCAGCCAATAATGAGTAAATAGCCTCTAAGTAAAATAATTTTTAGTTTTATTTTAGGTATAAAATTTGAAAAAGACATAATGCATTAATAAACCCACTTTTTATTATATTTGATTGCTGTAAATCCAGTAAAATATAAAATAATCAAATGGTTATTTGATTAATTAATATAATTGTGATATTTATGCACAAGTAATAATAAATTAGTCTTGCATTGGTGGTCGAGAGGTCAGCGTGACTGCCTTGCACTTGCAGGCAGTTGCCCAGGTTGCGGGTTCGCGTCCCCGCCAATGCTATGACACTTAAAAAAAAAATAGTAAATTGGGCTTTGATTAAGAAATCTTTAGACTTTGCATATGACATTCTATGATCATGCTAAGCCACAGAGAATACAAAGATATTAACAAAAATAAACACAAAAATCATAGAGATCTTGTTCATAAAGTTGGTGGATCAAACTTTTATCTATGTACAGAAAGAAATTACCCCAAAAAGCAATGAACCAAGTAAAATGTTTTGAGTATTATAAATGAATTTGCAATATAAAATCAACCCACAGAGTATATTTCCACTCTAATAGAAATAGAGGCCATCATTAATAGAAATTTATGTATTAATAATTATAGCAACCTCTTTGGAACATTTTAATACTTGATTATAACAATTCTGAGATATCATCCTCAAAAAAGAACTATTTTATTTATAACAACAATTATTTTAAATGACCTTTAGAGTTTAGTGTAATCGTAGAGGTACAGACTTTGGACACTTTGGAATTTAAGATTCATGTAAGACACAGCGCCACGACTGTCAATTTTGAATCTTCTTATAAACTTCCAAACAATAAACCATTTTGATTATTATTTTAAATTATTGTTTTATGCCATTTATGAGTCTACATATATTACTTAACAATAAATAAAGACAAATTCTGTAGTATTTCATTTCATTTTATTTTTTTAATTATAAAATGGAAAATTTCAAAAATCATCAAAATGGAATTAATCTAACATTAATTGCATTTAGATGATTAGAAACAAAACACATGATGCAGGGAAGAAGTAATCTCATCATTTATTTTGAGATTAAACAAAATTATACAGCAAAGAAATAAAATAAAAACATCTTATCTGAAAAAAAATTGAAGTGTATCTTATTGTAATATGTTTATATATATATTATTATTATTATTATTACATTTCTATTTAGACATATGATTGCATGTATTGAAAAAATATGTAGTAAATGTGCCTTTAATAAGCATTTCAACTAGAAACAGTCTCATAAGTTAGACATGACCATCTTATTCTTTCCTAATAGTCACAATTTAGATTATGTATTTGTTTATATCAATTATAAACATTTAATTAACAATCATATTAACAAGGTCTATTTCAAGCACACAAATGGTGTTTAACCATTTTATTAGGTTAGAACTTATTACATTTCTTTTAACATCAGATATAAACCTTTAAATTCTATTAAAGATCAAATATATATATCTTACGTTTCAAATCTATATGAGATTATGTTTACTTTATCTAACCACTATATTCATGTGCACAATCACATATTTTTTTTTTATAAATACTTCAATTGTTATCTTTTCAACTCAAAGATTATGATGATTATAGGCATTTAAGATAATCAGATTTAACAGATAAAAATTATTCTGTTTGAAAAGTAAATTGGAATCTGATTATTTATTGTCTTTAATCTCTACAACTGTAAGCTTAAAATAAATATGTATGTGGTGATAAAAAAAATTATATAAAGCGTAAGGTATGTATAGGTTTGTAACAGTTAATAGATATATTTGATCTATAATATAGTTCATAATCTATATATGATATTTTAAAAATATATAATAATTTTTAATTTAATAAAAAGATAATATGTGTATTTATTGAAATAACTTTGAAGTAGGATTGGTTTAAAAGTACAGGGTTAATAATTAAAAGTATATAATTCATATAGGTAAATGTGATAATTTGGAGTACAACCGTTGGAAAGACCAAGCCTGTAAACAAAAGGCTTGGTTAAATTTAATTAATGTAACTCTCACATAAATTTATAAAGATTGATAGGTATATTTGATCTTTATTAGAGTTTAAAGTCCTTATTTAGAATTTAAAAAGGTAATAATTTTTAAGCTAATAGAAATAAGTATATATTGAAAGATTTTTGCCTAAAATTAGCACTGACTGAAAAATATGGCATTTGTTACTAAAATTTGTAATGAATATGATGAACTCTCAGTCCACCATTTTTAAAAGACCAGAGAAAATAAATGACAGAAATATAAAAATAGGAGTATATAAAACTAATAACAATATAAATAAGCATAAATATGATAATTATTAACTGAAATGCAGTAAATATAAAATATACATTAGCATTAGCTTTAAGCACATCCCAGATATTATGATTTAAAATATTCTACACTTATCCAACATGTATATATAGATGAAGTATATATATATTCTAATAATAAAAAGGAATTGATTTGTAGACATATGAAAACAAAATGAAAAAAAAAATACAATCAAACGAAGTTGTTCTACTGACTTTATATATTTTCTTTTATGTATCATATTATATGCACTAACTGCCTACTATCCAAAAGAAATAAACAACCCTCTCACTTAATCTTCTTAACCTTTTAACTGCTAATTATATTATTGGTTGTATGAGGTAAAAATCAAAGCTTTTAATTGGCCAACTCACAAACTGAAGACAAAGCCTATTGTTAAAACATATTCGCCTATAATATTAAATTCAACTCAGATGCGTTTATAAAAAGTATATTACTAATTTTTCAGGTTATGAAAGTGAACGAAAGTTCTTTCAAAAATAAATTGCTATTTATTTATTATAAAATATTCAATTTCGGCAAATTTAAAAGCGTTCGTATAAACAAAAAAGTGCTGACGTAAATGCTTTTTTTCAATTTTACGTTATGGAAAAGTAAAGATTTCTTTTTGCTAAATCTTAAATATTTTTACTAAAATCTTCAATATTTTTCGAAAATAATTTTGTTTTTTTAATATATTTTATTAAAAATTATTTTAATTTTTGAAATTATACTTTTTTAATACTTAAATCACATTTGAAATGAAAATCTCAGCGTTTATCTTTATTTTCTTTGATCAGGCAGTTTCTTTGTTCTTTCCAGCCAATCAGAATGTCTTTGTCAGCTGAGAGCTGGCTGACAGCCAATCACCGACAAGCTTCTTTCTTTGTTTAGCTTTAAATGCGTTTTGTTTTATTTTTTACTTGTAAAATAATTCGGAAGAGGGCACCATCTTACAGAACTTTTAAAAACCTAATCAATACCTGTCAAACGAATATCCTAGCATTAAAAATAACGGAATTACAGTGACATCAACTGTCAACGAGAGGTCTCATAAGAGGTGGGAAAAGGGTTAATTTTCTTAATGACTGTGAGAATCTCTTCAAAAAATAAATATCTGTTTGCATATGTATCAATACGTTAAACATATTGCAGCTATGAATTATGCTGTATTAATATATACAACTTTAATTATACATTATCAGAGGGGAAAGGGATAAAACAAGCAAAAATGTAAATAAAAAAAACAATGATAATTGTAAGTTACATTCATTTTACAATATACATGCAGCGATTTTTCCATCCCTGAGTGGCATATGTGATCATGTTTAAAAAATAAAATTTGAAAATAAATTTTACAATATTCTAGCAGTCATTTTTCCATCTCAGAGTACCATATTTTTTCAGTTATGTTCAAAACATATAATTTTATTCCTTATTTATTGTCCTTTCTGAATTTGATATGCAGTATTTCATGTAATTCTATAACATTTAGTTTCATTTTTCTTGTGCAATTTGTAATATATATTACTACATATTAAATGTGTAACAAGAAAAGGTACTTTATTTCCAATCAAACATTATTGCTGAATAATGATATGGGTAGAATACTGCTGGAGCAGACCCCTCAAGTTGTTTATAAAATTGTATACAGTATCCCATGTGTAATGCAGTATATTATAGAGAATATCAGACCAAATATTGCTACAAATCATCTAGTATAAGTACCTTTACAGAAGAGCAAATAGAATGCTCAATATAAATCAGTATTTCTTAAACATGAGCACTCAACAAGTGATATGTTTCATTTGACTAATGTAAGAGTAGCTTATGTTGAGAGAGATGACAGGAAGTGAAAATGTAAGATGGCATGGGCTATTTATAAAGATTCCCTCAATTAATAAAAAAGAATTAAGCATTCTACTATCAAAAAGTGGAATATGTAAATGATTTAATTTAAATAAATAATGCACAAATTTATAAAAGTGAAAATTGCGATCTGCGAAATAGTTGAGCACTATGACTCTGACAGATAAAGTCAAAAGCATACCCAGCATGTAATGTTTGATTGGAAATAAAGTACTTTTCTTGTTACATTTAATATATAATCATAAATATTAATATTTCATGTAGTAAATTGTTGCTCAAAATAATGTTAAAAGTTTTACAAAATTTAATAACTGATTTAAAATGTCTACTGACTTACTACTACATTTCTATGAAAGAAAAAAGTTATTGAAAAATTAAAAAATATTAACCAGAGCACATTTGGTTACCATGAAAGTCAAACATTTTGCAAGTCATTTAATTTAAAAAAATAAAAATACAGATTTTCAGTGAATGAATGAATGAACGAACACACATTCAGTCATATATATATATATGTCCCCTCAATTTATTACCAATCGACTTTCTAATTATTTTGTTTGTTTTATTAATTTATTTATGTAAAATTTTCTTTGCACTAAAATAATCGGTTCATACATTGTTCAATATAATCATAATGTTTCCGTTATTAACCTTTAAAACGCTAATTATTTTATTGGCCGAGTGAGGTAAAAGTCAAAACTTTTAATTGGTCAATTCACAATTCAATTGTCAATTGACAAACTGAAGCATCAAAATATATTCATCTTTTAATATTATATTCACTTTAGTTTTGTTTGTAAAAAGTATATTAATAATTTGTCAGGTTATGAAAGTGAACGAAAGTTTTTTCAAAAATAACTTTTTTTTTGTAATTATAAAAATATTCGATAGTCGGCAAATGTAAAACAAACAGTACTCACCAACGAAAAAGCTTTCGTGACATCAGTAATTTTTTCCAAATGTTACATTGTGGAAAAATAAATAATTTTTGATAAAATCTTAACTATTTTTCTAAAATAATTTTATTTTTAGCATATTTTATCAAAATAATTTATAATTTGTCAAAAAATACATTTAAAATGATCTAAAACATTCATTTATCATTATCAAAATGAAAGAAAAGACATCGTAACTCTTTAGTTTTTGACAGCCATTTTCTTTGTTGTCAAAATTTAAAACAGCCAATCAACTTTAAGAAGGGGCATTATTTTACCTTTGTTAAACCTATACTGACAGTTTTATTGATTTTGTACTTGTAAAATAATTCAAGAGAGGGCAGCATCTTACGGAACTTTTTTTAACCTTTCAAAAGAGCATAAAATGTCAATGGTAGAGTAAAAATGATGGAAATTCGAGCGACTTAAAGCGGCTTCAAGTTTAACAAATTCAACACACTAAGAGTTAAATCACATTATTAAGTCTCTGCATTAAGTTTCAATCATTAATAAAGCATCTTATGTTAACAATAATGAGTCATTTAATTAATGTTAGTAAAAGAGGTGATTGTGGAGCGAGAGATATTAATTGCAAATATGTTTGTATGTGTTTTATTTAATAGGTGAATATGACTACTTCTATTGCAAATGATTTAATTTATAGGCACTTGAGGTATACTCTGCCAAAGATATGTACTCCTTTACCGATTCAGTCAGCCAAATTATTGCATTAGCTAATTAATATTATGTGTATTGTAGATGACAGATTTCATATCTATCCTAGAAAGAAATGTCATTTGTAAACATTTGCAAACATGTGTACTTCTTAGTATCATTATTAAATCTAATTTTAAAAATTATTGGAAAATATCTGCATGCATAGTAAGTTGAATGGCCAGTTTTTCAATACATAGATTTGATGAGTATTTTAGTCAAGAAATAGCCCATTATTGTTTCTTAGTAATTATATATGCATTGCTCATATCGATGCTGCTATTTTCATTATATATATAATTAGAGGGTATTTAAACCCAGACTTTCAAGCTTTCTTTAGTTATCCACTCTATCTTACATGTTGAAGTAACTAATTCATGAACATTCCTAGTGATTTGCACGAATAAGGCAAAGAAAAACTAGATGGTAATCTGTTTAGATTGGTTAAGAAAAAAAGTCAAGAAAATCAATTATTTAGTCATAATTACAACTTGGGTTAAATTTTAGTCATTTGTAGGTTAAATATTACACACATACACACATTGGCACAGTTGTGCGTGCGTGTTTGAATGTGTCTGTACAAAAGCCCAAGTTTTCAATACCAATTTAAAAAATAAAAATAGAATAGTATTTCTTAAATGTATTTTAATAGTCAAGTTAAAAGTTAATTTCTAAAATCAATCTTCAAAATACGCTTCTTTTTTTAATTAAATAAAGTTGCTTTTGTAATTTTAATTTCTAAATCCCAAAAAACGGAAGTGAAGTTTGTTTTAATTAAAGAAAAATTATAAACAATTTAAATATTTCAAAATTGCCATGTTAGAATAAATTAATTAACCACTTATCCTTTTATAAAGTTTACTTATTTATTTATAAGTAAACAATTAATTATTTCATTTATCTGTGTATGCAAATGGATTATTTTCCGGTACATGAGGGATCAGAATGACTAATGTCAACATGGGTAGGATGACAACCTTGGCACTAATGTGGGCTTTGAACGTTCCATCATCAGATTTTCAGTGAAATGAACGGCTGAAGAGTTGTGGGTTGCAATACTTTGAAATCTGTCCATTAAAGTATAAAGATTGGCTATCTTAATATAAAACTGAGCACTGATTATATATATGTGTGTGGAGATAGTAATCTGGACCAGCTAATGATTGCTGTTTTAGCATGAAATACGTATATTGGTGATTATTTATCTTTTCAACATGTGTGTGATCAGGTGGGTCAGCAATATGAGATGGCATGGAGAGTTGAAGGTCATGTGAAAGTCCTTGTTCGAATCCCTTATATACTATTTTTATTTCAAAACTTAATTTCTTCCAGTTACTGTAATGAGTTAATGTGAAGACAGTTCTGAACATTTCAAAATAGTTTAAAGTTCATTCATCAACAATTTTACCTTTTCAGAATAAAGAAATAAATTATTTTTTAGTTATTTGCAAATGTATCCGACAAGAGATCAGTAGCTACTTCATAGATAGACTTTTATGAAGAAGATTAAAATATCTCATCATTGATCTTACAATATTTTTTTTATCAGATGTCAAGTGTTTCAACAAAAATAAGTTTTATCTTTCAAAAGTAACCTTTATTAGTAAAAGGATTACAAATAAGTTTTTATTTGAAGTTTTGATACCAATTGTATGTTAAAAATAGAATTTTAGATATAAATTTAATTCGGTAAATAAGTCTATTCATATAGTTCTTAATAGCCAATTCCTACCACGTCCTCCATTTGATAAAAATAAATATTAATCAATTTTATGTATATATTGTTACATATATATACAAAATTAAAAACAAATTACTTTCACTTTTTCAAAAATATTAATGTGATAATTTAATAAATAAATGCTTAGATTTTTAATTCTGTCAAATTTGATAAATTACTTGTTGTCAGAAAACAAAATGAACTACTTTATGAAAGAAATTTAAGAATATAATTACTATAAACTTCACATTTCCATGTTTTATAAGTTAATCATAAAAAAATTATTAAAAGAGCTTTTTTTTTTAATTACAATCTATTTTTCCTTCACGAAATTTTTATTTAATACTTATAAAACGATTTTATTTTAAAGCTACTTTAAATTCTATCATTTTCTTATCTAGCAGTAACTGATTTGCGTACATTAAATTCAACAATTAAAGGTGAAATTATTTTATATAATAATAGTTATTCATATGAAATTATTCTCCAGTTAGAAGTTATCTACTTCTTTTTTGAGAGCGCTGATAATTGAAACAGAGTTTAAGAAATTAAATCTCACAACTAGAAATAGATTATTTTATAAAACGGAGATAACTGTGATTGAATTAATCAATAAAAACCGAATGTCAGACAAGATATTAGTATTTTATTAAATAATTGGAAATGTAAGTTCTATATAAAAAAACTCAACTGAACAATTATTAATAATAACAGATATTAAATAGTAACAACGATCCGAATGATAGAATATGGAGCGCAGGTGCCATGGTTGGGATCGATATCTATCACTTCTAGTGCTTGAATATTTTGATAAACCCCGGAGCAATACATCAGTCAGTTTGATTTTTTTGTTTAATGTGGTTGTCAACTAAGTTGAAATATAATGAGATTTAATGAGTAATTAAAGTTCAAACATTAAATAAGTCATCGAAAAACAAAACAAGTTTGAATTGTTAGATCATGTGCTTTGTACAGAAATCTACTTTATAAATAAAGAGCTCTGCTGACTCTAACAAACTTTATTGATAAATGTCAGCTAAACAAAGCATTTAAAAATCTCTATCTTGAAAACCACTCCCTAGCCTCAGACCAATGGTTTCATGCTTTGGCACTCCTCAGGATAGTTTCTGAGCTCTTTATTTTTTTATTTACAAGCTTAAAAATTGAGTCATGTGATATATGACTGATTTTTTGTTGAATACTTTATAAATAACTTAAAAATAATCTTACCCCCCCCCACTATTTCCAGCCTAATAATTATATAGATGTAACCAGTCTTACATTAATTGAAATATGTTAAATAGTCTCTGGAAAGTTAAATTTCTGGGAAAATAAATCTAACCATAAAGATTATGTGTGATTATTATGGCAAAAAAAAAAAAACATTTTAAATGTTTTGATAGACATAAGACCACAAGTGCAGATTCAAAGTATGAGAGATTATACACACCATGAGACAAATAATTTTATTATAAAAATAACAATAACATATATCAGAAAGACTTGTTTTTGGAGAAAATTCAAATGCTACAATAGAAAGCAATAATGATAAAGTAAATCATATAACCTTACATATACTTTCATCAGTGAAATATATATCACAAAAATTTTTTTAAGAGTTTTTCCTTTTTTTTTTTACATTATGTAACAATGATTTTTATTATACAATTTGATCAGAACTACAGAAGGAGATAAAAAATTTGAATAACAGAAAAACAAAAAACAAATGGCCATAATTCTATTAAATAAAAAAAAGGTCAACATTGTTATTACAGTGGCAAATGTTTTAACCTTTCTGTGATTTTTATGAGATGACTCAAAGTCACTTCAAGTCGTTGAAATTCGGTCATTTTTAATGTACAGTAAAATTTTTACCGTCATTTGAAAGGTTATAAAAAGTTCCGTAAGATGCTGCCCTCTCTTGAATTATTTTACAAGTAAAAAATCAATAAAACTGACATAAAGGTCTAACAAAGGGTGGAGGCAGTCTATTCTAAGTGGTGATTGGCTCTCCATTATTGAGGACAAAAGAATTCACTTGTCAATAACTTAAACCATTACGATTTCTTTTCTTTCATTTCGAAAGTGATAAACGAATGTTTTAGACCATTTTAAAAGTATTTTTTGATATATTATAAATTATTTTGATAAAATATGCTAAAAATAAAATTATTATAGAAAAATATATAAGATTTTAGTAAAAATTATTTATTTTTCGGAACGTAAAACTGAGAAATAAATCACTGACACTTTTTATCGTTCGTTTTAGATTTGCCACTATCACTTTTTAGTTGGTTACTACATTCATTTTACATTTGCTGCAATCGAATATTTTTATAATTTTAAATAAAAAATTATTTTTGAAAAAACTTTCGTTCACTTTCATAATCTGACAAATTATTAATATACTTTTTGCAAACGAAACTAAAGTGAATATAATATTAAAAGATGAATATATTTTGACATTGAGTTTGTGAGTTGACCAATTAAAAGTTTAGACTTTTACCTCACTCAGCCAATAAAGTAATTAGTGGTTGAAGAGTTAAAAAGCAGTCAGAATCACCAACTAATAATTACAAACATGAATTTGAAATTGAAGTTATTAAATAAGATGGCAGTAGACATAAGTAACTTGTTAGTGTTTAAAAAGAAAATAATATATGGATATATAGTTAGTTAGGCAGACAGATAAGCAGATAGAAAAGTAGATAGATAGGTTGCTCAGTCAGTTGTCCACTCAATAGATAAATAGGTAAGTACCTTGATAAGACAGTTAGTGAATCAGTTAATCAGTGGATTAGTCAGTCCATGGGTTGGTTGGTGGGTAGAAGGGAAAGCAAAGTATGCAAGCAGGGGGAAGGTAGTCATGCAGCCAAATAAATGGGCAGGCAACCAGGTAGTAGGTAAGTATGTAAATAGATATTTATAAGTAAAACATCTTGGCTATGTTTGAAGAAAGCTATTATTAGAAACTCCTAACAATTAGATTATAAAAGAAACATCACATACTAAATAATTAAACTCTTACATGAAAAAGTAATTTAGAACAATTTTAAAACAATAATAAAGAATAAAGTAAAATAAAGTTTACAGCATAAAACAAATCATTATACACAGAAAAGTATCATAAAATATAAATCCCAGGAAGTCTTTACAGCAACCACTTATAAGAGAAAACATTACTCATCAGACACCAATTTTCAGGCTATGAGGTTTGAAGTGTTTTTCCATTCTTATTTTATTTCTTAATCAAGAATATCTATGTGTTTATTTCCCAGCCACCATTAAATGCATATTAATTGATGAGCTAGATTACCTATGGACTGGATAAGTAAAAGAATACTAAAGCATAAAAATATTTCACGTGTTATACAGGCAGAATTTAAACTGAGGATAATAGCATGGTAGATATACACATTATCTCTACAATAAAAAAATATTCTGTTTTTAATGTAAAAAAAAAGTAGTATATTGAGTTTTACAAAATAATTATATACAAACAAATTTTAATCATAAGATGGATTTCTCTTACTGATGCATAAACATCCGAATGCATAAATACAGCTAGTAATATATTAGATTAGAAATAATCTTGGCAACTATTGGTCTAAATCTAATAATAAGATTTCAATTAAATTAAATATAAAAACAAGATAGAAATATAAATAATCATCCAAATTTTTTTGAAATTTTTTTTTCAAGTTCTAATTAATCATCTTTTTTTTTCTTTCAAGTAATCCTAGTTTATAATCATTTACCTACATACTATCAATTATCAATAAATGAGTATTTAGCTAATCTTAACTTAAATAAGAATAACTGAAACACACAGGCTTCCTATATACCTGTGTCTATATAAGTAATATATAGGGTATATGAGCACAGACTTTCACATGATTCACCACTCTCCACACTATCTCATAACACTGATACACTTGAACACATGTTGAAAAGATAAATAATCACTAATATGTGTATTTCATGCTAAACCAGCAATCATCAGTTGGTCCAGATGACCATCTCTGCACATATATGCTATAAGTGCTCAGATATATATTAAGATAGCCAATGACCATCTCTACACATATATGCTATAAGTGCTCAGATATATATTAAGATAGCCAATCCTCATACTTTAATGGACATGCTTCAATCTACTCCACACTCCAACTCTTCAACCGCCTATCCAATTGAAAATCTGATGATTGAATGCTCAAAGGCCACCCCGAGGCTGAGATTCTTGTCACACCCATGTTGACCTAAGGTCAATCTGACCCTCATGTACAGGACATAATCCATTAAATAAGAATAGAAAAATGTTCAAACTAATGTTTTTATTAAAAATGTTCAAACTAATGCTATCTGGAAAATGATATGCTTGATAAATAATGGAATCTCCGTTATGTTTTGTGATGGGGTGTTGGAGAAATATTTGTTATGCAATGGAATATTTAAAGTGTGTTTATAGTTTTGATTTATTTATTAAATATTCATTTTTTTGAACAGATATGAAAACAATTCATATTACATAAACTATAAAAATTAAATAAACTTTTTAATTATAATCATTTGTATTTTTAAATCAATTTATACTAAAGAAGGTTCGTTTGAAAACTCTAAATATCATTCTAGCCAGTAAATAATTTTTCGAATCGA
This sequence comes from Epiperipatus broadwayi, assembly GCA_028023455.1. NCBI lineage: Eukaryota > Metazoa > Onychophora > Udeonychophora > Euonychophora > Peripatidae > Epiperipatus > Epiperipatus broadwayi. The sequence goes on from JAQFVV010000113.1 coordinate 2,728,115, forward strand.
AGTAAGTGAAAGGTGAAAAAAACTCTTAAAAGGGTTTCATTCATTTAATAAAAAGAAGCGCATCTTTTTAAAAGAATCTCATTATTCAACCTTAGATGAGTGAACTCACATTGAGAAGACATTTAATGGTCCAGTAATGTCTAAGCCGTGAGGATTACATTCAGATACAGGAAAGGTGAAAAAATGAAATGTGCAGAGGTTAATATATCTCGAGAAATAAAAGAAAAAATAGGGGTAGTAAAGAAAATGTCTGGAAGGCAATTTGTACTTGAAAACAGTTTAATCTGTTACATTCACAAACTCATTCAAATAAGTCAATCTTTAAGACTGCAGTCCGTATATACACGTAAGTATTATAAACAAAAGGTATAGGTATTTAAATATAGATAATTCATACATGAATCAAAGTGTTATAAAGTAAAATAATGACGTTTCCATAGCAATGTAAATCATAAATTACTGAATATATTTTACCAATGAAGTACAATCTTATAGAAAATGCAAAACAATTCAATGCTACTGTTTTATATATATATAATATCTAGGTTAAATGCTACTGTTATATATATAATAGATAAGTTCTCCGTCATTATTAATACTAATACGAAAACACTACAACAGTGATTGAATATGTTAAATGAAATTAAGTAGGCCGAGCGTATTCATGAAGCGCATGCGTTGAAAGTATTCTTGTTCTATTTGATTCCATTAGTTGTGGTATTTTAATATGTATGTAGATGCGCAAACGGTAGTTTTCCAAAATCTTTCAATGAAATACTATATAAAAAAAATTTTGCATTACAATATAATAAATTTAATTCTGAATGTAAAAACCATTATTGAAAATTGTTATATAATTTTATTAGCATTCTCTTAAAAAAAACAAGAGAAAAAATGATAAAGTGTAGTGCTTTTCAGTTAAATGCTTTTTTTAAAAAAAAAAATAATTATTAAATTAGTAGAATATAACAACTTTAATCGCTTTTCTTAGCATGATTAATAAATTGTATGAAAAATACGTGTTAAATAAAATTCGCTTAATTTAACGTAATAAAAAATCTAAGAGAAATAAAAAGGTTTAATGCCAACATAACTAACTATAAATAATAACAAAAATTTTTAAAGTAATTTCCTTTATAATTCACACACTATAATTTTTAACTCGCCTAAAAATAAAAAAAAACGGAAAAAATCATACAATTCAGCATAGTAAAGTTGTAAAATTCTTTTCCACCGGACTTGATAGCTAACCATAAAGCTAAGTAATAGACAGCTAATTGAAAGCATATTTATAGAACATAAAAAACCCATGTGCCTGAAATTTCCCATTAAAAAAACATTAAATCATAACCACCATCAAAAAATTCTAGTATATATGGTTTACATCTTATCATAGCATGTTGTATTCAAGTTTAAATGATAAGTTTGTAAGCTATTTTAAATATATAAACAATAAATGAGTATTATGTGGTCCAAATAAGAAAGAAGTGTTTCATCTCTGTAAAAATTGGCAATTTCTAAACAAATTTTTAGTGAATTGATTATAAGCATTGAGTTTTATTTAATTAGTAAACTTAGGGCTTTATCTTTGTTAGCAAAAAATCATCATCATCATTATCAGCCATCAATCCACTGCAGGATGAAAGTCTCTCCAAGTTCAATCCATCTTCTCTGATCTCTAGCCTCTCTTTCCTCCACATCATCCTGCACACTTTCTTATTTTATCCGTCCATCTCACATGTGGTCTCTTTCTGGGTCTTTTATAATCTCTTGGAATCCGATTTAAGTTGTCCATCTATTATCATCTCTTCTAGAAATATGTCCATCCCAACTCCACATCATTCTTTTCATTCTTTCAACAATGTCAGTTATACCTGTTTGTTCTCTTATCCGTGTAATGTGTTTTCAATCTTCTTGTTTCTTCTAACATGCATCTCTCCAAACTTCCATAAATGAACTGAAATCTCCATATTGCTCTTTTATTAAGTGTTTAAGTCTCAAATTCATAAATAAGAATTGGTAAAACATATTAAAAACCTTTCTTTTCAAACATATAGGTATATTTCTTTTTATATTAAATTATTGCCACCAAAAGCACTCCAACCAACTTTAACTCTGTCATTAATTCATCCATTATCTTTCCATCTGTAGGTAATAATCTGACCAAGGCATTTATAATTGTTAACTTATTCTAACTCATCATAATCAATCTTTATTTTAATCATTTTTGAAAATCCATGAACATTACTTTAGTTTTTTATCATTTACCTTTAGTCCTACTTTCTTACTTTCATTTGATAACTCTTGCAGCATTTCCTAAAGCTCTGAAGCATTATTGGCAAAAACAATTACATCATCTGCAAAGTTTAAATGATTTAAATAATCTCCACTTACTTTTACTCATTTTGCTTCCCATTTTAATCCACAAAATACTTCTTGCAGCACCGCTGTAATAAAGGTTGGAGATAGGGACTCACCGTGTTTTACACCCATCTCAATGTTAACATTCCTAGTATTATTATGTAATTTAATTATTGCTGTTTCATTTTTATAAACATTCTTTAGAATATGACAATGATCTGAATCTATACCTTGATGATCCAATGCTTTAGTCACTGGAAAAATGCTTATAGAATCAAATACCATTTCATAATCTACAAATCCAAACATAATGGCTACTTATATTAATTGATCTTTTCTATAACTCTCTCAATACATCGATATGATCTACTGTATTAAAAAATTACTTTTAAATCAAATTTTTTTTTTTTTTTTTTTGGTTGGTTGAAATCCAAAGTTCTCTGTAGATGAGTTGTAATTATCTTGGTAAAAATTTTATATAAAACTGATAAAAGACTGATAAGTCTGTAATTTCTAATATTTTCTTTGTCAAATACTGCATTCTTACAACCATCTTGTACATCATTATTATTTAGACATTTGGTATGTAACTTTGCCAAAAAAAATTCCATTTCTTCACCTGCTTCTTTTAATATGTCAATTATAATTCCCTCATTACCTGGAGCTTTTCTCTTCTTCATAAATTTAATTGCATGTCTCACTTCTTCATTTAAAATTTCTGGGCAATTTGGAAGATATAATAGATATAAGAGGTACTTGTTCTTTATTACTATATAATTCTTGATAGAAGACTTCCACCCATTTCATGATGTCATCTCTCTTTTTATTAATAGTTCCATCTTTTTTTCTTATTGCAGATATGTTTCCTACTAATACCAAAGTGTTGTTTTACACTATTGAGACTTTTATTCTATTCTATAGCTTTTTTTGCTAATTCACAATTATACTTTCTTATATTATTATCAACTTTTTTGGCATCATTTTACAAAATTCAAGATAATTAATTCTTCTTAATGCATCATTTTTATATATCTTAATATTCCTTCTTTTCTTCATAAATTCTCTAGTCTCACTAAACATTTTATTGGTCAATTGCTGCTTTTTTCTACCAGCTCTCTTTGTTGCAGTTTTTAAAAGTGTATCAGTTATTTCTTTATTAATTTCATTTAATTCTGAATCATGTTCAAAATCTACTAATACTTGAAACCAATTTGTAAGTTCTTATTTAAATTCATTTCGATTTTTTCTGCAGATTAGGAATATCAACTGTGAATATTGTTTTTCTTAATAAGTTTTTGTCTCTTTAGTTTTGAATTAACATGTAACTTACATCTTACTAATTGATGATCACTTTCTGAGTTGAATTTATTAAGGACATTACATTCTTAAAATATGTTTATATTTTTTCTGTTAGTAAAAATATAATCCAATTCTGCTGTACCTTCATTTTGATGCTTCCATGTCCATTTCCTTTTAACATTTTTCTCAAAAAAAATTTCATAATATAAAGTTTTTCTTTTTCTGCAAGCTACATAAGTCTATGTCCTTTCTCATTTCTATTACCATAAGCAAATTTACCTAGAACACTTTCATCTTTCATTTTCTTACCAATTCTAGCATTAAAGTCTCCTATAACAATTTTAAAATGTTTTTTAGTCTGATCAAAACTCCTTTATACATTCATATAAAAATCTTGCACTACTTGGTCACTATGAGAACTTGTTGGAGCATAAACCTGAATTATATGCATTTGGTATCTTTTATTAAGTTGAATAATTAATGTTGCCATTCTGTACGATATATCACTAATTTCCACAATGTTGTTCTTCCACTTTTTATTTGTAATGAATCCTTTTCCACTTGTACTTCCAATATTTGTGCCCTCATAGTAAAGTACATAATCACTTTTTAAATCAATTGTCTCTTCACCTTTTTTTCTAACTTCACAAAGACCAATAATGCCCCATTTAATATGAGACAGTTCTTCTTCCAATTCTTGCAATCTTCCTTCTATTGAAAGTGATCTACATTTCTAAGTACCTAAATAAAAAGTCATCATCAAATGGCAATCTGGATGCATAATCAAGGTATTCATAGCACCCTCCACCTTCAGCAACCAACTGTTGCCTTTTCTGGTGACTTTACAGTCTCCTAGGGAATAAGGACCATGATTTATTTTTTGTCTATCATGATTGTAAATATCTATTAGAAAAAAATGTTCATTCACACACATTCATTCTACCTTTTCAGGCAACTAGGAAGAAAGACCATGGTGTTTCTCGATTTTAAACTCAGAGTTAAAAGCCAACAAACTCACCACACTGTTTAATGCATGTTGGTAAGCAGCCCAGCCATGTTCCTATACTATATAAATAACCACATAGTGATAACAGTTGCAATGATTGTGGACATTAATAAATTGCCCAGCTCACGTCCTTAAAGGCCTCCGAAGGAAATCAAATGGTCTCCTTTCAGCTTTCAGTTAACAGCAAATTCCTTTCAGCAGCTGATAGCAAGAAATACAAAACTTTAAATCTGTCAACAAACAATAGTTATTCTTAATCAGAATTGTTTACCTGCTCTTCTTTGTGGTGAAAATAAATCATTATAACACTAATTATAAAATAATTTATGGTTATCTAGTCTAGTTTATAAAAAGATTAAGAAATCCTATGTCAATAATAAACAAAGCCAACATTATTTATATGATAAGCATTCAGAAACTGAAATTAACACTATCTCTTTATATTCACGTATTTATGTTTTCTACCTAAAAGCAGGTAAAATAATTAGGCAAAAATCTATTCAGATTAAATGAAAACACTTGATCATTTTTGATATAGTTTGCTTTCTTCTTAACATAATTCGTTCTAAAACCTCAATTTTAGAATGACATTAACTCACCAAATGTGGACACTTTTTTCAATTTTGTAAAAAAGTAATAATAATTATAGTAATAGTAATAATAATAATAATTTTCTTCAACATATTTAGCATTTTATTAAATAATTTATATGTGTGAGTTGGTGAAAGAATACAAGGTGTGACAATTTAATGCCCAGAATGCACCTTTATAATATATATATATATATATATATATATATATATATATATATAGTGTAGATTGTAAAAGACCCAGAAAGAGACCACATGTGAGATGGATGGATGAAATAAGAAAGTGTGCAGGGGTGATGTGGAGAAGAGAAGCTAAAGATCAGAGAAGATATATTAAACTTGGAGAGACCTTCATCCTGCAGTGGATTGATAATGGTTGATGATGATGATGATGATATGGTAGTGTACAATAGTGCTACTGTTATCTTCAAAATAATCCGTCTGTGCATCTATATACTGATTAAAATGACATTCCCATTTCTGGAACCACACCTGAAACTCATTTTTAGGAATCCAGTTGAGCATCTGACTCTCATTTTCATGGATATCAGATACAGTAGAAAATCTTCATTCTTTCAGTGCACTTTTTAATTTTGGAAATAACAAAAAATCATATGTAGCTAAGTCAGATGAATTGGCAGGATGGTCTAGTTGTGTGTTTGATTTTTTGGCCAAAAAGTCTATCATGATGAGTACACTATAACTTGCTGCATTGTCATGATGAGTGATTCACTTGCCAGACCATTTCCTTGTAATCAAAGAAACACACTAACATAGTCTTAAACTGTGAGCATGACATGCATGGCATTTTAAGGTGCAATGAATCTGGGAATTTCCATTACATGCTCTGTTATTATGTTTTGGGGCCATACTGAAAGCACCAAGTTTCATCACTTATAATTGCCCTCTAAAGCAGATGCATATTCATAAAAAGATTGGTTATAACATCAAACTGACACTGTTCTATTTATCTGCCAAAATTTGAGGTGCAAACTTCGCAGAAACCTTTCTCATGCTCAATTATTTATTTAAAATTAGCTTGTTTTTCAATTAATCTGCACTTCTGTAGCTATGAATCACACATTTAACCATCTGTCAGATCACATTCCATCTCACACTTCATTAATACTAATGTCAGTCTATGTTGATTTTGATTGTCTGCTTCTAGAATCATCTGTTGCATCTTATCACTCATCATCAAACCACTTATTCTAATCAAACACACTCAATTTTTTCATGGCATCTTAACCATATGTCACTGGCAATTGTTGTAATATTTTAGTAGCACATTTGCTGATTTTCACAAAAAATTTGATATTAATATGTTGCTCAAAATTTTGATCACTTTTTTTTTATGTCAAAAATATGCACAGATATTTATTATCTTCTCAATAGATAACTAAGAACTAGCATTATCATCTTAAAATTTACATAGGTGTTAGCTTAAGTATGTTCGAACACAAATACTTGTATGATTTCAATACAGTTAGATCACAGGGACATTACATGGCTATTCTAAGGATTAAATCTCACACTTTGTAAATTTATTTTATAGAAATTTATATGCTAAAAAATATTACAATATAATTTTAAAAATAATAAAGTTTTAAAATATTATAGATAATATAAAGAAAAGCAATAAAATATTCAATTTTACTGCTAAAAATATGTTTTATTATTTAAAAAAATGTATATCTTTATAAAAATATTGTTATGGTTACTTGCTTCTCATATCAAAACAGTTTAAACATAAACACACATATAATAATATTCCAAAAATTACTGGAATAAACATTACTATTAAGTATACTGACTTCTGGAGCTGATATAAAACATTCTTTCATACTGCACAAATACAATCTTTTTAAATGGCAAGAGATTTCATATATTGGTAAACATATTCCATTATATTATTTTTGTATGAGTGAATAATGTGACTTCCAAAAATTAAATGTGAAAACAAGTGCTTCAGGAACTATGCATAAGAAAAACACAGAAAACTGCATCCACTATGAAAATTTTCATAAATCACAATGGGATGATTAAAATACTCAAAAATTCAATATATATATATTGTATCATATATATATGGGAAAAGTGTATTGGCATATGGTAATATTTAAAAGTTAAAAGAAACAAAATTTAAAAATCGTCAATGGACGCAATTTAGTTTTTTTTTTTTTTTTTAAGTTAATATAATTTATTTTTTTAGATATGTACAATGAAAGTTATTTCAATGTTTGATATTGTCTATGTAATTAAAGTTAAAAGTGGAGGGAATAAAAATGCATACAGATTGTTTATCTGGATAGATAAAAGAAAGACATTCCAAACATAAATGATTGAGATCAGAATTCTAACGCTAATTAAAGATAGCCAATAGATTTTATAAAAAAAGACTTTGCAGCTAAAAAGCAAAAAGGAATGTGAAAAAATTATCAACTTGTACATTCTGATAATAAAACATATATATATAATAATATTTTAGTAATGATATGCACAGAAAAATCTCAAAACTGGTAGAGAGTATAAAAGGAAAAAAACAACTGCGAGCAAAGTCTGTTGTACTGTTCTTTTTTGCTGGTTATCTCATAATAATTGAGTGGATGGACAAGGGGCTAATCACAGTTGTCTTGTTTTCACAATGGTGGTTAGATGCTTCCATCCAGGATGACTCATATGCTAAAGCAAATCTTCCAGCTAGAGTGGAAAATAGAGTATTTGTGGACACCTTATTTCATCATAAAGAGGTCACTCCAAAAAGCTTTCAAGTCCAAGCATACTATGTACCAGGAATGTGAACATGTTGATGAAAGAAATCAAAACCAATGAGCTCTTTCATCCCAAAGAAATACACATAGGCTACAATAATCAATCTATGATTTACGTAAACCCAAAGAACTTACAGGTAAGTTAATATTCCAACACTAACTTATATCTAATTAAATGTTTGCAAACTAAATTTAGCTATAAACATTAACTACAAACTTCAAATCACAATACAACCATTCACTTATTATTATAAAAAAGACATTCATTTTATCCATGGATTGCCTTCTAAAAGAAACTTTAAAAAAAAAGAGAATTAAATAGGAACTATTCAATTATTTGTATACATTATTATCTGAATTAGCATGTGTGTATGTGTTTTCCAATTTTATAAATTTATCATTTAAATAGTTTAATTTGTCATAATAAAATATTTATCTTTAATATTTCATTGTATGTTTCATTGTACATTCTTAACTTTAGTTTATTAGATATTATTAAATTTAGAAAATTGTATAAATTACCTTTGCCAATATGCTCGTTTAATAGTTAAGCCTGAGGATAATTCATATAAATTAATTGACAGGAAAACTAATTCCCAATCTTATTTTAGTTTTTTGTTTTGAATTGATGATGTGATGTGACAGATATCAGTGTATCTCTGACCCTGGCACCCTTTTAAATAAATATACAACTGATTCCACCACAATGAAAATCATAATAAAAATATTAGATTAGTTAATCAGGAAATATAACTATGCTCTTGAGATATCTAAACTCATATATGAATGGAAGATTCTTCCTTTTCATAGTTTGATTAACTAGCACTTTATAATGTGCAATATAAGGCCTAAATCTAAACTAAAATGTTACAATATACATAGGTTTTTTTTTTGTTTGTTTTTTTAAAACTTTTCTGTAAAAAGTTTTCAAATTAAAGCAAATAAAGTTTTTTTTCATAACAATAAATAAATAAGCCACTAAAACATCACAGGATTACACAAGCTATTAAAATGGTAACAACTCTATTCATACAATAATTCCACCTAGTGCAAGTCATAGTAATTAATGGATGCCAGAATGTTTGTGCATCAAATACCAACATCAAATACCAATCTAATGCCCAGTCATTAAATATTCTCAGATTAGTTTCTAGCTTGTGGCTTTCATCAGTGAAGAGCTTTAATTCTGAGAGCACTGCACCTAGATTTTTGAATCTAATGCAATCTTCAGCATATTACCTCCAAAGATCAAGGTGTAGTGTTTTCAGAACCAAGACTCCTACCAATGAAAGCCATAAGCTAGAAACTCATCTGAGGATATTGGATAAGGAGACATTAGATAGAGATTTGATGCACAAACTTTACAGCATCCATTATTTATTACTATCGGTTATATTGGATAACACTACTATTTGGAGCTGCTATTGTTTCAATATATAAATAAGTTGTCTTTTTAAATTTCAGTAGTACCAATCAATTTTAAAACATTGTTTTTTAAATTTCTGAAATAAAAGTTATGTTTGAATAATAATTATTAAACTACTGAAATATAACGTACTTTAAAAAAAAATTCTTCGAATAAACTATAGATGCTTTCATTTATTTAACCATAACAAAAACATTTTATTTTTCATATCATAAATGTACAGAATAAAAGATCATTAAGGCAAATTACTACAATTAAAACTGCAATAATCATAAAAAAATGATAGCTAATGGATTTTTTAAGAGAAATTTTATGGGAAAATTTATACTTCTACCTTTACACATTCTTTGATTGGGGTGGGGGGTGTCTGTAAGGAAAACTATTTTGAAATTAAATTACACTAATAAAAGCAAAAACAAAAAAGAATTCAAAAAACAAAAAGCTATGAACATTCGACCAGAAGTATTTCTGTCTTTATTTTTTTATTTTTAATATACATTTTATTTCCACATAATTACTGAAAAAGCTTAGAATTTTAAATTTAATATATATAAACAAATGTAGGCAAAGCAATGAGGCCAAAAATACTGATAATTTATTTTTAAAAAGACTACTATTTGTTATAGTTTAATAAAAGAAACATTTTTTATTAGTTAATTACAATGGTATAAAAAATATCAATGAAATATACTAACTATATATGTATTTGTATAGCCCCTGTCTATAAACGAATAAAGAGGCAATGAGGTAGTAAGAATCAATGGATATATATTTGATCATCATAAAAAATAGTTTGCCATTATTTTCCATGTTGTTGTTTCTTCTTCCAAAATAGAATTTTATTAACTAAATCAAAAAAGAATACAATAACAAATCAATCTTTGGACTTAATCTGCTAATTAGATTTTTGCCAAATAGCCTGATGCCTGTAACTGAAGATCTTTGTTGCAAATTCTTACTAGATTAGGTCTACGCTAGTCCAGGATTCAATGTGTAGCCTGGTGCAAGAAGCTGGTCTCTATCACGAGGACTTCTTAATAGTTTTATGAAGGTGTCACTGACACTGTTATTTGCCTGTCCAAAGATGTGCTTGCACCTGGTGAGCCAGACTGCGAAAGTGAGAAAAATAGATGTTCTGATGATCGAAAATATGCCCGTCTTGATGGCGTTTTCAATGCAAAGGGTGTTTCTATAGTCTATTGAAACTTTTTGGCAATTTTAGAGCTATATCAAAACATTTAATTAGCGTCTCCTTATTCAAAATCACATATATATGTCAATTAGTAATATATATATATATTGATTACTATATTTTACTGTGAATGTTTAGGTGGTTACTGGTTGGTATCTAATTATATATATATACGTTATATTAATAGTTTTAAAAAGCCTTAAATAAGTTATTGCTATTAAATAGATTAACTAAATTTGTACAATTCAATATTTGATTACAACATCAGGCACACAATAAACTCAAGCCCTGATTTAAGCATGGTCAATGAGAGTTGGTGTATATGCATGTGCGTTCTAAACTTAAGTGATTCACTTAAGTTTTTTAAACTCTTACTGGCAGGTGAGTGCACAGAGATTGATAATATCTAAGAAATAACACATTATCAATATTTAAGAAATAGCACATTATTGGAGCTTGACTCCAGCTTAAATTATTACTATTAAATATGTACTCCTGAAGATATAACATTGTCATGAGTAACAAAGTCCAAATACTTTTTTGCAATCATTAATGAGATATATTCTTAAAAACATCATTTTTTAACAAATTTGCACCCAATATTCAGTTTTTATTGGTCAACAAAAAATGATAGTTTCTTCTCACAATAGTTATATGAAATAATGGTCATTATTTACAGGTTTGTTACAAAAATATATCATAAAGAATAAGATTTATATATTTGGACTTCGCTGTTCTTTTTTAAGTTTACATTATATTATTTATGTTCACAATAATATAAAGATAAATTAATAATTAATAAAAAAACTGATTGAGATGAATACTGGTTAATAAAAATTAATACAACTGAAGACTAAATACTTAAGTCAATATTATATTAATACTTAAAAATAATTCCACGAATAAATTTTATTTAAAAATTCAAAAACTAAAAATGACAACAAATAATTATAAACTTATATGAAGTAGCTAAAGTAATATTACAATACTTTAATCCTTGAAGTTTTACTATTTATAGGACTTATTGCAATAATAGAAAACTTTAAATATGAAACTTGGATAGAATACAATATTAATAAATCTTACTAGTCATTCCCAAAATTCAAACCAAGGAGCTACAATTAATTAAAACAGGCCAAACTCTCTATACAGTAGTGCCACTCAGTGCAAGACAGAGTAATTAATGGCTGCTAGAATGTTTGTGCATAAAATCTCTATGTAGTGGCTACTCATCCAATATCCCCAAATTAGTTTCTAGCATGTGGCTTTCATAAGTGAGGGGCCTTGGCTCTGAGAGCACTGCACCTAGATCTTAGGATCTAATGCAACCCTCCAACATCCACCTTTTATCTCTACTTAACTACAAAACTATGAGTCCACAATTGAAAACACACTTTCAATCCAAGCTCATTAGCATATATAGTCATATAGGTCTGAACTCAGTTCAGTACCCATATATTTTCATGTCTGGTTCTTTAATAATTATAGCCACCTCTATTCTATTAGCAGGATTGGTATTAATCCACTAAACATCACATGATCACTGTTTCTTATGCTTGCTCATAACTGTTATTAAACAGGCAAAACTCTCCATTCAGTAGTGTCACTCAGTGCAAGCCAGAGTAATCAACGCTCTCAGATCCAAAGCTCCTCACTAATGAAGGTCACAAGCCAAAAACTAGTCTATGGATATTGGAGGAGTAGGCATTAGATAGGGATTTTATGCAAAGCCTTCTGTCATCCATTGATTACTCTGGCTTGCACTGAGTGGCATTACTGTATGGATAGTTTTGCCTGTTTTAATAACATTTATGAGCAAGCATAAGAAACAGTGATCATGTGATGTTTAGTGGCTTAAGCTACATTTAACAATATTATTGATATAAAGATGAATTTTCATGTTAAATAGAATACAGACCTAAAATTATAAAAACTATGGCAACTATGATCATTTAATGATAAGCATGAGGACAAGCTCATGGCCAGACAACAGAAGGCATGTATTCACTATGAAGCAAAAAAACATGAAAGTCCACTGTTTGACATGAAAGTAATAGATAAAAAAATATTTATTGGATATGACTAAACTTTTATGAAAAAGCTACCTTCTGCAAGAAAGTCAACAGCAAGTTATTGAAATTTTTATTTAATAAAGTTCCAGTCAGTCAAAGTCACAACTTTACAAAATATTAGGAAGATCCAAAATTAAAATATATAGAATGGGAATAGATCCATTTGAAAAGATAAAATTGAATGATCAAATATCAAAAATAATTTTAGGATATTATTTATTGTTTAATAACAGAAATGGAAACTTCTTTTAAATAAACAGTCATAGATTTAAATGTGCTGAAACACAGTTAAAAGTGATGTATAATCATATCTAAAGGATAATCTGGGGAAAGATGGGATATATATAGGCAATAAATATTTTAAAATATATAAATTATGAATTAAAGAGTCCATTTCTTGGAGAGAAGAAAGCATTGTTTCCTTTCACTTTTTTGACTCTTCCACTGCTTCTATTGCATGTATAGAATGACATGATGCCAAATGTAAGATCAAAGAGGCCTGGTATACAGCTAATAACACCCACACTATAAACCAAAAAAAATTATGTTTTCCCCTCCCCAAGAAATGCTCCATAATTCCAAATTTACATATTTTTAAATATCTGTTGCCCATCATATATTCCATCTTTTTGCAGATAATCCTTAACTATGATTATCAGGACATAGAAACTCCTTGAAAACATTAAGTCATTTTAGTATTAATTCACACTTTGACTTCAACTTTAACTTCATTTCAGTGCATTTAAATCTATTATTTATTCTTTGCAAATATGGAACAGAGAAAGTATAATTTACAATAAAAGTGTATATGAAAATAGATGATAATAAATAGATGCAAGTAAAAGATGGCAATTATAATAATCAAACACAAATAGTAATGCATAAAACGGCTTTGGAATATATTTATATGACCACAAAAGATCTATTTACAAAGGCAAAATGGCATTGTAGATAGTAAATAAGGATATCTTTTGTCTATGAGTGAATGGAAAAGATGAATGACAAAATTTAGAGCATAGTTAAATTTGCAGATAATATAACACTTATTTAAAAAGAAATTTGGAAGAAATAAACAGACTTCAATACATAAAAGTTACATGTAGATCAAAGCCAAGAAATGATATAAAGAGCTGTAAAATATGTAAATCATTGATGAATATGTAATCAGGAAATAAAAGATTAGATTGTATAGTCTTTTTTTTCCATATGTTATAGCATCGGCTGGGAGGCGAACCCGCAACAACCGTCTGCAACCAACTGCTTGCTTGCAAGATCTCAGCTACAACGCTTGATTAGATTGTATCTTTCAGTGAAAATCTGATAAAGATATAGTCTTTAAATTGTCACACATAATGAAAGTGTTTGTTATAAAATAGTCTTTAAATTGTCACACATAATGAAAGTGTTTGTTATAAAATAAAGTTTAATTATGTCAAAAAATGTATAAAAAGCTTAATGTAGAGAATGAGAACATGAGATGTGGTTCAGTTAACATCATTGATATTTTATCTCTCATTATCTAACATAGCTTTCAAAATTTATATATCTCTAAATACATGTTTAAACTAATTTCATTTCTGATATTTTTTTATTTCAGTTTTTCAATAGTTAAACTCTTCTATTTAACCAATTTATGCTTTCCACTTCTGATCACACAAGATCTATTTTTTTTCTCTTTTTTTTTACTTATTCAAATAAGTTAAAAGAAATTAATAATATTGTTACTTTTTAGGACAGTTATATGATTTTTTGAGTTTCCAAATGATAAATTACCACATCACTATACCAGTAATTGAAATGTTTTTGTGTATGTTTTTAGCAGTGAAATAATTCAAGAATCTTCAGTTCTTTAAATTACTATCACATTAAACCAGATGAATATTATCTAAGATTTTTAAATTTGTACAATTGAAATATTTAGATCAATCAAATCTTCCAGATTAGTCATATATTTCTCAAAAGTTTATTACAAATCTTAATCAGTCATCTTGTGACAATATTCAATACCAACTGATCTGACTACATGTACATTTTATGTAACAAATCTATGCTCATTAAATGAGATGAAGATTTGAAACACCTGGACATTCTTGTGGAGATAATATAATTTTGTATTTATATATCTTAATTATGACCAGTTTGATAAGGAAAATATAAAAAATACATTTAAAACTAGACTACATATAAAACTATTCTGCTATATTTAGTGAATTCTCAATCCATAATTTTGCAAAGAACCCAAAAAATAAACAATAGTTATAAAAAACAATAGAGCACAATTATTAAAAATTATAGTTAATAACAATTTAATGATCATTCCTAAAACACATGTAAAATATAACACAAATTTTAAAATTCAAAATATTCCAAATTCAGTTTACATAAATTGTGTGCATAGATGTATGTCTAATTTTAATATCACAGTAATTACAAACATGTAAAAAAAAAACAGATTAATATTTTATTGATTAGTTAATTACAAATATAGTATTTTTTAACATTTTTTTTTATTTTAATAAAAAATATTTTAAATGAAAGTTAATCTATCTGTATCTGATTCAATTTGTAGCAGTTTAATCTTTAAAAAAGTATAGAATAATTTGGAAGCATTTGTAAAAATAAGTTTTTAAATCCTTAAATAAATAAAACATGAAAGTAATTTTATTAAAATAAAATCATTTAATTACTGGAACATTATTTAATTATAGCAAACCAATTTGATATGATATGTATATATATATATATATATATATATATATATATATATATATCATATATTAAAACATATATATATATATATATATATATATATATATAATGTTTTAATAATGAGCAAACTAATTATAATGTTTGTATATACAATAATAATAATAATAATAATTTATATTTTACTTTAAATTAAAGAAAAAATTATTCATGTGGAAAAATATTGCACAAGGCTGTGATTTGTTGATGATAGATGAAAAAATCCCATTTCATAAAATGTAATTATGTAAGGGGTTTGAACATAGACATTTAAACTCCCTTCAGCTATTGGCTCTATCTCATACAACCACTACAAACCACAACCATGTGAAAAAAATAAAGGATCTCCAATATATGTACTTCATGCTGAACTAGCACTCATCAGTTGGTCCAGATCCTCATATCTCTCTCTCTCTCACACACACACACACACACACACATATATATATATAATCATTGCTCACTTTATATTAAGATATTAAATCCTCAAACTTTAATGGACAGGCTTCAATCAACTCCATCTTCCATCTCTACAATCATCCAAATTACCAAATCCCTTGTTGATACCAATATTATTGTCATGCCCATATTAGCTTTAAGTCACTCCGACCCCTCATGTATATGACTTTATCCATTTAAATACACAGCAGAGGGATGGGAAGGATCCAGGCATAATCTGTAATTTTTGATTAATATAAGTATAATTCTATAGCAGAATTTTAGATGTAATTATATAAGGAATTTGAACACAGACTTTCAAGTTCCCTTCAACCTGTCCATTAAAGTTTGAGGATTTGCTATCTTAAGGTTAACTGAGCACTGATTTTATATATCTATGGGAGATGATCTGCACCAACTGATGAGAGTTGGTTCAGCATGAAATATGTTTATTGGAGATCATTTATCTTTTTCATATGTGTGTGGTCATGTGAATCAGGGGTATGAGATAGAGCTGACAACTGAAGGGAGTTTAAAAGTCTATGTTCAAACCCATTATATAATTACTTTTAAAACTCCAGGTATATAAATTATACTTGTATTGAATCAAATATTTTAACAAGTGGTAAATCTGTAAAAAGTAATATTTATATATGGTATTAATTTGAGAACAAAAGAAAGCAGATGATAAATGGCAAAAAAATGGTAGAATCACAATGAATAGATCAAAATCCTACTGTATAACAATTTAAAAAAGAAGTGTAACATAAAAAATTATGACAATAAAATGCTAGAAAATATTAAAGATTTTAATAATAGATTTATAAAAGAACTATTAAATATAGAAAGATATATACCCAACAATGATTAGACTTTGGATCTTTTTTATATATATAATGAACTGAATAAGTAAAATTTAAAAGTAAGATTACAAATAAAAACTAAGACATTACTAAAACATATATTTCTTAACTGGATTTGCATTATAATTTTAAAAAACTTATTAACATAAAAACTTCAACAATATTCATAAACATGTATTTTTTAACTGGATGTGCAAGTATAATTTTAAAAAAAAATAATATCATAAAAAATAAAACGAATTTTTATTTTTTTAATTATCTAATTTGATTTTCTTAAAACAGTATTTTGAACAGTTTAACATTTTCAACATATTTTAAAAGAATTTTTGTAAAGATTTAAACAAATTTTTTATTCTTCAGTTGAATTAATATGTTGATGCTGAGGTCAATGATATAAGATCTTAATATCAGATATCCATTTTGAAAAGTTAATGATAAAAATTTTATTTTTAAAATATTTTGTAATTTATTAGTTCAAATTAAAATACCTAAAAGTCAGGAATTACTGTAAATAAAAAATTATAATATAGAAATTTTGCAACCATTCAAAAACAGTAAGAGAGAATCTATTCATATTGTGCAGAATCAAACATAAACTATTGTACATGTGCTATATAATTTGTTCTTTTTAGAAACAAAATAATAAATTGATATATAATCTGTCTATTTTTATTTATTTTTTGTAAAATTATTAAATATTTGTTTCTAAAGAGTATGTAACTTTCCTATTTTAATAAAATATAGTCGATTTTAAATGAAAAATTTGTCAAGTAAAAATTTACTGCTATCAGAAAGAATAGAATTCTTATTATTTTTTATTTTTTTACAATTATAAGTTCAATTGTAACATTTTAAAAAGTTTTCATTAATCGAAGTTATGCTTTATCAAAAGATATATTAAATATACTATGTTTTTGAATATTAAAATAAATATAACTTCAAAAAATCTAAACATTAAAGATTAAAATAGTGTAATATATAAATATTAAGGGATTAAAATATTTTTATCTAGTTAGAATGTTTTTTTTTAAATTGATTTTTTTGACATAATATATACATAATGTACATATTGTAAAATTATTAAATATTTGTTTCTATACCTACAATGTGTATATCACTCTTGACCATACAATATAGTTACATCATTATTAAAATTATAACTAAAATTGCAATTGAAAAATAAAAAGCCAGGTTTAATAAACAGAAGAGATATTATTTTTAAATTTATAAGAAAACTGAGTTAAAGTATATATAGAAAGAAGAAATGCCCATAAATCTATGACTTCATTTGATATAATGGTTGTCTTTCATATAAGCAATTGGTGATGACTCAATTATAGTAAAAGTAAGTTTATTTATAATATATTTTCCTTGGGAGATCAAGTGTTATTTGAACATCAAATTTACTTACACAAAACTTCTATTCAATTATCAAATAGTTTTTTTCTTCTTTTTTTAACATTATAGGGCTGAAAATTAATTCTAGTATATTTAATTAATTTGCTCCTCATTTTCCATCTTTCAGCTAAATAAGTCAATGAAATATGCTGATAAATAATATATGTTTTAAATTTTTTATTTATCAAAAAATATTTTGAATTTTATAGAGAGAGATAAAGTCATAAGGGAAGAGATTATAAAATGTTGAAATGATATACAGAACTAACACACACAATAAAAAATGACCAAAGTAATAAATATTATTTTCATCAATTACTGATTAAACATAAAATCTTAGAATGAATAAAAAATATCTTGATTAACAATATAAAGTAATGATTTGGCCTCGTATAAACTATCTTTGACTTGTTCTCCTTTGTCTCTCCCTTCTCTCTCTCTCTCTCTCTCTCTCTATATATATATATATATATATATGAAATGACTTCAGCACCTATAATGGTTATCAAAATTTTGACAAAATATAGTAGACAAAGAATTTTTTAGTATAAAAAATGCGTTCACAGTATATATATATTTAATAATTGGACATTTTGATCAAAAACAGTCACACAGACTAAAATTATAGTACACGGACAACACTATAATATAGTCAAAAGAAATAAATCTTTTTTGAATGAGAGTTACAAACTTGAATACGTAGCACTACAGCAAATTTATATATTATAACTTAATCTACCTTTTATTTCTTTCCTTATTTGTCTGTAATTTAATAGACAGGGAAGGTCCACTATGTAGGAAAGATTATAAAATTATCCCTCCTTTACATATTTATAGCTTAGCACTGCTTTCAACCAATGCTATGAATATGATTAGTCTGATCAAAAGCAGTGCCAAAATGTACATCTATAAAGGAGTTATAATTTTATAATCTTTTCTGCATCCGATTTATTGAAGTATAACAAAATTCTCCTAATTCTTATTTTTTAAATTAAGATTTCACCATGGCGAGTTATGTATGTTAATTTTACAAGATTTGCCATAGGGGAATCTTAAATGCATAATGAGAATTAGGAGAAGTTAGTTATACTTTTCAAAAAACATGACGCTGTGATGTGTATTCATTTAAATTTCTGAATATTAGTTTTAAAATGTTTATGAACTTAAATGAATACATAGTTGCTACAGAAAATTTATATCTGAAAGTGAATCTCATTGAAAAAAAGTTTACAAACTTAAATAAATATGAAGTGCTTCACCAAATTTATATAGGTTTACAAAATCAAAGTATTACAAATTCCTCTAATTTTCATTTTGTGATTAAGACCCCCCCCCCACAGCAAGTCGTTTAGGATTAACTTAAATTGTCATACATGCCATGACTTGTTAATGAAGAATCTTAATATAGTGCTATACAGTCATTTAAATTCGTAAGACTTAGTGGAAAGTTGTTTAACCCATTTCTGGCAGTTTAGTATTATTGCAGTTTACATAGCTGGTTTTGATTCTTTGTTGCCAAGGAAACAATGTGGTTGCAGATTCCCATTCACCCAACATTTCAACATCTATAATTATTGATGAAGCATTAAATTATCAAATATATTGAAATGGAAATGCCTCAAGTTTATTTAAATGGTAGTCAAAATAAGGTGCATAAATATAATATATGTTACATTCTAATTACGCAGATATAATCACACATACCTTAGATATAGAAAAATGTATTTGGATTTAAATAAAAATACTTTATTTTATTTTTAAATAAAAAATAATTGCTTTTATTTTATTTTTGGAGTATAGGAAATAGAGTTTTCTTATTATATGAATTTAATCCTTTATTGAGATAAAAAGATTTAATTAAAAAATTTTTTTAGGATCAGATCTTAAGTAAAAAGGTGAAAAACCCAGGATATTAAATTAAAGTTTTATATAAAGTAAATTGAAAATCTGAGATAAAATTTGAATTATATTTTATATCAGAATTAATTAATCTTAAAATCGTCTTTATTTTTAATCTTTACAGTTTATTGTACATTTTATTTCTTCGTTTCAAAATTTTACTTTGTTTTAAAAATAGGAATTTCCTACAATAACTTTTCTCATGTAATCATTCTTTAGAGAAAAAAAACTTATAGTATAAATAGTGTGCACAGATATTATTTTATCATCTTTCCTCACTCTTGCTGATCATAAATGTAAGAGTCACCCTCAAACTAATGTGCAATTGGCAGAAATCTCAGACATCAAGCAGCTTTTTATGCATTGTTAATATGCAAGTAGAAAGTCCTACGTAAGTATATATATATGAAGCTTCAATACAAGGTCTTGGTGTCTTTAAAATAGCTAAAACTAAATAAAGCATGTCCAATTATACAAAAACTTACAACTATCAATGATATATATTTCAAATATGTGGAAAATTGAATATGACAAGTTCAAATATGTGTGGAAAGCCCATTGCGACTAAATCCTTTAAAATCATTGGATAAAAATGATCACCAACTTTAAACTTTGAATTTCAATATAGAATTCCCATAGATTTCTTGATTAACATTTTATATTATTCATTTTAAACTGATAATTATTGTATAAAAATTAGGTTTAATGGTTTAAATTATATCACAGTATTATTATGTTAATTATAAGAGTTAATAGTATATACAAGCACTTTAAAACGCTGGTTGAAAAAGCTGTTACTAGCAAACAGTCAAAATGAGTTAATCCAGGCTAAGCTCTTTCAAGATGTTATAAAAAGAGAAAATAAATTGTGAGGGTTAAACTAATTGTTTGTTTTATGATATTTAAAGAGAATTAATAATTTAGCTTACACAAATTTATTAAAGTTATTAGAAGATAATTTTATTTATGCAAACTATTTAAGCTATTGTGTGCTTTTTCACTAGTGTTAAATAATAAATGAGTACTTCCGCTTACAACACAAGATATAGTATTTAGGAAAGAATAAAATGAATCCTCTTATTCAATCCAACCCAAATGCTTATATATGGGCAAATCTTAAGTACTGTAAGTGAAAGTGTGAGGATAGACTACTCACTTTAAACCACTGTTTACGATATCTGAATGAATGACGCTGACGAAATTATCTAGAATTTACTAGACGTCACTCACAAACGAAACTCTTAAACATATGTAAATAAACATTTATTTTTAGTGCTGTTTCTAATTGTAATAAATTTAATCAGCCATTTAAGCTATTGTGTGCTTTTTCACGAGTGTTAAATAATAAATGAGTACTTCCGCTTACAACACAAGATATAGTATTTAGGAAAGAATAAAATGAATCCTCTTATTCAATCCAACCCAAATGCTTATATATGGGCAAATCTTAAGTACTGTAAGTGAAAGTGTGAGGATAGACTACTCACTTTAAACCACTGTTTACGATATCTGAATGAATGACGCTGACGAAATTATCTAGAATTTACTAGACGTCACTCACAAACGAAACTCTTAAACATATGTAAATAAACATTTATTTTTAGCGCTGTTTCTAATTGTAATAAATTTAATCAGCCATTTAAGCTATTGTGCGCTTTTTCACAAGTGTACTCATTTATTATTTAACACTCATGAAAAAGCGCACAATAGCTTAAATGGCTGATTAAATTTATTACAATTAGAAACAGTGCTAAAAATAAATGTTTATGCAAACTATATAAAATATAAATTGGAATAAATATGTCAATGGGAATTATTATTCGAAATTAATATTTATGAATACTGTCAGATTTTAAATATTTTATTAGAAACAGTTATTAAAAGAGGTAAAAGATTTAAGAGACTTATTGGCAATCTGTACTGGAATATACTTTTATTTTATTGATTTGTTAAAGGAATTTTAATTTGTTAGTTAAAAGTTCTAAATAGATTCTAGTTATATTATGATATATATATGACACAAATATATTTATATAATAAAGAGGATATTAATTTAGTTATATGTAATGAGTAAAATATTTTCAAAATTTTACCGTCTTATTTTAGTGAAATTTTTTGACGCATGCTCACAGTTTACCAATGACTCTGGTCTCGCTCTTTAGATTTTGAAGTAAAAAATTTTACAGCATAAATAATTATTTGTGCAATTATATTTTTAGATATATTTCAAATATTTATGAATTAGGCATGTGGTTAATTATTGATTTTTGATGTTTATTTGGAGCCTTACTGAATAAGAGTATTAGGAATATGTAATGTTCATAGAAGACGGGAAATGGGAGACTCTGCTAATGCCACTGCTATGATGTAATATATATGCACGCACATACCAAACTTCGTTTTAATATCCGAAGTCAATTAATTGATAAATAAAATAATTGATGTTGCTGAAATCCGGTTCGTGGCGACATTCAGAAAAGTATTAGAAATGGCATATATAGACGTATATTCATGACAAGGTTTTAGAGTTATGACCCATTGAAATAATTTCATATATAAACAGATTAAATAGGTGTTAAATTATCCCAATTAATTATCAAATACAATAGCTAATAATGTATGTTTTAATATAACTAATGAATCTATAATAAATTTTTGTTATTTGTTTATTTTATTATGGTCTCTTTTTATTAATCACTGTTGTTATTATACTCTCATATGCTATGGCCAACTGAATATTCCAAGGAATCATTAGATAACCATGACCTAGTGGACATAATTAAACTGTTGGTAATGACTGAAAGCTTTGTAGGAATATATAGTTAGATGTCCTCATCAGTAAATTATAATCTTTAACAGGTATCAGTAGTTAAACACCCAATGAAGACTAATGCTCTAATGTAAAACAATTCTAAATGGTAATATATTGATGTCCTCTGGTGATGGATGTCAACCATATCTGCAGACTTGTAGCTGACCCTTACATCAATAATGTCTTGGCTGCAACTTTATTGGCAAATAGCTGTACTTAATTTCAGCAACATAAATTGTTTTAGTGTTACAAAAAATCGGAAATTTATAAAAGAATGTGAACAATTTAATTAAACTGGTTTCTTTTTTTTTTTTAATGTTTTTTTTTTTTTCATGTGTCATAGCATCAGCCAGGAAGTGAACCTGCTAACTGGCTGACGCTAACCTGGGACAACTACTTGAAAGGCAGCTGTACTGACATTTCCACCACCAATGCTTGACGTCCCATTTTCCCCACATCTTGTAAAATAAACCTGGTGTACTATACAAAATTTATTTTTTTTACTAATAAAAAGTGACGCATTTTTCTGCTAACGAAAACTTTCATCAGTTGATGAATTTTAACAAAATAAATGAATCCTGCCTGGATAAAATAAGGGACATCTTACATGTATGTTATATGATTTTTGAACTACATATTTAATAACTAATATTCAGCATAATAACTGCAAAAATAATTTAAATTGAGGTTTTAGAAAACATTTTTGTTAGAATTTATATACAATTATTTACAGAATTGTGCAGCAGCTCCAATTTAAATGTCTACAATCTTAAATATTTTTATTAATGAATAATCCTCCACATTATGAAAATTACAGATATTTTGTCAACATGTTACATAAGATACTCCTTTTTATTAAACCACATATATCAAATAAATTTATATATAAAAGTATTACATCAGTGATTTAAAAGACCATTAAATAGCCCCACCACAGTGCAAAGCTTCTCCAATAGCTACTTGTAAAGGAACAATGACAAAAAACATTACTTGTCTAGCTTTCTTCCTAACAGAAAGATTTTAATGATTCACCACTTTTGTTGGAATCCCTAGCTATTAATTTTTGAATACTCATTTTTCTGACCAATAATTTAATAACTAACTACTTTGGGTATCTTAAAAAATGTCAAGTTTGTTTAAAATCTGAAAGAATTACAAGTTTTACACAGTCTAGATGCAAGGGTTAGTCATGGGAATAGTCAATATAGGTTTTAACCACTGAACCAGAGAGGAATTTATTACGTATTATCTGATATATAAACAGGGAATTAAATGTTACATTTTTCCATTATTTCATTAATTATATTGGTAATCATCAAACATTAATCATCATTAATGTTTTGAAGATTATCTATAATACATCAGATTATGTATTCGCAGTAATCACTTGAGAACTTTGTTATAAATAAATTAAAATTTTGATTTTATATGTTCTTAAATAACCAATTAATAATACTTAAAATCGTTATAACATGATGTTTGGATATCAACTTATAATCTTAAAAACTCTAAAACCAATCATTAATTGGTTGATAAATTTTTGCTCATTTGCTCTGAAGAGTTCATCTTAGTGATAAAAATGGCTGATCCATATGCCAAAGATTCTAACTTGTTTTCCAACTAAGGAAATGGAGAAAAAACCTTAAATGACATATTCTACCATATATTTGTTACTTAAAAATCATGCTGAGTAAATTATAAAATAAATTGCAGCATATAACTTAATTTCTTTTTGCAAAACCACTGAAAAAGAAAATGATATTAAAATCATCTATATTCTTTATTCCTTTTACAATGCTTTTTCACAACCCACTATTGACAGTTTCAATTGCCCCAGCAAGTAGAAGCTTTGAAGAAGATTGTTGGAGTAATTGAAAGGGTTAATAGTGAGTTGTAAAAAAGCATTGTAAAAAGTAATAAAGAATATAGATGATAAGAAAGATACAGAAAAAGAAAATGCTTTTTTGAATATTATTTTATCATTTACATTGCCCTAAAATAGTTTGATTTTAGAATAACTGATTTTCATAAATCAGTTATTAATTGCAATTGAAAAGATTAATGAAATTTATAAATTCCTAAAATAATTACCCATTGAGAAGACCATGAATTAAACATTCAAAGCTTCAATTCAAAAGCTGCCTTTAATTGACTGGTCTAAGATTTACTTTATACAGATGAGAATAGAGATACTTTAAGTCTTGAATGTGCCAGTATTCAATTGGAGAGATTTTTTGTTCTGCAATGAGTTATTTGAAATGCTTTAATTTAACTATCTTATATATCTTTAAAGTTATGCATTATCAAAAATTATTACAATACAAACTATTATACAATCATATTTGGAGCAAAAACACTTTAAATTGCTGTATTTATTAACGTGTAAAATGTTGAATCAATAATGTCTTTTTCTATGTTGACACAAATGAATATGTCTATGGTCTAACTTTTTTATATAGGAAGAAAATCTAGACATTGGCAATTGTAAAAGTAAAGGGTAATCATTTAGAGATATTAATATACTTATATTCAGACTAAATTAAATTTCTAAAATAGGGTAAATTACATATTTATTTGTTAATAATTTTCTGGAAAATCATATTCTTCATTACTATGTAATATTAAAAACTTTTAAACCATGTTTGGAAGGTTATATATATACATACAATTACAAATATCCAGTAACGCCCTCTGTTTAAAGTGTATATCTCAATAATAGCGAACTTCAAAATCATCATTTTGAAGTTTGCTATTATTGAGATATAGACTTTTAAATAGAGGGTGTTACTGGATATTTGTAATTGTATAATGGTTTAGATATTTGTATGATTATTTCAGTTAGTGTTAACAGTAACTTTATTTTCATATATAGATAGGTAGGTAGGTGGGTGGGTGGTAAGTGGGTAGGTAGGTAGGTAAGTAAGTAGGTAGGTAGGTAGGTAGATATCTTCATTATAATTTTCAACCATTATCAATCTAATGAAGAATGAAGGTTTCTTTAAATTCAATTCATCTCCAATCTTTAGACCCTCTTCTTCACATCATCCCAGCACCCTTTCTTATTTCATCCATCCATTTCACGTGTGGTCTATTTTAGATCTTTTACAATCTCTTGGACTGCCTGTCTATTATTATCTCTTCTAACAATATAACCAGACCAATTGTATTTCAATCTCTTAAATCTTTCAATGATGTCAATAACAACTGTTTGTTTTCTCATCCATGTTTTTTATCATTTCGTCTTGTTAGTCTTTACTAACATATTTCCATGGTTAATTGAGTGATCTGAAGTTTCTGTATTGCTCCTCTGTTAAGTGTCCAAGTCTCAGATCCATAAGTAAGAACTGGTAAAACCCACATGCATACACATATATAATCATAATACAAATAATAAATTTCACGGTAATAAACTATTATAAACAGTCTTTCAATCAGCAGATGCTTTCGGTTATTTTTTTAATTTAATGATAGTTGAGGCAGGTTTAAAAAATTAACTGAAAGTCCTTGTGCGGATTTGAAAGACTGTTTATAATGTTTAATTACTGTTAAATTTATTGTTTTTATTATGATTATAATTTTGTTTTAATTAACGGACATTTTATTTATATTACATCTTTATTATTAAAAGGAGATTGCCATGACAACAGTTTCAAATTGTTAATTGTTATCTATATTGAAATTGCCTAAATGTTGACTGGTTTCTAATGGTTATATATATATATATAAGATAAATAAACAGTATCACACATTATGAAATATAATCAAATAAAAACTACTAATCTAAATGTCTGGGATTGGAAATTGTTTAGATGTTTATTAAAAAATATTGGCATCAAATTGTTTCATTTCCATTCGCTACATAAAAATGTTGACACTAGAAGGACTAAATATCACAGCATAAGTTAGGAGTTTTATCTTTCTGATATTACATATATATATATTCTGTTTCATATAGCAGCAGAAAAATATAGTAAATGTATATTAAAAAAATAATACATGAACAACAAATTAGGGTATCAGGACGTAATTGTATAAAATAATATAATTTAAAAAAGGATCAACGTTTACATATATATGCACTTATTAAAAAAATGCTAATAACTTTATTGCTTGGGATTTCATTAGATGTTCGAGCGCCGAAACTGCGAGAGCCAGAATCGATCCTGAGACACTGCCAACTACGCTAAACCGCGTAGGGTGCATTTATAAAATAACACAAATGATTTGGAGGCTGTGAGGATGTGTCGGCATTTATAAATATGTTCATTGTAATTTCTTTTGCTAATTAAATAAAACTAATTATATCAATTAATTTAAAAAATAAAAGTGAAAACAAATACGTTTAATTTCCTTCTTATGTAATATCGGCTGTAAATTATGGCTTCACATTTTAACTCAGATTTATAAAAAATCGTTGTAACTCAATTGTTTTTAAAATGCTATCAAAGAGATATGAAGACATTGAGATGTTTTTTTTAAAAAAGCGCTTAATTAATAATCTAATAATTCTGAGTATATGTTGTCCTATTTATATTTAGAAAATGTTATTTCTGAGATAATCCGGCAATTTAATAAAATAGCACTTTCTTATTTATTTTATATTTAAATATAAGTATAGTATATATACTTAAGCTAGGTGCAATTAGAGGGGATTTGAACTCATATTTCAAATTCCCTTCAGCCATCAATTCCATCTTATACAACCGATGCACAAGACACATTAATGTGAAACAGATAAATGATATCTAATCTAATATACGTATTTCGTACTGAACCGGCACTTATCTGTTGGTCCGGATCATTTCCAACACATATTAATCAGTGCTCGGTTTATATTAAGATGGGAAGTTTTTAAATTTTAATGGACAGGCTTCACTCTTCTCTATTCTCCAACTATTCAGCCATTCATATTAATATATGACTGAAAGAAGTTTGAAAGTCTTAGTTCAAATCCCCTCTAATTATATCTAGCTTAAGTATATATACTATACCTGTATTTAAATATTACGGATTTAGCCTGTTTTCTGCCCATCCCTCTTCTGTACACTTAAAATAGTCTTAAACTCCTATATGTGAGGCATCAGAATGACACAATCAACATGGGCATGACAACAAAATTGGAAAACAAGGATTTTGAGCATGCCATCATAAGATTTGCAATGATATGAATGGCTGAAGAGTTGAAGACCAGAGAAGATTAAAGAATGTCCATCAAAGTTCAAAGATTTCATGTCTTAATATAAACGGAGCATTGATTATAAATGTGTGGGGGGAGACAATGATCCAGATCAATTAATGAGTGCAGATTCAGTATGAAATACATACATTGGCAATCATTTATCTATTCATATACATGTGGTCGCGTGTATTGGTTGTATAAGATGTAGTGAATGGCTGAAGAGAGTTTGAAATTCTGGGTCAAATTCCTTTAATTGTTTGTTTTATATTAATTAAAATTATTGGTGGAAAAGTTTATTTACCTCATAAGTATTATCATGATCATATTTTTAAAGAAGAAAATAAAGTAGCACGTGATCTTTAACTGTTGCATCCTTTTTTCATATTTAATGTGGTTGAAGCCATTCTTTTAATCATCTTACAAAATGGTATTTTACCAACATGCTAAAAATAAGTAAATAGAATACATATATCACCCATTTCCTTGTTCAGAAATTTGGTAGGTCTTCAACCATCTGAAAAATGAATTAAATCCTCACTGATGAATAAAATTTTAATCATTGAACACCAAAACACACAATGCAGTTTGCAAGGATTATCTAAGTTTAGATGCTATTCAGTGCCAACAACCCATATACCATCAAATACCACTATATGAAGTATGTCTTGTGATGATTTTCAAAAACTCAATCATTGATAAAAACAACTATTTGAGACAATGTCTTTTTCCTTCAAAGACTTACAGACAGATGAATAAAACAATTGAAAATGTTTTGGGGCAACACCTATTCAATAGTTTCACAAGTCAGCCTAGAAATATCAAGCCAGTGACCAAACCATATATCTAAACAAACTTGAACAGTCACGATTTCTTCCAAATTTCTAAAGAATTGACTTCATTTCTTTTAGCAAGCATCAGTCCTTCATTGGGTGTTTTAAAATCCATTTTATTTATTTGTCACCTTCAATTTTGTCACATATTTGATGATTTTCCAAAGGTGATGTATTCTTTCATTTTCCATTAAAACTATTTATCTTTTCAACAGGTCATTAAAAGAATATACCTTCCATATTAATTACACAGGAGTCAAAAGTTACTTCAGATATTTCTTCAGATGTCCTTATTCAGAATAAACTGAACTTTTTCTTATCTGTCTTTCAATCACTCTAAATCATTTTCAGCTGAAGTAGATCTTCAGCTTTCTGTTTTCTGGAACTACTTCTTTCTTATGCTAACACAACACTGATGTTTGGATATAATAATTCTTCACAATCCATCAAAGATAATCATTCACTTTAAACTTACTGTTCAACTATATACCGTTTTATCTTCTTATATTAGTCATATTTTTTCATTTTCTTTTGTAAACTTCAAGCACTTCTATCTTTAGTTTTTTCACATAACCTTCTCTGTTATCTGTTTCTTTAGCATTTGGGCAGTAGAATTCATTTTCTGACTCATTTTTTATTTTTAGTCTCATCTACATAATCCTTTGTGATCTCTTTATTTACATATAAATCAATGAAGTGGTTATTCATTTATTTGTCACCATATTTTACATCAATTTTCAACTTTTGTTTACCATATTTCTCTTCAATAATATATTCATCTAACGAATCATTCATAATAAAGACATCAGCATTATCCCTATCCATATTCAAGCTTCATTGCTTGGTAATCTAAATACCAATATATGCTTTATTTGCATCTTGCTTATAAATTTCATTCCCATCACCACATTTTATTCCAGGTATTTTCATCTGGATTAATGAGTAAAGCCTTATCACGTATTCTTAAATAATTCACTTTGCCTTAAAATTCTTTGCCTCATTACCAATACAATTGTCTTTTATCTCATGTTGTAACATATTATCATACAGAGATTTCTCTAATTCTCACTTATTATAACTTTTCCAATCTTACCTTATTAAGCTCTTAAATTTTATCATTTCTATTTTTTTCATATTTGCTTTCATCTTAAAGGTCCAGAACACCCTCAAATTTAGAATCTTTCCCCACCTCATATTGTAATGTCTCTTCTACCTTAAGAGAACAGTTTTATGGATGCCTAAATTTGGATTTTCTTCACTGTATTATCATTAAACAATTCTGCCTCTTCCAAATTATTCACTTTAGGCTCTTTCACTAAACTTAACTTTTCATTTGTCTCTTCTATCACAGTACTTTATTCAGAATGTGATGCTTCCATTTTCAAGCTGCTTATATCCGATTGCACTGCCTCAAACTTTTCACTCATTCTTTCTTTTCAATTTTTTCATTTTATTTTGTTTCATTTCTTTCAATACTGTATCACTTCTCTGTTGAATTTCTTTCATATATTTTTTGTTTTTTTAATAATGCAGCCACAAACATTTTTGCTATTTATCATGTTATCATTTATATCTGTAATAATATATTTTATTATTTTTATACTTATTAATTAACCATTGTTACTAATCTATTTATCCTCTTTTTTTAGATTTGTTGCTATATTAAATATTTTATTTTCACTTTGTTGTCAAATTAGCATGCCAGTCTCAATCTTTCCTATGC
Source organism: Epiperipatus broadwayi (assembly GCA_028023455.1). Classification (NCBI taxonomy): domain Eukaryota; kingdom Metazoa; phylum Onychophora; class Udeonychophora; order Euonychophora; family Peripatidae; genus Epiperipatus; species Epiperipatus broadwayi. Next base: position 2,758,719 of record JAQFVV010000113.1, read on the forward strand.
AATTCTTTACAGTACTACTTGATATATCTAATTATCATGACAATTATCAAAAAATTTTCTACCTTCTTGGATTCAAATTATACCTATATTATACATATGGCATTGTAATATTATTCCCACAATATTGCACCAAATGTAATGGTAGACATTAAGTATAACCAACATTGTGATGATGATTACAAGAGCATCAGCTCTCTGAGAGTTAACTTCAATCTAATTATTGCAAAAGCATTTTTTTAAAATTTTAATATAAATTAGCATTAGGCACTACTTTCTTTATGATAAGAGTACCTCTGGATAAATCATTATGTATGATTATCATCATCTTAATGTATGCCATTACTCAAGCATTCCTGAATGGATTGAGTGACTTCTTAAGTTTACTGGTAGATTAATAGTGTATGTTTGGAGTAAGTTTAAATAGAAAATTAACTATATTTGATAATAAAAGGACTTAACATTCATTTATGATAATCATGAAATAAATAAAGTAGAAATTTTACCTATACATTTGGAAATATCTTAAAAGTCCGTGCACATTTAATTCTAGTACTAAAATCAACTTGATATATATTTTATATTTAATGTTTACATGGTTGTATGATGTAGATAAATTATTTTTTGGATAAAACCATGTATTATTTTCTATTATATACCGATATTTTGACGAACTAGCATCTGCTATTGTCAAGGTAAACTCGTGAAAGAAAATTTGTTCGATCTCAAACTGTAACGTGACTGAGTGTGAGATGAAGCATAAGAATCAGTTTTAAATAGTTTAGTATTCAGAATATGAAGTTTATCAAAATGTATATTTCTCTTAGTCTTACCACCTGTTAATTTAAAATCAATATTAGAAGACAGAGATAAAATGAGAGGTTTCCGTATGGCTGGAATACATTATATATATATAAATAAAGTAACAAATAACTCTAAATAAAATAATGTTAAATGTAATTGTATTCTCATTCATACTGATAATATTTTTATGACCTAATATTCACATATACATATAAAAAAAATCAATCTTACCACAATTAGTTTTTAGTCTGTGTATCTTAGATAATAGTCTATACAAATTAGTCGTTTTATATTTCACTTTCAATAAATTTAAAATACCATCTACACATTTTTTCATTTTTAAAATAGTTCATAATTTTCCATATATGTAAATGAATACACCAAAACTTCTTTTAAAAACTTATTTTTTTTGTATCACTATAATAAAAGACATGTTTGTTAAAGTTAGAAAATTATTTAAAATGATTAATAAGAAATATAATGTTTTCATTTGTCCAGTTTATAAAAAAAACGGCTTAAGTTTTTTAATTAATAATAATAAGGGTAATAATTTAGAGATTATGAATTCAGTTTACATAATAAAATGTTTGAATTGTATTCAAATAATATAGATATGTCATATGTTGGGACTACGAAAAGTAAATTAGAAACTAGATTAAAACAGCATTTAAGTGATATAAAGTGTGCTATTTATAATCATATGAATAAATTTAAACATAAAGATTTTGAAATAAAACCTTTAGAATATATAAAGTCATATCATGAAAGAATAATAAAGGAAGGAATTTACATTAGTGAAATTAAACCTGAATTAAATAGAATGTTAATAGAAAAGGAAAATGAAAACAATAAGTTTGTCAATTAAATGTTTTCAGGTATTTTTGGATGAGTATATAAATGTAAAAAATTTGATTAAGTTGAGATTGTTTGTAATATAAAAGGTGTTGAGGTAAAGAGAATTTTTTAGTATTTTTTAATGTTTTTCATTTGTTTGGAATATGTGATATTTATTATTATATATTTATATTTTATTTTTTAGTGTTCCTTGAAAAAGTCTATTTTAAAATAGTCAAAACGTTTGGGTGTATTTTTTTTATAATCATATAAAAAAACAAGTTTCTAAAAAAAAGAAGTTTTTGTGTATTTATTTACATATATTTCACTTTCACTAAAAGTAAGTATATGCTAGATCTTATTGCTGGGATCCACTACTTTTTTGCATCATGATTCTCTTCTTATAATCAGGAAAAATTTATCTTATGCAATATCAACATTGGTATCTGGATAAAATTACATAGTTTCAGCTGTTTAACTAATTTGTCTTCAATTCCTCTATCACACTTGATAAATATTTTATTGGTACTTGTGTATAATTCAACCGATGACGTTTTTGACTTACCGATTTCCCTTCCGGTAGACATCGACGTTTTTTGCATGACAACATTGTCATGGTAACCAAGTGACTGGCGTGATTAATCCATCAGAGAGTCAATTTTTTTTTTTCACCCGTGAGATTTAAAATTCGTAGAGAGGTTTGGGAAATTTTTTGATTTTTCTGTCTATTGTGATTTTGCTATCCACGGCATCACAGTTACTTTTTTGAGCTGTTAATTCGGGTAAAGTGTTTTATTTATCTGTTTATTTTGAATTTACAAATATTTTTTGTTAATATTTCTACAATTGAATTATGTTTTAATTTCATTTTTAATTTCTGAATTGTATCATACAGAAAATTATTTTTCGTAATTTATTCCGGTAAACTGTTTTTTATTTATCTGTTTATTTTAAATTTACAAAATCTTTTTGTTAATATTTCTACAATTCTCAAATTATTTTTCGTAAATTCATCGTCAATTATAAAAACTTTTTGTTAATATTTCTACAATTCTCAAATTATTTTTCGTAAATTCATCGGCAATTATAAAAATTACAGGGTGCGACGCCATTAATACCAGATTTGCATTAAATGACGCCATTAATACCAGATTTGCATTAAATCGCGTCTTTTTAATTTAGCTGTTTATTTAAAATTTACAAAAAATTTTTGTTAATATTTCTACAATTGAATTACGTTTTAATTTAATTTTTAATTTCTGAATTGTATCATACAGAAAATTATTTTTCGTAAATTCATCGGCAATTTTTAATTTCTGAATTATATCATACAGAAAATTATTTTTCGTAAATTCATGGGCAATTATAAAAATTACAGCTATGAGAGTAATACAAGGTATAGGTGTACGCCAAGCCTAACGGCTTGTCAAAAACACAAAGGGCCCCCCCCCGCCAACTCCAGCGCTATGCGCTGTTTTTTATAATTGAGCATAATATAGGGTGGTTTTATAAATTAGAATATAGTTTTTTCTAAATTATTTTGACACATGCATGTACATTTTTATTTTTTTTTTTTTACTATTTGCCTGACCTGCGTCAGATTTTTGCCTTTTTTTTTTTTTGTTTTTTATCACGTGACCTGCGTCACATTTTTTTTCTTTTTTTTATGTTTAATTTTTTTTTAAATTTTTATATTTTTGCCATGTTTTTTTGTTTTTTACCACGTGATCAACCGATGACGTATTACCCTGAAGGCATATCGGTCTAATGTTGCGTTTTTTAACGTGCCATGTTCACGTGATCTGCGGACACATTTTAGCGACTAAATGTGTCTGCAGATCACTTGGAGACGTTATCTTAAAAATCGCAACTTTAGACCGATGTGCCTTCAGGGTAATACGTCATCGGTTGAATTATACACAAGTACCGCAAATATTAACACATTTTCTACTTTAGATTTGGAAATAAAAAATACTATTCAATATTCAGACATTAATCAGCAATGCAAAGGTGTTTTACCACATGAATCTGTAGAAAAAGTAATTTAACTAGTGATTTTTCTTTTCTACTATGGATAAAGTACAACTGTCACATGATTAGTCTACTTCTTTCCCAGCAATCTATCCCTTCTCTTCTTGGAATCAATCTGCATTACTGTCTTTTCTGACTTAAGATTCTCCGGTAATGTTGTAAGAAAACTTATTGTAACAGATCAGATAGTGGCTTTAATCCAATTTTATATACTCAGCCCCAGTTGGGTTTCCAAACATAATAGATGGGATAGCCCATAGGATTAATCAGGCTCATTTGGGCAACCAAATGTAACTGATCACTTATATACACCAGATATATACATACTTTTAATTAGCTGAATCTTTAATTACATTTCTCAATATAAATTAATCTATGGATCACAAGATGTTGAAAGATTTGTACATTAATGAGCACTAGCCATTTTAAACATTATGATGTTTTCATCATAATGAGTCAAATCAAACCTTATATTTTTCTTTTAGATCTGTTATCATTCAAAATGCTGGCTCTTTTCTCTTTAATTTACATTAGCACAATTAATTTAAGAAATCACATACCAGATTTATTTCTTAAATTATAGTATTTTATATCTAATTTTAAATGCTGTAAAGAATAATAAAAACATTTTAGTAAAACTAACGATTTAATAGAATCAAAATAAATAATAAGAATTTTAAAAAATTAATTGTAAATGCATTTTTAAATCTAAATTACTTTACAAAGAAATAAATTGGCCTTTTGTTTTTAAATTGGACTATGTATAAATTTTATAACTTTACTTCTGTTTTTTATCCCCCATCAAATATTTACGACTTAAAAAATCACACACCTAAATCAACACACACACAAATAGAATATTATTCTCATGCTTGTGTGTGCGAATTTAAAATATACATAAAAAATTATTTAATTTGAGGATAGAAGAAAAAAATTATTTTTTTACATTGAGCTCAATTATCCAAATACTTTAAAATGTACATACTTTTATACCTTGTCCATTTTTTTTAATAGGTCACAAGGTTGTCCTTGCATAAGATTCACAAATAATTCTGGTAAATGTTATTATAAAATGGCTTTCCATTTCCTGGATTCTAGTATTCATTTATATCCTTCCCACTTTAACTTTTGTACACATAGACAGTAAATAAGATATTTGTCTGTAGATCTGATAATTTTAAGAAGCATTGAATATGAGAGTATTATTGTTTTTAATCGTCTTCTTTCATTTTATTTCCCTCTCCTCCACTTTGTCAGGTTATTTTAACAACCTTTTCATCTTAGGTAGGCTAAAAGTTGAATCACATTTTCTAGCTATGGATTGCAGCAATTGGTATGTAAAAATTTGCTATACTCACTCATCTTGGAAACTATTTTACCAAAGTTTCCTGATAATTGAAATTTAGCTTTTTCTTCACTTGCAATTTTTACAAGCGATTTAAAATCAACTTGTGGCAGAAAATAATTTTCCATTTCTTAGTATAGCCTCATACACAAAAAGTCATCTACTTCAGATCAAAAATAGGAAAAGAGAGAGAGAGAAATGAGAATAGCTCAATTTATATCAAAATCCTCCATTATATGAACAGATTCAAATAGATAATACAACAACAACAAATGTTTTGAAGATATCAACAACAACAAATGTTTTCTTAAGATTTTTTATTCTTTCATTTTACTTAATATTATTTTTACCTCCAAAAAATGTATAAATAAACAACGTAATCTTCTTACAGGTTTGAAATTAATTAAATCTGTTTATTTATTCAAATTAAAAAATTTAAAATACAAAAAAAAAAATATAGTTAAAAGTGAATTATTTTAACTTAAAAAAAATGTTATGTTTTACTTTTTTTTCCTTTCTTTCTCTTGTTTTTATGCTAAGTTTAATAAATCTGAATAATTTAATTTATTTTTTACACATATTTTAATTATAAAATTTAAATACTTTAATATAACTTTAAATTATTATTTTTTAAAGAAAATGCTTCTTTGTTTTAATGAGGTGGAATTTACAAGGTTCAAACTTATGAATATTCATTCATCTATTAGCAGCCATTCATCACATGATGGTGCTGTTTCTGCACAAAAGTACAGAAATATGCTGTTTATGCAGCCGAAACCATGAATACTGCCGTGTATTAACAAAATCTTTACTCCGAGTTATTATTTATAATACCATAATGCTTTATTTAAACACAAACTTCTACGGTACACTCTACTTTTAAAACTAATTAAACTACAAAAATATATACATGAAAAAGTCTTTTTATTTGCTGTGTGTCGAAAAGTTCACACCTTTACGGATTTATCTGTTCATTGGTTCAATTATCTCATTATTTCAATTCGTCTGTTCCTCTGCATTTCTACCAATCAAATTGTACTCCTAATTTCTCTGTGGTCCGACTTGTTATCAATTTCTCTCGACGTACTCCTTTGTCTTCTATAATCCGTTTTATATTTTTATATTCCGCCATTTTAACAAACAAAATATATGTTGTAATTTCACTTCTGAAATATTTCTTTTTCTTTTATCAAACACTTCACTTCCTCCCCTCATTTCAGAAGTCGAAATATTTTCATTACACATAGTCTTTGAATCGTTCGGGTAATCTTCTATTTCTTGTAGGCCTGGGTGACTTATTCTTGTATTGTTCATGTTTGTCTTCACAATTTGTTTCTATCGCAATTTGTCTCTCTTCTTCCTCTTTCCCTGTACTATTAATTCCACTCTCCTTAGTGTCAAACTTCTTATCCTCGTTTGGTATCCAATCCCATTCATCTGACATTCTTCTTCGCATGTGGTTTATGTGTCTTCTATATATTCTTTCATTTGGACCATTTATTTCATATATCTTGTTTGACATCCGTTGTTTAATTGTTCCCTGAATCCATGTCTTCCTTAATATGTCTCTGAACCAGACTGGTTCTTGATTCCTGAATTCTTTATCCATTTCGTCATGTTGTATTATATTGCTCTCCTTTGGATATAATGCAGTTAATTTTGTTCTCAATTTCCGTCCGCATAGTATTTCTGCTGGTGATTTACCCGTTGCTGTTGATGGTGTTGTGTGTTGCGTCATCATGAACATTTGTAGCGTTTCTTGTATATTTTTTGTTCCAGTTTTCCTCAAATTCTGTTTCACTTGTTGTACTGCATTTTCCGCTAGCCCGTTTGATTGAGGATGATATGGTGGTGACCACACTTGTTGAATATCATGTTCTTCACAAAATTGTTGCATTTCTGTTCCAGTGAATGCAGCACCGTTGTCTGATACTAAAACCTCCGGGTATCCATGAATCGCAAAAATATTTTTAAGGCATTTGATTGCTTCATTCGCCGTCGTGTCTCGTACTTTATGTGCTTCTATCCATCTGGATTGTGCGTCTACAAGTATCAACAACATTTTCCCATCCACTGGTCCAGCGTGATCTATGTGTACTCTCTCCCATGGTTTCTTTGCTGGCTGCCATGATGTCAGGTTCTTTTGTGGCATTGCAGCATATGTTTGGCATGAAGAGCATTTCTTTATATAGTGTTCGATGTCTTCATTTATTTTTGGCCACCATACGTAACTACGAGCTAGAGCTTTCGCACGCACAATTCCTGGATGTCCTTCATGTAGTAATTTTAGTACTGCTTGTCTTCCTGCTGTTGGTATTAGCACTCTATCGCCCATTACAATACATCCCTTACATATTGATAACTGTTGTCTATTTGACCAAATCCCATTTGCTACGTAACTTGGTTTAGTTTCTGGCCATTCACTTCTAATCCATTCTATTAATTTTTTATATCCCTTGTCTTCTCTCGTCCACATTTCCACAGTTTTACTATTTAATTTGTTTGATTTCATCGCATCAATGTAATTAATTTCTAATTCTTCCTTTCCTGTTTCATTTATATCGGGCAATCTTGATAGAGCATCGGCATGAGCTATTTCCTTCCCTGGTTTATAAATCAGCACGTAGTCATATGCAGCCAGTATGTTCCGCCATCTTAACATGCGTGGGCTTATATGTTCTGGAGCCTGTCGGTCATTCCCTAATATCACTAGGAGGGGTTTATGATCTGTGATGATTTGAAAAGGTCTACCGAAAACAAACTGATGATATTTTCTAAGTGCAAAAATAATTGCCAAAGCCTCTTTGTCTATCTGACTATAATTTCGTTCTGCCTTCGATAATGTCCTTGATGCGTATGCAATCGGTCGTTCACCGTTTTCCATTGGGTGTGCCAAAACCGCTCCCACACCTATTTCAGACGCGTCCGTCGTAATTCTTACTTCTAACGCGTTATCAAAAGGTGTCAACAGTGTATCCGCAGAAAGTAGTTCTTTTGTTTTTTCAAACGCTTCTTCATGTATTTGCGTCCATTCCCATTTTTGTCCTTTTCTTAACAACTGATATAATGGATTTGCAATCATTGCTTTGCTTTTTAAAAAAATTTCAAAAAAATTAATAAGCCCTAAAAAGGCTTGCAATTGTTTGACATTCTTGGGTCTCTGCGCATTTTTTACCGCTCGCACTTTATCTTTTATCGGTCTTTTCCCATTGTTAGAAATCACGTGTCCTAAAAATTCTAGTTCTCGCGTTTTCCATAAGCATTTTTCTTTGTTCAGTTTAATCCCCGCATCTTTTAATTTATTACATACTTTAGTCAATCGTTTACGTAGCTCACTTTCTGTTGTGGCTGTGATCAGAATATCATCATAGTATGGCGTCACTCCCTGTATTCCATGTAATAATGTGCTGAGTTTTGCCTGAAAAATATTAGGTGCTGTTGTCACTCCGAACGGTAGCCTATTGCATTGAAAAAGACCAAAAGGCGTGGTTAGTGTTAACATTTGAGCTGTTCTATTCGTTACCTTAATTTGATGGTAGGCGGCGTTTAAATCTAACTTTGCAAAAAAAACATTTTCATTTGCTAAACCGGCTAACAGCTCGCGAACGTTTGGAACTGGATACGCCCCTTTGGCTAAAAATTTGTTTACCGTTACTCGGTAATCCCCACAAATTCTAACTTGTCCATTTGGCTTGGTCACTATTACAATCGGTGTGGCCCATTGAGCGTCTTCTATCGGTGTCAAAACTCCTTCGCTTACTAATTTCTGAATTTTTTGTTTTACTTTTTCATGTTGTGCAAACGGAATCTTTCGGGGTTTGCACACAATTGGTCGTGCATTTTTACTTAATTCTATGTCTACTGGGTCTGATTTGAAAACTCCTACTTGTTCTGAAAAAAAGTTCCGGATACGCTGTAATGTATTCCTGTTCGAACGACATGTTTTTTATGATTGTTACAGTAATTCCTAGTTGTTCGAAACATTCTCTTCCTATTATCGGGGCTATGCTTCCTTTTACTATATATATAGGTAGGTTTAATATTTCTTCTTTGTACCTAATTGGAATCTGGGTTTTTCCTTTTATTATTACTGCGTTTCCGCTGACGTCTTTGACTCTAATATTCGTTTTCTGTATTATGCATCTTTTATGGCCTTTGGTAATATCGTTCCATTTTTCTTCTGATAAGAGTGATATTGCCGAACCACTGTCGATCTCCATTTCTATATCTTTTCCATATATATTCAGTGTTATCATGTATTGTTTTTGGATTTGTGCGCACACATTTTTTTTTACTTCATATTCCGTATGTTGTTTATCTTGAGTTTTTGGATTTCTGCAGACTGATTTTAGATGTCCTTTCCTTCCACAATTATAACAGGTATATGAACGCCATTTGCAGTTTTTCGATATGTGTCCTTGTTGTCCATAACAGAAACACTTTATTTGTTTTCCTCGGTCATTCCATTCTTTCGTATTTGTACTCTGTTTTTTCCCTTCTGTTTTATGTATTTCCCATGACTGTTCATCATTTATCTTGCCTCTGAAACACATTGCTTGTTCAATTACGAGCTCGTACGCTATCCCTTTCCGTATTGCTATGTCGTAGGTCAAATCTGGTTCCATTAACAAATTTTGCCGTAGCCTGTCTTCATTCATTCCCCATAACAACTGATCCAGTAGGGCTTGTTCTGCGAACTCTCCGTATTGGCAATGTCTTACTAATTGTCTCAAACTTATATCGAAATCTCTTATGTTTTCACCTCTCTGTTGTCTTCTATTCCGCAAGGTTAATCGAGCCATGAACTTCGATGGTTGTGGGCTAAAATAGTTGGATAACTTGTTTATAATATTTTCGTATTCTGTTTCATCCGTTGTTGGCCCATTCATTAGTTTATGTATCACTTCAATTACTTTTCGTCCCGCGAGGCATAAAAGAGCTGCTACTTTTTTATTATTCTCCGTAATATTATTTAATTTAAAAAAATTTTCGAGTTGAGTGACGTATAACGGCCATTCACCCGCATTTCCGACGTCGAACTCCGAGATGCTTCCTTGTCCTAAAGACATTTTAACTTGTCCGTCCGTAGGTTCAACTTTTCACGGTGACTGCGCCAAGTTTTGCCGTGTATTAACAAAATCTTTACTCCGAGTTATTATTTATAATACCATAATGCTTTATTTAAACACAAACTTCTACGGTACACTCTACTTTTAAAACTAATTAAACTACAAAAATATATACATGAAAAAGTCTTTTTATTTGCTGTGTGTCGAAAAGTTCACACCTTTACGGATTTATCTGTTCATTGGTTCAATTATCTCATTATTTCAATTCGTCTGTTCCTCTGCATTTCTACCAATCAAATTGTACTCCTAATTTCTCTGTGGTCCGACTTGTTATCAATTTCTCTCGACGTACTCCTTTGTCTTCTATAATCCGTTTTATATTTTTATATTCCGCCATTTTAACAAACAAAATATATGTTGTAATTTCACTTCTGAAATATTTCTTTTTCTTTTATCAAACACTTCAGATACTACAACATTACCTTTGTAATAGCCATTTTGGGCTGCATGGTGGTATTGTTTTCTATGCAAAAGCACAGACATCGTATGCCTGGCTATGTGTAGCCATGCTATGTGTATGTTCAATAACGAGAGTTCACTACCATTTGATATGAGGGTGTCTGTTGTTCAATTTCAAACAAGTGTTGAAATCTCTTTTCAAAATCATTGTCTCATGCACCAACTGTAGTAATATTCTGTAGCAATAATTATCACCCTGTCAGTGCATTTCCCCACACATCTTGCAAGCTGCTAGAAATTTGGAAAGGCTTTTTCTGTATCATAAAAAACAAAGTCGAGTGTTTACTGTTTTAATGAAGTGCTTTGGGTTGTTTTCAAATTTGGTTTACACGTTGAATGTTAGTATTCGAAGAATAACATCAATTTGGGCAATCCAAACAAAACTGGGTGTGTTGGGGGGGGTGATTCTTTTTTTAATGAAGTGTTTTTTGTTTTTTTTTGTTTTGGAATTTTTGTTTAAACGTTTAGTTTCCTATTAGAAGAATAATGTTAATTTGGAAATCCTAAGGAAAACTGTTTTGTTTTGGGTTTGATTACTTTTTTCATGACGTGTTTTGGGTTGTTTTTTTGTTTTGTTTCAATGTTTTAATTTTTACTATTAGAAGAATAATGTAGATTTGAAAATAAATAAAAAAACTGTTTTGTTTTGTTTTGTTTTTTTTTTTGGGGGGGGGGAGGTAATTCCTTTTGTAATGAAGTGTTTCAGGTTTTTTTTTTTTTAATTTTGGTTGAAATGTTTAATTTACTATTAGAAAAATAACGTAAATTTGGAAATAAAAAGACAATTGGGGTGAGGGGTATCTTTTGATTAAACATTTAATTTAGTATTATAAGAATAGCGTTATTCTTGTATTAGTAAATTAAACATTTTAATAAAATTAAAAAAAAAAAAACACAAAAAAACGTTTTTTAATTTAGAATGCTAATAATAACATAAATTTTCCAAAGCAAAAAAAAAAAGCAGACCCAGACATGTTATATTAATAGGTTTTTGAAGAGAAACAGCACCCATCAAGCAATGTACGGTTGCTAATAGACAAGTACCAACTTATGTTCCATAATGCATTGGTACTATTTATAATTTTGTTCTATATTAAATATCATCTTTCATCACCCTAAGCCTTAAATGGCATATCATTTTTTTATGAAATGTTTATTGCAATTACTTCCTTTTTGTCTTAGAAATAACAATACTTAATTGCAAGAATTAATGAACTCTGGATTATTTAACATTCAAATACTTTCCAAACATTTTTTAATTTCAAATTCAAATATAATATCTTAATCGTACAAAACATGTGTCTTTCAACTTATGGAGACAGAAAAGAAAGAGAAGAGCTGGAAAAAAGACCAATCTTCAAAATCCATTCTCTACTCTAATTTTTATTCTATATAATTTTCAATAAAATATCTGGATTTTGCATCAAATTTACCACACAAAAAAGGCAACTTATTTTATTAAGCTTCTTTTATAAGGAAAATCTGAAAGATCTATAAAATATGATATACCTGTTAAACTACACATTCATTTATTTGATGAATAGTAAACCATTTTCTCTTTCTTCCTCTTTATTTTAAAGATTATAATGTTACCATTATTAATTTTAGATAATGCATATATAATTGTATTAATAAATAATCGTAACTTTTTAAAAATATTTGTAATTGAAAAGTGAAAGGAACTACCGCCCGTTGTGTTATGTAATGTCAAAAAACCAACAACAGGTTGTTAAAAGTGAGACTCATTTTTCATTCGCTTTAATGGTGATTTCAAAACATTTAATCCATATATAGATTAAAACAATAAACAAAATTCACCTTATAATTTAAAAGCAAGTCTTAAACTAAGCTTATATAAAAATAGAGCCTAAAGATAGAGTGGTATCATTCTATTTTTTCATTGGTTTTTGATTTTACATAGCTCAGTGAGAAGTAGTTTCTTCCATTTTTAATATATATATATATATAAGAAACACGTTCACATATAACACAATAACACCTTTCATTTACAACTACTTCATTTCAATATAAAAGCATTTCTTCATATTGTACAATATGCATTAGAATATTAAAATACTTGATAGATTTGTTAAACCATAAACCAATTTATTTCATAAACTATTATAACTACATGTTACAAACATATAGTGACTTATACAATTTACAAATTAATTTATTTTTTAAGCTAGTTTAGATTATTTTTGAAGATTTTTTTTAATAATTTGGTGACAATACATCCTTTTAATATGAATAATGCCATTTTCAACCTGTTTGTACCATTATAATATACATAGATATATGTATTAAATATTTTCATGGATATATAAGGTATGGAATTATATTCATGTAAATAATTAGAGAAATTGTTACTTTTGATGTTAATAGAAAATTCATCAATGACAATTGGCAGTCCTAAAGTTAAACAATAGCTTTTTTGTCCTGAATTTAATTAGTAGTAAAGTAAGATCTATTTTAATCCACATTGTTATATCTTTTCATGGATTTAAAATGATATAAACAAAGCAAATATGGAATTATATCCATATAAATAATTAGAGAAACCTTTGCTTTTGACTTTTTTAAAAAACCATCAATTATTAATTGACAGACCTGAGATTAAATGTTTTCTCTAACAACATGTAATAGCCTTTTTGTTCTCAGTTTAATTAGAAATAAAATGAGATCTTCTTTTATTTCTAACCCAAGTATTTATAAGCCTTAAGACTGTCAAATAGTAATTGTTTGTTTTCTAGGAACATCAAAGGTAAAAATTTCTATAATTATTTACATGGATATAGTGTCATACTTTGCTTTTTTTACAACATTATGAATTCATGAAAATAATTTAACTTAACATATATAATTCTCTGGAGAAGATTAATTATTATTTACAGGTGATCAAAGAAAATATGAGTTTTCTAAATCCTCATGCCCATAAAAATAACTGTCAGGTTTTAAGTTCACATAACAATTCATATTAAAAGTGTAGAGGATTTCAGGAAAAATGTTAATGTAGGTTAATAGAAAAAACTTGCTTTGTCTTAGGACTGTCAATTAATAATTAATGATTTCTTAGAAATGTTAAATGTAAAGATTTATTTTATTATTAACATGGATAGAATCCCATATTTTCCTGTACAATGTTTTATAAATAATTTGCTTCAAGAGTTGCTTTAATAATGCTGGAAGTAAACTTGATAAACACATATAAAGATATAATTGTTGTTTTCATATGTTTTAACACTATACAATTCAAATTTGTAGGCGTTCATATTATGTTTATGTATGAATGCATATTATAAAAACTAATTCACTAGATCAGTCATTTCCAACTTTTCTTTACTAGTGACTCACTTCAAATTAGATTTTTGCAGCCCACTAGAAATTTTAAGACAAAAAATAACAAATTTTACACGTATTTATTATAAAGTAATAAATTTTATCACATTTTTAGAATTATTGTAGCTTGCCTGTGTTTTTCTTGATTTTATGTATTTTTAATTTTAGTGACCTTGTATTAATTTGTTAGTATAAATTTTGATATTTTTCTGACACACCTGAAGAACACTCATGACCCATAAATGGATCATGACACACCTGAAGAACACTCATGACCCATAAATGGATCATGACACACATTGAGAAACACTGCACTAGATGATATGCGCAGCTTAATGACTTTATGCATTGTCTTTGGATTTTCATCTTGAGCGTATCCAAAGATCATTTGTATTATTGATGAGTGACTACATGATAAAGAGAGCTCATGCTGATGCATATGAAGATATATTTTCATAGGAACAATATATATATATGCTTGTGTATACATATGTTTCATATGTAAAAAGAAAATTTTTATATAAAAGAAAATAAAGGGTTCACTCAATGTCTGCTAATACTAATATAAGTTAATGAAAAACGTTTTCTTGCAAGCCAAGTGATCTATAACCATTCCCATATGAAGAGCATCCATGTCAAACCAAGATGAGACAACTCTCAAAGGATACATTACAGAATTTACTGAGATTACAGTTCATCTCTCTATCAGATCCAAGTGTAAGGAGATTTACACAGATGAAGTTCTTTTTCTTAAAAATGGATAAATGAAATCTAGACTGTCAAATGTAAAACCTTAAGTTCACTTTCTTCAATGAATTGCCTAGATTAGTATTTGTGTGTGATAAGACTGCCTTGTAAAAATTAAAATGTAATCTAAAGATTATAGATGAGTGCAAAAAGGTAATTTGGTAGATTAATTTTCAAATTTTACAGTGGAAAAAATATTCCAGTTTAAAATGATATATAATTTAAAATTCAAATATGTATGTATACAGCATAAAAATATTGATTAATAAACAGTTATGGAGCAGTGATTATTTTATTATTTATTTTTAAGGGAGAACGTAAAAATTTCCCACAAGGCATCAGCGTTTTAATCTGAAAAGGAGGGCTGCAAAATTTAACCCTTTTCCCTCCGAAATATTCTCGTTATCCTGCCAGGTTAATTCACTCAGTTAAGGAGCAAAAACAAATATCTGCGGACGCACATATATGGTTAACACATATGAAAAAAAGATGAAATGTTCCAATAAAAATAAAACCTTTGGTGGCCGAGTGGTTAGCACAGCTACCCTATAAGCAGTTGTCCCGGGTTCACTTCCCGGCCGATACTTTGACACATGAAAAAAAAAAAACCGTTAATTCAGATAATATTGAATCGCAAGCAAGCTTAATAATAATAATAACAAAATGTTAATCAGGAGTAATATGATATTTGTGATAGCGAAAAATTACAATCAAATCAACTAATTCGACCAATGTTCATATTTTAAAAATTATTTTACAGAAAATTTTCGATTTCCAACTTATTAGTAATAATATCTGCTATAAATTAAATGTAGATGGATACCACTCTTGAAACACATTTTAAGATAAAATATATATATATAAATATACACACACAAAAATTCCATAACCTATAATTACATAAAATGAAATACCCACCAATATAAAGTTAGATTATCAAATTTAAAACCAAATTAATACCATTAAAATCCTATGCATGGAAATGAATATCTTGTTTGGCTATTTGTAATAGTGTATAAAGTACTGAAAAATCTTTTCTAAAGTTTGAATCTAAGACCATTTCAGTTTTTTTACTTTAGTAAGTTGTTCTGATTTCCTTCTACATTAATCGAAGTCTGGAATCTTAAGAGTTTTTCGGATTTTCAATATACTTATGCAGCTTTACAGATTACCAAAAAGAAACAGTTTCAATTTTCCACTGCACAGAACAGACTGAATAACAGACATTTGTTAGTCTTTTACAGTTGTGTCCTGTGGAAATTTTAAGCAGGGGTGTTTTATTATAGTATCACTGTCAAAACATACGCAAGGAAACAAAACAAAACATTTTATTTTTTCATACCAATCATTGTTAAAAGATCTAATACATTTTTTTTATTTTCACTAACTTGTTCGACAAATAAAAATTTCAGGAGTAAATCGATATTTATTTTCTATTTCAATTGTTTTAGGTAATGTCAATTGGGAAAATATATTTATATATTCAACACTAACATTCATTACGATAAATATTTAATATATAGGGTATATGAGCACAGACTTTCACATGACTCACTACTCTCCACACTATCTCATAATACTGATACACTTGAACACATATGTTGAAAAGATAAATAATCATCAATATCCGTACTTCATGCTAAATCAGCAATCATCAGTTGGTCCAGATTATCATCTCTACACATATATGCAATAAGTGCTCAGATATATATTAAAATAGCCAATCTTCGTTCTTTAATGGACAGGCTTCAATCCACTTCACACTCCAATTCTTCAACTATTCATCCAATTGAAAATCTTTATGATGGAATGCTCAAAGGCCACCCTGAGGCTGAGATTCTTGTCACACCCATGTTGACCTAAGGTCAATCTGACACCTCATGTATATTTAAATAATTTTTTTTATTACTTTATTATATTTTTTGTAATAAATATTTATAAATGTTAATTACAAGAAAAACATAATATTTTATTACTCATCCTAAATAGAAACAATAAAAATTTATTTTCTCTCGGGAGAAACCAGAATGCATAGTCATAACACACTCAAATAATTATTGAAACTGCAGAAACAAACAGCTCCAATGGTACTAGTTACATGTATTGATAAAAGCAAACAAATCCCACTGGAAAAATTTACTCTCTATGATATTTCTAACACTGCCATAATTAACAGCATTTGTGAATAAAATATCAAGCATTGCTTTAAATAATTCTTTTTTAAAATGGTTTAATTGGTTATATTTACATAATAATTATGCAAAATATTGAATGATTGCCTTATTATTGATATTTTTAAACCCAAATTTAATAATTTTTTTCTGGGGGTACTGCAATGCCATATTTCTTATGGATCAATCATGACTGGTCTTTTAATAATAGAGCTTTTAGTTTGGTATCATAATTCTGAGTAAGTAATCACATACTTGTAAATAGATTCATGTCCAAATATTGTTTTGGTTAACACATCATTATCACATACTCAAATATGATATCAATGTTTATCAATAGTCTTATTGAAATGTATAATCAAATTATTTCTTTCCATTATAGTCTGGTCTATTTGTCTTTGAATTAACTATCCACTTTATTCAAGTCTCTTATGCTAAAACCAGAATCTTATTTGTTAGTCAGTCTTGTCTTCTTTATTCATATTTTATGTTATCAACTGCTAGTAAAAATCAAGAACACAAAAAAAAATTTTAAGACTCTCTAATAAACTTGGAATGCCATATGTTTGTATAGCAGATGGATTAACACACATAAACATAACTAATGCAATATCACTGAGGAATCCAGTAGTAAAAATCAGTCTGAGGTTGGGGATATTTTGCAAAGCTTGTTAAGAGCTTATTTGCAAGCTCTATATATAACATAAGTAATACTAGACATTCCATCCACCATCCTGCACTATAAGTTCTTTCATCACTAATCTTAAATTATTATTTATTTTCCATTTGTACAAAGATTTTTTCTTTAGTTGTTTATCTTTTCAAGAAAAAAACTAATTTTCTAATAATTATAAACTGTTTATTCTTCTGTCCATTGCATTTTTGTATGTTACACTGATATATTAATCATTCACTGGATTCTAATCGCTTTAGCTGGGATCTGTTTGAGCAATATTACTGGGTTTTTATCTAGTATTTCTATCTTAATAGGTTTTCTCCCTAATATTTTAATGTTATTGTCATATTTCTGTATTTCCAGTTGGCAACTGTTAGTGAAAACCTAACACATAAGTACTTTTTTTCAAACATCTGTGATAATCTTGGAGTGCCATGAGTATACAAATCACACAGAATGACGTATTAATAAGATATATATTGTGACAATTAAAATATATAATAATGGGAAATGAGGATAAGCTCTTATTTAATGCCCCACAGATTTGGGAGTCATTTGTAACAGAATAAATATATGGGTCATACTATACATTCTTAGTCATAGCCTAATTATTGATCACCATTTGTAATAGAATAAAAAATATGAACCAAGGAAGATCAATCCTAATTGTATTATGCCCATGAATTATAGAATCATTTGTAAGAGAATAAAAATAATAAATGAAAGTGAATATGAATCAATGAATAAGAATTAACTAAACCAATATTTCACAAAAACAATGATAATAAACTTTGATTCACACAGTATTTAGAATGGATAGAAAACAAATAAAATCATTATTTTAAGCTAACCTAAAATATGAACATTATTTGCAACAGATTAAAGATAAAACAATAAAACCAAACATTATTATCTTATAAACAATGATCTATACCCTTATATAATCCATTTACAATAGAATTAAAATAATGGTAAAAAATTAGACAGATAAACTTTAATATTTCTTATGAATAAAAATTTTGATTATAATAATGCAAATTTATACTAAAGATTAAATGTTAATTATATCCATATTTTAACAAAATAATTCATGGATGGATGAGATAATAATTTTAATATGGCTACAAATCTAAAATATCAATGATATCTAAATAAGTAGATAACTCAATAATTGATTTCCAATTACAACTAAAAAAAATAAATGTACTGCTAACTCAGCTATGCTATTCTACTAATATCAATATACTCTTATTAATTAAATCAACTATAATAACATTAAATAATACAAAATCAATTAACCTAATATATCTTTCCACTTCCATTAAATTATAAAATCAAATCATCCTATTAGATAACATTGTATTTTATAATATCCAATCACATCAATATATAAAGTAAATAATAGATTATTTGATGCTTATTCCAATACTATTGACAAATCACATCCAATTACTCTTGAATTTAGTAAAGCCATGTTGCTAAAACTTTAGACTATAATTATCAAAACATATGAAAGATTATTAATGTTTAACTACTAAACATCACATGTTCACCATTTCTTATGCTTGCACATAACTGTTATTAAAACAGGCAAACTCTCCATACAGTAACACTACTGTATGGAGAGTTTTGCCTGTTTTAATTATTAGTGTTTGTTATAATCAAATCCTAATATTAAAATTCAATATCTAAACTGAATTTACAATCCACCTTAATTAACTATGAATATTATTAAAGCAAATCACTCTAATTTGTAACTGATTAAAATGTATTATAACCCACTTTCTATAATTAAATAAGATTATGATATTTTATGACTGAATATTAATTTAATACAAATATTCACTTTAATCAATAGCAGTTTAAACAAAAAAAATATGCAAGTATCTGACTGTAATTACCTCTGATTATTTTCTGTAATTATTATATTTGAACTGTTATAAATTATCAAATTAATTCATATATAATTTCTACATTAATATAGCTGTTACCTATTAATAATTTCTAATTACTTACTAAATATTTAAATATATCAAAGCAATTAATTTATTGTTATATAAAAATCTAAACCAAGTTAGATAATCAACATTAAATTCAATATAAAGATATGCTATGTAATTATATTCTCTTTCCTATCCTGTGGTTTGACTTCCAAACTATTTTAAAACTGCTTCTAATGAATTGTGGTATAGTCCATCTATAAATTGTATCTTATCCAAGTACCATTAACCAATAAATTTGCATTAAAAATTGAATGATAACCAAACAAATTTACTTGTTTTAAATTAAGTTAAAATTTATTAACAAGTGTATATATATATATGATTATAAATTAAGTTAAAATTTATTAACAAGTGTATATATATATATGATTATGCTTTATGTAATAGGTTCTCAATTGACATTAATTATTTTAAATTAAATAGGTAATTGTACAAAAAACTTCATCTATAAAATGCTAAATCTAAAATGTATATTTACGTAACACAAATATGTTGTAATACAGATATACCTTTCAAAATATAAGAGAATCTAGGACATTCTTAATCTTTATATAAAAAAATTTTTATGGAAATAAAAATATACTAAAGATGAACTACCCATTCATTCATATTGTT
Source organism: Epiperipatus broadwayi (assembly GCA_028023455.1). Lineage (NCBI taxonomy): Eukaryota > Metazoa > Onychophora > Udeonychophora > Euonychophora > Peripatidae > Epiperipatus > Epiperipatus broadwayi. Next base: position 2,778,869 of record JAQFVV010000113.1, read on the forward strand.
CAAGAGAATTAAACAAAAATAAATACTTGAGATAATTTATAATCAATGAATAAGAAGATAAATATTTTTTAAATTAAAATAATAATTACTAAGTTATGAAATATAAATATGACTTTAAAAAAACATAACTCTCTTATACTTTAAGCATGTAAAATAAGACTCTACTTAATTTAAATTGTACTACCATTTATATCCTATGCAATTATATATAAATAAAAATAATATATATTAGCAAATGACATAGTCAATTATCCTCAAATACAATATTTCCAAAATAGTATCACAGTTTTAATGTCTATTTCTTAAACTGCAATCTGATGATGCTTCGTTATTGCAGAAAAGGTAGAAATATCACAAAAAGTTATTAGATTCAAAACACATTTGATTAATTTTGATATTTTTTCAATATCTAAATTATTTTCTCATCTAGCAGAGATTTGATTGAGATGATGTCCTAGGAATACAGACACTGGTTTATCTTCACAATGATGCAATATAGATATTTATTTTAACAGGTATCTGATTCATAAAATATTATAAGTGAATAGACTCTAATTTCATCCATGATGATGCAATAGAAATGGAGCCACTTATAAATTGTGCATAAATAATTCATTGATGTCATAAAATTATATCAGTAGATAAATATAATCTTTATGTTGTTAGCATTTATAAGTCATCATTGAAAAGTAAGTGCTACCCATTTTTAAAGCAAAGAAATATTCTGATGGTTTTTAAAATGCTATGAATTATCTTTATTCTTCAACAAGTTATCACTTCTCACAGATTCCCAATCAATCTGTCCAGTTAATGGATGAATACTATTTATTTCACACCATCATTCTATCCAGTTGATACTTATTTATTTTTAAAACAGATAAATAAAAAAAATTACAATGCCATGACAGAGAGAGTTTCTATTTATGAAATTCTTTTAATGAAGTCAAAGTCAATTTCATCTAGCATCCCATAAATAAAAGTCTTATTACACAATAATGACAACAAATAAAAATAAATATTTTATAATTATTATAAATAATAGATAATATTTACATTTACAAATAATATTCTTTTAATTCAACACAAACTACAATAATTCATACTATATTCATACCATACTATACTGGAAATATGTTTTTACACATATCTTTCCAATATAATATTATACAAATAAAATAACAAACATACTGGAGACATTACTTATTTCAGTGTATTATTTGTAATCTACTATATCAGGGGTGTCCAACAAGTCGATCGTGATCCACCAGTCGATTGCAAAACCAATTTTGGTCGATCTCAGCCCAATCTGGCAAGAGCTGTCAGATAATGAGTGAAACAAATTAAGTCAAGATTTTCAAGTTTTGTTTTTATTTTTGTTCTAAATTTTTTTTTAATTCTAGATAGGTGAAGTCCACTAAGTCGTATCATTATTGAAAATAATATTTTTAATCTTGACTTAATGTAGCTAATTTGAATTAAAAAATATTGTTAATAATTACTCATGTTGATTAATTCCCCCCCCCCCGGACATAAGTTTTTTGGCCCATTAAATAATTGTTATTTTTTACTAGGTAAATATATAAAAATAGTATTATTTCACACCTCCCTCCACTTAGACTACGTCTATGACAATAAGTCGATCACCTATGACAACAAGTCGAACACAACACATTTTAAAAATAAAAAATAGATCTTGTGAACAAAAAAGTTGGCCACCCCTGTACTATATAGTAACAAAAATACATATATAAAAAAATAATTTTATCAAGACTATAAACTTTATTATTTATACATTCATTTTTAAAATGAACAAAACCAATTCACAATTATTTTACACACTATAATTAATTTTTTTTAATTCCAATATTATATGTTGTCATAGAACTTATTCCAGTCCTCCTTGAGTTAGTATATTCATCAATAAAATTTAACAAGAAAAGTAAAATAATTTTTTACGACTAACATTTTATACATATTGAAATTTATTTCAAATTTCAGTAGGTGCAATATATATATAATCAAAACTGCCTAAAACTACACTAATAATAAATAAAATGCAAAACCATAAAACAATATCATGCTAGATAAAATCCAAAATTTTACCAAAATCCTTACATGATCATGGTTTCATCTACTACAAATAGATCTTCTCAAGTGAAAATATATACAAACAAATAAACCTTCCCATAATTCATTTCAAACACCACATTCCCTTGATATCAAAAGATGTTTTCACAAGAATGATAGCCTCAGATTCAAGAAGTTTTATCATCAAAAAGAAGAATAAAGGAGATTTTGATGATAAAACTTCCTGAATGTGCTTTATGGATCAAATACTAAATACAATGAATACTCTCCTTTCCAAACACAAGATAAAAACTATTAAAAGATAGAATAGACCACTCTATCCTTTTCACCCAAACTATATGTATAGGCAAATCTGAAGCATTTGGAACTGAAAGAGTGGAGATTTAATTGATCACTTTAAATTACTTATAATCTGATTTTTGTTGATGATGCTTGCGAAATTTTTACTATTTACGATACGTCATTATTAACAGAAAAAAAAAACTAATGTGAAAATTCACATAAACATGAGATACTTTATGTAATAGTGCAATATGGGAATCAATGAACTTACTTTATTATGAAATGCAATTGAAAAAGATTATCTTGTAGTAAGAGAATGGATGGTTTTGCAATCTATTTATTATTTAATGTTTTAAATATATATATATATATATATCATTGTATTGCCCTTACTTGTTAGAATGCCAACAATTATAAAGCAATTGTTTACACTTGCCATCTCAGAACATGCAGAGGAAGACTATGTAAAAAGTGATACTAATAAGGATCAAACTTAAAACTACACCAGTTGTAAGTGAAGATTTGTTTAATACAGAGAATTTCTATTCATTTTAATCCTTTTATGAGTAATTGACAGTAAAACCAATATAATACTATTAATAAATACAGCACTTTAAAATTATCTGTATGATAATGGAAATATTAGAGTGGTAAAATCATACTATCAGTATATGGAAAGGAAATATTAGAGTGGTAGATTAAAAGCTTTATATACATTAACTGTGTCTGTATAAGCTATGTCTATATGGCATGGTTTTGTTATTTAATGCTACAATCTGGCCTAGAGTATCTCACTTGCAAATATTCTGTAGTGTTTGTATACATTTAATATAAAACACTGGAAATAAAATATGTATTCACTGATAATATATTTAATTAAAATAGATACATGCCACTATCATTCAGAGAAAGCTGTAAGAAGTAGAGGTTTCAAGTGAAGAGAAGACAAAAGTAGGGTTTCCTGTAAAAAGAAGACTTCACTGGACACAATATAGTCTTTGCATTTGCGTGACAGTGTTTTTGAAAACATCAATTTACAGTAAAATTTATTTACTGCATTAATTCAATTTTGTAAAATTTAACTAATTATTAGTTTTTGATGAATATATATATTGTTTAAACTAAGACTGTATTGAACTTTTTTTTTTTTTCAAAACAATAAGTCAAAATCCAAAAGTTTTAACACAAAACAGGAAGTTGTAAAGGAAATATTATTTTTCAATTTTTTAAAAAATTATAAATTAAAATTTTAAAATTTAAGAGTCATTTTAGCTACTTGTATGTACTGTTTATTCAAAGTTGTAATATTAATTTGAATAATTATTAAGTTTTAGTCATTTGAGAATTTTTTTCAGTAGACATTTATTTGTAAAATTAATATATTAAATTTAAAATGACAAGAGGGACTTGAACACAGAATTTTTCAGTCTATGTTCAACCTTCACTCTATCTCAATCAAGTGCCACACATGACCACATATGGCAAAAAAAGATAGTATGTGGTGATATGTGTCAGTTGTTTGAGAAGGAATGAAGAAGGAATATAGACTGAAAAATCTTAAGTTCAAGTCCCTCTAGCTACTTACGTAAAAAACATTCAATACACTAAATGAATAAGTTATTTAAATTTAAGATTATCTTTTATGCAAAATTAATATTCTAATGAAAAGATTAAAATGTGCAAGTAATTTATGAAGTATACATGTTTATTTATTAAAAATAAACGTTCACAAAAGTTTATCAATTTGCCTTATGTAATGCTGTTTTAAATTGCATAGCAGAAAGGTTATTATTACAAGTTTGCCTTATTGTTTTTTTACTCTTAAGAGTCTTTAAATGAGTAGGAATAACTCTATTTTATACATCTTGTGAGAGCTTACATTTAGCCCTTATTAATTTCACTTGCCAGATAACCCATCTTGTTAAATTCTAAGATAGAAATTGTAAAAAATCATATTTTCTAGCATTTTAACATATAAGAATAATATAGACAATATACAGAAAAGGAAGATATTTTTATTTTTTTCACATATAGTTTTAAAATACTGTATTTAGTAATATTATATAAATCATAAATGCTCATGGCCTTTCTAATTCCTAGGAAAGAAAAAAAGGACAAAAAAAGAGAATAAGTTAAAAATGCATTTTTCAAAGACAATATAAACAAATCAGTAAACTCTAAATATTCTATATACTATACCTATAACCAGCTTATGTCCTGTCTTGTTCATTTCAACAAAAATTTTATTAACAATAAATAGTGATTACATACTAATAAAGGATAGATAAATGAATAAATTGTACAATAATATGATTGTATAATGTTCTATATGTTATCTGGCTAGATTTTGTTATGAGTACAATTGTTATACTCTTATGTGGTTAGGTATAGTGATGAGATTCTAAGAACTTGATTAATGGAATAAGCATTTTTTATATAAACATGAATATTTTCTTTTAGAATTTCTATATAATGCTGGGTAGGTGGGAGTTGATAATCAGGAAAAGGAAAGAGCAGTTAAAGACCAGGTGTCATCAAAGACTTTACTAGAGGCCAGGAGCTGGTCACGTTTCTTGATTTTTTTGAGCGTTTGATAAAACAATGGTATGATTTGTGGCGGGGGTAATTCTATGAGAGTTTTGCATCTCACTATCCATATGGAATAAAGGACAAAGATAGAAAGCCTTATTATTGAAAAAAACCCATTATGAATGGCATTTTCAAGTGAGAAAATCATATCAGGTCTTATGTTGGAATTGATTATAATTATATCTTTCAGTGTTTTAAGTCTTGGGCACCAGTGTATAATATGGTCTATGGTTTCATCTTCACGAGCACACAGACCACATATAGGGTCAATGCTGGTAAAACCTCTTCGGTGATAAAGGAAACAATTCATGGGAAGTGCATTAAGATTTATTTTAATGATGAAGTCAAGGAATTTGGGTTCCAGACTTCATCTTTTAAAGTGTGAAATGAGTCTTTGGTTGGTTACTTTTAGGCTAGTTTTTATGGGTTGTTGATTATAATTGATTATATTGTATGCTTCCCATAAGGTGATTTTTTTGTTAAGGTTAAAAGGCATTATTGGGTTATAAAGTTGTAGGTGGTCTATTAGGGAGGCTATCCATGAACTGGCAGAGGGCGGAGGACGATCTGTCAGTATAATTTTTTTAATAATGTTGGAGTATCCACAGGAGAGGATCAGATTATGTAGAGTGTTGTGGGTTTTCTGTAAAATTATTGCTTGTATTGAGTGGAATGACAGTCCATTGAACCTGTGTGGTCATTGGATGCCTCGCAAGCTAATAGCAACTGTCTTTCCTCTCCAAAGAAGTTTGGTACATAATCGGTTGATTTTATTTTGAAACTGTTTAGACATTTTTACGAATGGAAGGTAATATGAGATTTTTGGCATTATGATCATGTTGAGGAGGCCAACCTTTCCATATAATGAAAGGTATACTCTAGAGAGTGATGTGGTGATGGCTTCAGTTGAATGGAGGATTGCATCTTGAATCTCTCTTGTCATTGCAGTTGGTGTTTTGAAGATTGGGAAACCTAGGTATCTTTGGGGTTTTGCAGAAAAGGGAGAGTTAATTTGTTTACCAGACATAATCTTCCAGATGGAAGATTTGTTAAAGTTTATTTGTAGGCCAAGTTTCGCTGTATTTCTGTTTAAGATGTTCATGAGATGGGGAAGGTATTTAATGTTGGGAAGAACAACCATGATGTCATCTATATATGCAAATACATTAAAGTTTTTATTGAGAGAGGGAAGGAAAATTCCAGGGAGGTTTTTTTCTATATCCATCAGAAGAGGGTTGATGTATGCTGTGAAGAAAAGGGCACTGAGTGGAGATCCTTGAGGGATCGACTTGTATGGCTTGAAGCCTGGTGTGATCTTGCCAACAACAGAGAGAAAAATCTCTCTGTTGTTGAGCAGATTGCTGATCGTCTGAACAATCCCGGCTGGAATGTCGCATTCCAACAGAATATCCAGGAGGATATTTATCTGGACTGAATCAAATGCTGCTGCAACATCCAGCTGGACAGCAATAGGTTTTGATTTACGATGTCCTCTGATGTAATTGAATAGTGCAGTTACATTGGACATAGCATGTGAGGTTGATGATCCCTTTTTCCGTATTGGTTTGACGAGATATGGCTAAGGATTTGAGTTTGGATTTGATCTTTAATGACTGACTCAATTATCTTGATAAGCAATGGGGTCATGGAAATTGGCCGGATATTGTTAATGTTGTTTAGTGGTTTTGCTTTTTTAATAAAAGGCACGAGTGCCACTGGGTAAAGATTTGTTATGTTTCTGTTGCCAGAGGCTAGGTGATCAATCATTTTTTTAATAATTGGCACAGTGAATTGACTGAGGTGTTTGAGAAGGAAATTTGGGATGCCATGAAGGCCAGGATGAATGCCGTCAGGGAGAGATGTTGTCTTCTTTTTGATTTGGATTTCTGTGATGCCATGTTCGCCGGGGTCACCAGCATCCAACCAGCTGTTTATAGGAGGAGCTCCATCTTTTTGCATTAATTGGCAGAATTGTTTGCTGATGTGCTGCATCATTGGAAAGCCAACGAGATTGGTTCCATTAGAATTAATGGATAAGGGAGTGATTTGTTTTCTATTGTACCCCAGTGCCCATCTAAGGTAGTCTCTCATCCAGCAGTGTTGTTGTGCTAAGAAACATTTGGCTCTTCTGATGGCTATATATTCTGCAAGGGACTTTTGCTTGATTTTGTAGAGATTTTTAAGGAAGATGATTTTTCTGTATTTGTGAAATTTTGCTGTAAAGCTTGAAGTTGTATATTAATGTCTGTTAGATCATTTAGAAGGCCATTAGGTCCTTTGATTTTCCTGGCGTGGTGATTTAATATGGATTGTAGTATTCCGATGAAGGAAAACCAGCCCTCCTCAGCAGGAAGGGAAAGGATGTTTATTTTCTGGAAAAGGATGTATGCCTCAGATACTATCGCTTCGGTCATATTTGATTGGGTGATCATGCGCATGGTTTTACCAGGTCCATCAATAGGTGCAGGGATTGAAATAAGTGTAAGTTGTAAGATTAGAGCCATATGATCAGAGAAAGCAACAGGGGCCAAGGTTGCATCAAGGTTGAAATGGAGGTCTGGGGTGTAGTAAACCAAATCAATCAGGGACTTTTTAGTTTTAGTATAGAAAGAGTAGGCTTCAGGAGGGAAGAAGCCCTCTCCACACATTAATCTGCGATTTATTAGATGCAAAAATCTCTTGTTGAAGTCATTGTATGTGGTGTTAAAGTCTCCCAGAAGAATAGTAGGGGAGGCTCTGTTAGCGTTGATGGCATTTAGGATGTGGATTATTTTTAGATATTGAGAGGTGTTTTTGGCTGTATATATATAAGCTATGATGATCGGATAGCCCCAATAGTCTATTTCTATGATAATAATATTGGCATCTAGGAATAGAATGCTAAAACTGTTTGGTGATGTTGACTTGCTGAGCAGAATACTGACTCCACCTGAAGCAGAATGGCCTATGGAAAATCTAGTAAATCCGAGAGTTGAGAGAAGAGATAGTATTTTATGATCGGTCTTATGGTGATATTTAGTTTCACCCATAAGAAGTATATGAGGGGAGCAGAGCGAGAGCCAGTTTTTAATAGCTAGAACTCTATCAATTGAGTTGATGCCGGAATGTTAATGCCAGCAATTTTGCAGAACATGATAGATTAATCCAAACCGTCCTCAGCAAAGTGTACCAAGTCAATGTGGGACATCTCCATGTTAATGAGGTCTGACGTTGTTTGGCAATCAGAGTCTTGTGATTGAATTTGTGGATGGATTGGTGATATAGTTGTTGGTTGAGGAAACACATCCATGAAGTCTTCAGTGTCTGATGAAGTAGTGTAATCTGTCTGAGATTCATCAGAAGGATCAATGGTATCAATGGTTGTAGGATCCATGGTTTTCCTCTTTTTTTCTATGGATTTGCGAGGCTTTGTGGTTTATATATCTGAAATTTGTTTGTTAGAGGGTGGAGGTGAGTAATGTATCAGATGGGCGCTATCATTATCAGAGCTTGATTTATCTGAACGAATTGATTTTCTTTTAATTTTCTTATTTGTATTTTGGGTATTTGTTGTGTCGGTTTTTTGAGGGTTTTGAAGTTTAATAGTGTTTTTTTCATTTTCCTGTTCTTTTGATAAAAGTGTTTTTTTATTGTTATAGGAATTTGTTTTAAATTTTAGACCGAGTCATTTTCGGTTTGCTGTAACTGTTGGAAAACATTAACTATGCTGACTTTCGGGTTGTGTGTTTGACAAGTCTTTTCATCTGGATGGTTAAATATTGCAGGAGTTGAAGAATTGAGGACAGTTTGTGGATCACTTTGTTTAGGTTTACTGGACTTAACTGACCCACATGAAGATGTATCAATGGTTTTAGACTGGGTGGGAGTTGTTATGGATGGATTGTTTTAAAATTTTTTGAGTGTATTGTCTTCATCGCCTGTATTTTCCTTGCTCTCATCAGATGGTTTGGTCATATTGCCTTCTTTTGTATCAAGAGTTTTTGGACTAGTATTGTTTCTTGGGGATTAGTATAATATGTATCGTATGTAAGATCTTTAGTCTTATCGGTTCGAGTGATTGGTTTAGGCGCAGTATATGTAATTGCTTGGATCTCTGATTCACTACTATTAGCATAGAGGTTGTCGTTTGTTCTTTCTTGAATATTTTCATTTTGAAAGATAGGTTTGGATGTGAAAGGGTTTGTTGGAGGATTTATTTGAATCAGGTTGCCTGGGTTTGTGAGGTTGCCGATTGAATTAGGCCCATGTGGTGATTGTCTATTTAAGGATGTGAAAGCCATGTTAGTAGGTCTACCAGGACATCTGTGAACTTTATTCTTTTTAATACCACAGTGTGTACATATTCTTGCTGCACAATCTTTAATGAGGTGTGTTCTTTGAAGGCAGAAGAAACATTGTGGATGTACTCCCCTGAAAGTCAAAACCATAGGAGAGCCTCTTGCAGTAATAATAGTGGGTATGTCAGTGGGTATAATGTTTTTCTTCAATGTAAGTGTGAAGATAACTGTATTGGACAGGATTTGATCTTCGCAGTGCGGGTTTAATAGGTGTTTAAATTTGCTAACTGAACCATAATTAATAAGGATGTCTTGTAGTTCTTGTTCTTTCAAGTGGGCAAGGCAGTTTTGGATTCTGCCGGATAGTGTAACAGGACGGTTCATATCTATGGAGCATAGTATAAAATTTCCTAAAGATCTGTATTTATTTTTAAAGTTCATATGGTCCACCCACGTTTTAAACTCGACGATAACATAGCGGTCATTGGGATGATTAAGAATCATATGAATGCCTCTGCCTAATTGTTTTTGATTGATTAGACTGTATAGCTGTTCTAGAGGGAACTTATATAGAGCACATTGTTGATTTGTTATGGCTAAGATTAACGACTTATCGCTGTAGTAGTTAGCAAACGATTTATATAGGCTATTGGGAATCGTTTTGTTGAACTCATTATTTATTTTTAGGAACATGTCGTCATTAAGATCGTTTATATTAAATGAGACATTTTCCAAAGTGTTTGATTCTTGTTCTATGTCTAGTTCTGAGATATTCAAATATAGTTCATTGAAATTATCGGCCTTAATATTTTCGGAGATGCTCTCAGAATTTTTAGACCTTACGATATTTGCGTACGTAGAGGAATTTTTCAATATTGGTATTGAAGAAATTGGATTAGATTGTAAGTTGGCTGAAGTAGCAATGGATTGTTCTGCGCTATAATCTTTGTTTGTTCTGGAATGTGATTTATCGGTTTTAAAATTTATTTCTTCTTTTTGATTTTTAAATTTACTGTTGACAAACTGTAATGTGACAGCACTGGTTTTGTCGACCTCTGGTGGAAAAGTTTTTGTCTATTATTTTCAGATATGGTTTCCAGGGTATTATTGGCAAAGGAAATTGCTCATTAGAGTCTTCTGAGGGTGTGTAAAGTCTTCGGAGAGGTGATGATTGGTTTTTGCTTGAATTTTTAAGAATTTCAATAGTTTCGCTTGATGAGATATTAATGCTATTACTTATATTAGGGGTAAGTTGAATATTTTCTAAACTTTTGTTGATATTTGTGATGCTGTTTTCTTTTGAGATATTGGTTTGTGGGTTTTTATTTGTTGTAGAAGTTATTTTGGATGAATTTAGATTAGATACAGGCTATAAAATTTACGACCGATGACTGCATTGCTAGATTGAATGCTGAGATCGGGGCTAACCTTAATTTGCGAGTTATCGATTATATTATCATTTTCCATAATATATAATGATTAAAACTGACTTACCTTGAATAAGAAACGTAGAGGTAAGGGGACAATCATCCCTATCTTCCTGAAATTGAATCGCTAAGGGACGCTTTTTGTAAGACCAGTTGCAAAGATGGCTGCCAAAAGCAGAAGTATGTCCTGTCTTGTTATGCTAGTTTTTTTTTAACTTTTGCAGCAATATTTTTTTTTCTGAAAAACTTCATTATATTGACTACATTTAATTCATTAAAGCATTTTATTTTCAAATGTATCTTCCAAAGAAAAATCAATTAAGTTGCATTTTTTTAGAATGTTATTAAAATAATTTTTATAATATAAAGTCAAGCTCATCATAAAATATTATTTTGAAAAATCTGTCCATTCTACCAGAAACTTGTCCTTACAATAAGAGATTCATATTAACATTTCCAATAATATGAAGAAAAAAACTAATTAATCTTATGATCAAATTTTCAGGATATTATAAGGGATTTTATGTTATTAAATAGGCAGCCCATGCCTTTTTTATGTAAATCAAATTTAGAATAATTATAGTCTATATATCTAAAATACATCCATCCATCCATCCATCCACCCACCCACCCACCCACCTACCTACCTATCTATCTATCTATATATATATACTGTATATATATATATATATATAACTAGGTTGATATTTTACTATAATAAAATGTTACCGTTTAATATATTGAATGCAGCAGTGCATTGGAATCCGTGTCATATTTCAACATTTAAATTTGCGTTTCTATTAAAGATATTTAATAACTATTCAAACTAAGTATTAATGATATATATATATTTTATAAAAATAGAAAAAATAGCTTTCTTTTCTATGTGTTTCACTATCAATTATTGACACTTTTTTTCTCATAATATCTGCATGTGTGAAATAATCATTTATACTGGCAATAATCTTAGAATGACTAAACTTCTAACGAGATATAATTCAGAAACAAATTTAAATTCATATCTGATGTAAACAAAGCTTCATATTACGTAGCCCACCTTTTTTTTTCTCATTTCAAAAATCTTACAATTCAGTAAATATAAGTTAAATATGTTACAACTAATAAATCTAAGACTTTTAAATTAAATGCAAGACAGCAGAAATGATTTCCTTTTCCATGTGCTATTAATATGAATTAACTGTCACTTTTATTATATATAAATAGAAATATTTTATTTGTATATATATAATTATAAGCGACTTGAACTCAGACTTCCAAACTTCCCACTACCTATCCAATCCATCTTATAAAATTGATATACATATCACATACCTGTGCAAAAGATAAATGCTCTTAATATACATATTTCATGCTGAACCAGCATTCATTAGTTGGCCCAGATCACCATCTCCCACAAATATATACAATCACTGCTCAATCAAATTTTAATGGACAAGTTTCAGTCTTCTCCCTCTCCAACTCTTCAACCATCCATATCATTAAAAATCTGAGAATGAAATGCTCAGAACCCTTGTCGATGCCAATATTATTGTCATAACCATGTTGACTTTAAAGTCAATCTGACTTCTCACACATAGTACCTTAATAAGTCCATTAAATTATACAGAAGACGATAGGCAGAACACAGGCTAAATATGTAATATTTAAATAACAGGTATATTGTTTATAAACAACATTTCCATTCTGAATATTCTAGTTAAATATAAAATGGGTGATATGTAAATCATCTCTAGATGTGACTTTAGTGGCACCACTAAAATGTATAGATAAAAAATACACAATTATTTATATGTAAGCTCAGGTTTGAGTAAAATTCTCATTAAAATATTTTAATATATTGCATGTGTAATTGAAAAGTGATTATAAACTCACTGCCCTAGAGATATGATTATAATCAGTACGCAAAGGTTCAACTGATTAATTTTAAAGATTTTGCTTTCAAGTTGACAATAGATAAATATCCTTTACTTAGTCACTACTGAATCACTTTCAGGGCTAGCTATGAGTTATTTAATTTTTTTAAAAAATCTAAAGCTGTTAGAAACCAAAAATATTAGAAAGTTCATCCAGCCCAGATTCGAATTTTATATCATAAGCATGATAAGAAATTGTGGTAATCTTACCCTAATGCATTCTATTAAGTAATAATGAATACTCATATTTTAATAGACAAAATACTTCATTTTGGCAATGTACTCTTTTCTCATTCCAGATAATCACATAAATCATTTCATATCATAGTTAGCTAATTTTTTAAAATTTCTAATTATTTTTTAATATTTTTATTTTATTTCATGTGTGAGATATCAAATATCACCTTTTTATCAGTAAAAAAAAGTTTAGTATTTAGCAGCCTGACAATCAAAACAATTTAAATTATTTTTGTAAGTCTTCGAGCAAAAAAAAAAGCTAGATAAATCTTTTAAGTAATAATGAGATGGCTTGTTATATTGTTTCTGGATGGCTATTGAAATTTCAGATTTACTTTAAAAGTGTTAGCAGTAGAAAAAAATACCAAACTAACAATCCAAATTTGAATACAGCAGAATATTAACAATTATTATTATTTATTTCATATTTCGTAAAGCATATATATATATCCTTTAAGTTTATAACAATATTGAACAATATTTACAAATACACGTTTGCAAACAAATATATATATATGTAAATTTATAAATAAATATTAGAAAATACAGTACTTAAAAGTTTATAATAAAAAAATATATCTATAAATGTCACTTGGGAGCGTTTTCAACTATCCTTGTACTTTTTGTCAACGAATACTTTGAAATGTCAACTTTCCCATAATTCCATGATGTCAACTTTCCCATAACTCCATGATCTTAACGTTTGCTGCCTGCCTATTGATTAAATCTTGCTTGTATTTATATATTAACATAGCTTCCTTAATTTTTCTTTTATTATTATTTCTTTCAGTTTCCAAAATTTTTATGTTACTATAATTAAAATCAAAATCATATTTACATCATATATAAATACAAGCATGATTTAATCAATAGGCAGGCAGCAAACGTTAAAATCACGGAATTATGGGAAAGTTGACATCATGGAATTATGGGAAAGTTGACCTTTTAAACTATTAGTTAACAAAAACTACAAGGATAGTTGAAAGCGCTCCTAAGTGACATTTATAGATATATATTATAAACTTTTAAGTACAGTATTTTTTAATGTTTATTTATAAATTTACGTATATTATTTTCAATAAATACAAACATCGATTTGTAATATTATTATATATGTAAACATTTGTGTTCATGCATTATAAGGATCACTTGGCTTTTTCATGCAATTTGTCCTATCTTCTTCAGTAGTGAAATGACAAAATTTAAAAAACTGATGATAATAATAATAAAAAAAGATTACAGAATTTATATTATAGTTGTCAAATAAAAAACTTGAAACTTCAAGCAATGTTACGCTATGAATTCAAGTAAGCATCACATATATAGTTTATTCTTATATTTGAAAGTCACGTGAGTCTTTGTTTTGCTACATACTATCTGTGATCATAAACACTTTTACTTGCAAGTAACTGACAAAAATACTAAACTACATAGAAATGCTAAACTAGTGCAAATTTTATGAAAGAAATTAATTATTCAGGTTAATTAAAGTATTACAGTATCTAAAGTTTTGTCTTAAATACCATTAAAGGTATAAAAAAAAGTTGTAATCTTTGTTTCAGTCCCATCCTTTTTAGATGAAAGTAAATTAGTCAAAAACTGATCTAAGTAGATTTTAAATATTAACCACATTATTTCCTGATCTTTCTTTTTAATTTTTATTTTAGCGAGTGAGGCATAAAGATTGAAAGGAATGTGGTTAAACAGATACTGTATATATAGACAAAAAATGGATAGAGAGATTAATAGATAAATATATAGAAAGAAATGAATGGATAGATAGATGACTGAATATATATACATCTATAAAAAGATAGATGATGAATAGACATACTGACAGATAGATAGATAGATAGATAGATAGATAGATAGATAGATAGATAGATAGATAGATAGATAGATAGATAGATAGATAGATAGATAGATAGATAGATAGATAGATAGATAGATAGATAGATAGATAGATAGATAGATAGATAGATAGATAACTACATTCAAAGATAGATAGATAGATAGATAGATAGATAGATAGATAGATAGATAGATAGATAGATAGATAGATAGATAGATAGATAGATAGATAGATAGATAGATGGATAGATAGATAGATATATATATAGATAGATAGATAGATAGATAGATAGATAGATAGATAGATAGATAGATAGATAGATAGATAGATAGATAGATAGATAGATAGATAGATAGATAGATAGATAGATAGATAGATAGATAGATAGATAGATAGATAGATAGGTAGATAAGTAGGCAGATAAATGGGTAAATAGATAGTTAATAGAGATAAATGGATGAATGTATGGGTAAATAGAAAGACATACAGACAAATAGACAGGCAGATAGACAAATAAGTGATTGAGATAAAAATCAATAGACACGAATAGAAAGATGGATAAGTAGATAGATATATAGACAGGTAGATAAGAATTTAGATAAGTAGATACATAGATAGATAGGCAGGTAGATAGATTAGGTAGGTAGATAGATAGATGGGTAGATAAGTGGATCAATAGGTAGATAGATTAATAAATAAGCCAGTAAATAGGTAGATTGATCGATATGTAGACAGGTAGATAGATAGATACACACTCAAAAAGATAGATAGATAAATAGGCATGTATATAAGTAGACAGGCAGGAAAACAGACAGACAGGTAGGCAGGAGGATGAATAGATAAGTATATAGACAGAGAATCACATGGAAAGACAGAGATGATTAAATCGATAGACACAAGGCAGTTAGGTAGGTATGTAGATAGGTAGGTGGGTAAGTAGGTAGGGAGGGAAGTAGGGAGGGAGATGGGTAGGTAGATAGGTAGGTAGTTAGGTTAAGGCAATCTTATATATCTTAATGAAGGAGAGACATGTTAGATCTTTTCATTTATGAACAGTAAAGAAAAATAGTTGTCAGGATAGACTACTATTAGACAATAAGAATTTCTGCAATTTTTGTTTACCCTCTAATTAAAAATAACTCTATACTCCTTTTATGATAAATAATTAAAGAATTACCTAAGTTATCTTATGGCTGACTAATTGAAAGAAAATATCCAAGCTATATATTTTATTTTTGGGGGTTTATAACTACCTGAAAAAAAAGTTTCTCCAAAGTTTTTCTTCAAGGCATAGACATAACAAGCAAGTGGGCCAACCATGGGCAATGAGATTAAAATATGTTACATTATTTCATGATTCAATTCAGTGGCAGTAAACTCTGAAGCTCAAGTTCATGGATAGCAACTCCAACTTCCAACCAATAAATGATTCGATTATTATTACTATTATTAGCACGTTGAAATTATATTTAATAAAATGTAAACAAATAAAAAAAATTCCTTGATATAAATTTTATAATTCTTTTTTAGCATCTTAAATGAAATCCTGACACTTTATTATAATGTTTTTGCTACAATTAAATTATCTTTTGAAGACTATACTACGTCAACCACTCAATGGTTTACTATGGAGCAATATAAATTAAATAAAACTCATTCTTTCACAAAAGTAAATTCACTGCAAATTTTTTGTTTTAAATTCTACTAATGGAGTTTATTTAATACTTATCAGAAATAATAATGAACCAGTTTGAAAAGTTCACTGCTGGAAGAAATCAATTGAACCTTTCTTACTTTTAAATGTTGCTTGTTTTTTTTTCTTAAAAAAAAAGTAATTATTTTAATAATAAAGTATACTAATTATTAATAACAACTAATTACAAATTTTACAAAAATATCAATTATAAAACAAACACGTTCAAAATCCAAAATACGAAGAACAGTTTAAAATAACTATCTATATGTATAATCAAGAACATTATTAATTTGAATATATATCATCATCAACCCTTAACAATTCACTACAGAATGAAGGTCTCTCCAAGTTCAATCCATCTTCTCCGATCTTTACCTTCTCTTCTCCACATCACCCCTGAACACTTTCTTATTTCATCCATCCATCTCACAGGTGGTCTCTTTCTGGGTCTTTTACAATCTCTTGAAACCAGTTCAAGATTTCAATTGTCCATCTACTATAATCTCTTTTAGCAATATGTCCATCCCAATTCCACTTCAGTCTTTTAATTTTTTCAATGAGGACAGTAACACCTCTTTGTTTTTTTACTCATACATTGCGTTTTCGATCTCTTCTTGTTATCTCTAACATGCATCTCTCCATAATTCTTTGATTGGTCTGAAGTCTCTGTATTGTTCTTCTATTAAGTGTCCAAACCTTAGATCCATAAGTAAGAACTGGCAAAACACATTTATTAAAAACCTTCCTTTTCAAACACATAGGAATATTTCCTTTTAATATCAAGTTATTTCTAACAAAAGCACTCCAACCAAGTTTTAATTCTATGATTAATTTCATCCATCATGTTTCCATCTGCATTAATAATCTGACCAAGGTATTTGTAGCTGATACCTTCTTCTAACTCATCATAATCAATCTTTTTTTTTTTCCTATTTTGAGAAAATCCATTAAACATTACTTTAGTCTTTTTAACATTTGTCTTTAGTCCTACTTTTCTACTTTCATCTGATAACTCCTGCAGCATTTCCTTCAGCTCTAAAACATTATTTGAAAAAACAACTACATCATCTGCAAAATCCAAATGACTTAAATAATCTCCATTTACTTTCACTCCTTTAGCTTCCCATGTTAATCCACAAAATACTTCTTGCAGCACTGCTGTGAAAGGTTTTGAAGATATGGAGTCACCCTGTCTTACACCCTTCTCAATATTGCCTTTCCAACTATCATTACGTAATCTAATTGTTGCTATTGCATTTAATGATCCAATATTTTAATCACCGAAGAAATGTTTACAGAATCAAATGCCTTTTCATAATCTACAAATCCAAATCATAATGGCAACCCATATTCATTTGTCGTTTTTATAATTTCTCTCAATATCTGGATTTGATCTACTGTACTAAAACCATTTTTAAATCCAGCTTGTTCTCTTGATTGGTGGAAATCCAATGTTCTCTGAAGATGAGTTGTAATTATCTCTGTAAAATTTTTGTATAAAACTGATAAAAGGCTGATAGGTCTGTAATTTCTAATATCTTCTTTATCACCTTTTTTAAATATTAATATTAATACTGCATTCTTCCAATTATGTGGTATATCTTTATCATTTAGACAAAATCATTTTTTCACGTGCTTCTTTTAATATATCAATTATAATTCCATCATTACCTGGAGCCTTTACTTTCTTCATAAATTTAATTGCATGTCTCACTTTTTCATTTAAAATTTCTGGGCAATTTGGAAGATATAATAGATATAAGAGGTACTTGTTCTTTATTACTATATAATTCTTGATAGAAGTCTTCCACCCATTTCATGATGTCATCTCTCTTTTTAGTAATAATTCCACTTTTTTTTCTTATGGCAGATATAAATTGCTTACCAATACCAAAATGTTGTTTTACACTCTTGAGAATAAAACGTTACAATGGCGACCCAACTCAGGCTTCGATTTAACAACTACAACCTGAGATGAGTTGTAATGATAAAGAACATTACAATGATGACTCAAAGAAACTCACAGCTGGAAAATAAATTATAATTTTTTTGAAAAAAAAAAAACTTATAAAAAAAAAAACTAACTAATTAAACCCTGATTATTAAAATATAAAAGAAGATATTTTTTTTAATATGACTTCCAGAAAGAAAAAATATATATGTATATTTTTTTATATATGTCTAAAAACACGATCGTGGCTGATGTAGATGTAAGTCACAAGTATTTGACCGGGTAGGCGGTTACTGAAGAGGGGAATAACATAGCCCCGAGTCCTTATCTGCAGTATATAAACATAAGACCATCTTTAAATGCTCGTCAGACTATTTCTAGCAGAGATCCCAATAAAGGAGAAGGCAGATCAAGTTGGACCAAGTTGCCATGAGCCTGTAAGACTCAGAACGATTGATACAACACTGTTGTGCTTATAACTTGGGCTTCTTATCGGTCATCTTACACTAAAGCGGATAGGACACAGGTGAAATGTTGAAATATTTTCCATTCCCGCCTATTAGACCTAAAAGTGGGCTTTAAAGCCAAATGTCACTTGGTGAATGAGTCTACACAATATATCAGCACATACTACAGAAAAAAAATACAAATATGAATTTAAAAAACTTATAATAAAATTAGTGTAACCCCCTATTTTATTCTCATCTCTGGCACTGGTGGTATTGTAACGTTTATTTATATACGTTACAAATATGAGTGGCATTTGGTAAAAGCTAAAAAGTAAATTTAGATTTTTTTTTTTGATTAGTATAATTTTTGTTAAAACGTCAATGAAGGTTAAAATTGTCATTTTCTTATTTTTTTTATCTAATTGGAAAGAATAAATGACATACAGATTATCAATCCAGATCAAATTAAAGGAATTCCAGAAAAGTATAAGCTAAAAAGAAAAATATTTTAGCTAATTAAAGATGGAAAGAATAATGATAAAAAAGGAGAACTTTGTAACTTAAATTTAAGAGATTGTATAAGATTATTATCTTATCCGCTGTATAAAAGTTATCAAAAGAGCGCACAGAAGTTCCAAAATGCAGCGCTGATATAAAAAGGAGATGACAACTTCAATCTGGGTCTCCTCTTTAACTTCTAGTTATGTCTCTGAAAGTTGGAGGTTTCCACGAGCATACCCATGTGGCAAGAAATATACTTCTACACAGGTATGCCCCTTGCTATGCAAGCTTGTCACGCAAGCATGGAACGGGACTTGTGAAGTTCGCTTTTACAATAAAGGGTCACTACAACCGTGTACCTTTTCTCCAGCTTGCTAGAACAGAACAATATGGAAGACTTGCGGCAGGAGAGACCAATGGAAATTCTCATGATCTGGGATCCCCATAACCTGCATAGAACTTACCGGTTAAGAACAAATTTTCCTGATAGTGACTTAAAAGTTTGCAAACAATTATTTATCTAAGCTTAGACTACCATCCTGATATAGACTTTTCGTATTCAAGGGACTTTCTAATAAAGAATTTTATACAAGATCTTGGGACATTATTAAATTGCTTTAATTGCTTAATCTGTTTTTGTTAATCGATTCATTATCTGGATTAGCATGTGAGTACTTTCCAGTTTAGTTAATTATGTAATTTAACTTATAAATATTTTAGTTTGTTAGAATAAAAGAGATTATACTTTTATCAACCCTTTTTCATTGTGCGTTATTAATAATGGTTATTATTCTTTTTAGTATTAAAGTTATTTTATTAGTTTAATAAGATTTAAAAGTAATTTACCTTGCCAATATGTTTGAATAAGCCCAGCAATAATAATCTAAAAAAAAGATAATTCTAGTTTACCGTAAAATTACCGATTCTTAAAATCTATGACCAATAATTTAAAAAAAAATTTTTTTTTTTTTAATTTGCGAGACATGCTGGCGACAGATATCAGCGGTCTTCTTAGAATAAAAAGACCTGGCACCTATCAAATAAATTAAAAGCTGATCTCATCAATAGCATAATTCTCAACCATCAATAGGCAAAGTTTGATCAGGAAATATAGCTGTGTTTTTTAGGAAAAGAAATACAACTTTCTTTTTCTTTTTGACATAGGCCTGATCAACTCACTTGCAGGTTTATATTTAGCTATGTAAAGGCCTAGCAAAACGAAAAACGTTACAATATGTATATTATAATCATTAGATGGAGCTTACCAATAGCTCTAAACAAGCTTTATTTTTATAAGTGCTGAAAGAGAAAGAATTCAAAATCTCTATCGTTAAGTCCCTACCTCCAGACCAATTGTTTTGAGCCTATGAATCACCTCTCCCAGTCCTCCAATGAGGTGAGCCATAAGCATGAAACTAATTGGTCTGGAGGTAGGGACTTAACAATAGAGATTTTGAATTCTTTTTCTTTTAGAACTTATAAAAATAAAGCTTGTTTAGAGCTATTGGTAAGCTCCATCTAGTGATCATTTAAATGCAAGCTTAAAAGCAAGTTACAAAATTTATGACTTGTTTTATTAATTATATATATATTCAATATGTTTTAAAGCTATTTAAAAAAATAACAAGAATTGGAATTTATCTTATAACTAATATTAAGATATAGCTAGTTTTATCATATTCTGCATCTTTATTAGCATATATAATCTTTTTGGGA
Organism: Epiperipatus broadwayi; assembly: GCA_028023455.1. Classification (NCBI taxonomy): domain Eukaryota; kingdom Metazoa; phylum Onychophora; class Udeonychophora; order Euonychophora; family Peripatidae; genus Epiperipatus; species Epiperipatus broadwayi. Next base: position 2,799,868 of record JAQFVV010000113.1, read on the forward strand.
AGAGAAAACATACCAGAAACTGACTAAACCTTGATAATGATTTATATAATTAGTATTGTTAGTTGCAATTTATATCTCTCTTGAACATACGCATATATATATATATTCTAACCCAATAAGTTTATTAGTTTATTTATTTATTTATATTTTTTAGTTTATTTTATTTGCTTGCACTTTTCACCCATGACACTAATTTTTCAGGTTGTTGTTAAGGCAACCAAAATAAAGCAACATATCCATTAATTTTCCAATATGATCTAAAATACTTTTCATATAATACAATTGTACATTCAATTCTCTTAAGCCATGCCACGATTGTAATAACAACAATAATTGATCACTTATTAATTTAAAGAATAATTATAATAATATTAATCTCAGTGGTTCTTTGTTTCATGTAAGGAAATGCTCAGCAGTATTGTGTTGTCACATATGACTGGCATTCTAGTTAGCTATAGAAACATTTATTTTACTTAAATTCAATGTGTCTTCATCTCTCATATCAACTGCTATATTATTTAAAGAGATGATAATTCTATTCAATAATGACGTATAATTTTGAATAGCCCAGCCCTTTTTTTTTCAGAATCTCAGTCAGAATAATAAAAAGACAAGGGTGCTTTTGTGTCCTTCCATCATCCATGACAACACAATAATATAACTAAGATTTATTACTTAGACAATTTAACTAAATGGGAATGGAATAATGTGCAACCAAAGTTAATGGTTTGGGAATAAATTCAGTCTTTTTTTTTTTTTTACACAAAGGGGGAATGTTTAGTCTTAAGTTTTCAACTCCATAAATAATTATCATTAAACTAAAATATAATGACATATTCCGATCGGCTTAACTTTATTTATCTGGTATATTAAGTTTTTAAGAATTTGAAATGATTTCGGACTCAAGAAAAGGTTTTGCAAATATTGTGCAAACACTTATATTTAGCATATAAAAACAAAAAAATGAATCTACAACAAATTTTAACAAGACTATAATTTATTATTATCACAAAAAAAAATATATGAACATTTATTCAATAATCCCATAGTAATACAAAAATATAAAATATAACTGACATTAATCTGTATACTCTTTTGGTTATGGACTAGAGGTTACTACTTCTCCTGTATGCAATCATATGGATTGATTAACTAAAAGTACATTTCATTACCAATACATTGTTTATTACATTTTGGTAACCTTGTAGAAGCTTTTATTCAAAATTATTGACTAACTATTTTGTTTTTTTAAATGATTAATCCAAAAATATGCAATACGCAAAATATTAAATTTATTTCTAATACATTTACTTTATTTATGGTCTTTAATGGGATAACCTATTCTAATTATAGGCCAGTTATCAGAAGTTACACTTACCATCTTACATTTAACTTAATGCTAACTTAAGTTATGATACAAATTTATTCATACGTATAATTTTAAATACGAGTATTATTTAATTACTAACCAGAATTAAATATTGCATTTGAATATTCCTTCAGTAAATAAGCGTTTTAAATTACGCAATTTCAATTACTTTCTCCATTGATTTACTTGTCAAATACTAGCAATATTTAGCAGCACAATACAGATATTGAGCGTCGTTACTAACGCACTATTTATACTAAAGTGGATCTTGAGGAACTAACACCTCCAATATAACCTTTATCTTGCCCGAACTTTCAAAATTAAGCACAATAATCAACACCACCCATGGTGGAGCTATCTTTATTTTCACATGAGGAATATGGAATAACCACGAAGGTCTGTAGAGTAATCTACTACATTAAAATATTTTGGTGGTTTCTTGCCTCTTACTTGGGCATACAACGAACACACACCAAATACAATCCTCTCCTGAGATTTAAACGAATGAAGCATACTAAATGCTAGATAAATTCTTGATCGTCCTATCTATGAGAATCGATCACTTGGGCTATAAACATACCTGAACATTATATTTAAAATCTTCCTCTCATGGAAAACAAAGCTTTTGGGGAGATCATTTTTCATCCCACAAAATAAATACATTATAATTATTACCTATGCGAATATTTAGCATATACCAATGCTATATCTGGGCAGGATAAGTAAATACACTGATTATAATAAACTTATGTTACCTGGGTATACTTTGATCAACATCTGAAATCAATGGACATCATAGAATAAAAGTATAATAATTTTAATTTTAATAAAGGAACATTCAAAATAGTTGGTAGCATACTATCTTAAACTAAATAAAGTGGATGTGTTATTTAAGAATAATTAGGAATAAATTCCTCAATTAATACAGTATAAATTCGTTTCAAAACTTTAACAAGAAATATTTTGTTATAGCATTTTTTTTTTTTAGTTACTTCTGATAATTTTCAATATTTATTTTACTCCTTAAATATCTAAATATTTTTCTTTTACGTATCTAACATACAAAATTTCTACCTACAATTGTATGTAATAATTAAAACATATTTTATAGATTTTTTTTTCTTTCGTGTTAAATATCAACTTAACCTATAATAATTATATTAAAACATACCTTTGTCATTACAAGGCTATTAAATATCACTTGACCATACAGACTTTAACCTATGTGATATAACAAAAAAAAATACATATCATTTATAACTTAGTTTTAAACAATCATTAATTAACAAGTGCATACTCTCTCATTAGAAAATGTTTTCTGTTGAGCAATTGGTCCAGGTGAAGAGCTTTATCCAGTCGTATTTCACGAAGCAAGTTTAAAAACAATAAACGCATGGTATTATTTCCTTTAAATAAAAGTTTTCTCTTATTTTGTGCGTTTAATAAATTAGGTAAAGAAAAATATAGCAGAATTGAAGATTAATTCTTACTTGAATTAAACTGCTACAATTTTGGGATCCACAGAAAATAAAATATACATATTCTAACATAACGAACAGTTGACGATAGACGATAAACATACACAATTCTTTTTTTTTTTTTTACTTTATTATTGACGATACGTACAATTCATATTAGCTAGCTTACTTATGGACGGAAATGCGCAATTTTTCCAAGATTATTCTGATAATAACTGCAGCTGATTTACATGAATAGGAAGTTTTAATAACTCCAACTGATGTGTAATATAATATATCATTTATTTTTTTTATCATTAAGTCACTAAGATATTTGGTTTTGTTCATACTTTAGGAATTATAAATTTTTTTAACGGTAACTTCTCCGTAAGAATGCCCCTATATAACTTTTCCTATATTTACTCTGAGAAAGTTTATATTTTTTTTATTTTTTTAAAAAAAAATATACAGGTGCATAATTTAATCTTATTTATCATTATTATTATTTCCAGACAATTCTTGGTGAATAAAACATATTTTAACGTATGTAACTACATTACTTGTAAAGGCAGACAATATTGAGAAAGAGCGCGAAAATGTTTCTAGTTGATTTTCCTTGGTTTCAAAATATTTCTTTCAATTTTTTTTTCTTTCTATACCAAGAAAATATCAATAAATGACATAAAGTTAATAAATAATTATTTCTTACTTGGAAATCATTTATCTTCCTTAATTTAGACATAATAACACTTTTCGTGATTCCCTTAGTTAATTCTGTCATTTTTAACTTTAGCATGAGACAATAAATTTTTAAGTATAAAAGGTCTTTAAATAGGTAGATGGCAAAGAAAATCAGGATATCTTATCAAAAAAATTTAGCCACACATTATATTATTAAAATTTTACTTTGATTACATTTATTTCTGCAAAATAAAATGAAAAAATTGAGTTACCAAATTTCAGCACTGTTCCTTCCTTGAAAACTAAAAGCAGACTATTTTTTTTTTTTACTTTAGTGACCTCTTACAGAAAAATAATCATTTGATTATAACATAAACAAAAGAAAGGAAAAACTTATTACAATCATATAGTTTTCAGTATTATTTACCTGGATTACAAAGTAATTTGACAATATAAAAAATAATAATAAATACATTAAATTAACAATCAGTGATGTATAATTCTTTAAACATTTTTTTTTCTTTTTTTTTTTTTTTTTTTTTTTTTTTTTTTACAAAAAGAAATTACCAGAAGTTATTGTGCTTTATGATAAGACACTCATCCACTCTCCCCTCTACCCATCCAAAATCAATTACTGTTTAGCTTTTATACCATATTAATTTGCTCTAATTATTAATATCTCAATTAAATTATTCATGTTCTCTCTTTAAAAATGACATTGAGTTATTAAATCTATTAGTTATTCACCCAAAACATGCCAAAGTGAGTGAATAGCATACTTTATTTATCAATTATTACTATTGTTATTTTATCTTTTTATTTCTTTAAAGAATAGCATTGTTTTCCTGCAGAAATAATGCCGAGTAAACCAAGTGTCAATAACACTAGGTTACATATATATATATATATATATATATATATATATATATATATATATATATATATATATATATATATATATATATATATATATCAGCTTTTATATAAATGTATAAAACATTAAAAAATAATGATTTAATATCAGAGTCTATTTTCTTTACACATAAAGAAACATAGTTTATTTTCAATGTTAACCCTGGATAATACTAGAATTCATCATAAGGAAAAAAGTCACCACAAAAAGAAAATCAAAGAAACACTTGAAAATAAGAATTTTTAATTAATAGGCAATGTGGAAATATTAGCATACATAAACCTTATGGTATTGTCTGAAGACATTTAGTTCTGGAAAATTTTAAATATTTAGCAATTAATAATGTTTACAAAGTAATTGAAATATTTCTGAGTTTTTTTTTTTGTTAATATAAATATTTGCTATTAATAGTTAATTGTTTTATTTATTATTTCAATTATTAATATATAATGGGAGTTTTTATTTGATTTACATATAGAAGTTATGTCAACATAATTTTCTTATCTTTATAGATATAACCAGATGTACCTGGCCTTTTAAAATGCCATTGTTTTGATATGTGAATTTGATAATATTGGAGACCATAAAAATTTCACTTTATTAATGGAATACTTACTTCCTTTATATAAAATATGGTCTGTAATAAAAATTATGGATTAGTAAATATAATATTTATATTAATGTTTTTTCATTGGTTGCTTTAACAATTTTTTTTAAAGATTTAATGTAAATTAAACAAAAGATTTTCATATTATAGAAATAAATGTGAGAAATGTAGGCATTTTTAATTGATTACTTTAATAATTTTTTTTTGCTTTGTGGAATTACTTGTTTTGAATAAAATGTTCATAATCAAATAATCAAAATTATAAATTTAAAATATACCCGTTATATTTCGTATGTCAATTTGGCAGTGTTTCAGACAACTATTAATGGTAGAATTACTTCATGTAATAGGTTTTTTAATTGGTTCTGAATTTGTAATGTGACAACCTTACAGAAAGAGATATATTCACAAGAAACATATTATGATTTTATGGACAAATATTCACTTGGATTTTATATATATATATAAGCAATACATGACATAAAGTAATATCAGTTTTAGAATCCTATAAAAAAATCTCAGATCTCTCTGAGTTATAAAAAGGTCAAATTTTGGATTTTAATTAGTTCAACCATAATAATCCAAAACATTCAAAATGTTTAGTAAATCAAGATATCACCATTGATACCATAAATCTGAAAATATTAAGTATGACTGAATGAATCTTTTAAAAGTGAAACCAATACTTACTGTATTAATGGAGAGCATGAAATATTATTGAGCAAATAATAAAATGACAATATAATAAATATCTACCAAATCAACTTACATATGAATATCAATCAAAGCAAATTTTCAAAACCACAGATTTTTGATGGCAATGATAGAAAATGAAATTGATGACTGAAAACTATATAATTATAAAACATCATTTATGCTTTTCCTACCACTGGAAACATTTTATCTAACAATCAAAAGAATATTATAAATCAGACTATCCACGTTTAGGCCTTTATAATATGGTATTCTTTAGCAATTATTAATTTTATTCTGCAAAGATGATTACTGTTACAGACTATGTGAATAATTTGGAAGGCAAGACATTCCATATGATTATCATTTTCTAAAGTACTAATAATCCAATTCATACAGGTTACATAGAGAACTTTCATTTGAGGGACATAATAATAATGTTCTACATTGTATGGTTTCTATCAATCAAGTAATAGATATTACTGAATATTATTGGGCCATATTTAAATAATTAATGAAAGATTGGATTTTTTTTAAAAAATTATCTCTGTGAGAATAACTTAATATTTATTTAGCCATTTTTCAAATTTTATATAACTTATAAAATAAAAACAGTTTTAATGCAATTCATGTCATCAAGTAATCTAGTACTTTGTCCAATTCCTGAAAGGCTAATATAGTGGCATAAAAGGTTCCAAGTAACAATAAATAATAAAGATAAAAAAATTTATATTACATAAATTTACTGACCATGCACTAAAAAAAAAATAATTGTTTGTTCAACCACAATTGGGGTTTTTAGATCCAATTTTAAATAAAAGTATAGGAGTTCCAGAAATTAATTAAATCAATCCTTTTGTAATCAGTTTTTGGACTCTTATGCTTTTATTTAAAGTTAAATCTAAACATCCCAATTGTGATTGAACAAACAATTTTTTAGTATATGGTCAATAAAAGCATTTAATATAAAAAAAATTCTAAATGTTTATTATTGCCACAGTAAATGAAAATGTAAAACTATATCATACATAGATTCAGCAAGACACCATTAAAAAGTTACCAACCCCTGGCTTAGTGCATAGTAAAAAAAAATTAAGTCAAGTCCATAAATCAAAAGAATTTATAATACAATCAAATAAATTGTTACTGACATGTTACTGACATACAGAATTGCAAGCAAATTTTTAAATCAATATGATTGTCACTAAGTATTTAATATTATATTTTAATAACTTTTACTAGTTCTTTTTTTCCAATTACTGTTAACCATGTTTTATCTTTTTGCTGCAAAAAAGAAATAAACCTCTGTTGTTTATTTGCATGCCATATTTTTTATTGGTCAAGGCTATCATATCATTCATAAAGATTTCAGCTTAATCTGAGAAAGTAAATGGTGAACTAAAATCTTTGTCAGGCACACCAATTATTCTTAATAACAATAAATAAATTAATGGAAAATAGTTTCTCTTCATCAAGTCTTGGTCCCTTTTTTTATTTATTTAAAAAAAAAGTAAGACCTAAGATTTTATTTTTAAAACAACAATTTATTAACAATAATAAATAACTGATGATTTAAATAAAGTAACAAAGCAAATATAGTCCATTAGCATAATAAATCAAACTTTAAATTTAAATTACTGGTGAAATAAAATATGATTATATTGATAAATTATTATCTATAATATAATTCTCTTTATTTCTACGTAAGTCATATAACACAAGATAAGTTGCCTGAATTGTGATTCTATGAAACAATTGTTTATTAATCATCATCATCATCATCAACAACCAATATCAATCCACTGCAGGATGAAGGTCCCACCAAGTTCAAGTTGTTTATTAATATTAAGCAATATACTGTTTAAATTATGCTGCTTATTCTTTATTACTTAATTTCTTTATTTGTATTGCTTTTGAAATAAATTAAACCAAATATTAATGAGTATATATAATGCATTTTAACACAGCATTACTAAACATTAAATGCAAATTATGTAATATTTGGAATCATGCTTCAATTTAAAATGTATAAATTAATAATTATGGAATGTATATAGGAAAGATTTTTAGTAATATAAAATATTACCAATTATCTTAAAACAATATATATTATCTGAATTAGACATTCAAGTGCATTACAAGTAACTAAGATTTGATATAGAATCATTAAATAACATTTCTGCTGATATATTGAATATTTATGATTTATAAGTAAATTTAATCTGATATATTATTGACATAAATTTTTTGCAATGCATATTATATTTTTATGGATATAAAAATTTGATCTATTTTATTTATTACTGTTGCATAGTTATATATAATTACAATCTAAACACTGTGCTAATAAAATTTATTGATTATTACATAATTTGCATTGTCTAATATTAACACAAAGTAAAATATAATATTTCTGATGTGCTACTTAGATGATTAAAAATAAGAAATGGATTTAAAGTGAAAGATTTATATATTCATGCTCTAACTTTTAGAAACTTAAGATTGGCTTAAATAAGTACATTTGAGTTTGAAAGTGAAATAGCTGTTCTTATGTTCTCAAAATTTCTATCTTGTGACTGTAGCAAGAGCACCTTTTCAGTTTTAACACCACTGTTTTAATGGCACTAGAGAAAAGGGATGATTAACTTCTATATAATTACAAAATACAAGATCTCTAAAAATTTACAATTGCAGCACTATTATATCTATGTCAAGTATTAAAATATTATTACATTAAAGTAAATGTATATGTGAAAATTCATTAGACTGATTTATTTTTGATTGCTCTTTATTTAGGAAAAGTCCTCATTGCATGACTAGATTTAAGTTTTCAACTTTCATTTTGATATTAAACCATTATTATTTATCAGAATATAATAAATTTGACCTCATCCAATTTTTGTTTAGAAATTAAATAAATTTTAAAAAAATCACATTTAATTTTTGGAATTATTTTAAAAATTATATTTTAGTCAAAACAAAATGCTGTCATCAAATTTTTAGATGGAACTGATACAATTTTCAAAATGAACAAAATCTTTTTTGTTTGATTTTTGTTTTAAAAATCTGAATGAATTATTTTTAATAACTAGTAAACTAACAATTTGTACTTTAAAAATTTACAATTTTTTTATAATTTTTATGATATCATTAGATATTATAACAATCAGATGAGTGACCTCATTTCAGGACAGCTGGGTTTCTCACAATGATAATCTCTATAGTAATAATATTCAGAAGAAAGTATTCTTTTATATTTAAAAATAAAACATTTCCATAAAAAATAAATGTGTAATAATATTTATTTTTGATTTTTAATAATTTTTAAACAATTATGATACAAATATAATCATAAACTTTCAAAAAATTAAGTTTTTAGACCATCGTAATATTCTCTTGACCATCATAATATTTCCTTGAAGTAATCTTGCAAGGTTTGCTATCATGAAATATATAATGGGTACTTATCCTCCCAGAACTTAGGATGCTTTGATGGACTGCCTATTCAATTTTCCCATCATCTGTTGAATTTTTTTGTATTTAAAATATTAGAAAATAAATATACATGAATTTTAAAGCTAAAAAAAAAAGTTTGGCAAAATCTTCACCAGGGAAAAAAAATGCAAATTTTATTTCTAGAAATCTCAAACAAAGCTTGATAAAAAAATAATTTTTCTCAATATAATTCAATTCTTTTACTAAATATTTTTGCTCAAATAAAAAAAAGTACATCAAAATAATCAGATGATGCAAAATTATTCACTTGTTCTATGAAAACATCTAGAATATTTTTATTCACATATGCATATAATGCAAAAATTAAATAATTAATTTAAATTAATTTTATGCCTTACATTTATTTGCCACATTGAAAACAATTATTATGTTGTAATAAAAATATAATTGAAATAGTTTACTTAAATATTTCGAATTTTCCGCAATAAGAAAAAGGAATGACATTACCTTAATACACATTTATAATGTTAATGTCTAATCATATGATAATAAAACACATGCTAAATGATTAATAATATAAATAACCAGAGATTGAAATTTAATCATTGAATTTATATTAAAGTCATTATTTTGATTTATTTAATAAATAATATTTATAAAGTGTCAACATCTAAATATCTTTTTAATTTCTTGCTTACTTAACAAAAATAAAATATCACATGATCACCATTTCATACTAGCACATAATTGTTGTAAACAAAGGCAAAACTCTCCATACAGTAGTGCCACCCTGTGCTAACAAGAGTAATCAATGGATGCCAGAAGGCTTGTGCATAAAATCCCTATCTAATGCCTACTCATCCAATATCCCCAGACTAGAGTTTTGTCTTTGTTAAAAATAAAATAAATAACTTGAATAAACAAAGGAAATCAATATTAATTATTATGTGTTAATATCAGATTACATATATATTATTTTACATATTATGTAATTTATGATATTAAATGTTGCATAATTTATTAATGAGTAAATCCCTAAATATTTAGTTGATATATCTGATCGCATTTCTTGAATATAGTTTTTAAATTTAAACTTATTGTATAAAGTTTTAACTTCCAGTAATCTATAGTGAGGTAATTCATAGTTACAGACAAGTTATTTCATAATTATTTTGGAAAGAAAATACAAATGATTTGATTGATATTAATATGAGCATCCTGTAAGCTTTTTTTAAAAAAAATTTCTGTTAATAATTGAAAACAGTAAATGGGATTTTTTAAAAAAATAGTATTAATGATAATCTCTGTTGTTGTTTGTCTTTATTAGTTCAAAGAGAAGATCCATTTTGCCATTTAGGAAAAATTCCCAGAGTGAGTGTGTCTGGTCAGTGGAACTGTAGATGATGATATATAAATGGCTATTTTAAAATTTCATTTGACTGGATCTTGGATGCACTAGAGCAGCGTTTCCCAACCTTTTTTGGCTCGCGTACCACTTGGTACTACATCACGCTAAATTGTACCACTTCGTAAAAATGATTGTATTTCGTGAAATTTGTTATCACGTAATGAGACAAATTACACTGAAACACGCCTAAACTTCACGCCGGATTATAAACTCACTAAAATTATAAACTCACTGTAACATATATATATGTATGTGTTTGTTCAAAGTTTCATATTTATCTACTATTTTGTCATATTTCGTTTACTAATAAATGGTTTCAATAAAAACACAAAATTATAAAAAACCAATTAATATATTTTCTTATCATAATCAAATATTTTTATAAAATAAATTTAATGAGATCCTTGTGCTTGTTTCGAAAAACATAATTTTTTGAAATTTGGTTCAAAAGATGCGTTCAATCTGTTTCGATACTTATTTTTTTTTAAAATATAAAAAGAAAAAGCTTTCTACTAATTCCTACTAGTAAACGGTAATATTAATTTAAGAGCGTTCTCAGAAAGCTGTTCATATTCTTTAATGCTTAACCAAAAATTAATTAGATTGTGTCGTTTGAATTCTACTTGTAAAGTTCTGTCACATGATAATTCTATTAAATTTTTATTTATCCTTTATTGATAATGATGTAGCTTTTTCTAAATTTTCTTCATAGAAGGGATTTGAAATCCAATTATCATGTGTGTTTTCGGTTTTGGAAAATATTCCATGAAAGACCATTTTAATCCTGTTAAATGTGCTATTATATTTTCTCGTATATCTTGAGACAGACTAACCTTATTTTCAAACAAAAAATATGTAGAGTTTCGAATACTTCCGGTTGATTGTTTTCGACGCACTGTTTCCAAAAATCTAATTTCTTAATCATACTTCCAATTTTATCTTTAACATTAAAGATCGTTATCGACTGTACATATTAACAACTTTACTGTATAATATTAATTAAAATAATTTTTATGAATTATAGGAAAAAAACATTTCTATGATATTTTTATGATTTAATTTTTTTTATGACCACCATTATTGATTATTTTTCGCGTACCACCAACCAGCAACTCGCGTACCACCAGTGGTACGCGTACCACAGGTTGGGAAACACTGCACTAGAGTTTTACAAAGACTGACTGAAATTTCCAAAAGATTATATTTACAGTCTCTGGTCAGGTAATAACTTAATTACTCACCATTACCCACAAAAAATTCTTTCTTTTAGGTTTTTTTTAGGAAAAATTTGTTCATTGCCATAGTAATACAGATGAGTAGATGATCAAAATTGTCTGGTTTTATTTTAAGTGGAAATTTTTTCCAGACATTGGATAAAATGATAGAAAGAAAAAAACAGTTTTTATAATCATTTATTTTTAACAGCTAAATAATTTATAATGTCTATTTAAAGTTCTCAGATATTTATTTTATTAAATTTATTTAATAAATATATTTTTAATACAATTATAATTTTATATTTATATATTTTAAAATTGATGAAGTTTTAAAACTTACAGAAATTGCTTGCATGCAGACATATATTTTTAAATGGACTGTTAAGCTCATTGTATTAGTTAATATAATCTCAATTACATTAAACAAATTTGGGTTAAATAGATTTGTACAATTGAATATTTGATTATAACATCAGGCACACAATATCCTCAATCCCTGACTTAAGCATGGTCTGTAAGAGTTGGTGTATATAGAATGTACGCTCTAAACTTGAGTGTCACTTAAGTTTTTTAAACTATTACCGGTAGGTGAGTGCATGAAAATTTATAATATTTAAGAAATAGTGCATTATCAGAGATTGACTTCTGTTTGAATAATTTCAATGTTTTCAGCCCTTTATAATAATAGATTTACATTTATAAGTTGTGTTTGTGTAATTGTAGGTAGTTAAAAATGAGACCCTGTCCTCCTGCCATGGGTTAAATAGATTTGAACAATTGAATATTTGATTATAACATCAGGCACACAATAGACTCAAGCCCTCATTTAAGCATGGTCTGTAAGAGTTGGTGTATATATAATGTAAGCTCTAAACTTAAGTGATTCATTTAAGCTTTTTAAACTCTTACCAGTGGATAAGTGCATATAAATTTATAATATTTAAGAAATATCACATTATTGAAGATTAACTTCTATTTGAATAATTTGTAAACTAAATTGTAATTATTGTAGAACTATTCCAAATATTCTATTATGGGGAATCTCGCACAAACAGATCGATGAGAGTCACCCAGCACACGTGTTGTATAATAAAATAGAGTAAAATTGTGAATACAAATCTTTCTTTTTTGATCATGAGCAGACTACAGGACATATCTTTTCCCCCTCTAATATATGTACAGATTATAATAGGCAAAACTCTCTCCATACAGCAGTGCCACTCTAAGCAAGACAGAGTAATCAAGGATGCCAGAAGGCTTGTGCATAAAATCCCTATCTAGTGACTACTCATTCAATATCCCCTAACTAGTTTCTGGCTTATGGTCTTCGTCAGTGAGGAGCCTTGGATCCGAGAGCACTGCACCTAGATCTTAGGATCTTGTTTTAAGGTTTAATATGTACAGAGAGGGATGATTAAAAAAAGGTAATATAAAGTGGTTTGGGTTACTTCCAGGAATCTTCATTCTATTAATAGAAAAGATTCTTGTGGCCCATTGTCAAAAAAAATGGAACATCTAATTTGCATAATGGTATTTATTTCCATATTGATTTTCACCAATATATACACATATTTTTAATGAAGCAGCTAGATTTAGCACTATGATTCTGGTAGCAATATGCCTAAAGCTACCTCAGTGCTCTTAAGACTTATTTTGGTTTTTGTTTACCTTTCCATATTAACTTTAACAGTGCAAGTTTTGCAGTTTTATATATCTTTTTACAATGTCAATTTTATGTTTTGTATTTCTATTTGTATACAAAAATTTAACTAGGCTTTAAAAAAAATAATAATTCTGACTCGTATTTTACATATGCATTGACCAATAAAATCTACTCAGAAAATATCTTTAAACATTTTTTAAAAATTGTACTTTTTAGGCAGTATTATGAAAGACTTTTAAATTTCATTTTCGATCATATTATCTGCTATCTGACCAATAATAGTGTTGGATTTACTTTGTGTTTTCCTGAAAGTTTATGATGATGGTGTTCTAGTTGTATTTTTATATTGGACTAGTTCCATCATCTTCTTTAGAAAAATTTAACTTTATTTAAATTTTCCAAATACATTCAACTGTTAGTAATAGCACATCAAACAGGTTAGTATATGCACAACATTTCGAGAGATAAACCACTAATCAACTTTGCTCTTAGGAAAAAGTGGAGAAATCAGGAGGAACCTCTTAGATAAGTATATGAAATTTCTGCTGACTGTTGCCTTTGGCAGCATGGTCAGTTGGGGGATGGCTCAGTTGGTTAGAATGTTACCTTAAAAATTCAATAATCAAGAATCTAAGGACCCAGGTTCGAATCCCATGCTAATACGGTCACTGGTCAGGCCAGTAACACCTGAAGAAGAGGGGAGAATAATATCTCTCAGAACGTTGTGCATATTCTAACCTGTTTGATGTGCTATTACTAACAGTTGAATGTATTTGGAATATTTAAATAAAGTTAAATTTTTCTAAAGACATTCAATACACATATTAGATGGTGGAAATAATCCAATAGAAAAATACAATTGGATTTACTTTGTTTAGCTAATAAAGAAAGCCACTAAATTTTTTACAGTTTTTGGATATATTAATTAATTATGCTAATAAATATAAGTTTTCAATATACATATATCAATGTATAGTTTATATATATATTATTCAAACAATTTATAAACAGAAAACAAGTTTGTAATTTTATTGCATTATTAATACAAAAATATATTTAAAAAAAAAAAATTGTTAAATATTAAAACATTATATAATTTAATAAGATAATTCAATTGTTTTCTAAAAATACAAACAATGAAAAAGAATTTAGTTCATGTTGGAATTCAATATAACTTTCAGAAAAATTTAATCTATAATTAAAATTTAATCTATAATTTTTTTTTCCAAAAAACAAAATTGTCAACAAAGTTTAATATATATAACATTAAAAAAATTATTAGTTAAAAAAAGTATATAATATAATTTAAATAACTTCTTGATACTATGAACAATTAACCGAAATGTGACCACTATTAAAAAAACAAAACCAAAAAATAAAACGGCAGAAATATCACATGATCACTTATTTCTTATGCTAGCACATTACTGTTATTAAAACTTAGGCAAAACTTCCCATATAGTAGCGCCACTCAATGCCAACCAGAGTAATCAATGTATGCCAGAAGGCTTGTGCATAAAATTCCTATCTAGTGCCTAGTCTGGGGATATTGGATGAATAGGCACTAGATAGGAATTTTATGCACAAGCCTTCTGGCATCCATTGATTACTCTGGTTGGCACAGGGTGGCACTACTGTATGGAGAGTTTTGCCTGTTTTAACAGCAGAAACAGAATGAAATTAATTTCTGTTTTAATTAATTTGTGTATCTTTTGAACCTATTATATATAAACCACTATTATTAGCTCTATTACTCTTTATGGTTTAATATTTAATATTTTTTCTTAACAATCAACATAAAACACTTTCTGGAGGAGATGAAAAAGCTGCCATAAACACACATATGAATAAATATATAGAAAGGCATAATTATATTTAAAAACAATAACAACTATAATAAAGCAGTCAAAGTGATAATAAATTACTGGAAGACCACTAATTGTGATACTGTACAATAAAAAATAAAAACACGATGTTAAATTATTATATTTTTTATTTGTTATAAATAAAATATTTATATAAAAATAAAACATTTTATTCTTGTTCACATCCTAATATAAAACAGTGGCACTTTAAAAAGTCTATTATTAAGAAAAAGTAGAAAGCAAAAAGAGTAACTACATATAATCTAGTATTTGTTTTAGAACTGGCAAATAAAAATAAGGCCAAAAATAGGGAAAGACTTTCCCTCTTCAACAACTATATTTCCTTCATGAACAATCCCCACAAAGCTAGGAAATAATATTATCTTCTCTGCAGTAAGCATTTAGCCTAGAAAATCATTTCAGGAATGAAAGAAACTTGGAAATATTTATTGAATCACTGTTTATTGAAAATTATCAAGCATGTTGTAGTAAATAAATAAAACTATAGTAAATATATATATAAAAAAACATCATTGGACTTGAAAACATGGCAATAATATTTTTTGTACATTTTATTACTATAAAAATATAATTTATAAATTATAGAAATAATTTTTGTGTTTTAATTATTTTAATCTGCGTTAAAAATAATTTTAATAATAGCTTTTAAAAATTGAATACATATGCTTTAATGTTAACATAAATACTTTAGAAATAATAAATATATAAATGGTAGGATAAAAATATTAACTTACAAATTTAAACACAAGAAAGATAATATTTATTTATAGTTTTCAAAAAAATAAAAATAAAAAACATAATGAGAAATGATAGTAAAAGATGTCAAGATTTTACTCGTCCTTGAATCTATAATAATTAGCATACATGCATAGAAAGGATATTATTGCAGATGTCAATACAAATGCTGAATTGAAAATTGGACAAGTAAAGCTTAACTCTGATAGATAATATTTAATATGTAAAACTAAAATTAAATATGAATTAAAAACCTGTTTCATGAGCCTAGTACTCTCACCACTGCAGACCTGGTGACACTATCCTCATTATGCCATCAGAGTTCACATAAGTAGTTTTATTAGGTACTTTTATAATGTAAAATCATCATTCTGATAGATAATTTGTATGTATGCAATGTATACAAACCTGATTCTATCCACTTTTCCAGGTCTTACTACATCTTCTCTGTTTATGGATTATTAAATTCTCATAGTAGTGTTTTGGGATATTTAGATAAGGAGCAAGCAGTTTGTAAACTTGTAGAATATATGGAGTTAAATAACATGCATACTTTATAATATTAAGCAAAGAAGAAATTTCATGGATGCAGATGGGATATAGAACAGATCATTTACATTTTGTTATGATAAAAATGATAGGTCACATGATCATCATTTCTTATGCCTTCTGGCATCCATTGATTACTCTGGCTTGCACTGAGTGGCAATACATATGGAGAGTTTTGCTTGTTTTAAAAATGATATATGTTAGCCTGATAAACTATTAATATCAGATCAATTTCTCCATACTTAAATAAATCTTGGACTTTGCAATTCTTTAATTAAAAGATATCCTGTTCTGAGATGGAATTTAGGAAAAGCTAACTTGAAATGATATACTGAATATCTTGAATAAAATATGAATAGAATCTTTCAAATAGCTGTTTGACAGTCCATCCTTCATGGATACCATAAGCAATTCATTTCAGGTTGGAATAAAACTAGCTTTAAAAATAGATTTTATTTACTAAAGAACTTTAAATTGCTGACAAACATAAAGTCATTGGACAATACAAAAAAGGTGGAGAGGGACCACAGAGAAATAAAATTTTATAAATTCTAGTCATAAAGCCTGTGCACATTATAAAAGTTTGGTAAACATAGAAGTACCCCTAAAAATTACTATTGGTTTCCAGTCTTATATATCATATTTGTGAACCCAAGATTAATAGAAATGAGAAAAGCATCCTTAAAGCAGATTTGTATCCATGTCTTTCACAATCTTCCTATAATACAATTGTTAATCCTGAACTTTTTTTTGATTGTCTTAAATCAGAAGAAGCCACAGGAAGATATAAAATACTTCCTGAATGGTTGGAAGAATTATTCAATAAAATTCTTCATACAGAAAATATTCCAAAAATTTGGCATACAAGCAAAACTAAAGCAATCTCAAAACCAATAAAAGCCAGAAATGATCCAAAGAATTATCACCTAATATCAGTATTATATGTTGACCATAAGCATAATGAAAGAATCATTTTAATAATAATTTTGACAATATTTGAAAGTTAGAGCAGTCTGGTTTTGGGCCAGGAAGAAGCTTCTATGGACTAATTTTATCTTTAACTACTGACTTTGTAAAAGAATTTCAAAATGGGTTGAATGGTGATACTATTTTATTGATCTAATATGAGCTTATGATTCTGCTTAGAAAAATGATTGTTTAAAACTTTCTAAAATTCTTAAATGTAGGAAAACCATAAATTATTCTTGACAAACTGCTTTCCAATAGAAAAATTCAAGTGACACTAAATGATCATTACAGTAGATACAAAATTTTACAGAACAGACTGCCATAGGGTTCAGATCTTTCATTTACTTTATTTCATATATTCATCAATGATATTCCAAATATAAAAGGCAGAAATTTTATTTATTATCATACTTTGACTTTTCAAAAAATGTCCTTTCTTGAAGCAAATCTTTCAATAATGATATGAAAAAATTAGATATGTTTTTCAATAAAGACAACATATTTTCATCTAAACAACAGAGAATTATCTTCTAATCTAAATATAACCTTTTTCAAAAATAGATTAAAATATGATTCTTCTCCATGTTACTTAGAAGTTATCTTAGAACATATTCTTATTTATTTAAGGCTAGAATAAAAATATTTTCTAGGAATAACCTCTTTGGAAATCTGGTTATCATTACTTAGGGTTGTGGGCAGTTTCATTATTGTTTGTATAGTCCATTGGTGAATGTATTGCCCTGTCTAGATATAAAATTATCTTATCAATTTCTGTATTCTTAATTAAATATTATTATGAGAAATATTACTGTCTTCTATTACACTATAAGGAAGTTGCTTCATAAATAATATATAAAAGTGTTAAGCAGATTAGATTTGCCAATAACTCAAGATGCTACTACTACAAAAAAATATCACAGCTGAATAACACACTAAATTTAGCAATGCATAATGTGATTAATGCTGCTTTATTGTATATGTACTGAGGTAACTTCTTCTATTTAATACTGCAAACCTAGTAACAATATAAATAATGTAGTCCAATCAATAAGAGTTGGATTAATAAGTACACATTTTTATCTTTTGATACAATATGTTAATGAATGTGATCAAAGTTTGTTTTCAGTTATGTGATAAATAAAACTAGGGTAATTTTTTCTTGTTGCTTATTTTTGCAATTACAATGTAGAATTTTTTTTTTAATGATTTATAAATTTTTAAATTATCAGATTATTCATCATCATCATCAGCCATTATCAGTCCACCACAGAATGAAGGTCTCCCCAAGTTTAATCCATCTTCTCTGATCTTTAGCTTCTGTTCTCCACATTACCCCTGCACATTTTCTTATTTCATCCATCCATCTCACATGTGGTCTCTTTCTGGGTCTTTTACAATCTCTTGGAATCCAGTTTAAAATTTCAATTGTCATCTATTATCATCTCTTCTAGCAATATGTTCAGCCCAACTCCACTTCAATTTTTTAATTTTTTCAATGAGTTCAGTAACACCTGTTTGTTCTCTTACCTACACATTGTGTTTTCGATCTCTTCTTGTTACTCCCAACATGCATCTCTCCATACTTCTTTGAGTAAAATAAATAAATCATACATTGCTTTTAGCACATTTTATTACTACATGTAATAAACTAAATTTTTGAATTAGGCTATGAATAAAAATTTTGGTAAGAATGTTTTGCATTTATAATGGATGAATTTCTTTTTTACATAATATTGTGTATTTTTATTGTGAAGTTATTAGAGAGGAGATTGAACCCAGACTTTTACACTCCCTTCAGTCATCCCCTCCATTTTATATAACTGATAAATATGACCTCATACATGTGAAAAAGATAAATGATCTCCAATATTTTTTCAATTGGTCTGGATCATCATCTCCCACACACACATATATAATCAGTGCTCAGTTTATATTAAGATATCAAATCTTTAAACTTTAATGAACAGGCTTCAATCTTCTCCTTGCTCCAACTCTTCAGCCATCCATATCATTGAAAATCTGATGATGGAATGCTCAAAGCCCTTGTTTCCAATTTTGTTGCCATACCCATGTTGACTGTTAGTCATTCTGATTTCTCATATGTAGGGTCTTAAGACCATCAAATACACAAGGGAGGAGGGGTGAGCAGAATACGGACTCAATCTGTAGTATTTTAAATACAAGTATACTATATATACTTAAGCTATATGTAATTAGAGGGGATTTGAACCCAGATTTTCAAGCCCACTTCAGTCATTCATTCCATCTTATACAACTGATATACATAATCACATACATGTGAAGTTTAATTTTATCTTCCAAATTGCTCAGAATTTTAAATGAAGTGAGACATGCAATTACATTTATGAAGAAAGGAAAGGCTCCAGGTAATGATGGAATTATAATTAATATATTAAAAGCAGCAGGTGAAGAAATAGAAATTTTTTAGCAATGTTATATGTCAAATGTCTAAATGATAAAGATGTACCAGATGATTGGAAGAATGCAATATTAATATTAATATTTTAAAAAGGTGGTAAAGAAGATATTACAAATTACAGATCTATCAGCCTTTTATCAATTTTATACAAAATGTTTACCAAGATAATTACAACTCGTCTACAGAGAACATTGGATTTCCACCAACCAAGAGAACAAACTGGATTAAAAAGTGATTTTAGTACAGTAGATAATATCCAAGTATTGAGAGAAGTTATAGAAAGGATAAATGAATATGAGTTGCCATTATTTATAGATTATGAAAAAGCATTTGATTCTATAAACATTTCTTCAGTGATTAAAGCATTGAATCATCAAGGTATAGATCCAGGATATTGTCATATTTTAAAGAATATTTATAAAAATACAACAGCAACAATTAGATTACATAATGATACTAAAAAAGTCAATATTGAGAAGGGTGTAAGACAGGATGACTCCATATCTCCAAAAATTTTATAGCAGTGCTGCAAGAAGTATTTTGTGGATTAAAATGGGAAGCTAAACGAGTGAAAGTAAATGGAGATTATTTGTTATTTAGATTTTGCAGATGATGTAGTTGTTTTTGGAAATAATGTTTTAGAGCTGCAGGAAATGTTGTAGGAGTTATCAGATTAAAGTAGGAAAGTAGAACTAAAGATACATGTTAAAAAGTTTAAAGTAATGTTTAATGGATTTTCTCAAAATATGAAAATAAAGATTGATTATGATAAGTTAGAAGAAGTTAACAGCTACAAATACCTTGATCAGATTATTAATATGGATGGAATCATAATGGATGAAATTAATCATAAAAACTTGGTTGAAGTGCATTTGATAAAAACAACTTGATACTAAAAGCAAATATGTCTATGTGTTTGAAAAGAAAGGTTTTTTAATAAAAGTGTTACAGAGACTTCAGACCACTCAAAGAAGTATGGACAGATGCATGTTGGGAGTAACAAGAAGAGATCAAAAATATAATATTGTGCAAAATAACAAACAGGTGTTACTGACCTCATTGAAAAAATTAAAAGACTGAAGTGGAGTTGGACTGGACATATTCCTAGAAGAGATTATAATAGATGGACAATTAAAATCTTAAACTGTATTCCAAGAGATTGTAAAAGACCCAGAAAGAATCCACATGTGAGATGGATGAATGAAATAAAGTATGCAGGGTGATGTGGAGAAGAGAAGCTAAAGATCAGAGAAGATGTATTGTACTTGGAGAGATCTTCATTCTGCAGTGAATTGATAATAATTGATGATGATGATATATGTGAAAAAAATAAACTCCAATATGCACATTTTGTATTAAACAAGTACTCATCAGTTGGTTCAGATTATCATCTCCCATATATATATATATATATATATATATTGGGGGGGGTTTTTTTTGTTTTTTCTTAAAAGATATATATATATATATATATATATATATATATATATATATATATATATATATATATATATATATATATAGGGCTTGGTTTATATTAAGATAGCAAATATTCAAACTCTAATGGACAGGCTTCAATTTTCTCCACTTCTTCAGCCATCCATATCATTGAAAATATGATGATGGCATATTCAAAACCTTTGTCAATTTTCAATAATAAGGATGGCTGGAGAGTGAAGAAGATTGAAACCTGTCCATTAAAGTTTGAAGATTTCCTATCTTATTATAAACTGAGTACTGATTATGTATGTATGTGGGAGATGATCCAGACAAACTGATGAGTGCTGGTTCAGCATGAAACCTGTATATTAAAGATCATTTTTCTTTTTCATATATATGGGGGCATGTATTTCAGTTGTATATGTAGTGGATTACTGAAGAGAGCTTGACAGTCTAGCTTCAAATCCTCCTAATTACATTTAGCTTAAATTTGTATATTGTATTTAAAATATCAAATAAACAAATTAACATTAGATAAATCAATCACATTTTAGTTAATTTAATTTCCACATTTTTTAATTTATATTTTGATCCACTTTATTATTCTACATGCTCAAGGTTTGTATTTAATTATATACTATTTTTATGGCATGAAACTTATACTTTATTTTACAACAAAAAACATATTATTATTATCATTCATTTTATAGTTAAAATCCAAAGCGCATGTGCAACTGTTTAAATATTACAGTTTATAAACATCGCGCTATATAAAATAATTGACTTATTAGTTTAAGATGTTGATTGTAACATTTCAAAAAATGTTACACATTTAAAAAAGGGGTAGATACTCTTGAAATATTACTACATGAATAGTGGTTTGCTTTTTTAAATAGGACATACAAATTAATATTGATTTACCAGTAAATCTTAAAATAAAGAATCTTCTTATTAAGTAGTAAGTCTTTGTAGATATATAACATGATAAAAAGACAAAAAAATTTTACCACTGCTATTTATTGAAAGAATTTGATCTTTCTCATTAAGTCTAAACTCTGTTAGACAAACAAACCTTCATACAAAGTTACTTTTAAATTTTGGACTAATGAAATCTATAAAAAAAAAAAATTCTGTATTTTTATAACATATGTTAGAACATTAAATATATTTCCTTCTATATATAAATATATTTAATGTAACACTAACTCAAGTCACATATGATTGTCACTTTTTACAATATGTTATTTTACCAATAAACATGACAAGTTTGTCACTGCAATATGTTATTAGTTTTAAAAATAGAAATTACATTTTTGCTATATAATATAAAATTAGTTAAAATCATTTGTGCTTTTTATATAATGCTAGTTAATACTGTTTGTATTTTTATATTGGACTATTTCCATCATCTAATATGTGTGTTGAATGTCTTTAGAACAATTTAATTTTATTTAAATATTCCAAATACCTTCAACTGTTAGTAATATCACAGCAAACATATACTAATTAGTTTGCTGTGATATTACTAACAGTTAGTGCATATATTAAGCTGTTTGCTGTGACCTTACTAACAGTTGAAGGTATTTGGAATATTTAAATAAAATTAAATTTTTCTAAAGACATTCAACACACATATTAGATGATGGAAATAGTCCAATATAAAAATACAACTAGAACACCATCATCACAAACCTTCAGGAAAAACACTAGTTAGTACGGGTTTATTTTCTTTAAGAAACATTTATTCAGATGTCAGGCCAACTGGTATTTATGTATTGAAAAGATTTGATCTTTCTCATATAGTATAAAGTTCTGAATGGAATTTTTGATACAACTATATTGAATTTTTATTAATAATCATGTTGGTAAAAAAAAAAATTCTTCCATATTTTTATCATTTATATTTCCATTAAAAAAAGCGTGCTCTTTATTATAATCACATGACCCGAGTTCTAATTTAAATAATAATTTTTTAACGTTTTGGCTTCTTTTTCAAATTACAGTAGTTCTAAATTTTTGATTTCTAAGTGTGTTGCTTTTAATTGATATCATAGTCATGTGACCCATGTCGGGTTTCCTCCCAAATTAGTCACGTGACCCAAGTTCTAAATGTTTTGCGTTTTCACGTACTTTTTTATCACTTACATGAAAATGGTGGAGATCGCGTATTAAAAGAGCGCCAAAAATGTTTTAATTTACATACATGTGGTTTTGCATTGGTGGTCGAGAGGTCAGCGCGACTGCCTTACACTCGCAGGCAGTTGCCCGGGTTGCGGGTTCGCGTCCCGGCCGCTGCTATGACACACAAAAAAAAATTACATACATGAGTATAAACAAAGTATAATACTAAGCTTTATGAAGAGGCATTATAATTCGGCAATCTTATAGTAAGTCAGTCCATTATTTTATTTCGTGTGTTTTAAAAAATGCAGCAGTTTAAATAGTATGCATATCACTAATATATATATAAATTACGAAACAGGTTTGTTATGAAACCGAGGAGTTTTAATATTTAAATTGACAGTCAGTTTATATTTTGACTTGCTTAATAAATCTTAATGCTGCAATTGATTTATTGTGGATGTTTTTTTCTGAATGAATCTGTTAGTTTATAATTATATGCAGACTAATTATGTAATGACGAATAAACACTTTTATGATTTTTTCACCCTTTAAATTTAAAAATATAATTTCTTAAAGATAAAAATAGCTTTAACTTTTGTACCTGCATAATTACCCATAATTATCTATCATTTCGTTAGCAATGTGAAAGAAATTCAGATTTATAGCTATTTTTACTACAACTCAAATAATTATTCAATTTAGAAGAAAGATAAAAATAACGAAGACATAATTTGGGTGTGGTGCACAAATTAAAAAGCTAAATGTGGTAATAAAAACTGATTAAAGAGAAAGTAAAACAACTAATTACTAACTTTGTCATTCTACACTTATTTATAATCTACTAACATTTATTAATGACAACTAAAAAGGTATTTTTTTCAACATTCATATCTATTATTTATAACTAATGTTATTAACTTTTCATATGCCATAGCACCGGCCGGGACGCGAACCCACAACCGTCTGCAACCAACTACTTGTTTGCAAGGCGGCCACGATGACCTTTTATACTGAGTTTGAATAGAGTTAACAGTTCAATAAAATTTATGATTTATAGGTTATTCTCAATAAATATGTCTTCATTTAGCATAATTCTGGATGCTCAAATTTGAGTAATTTGCATAACAATATAAATAAAGGTAAATCATTCATTAGACTAAAAATTATTCCCTTAATAAATAATATTTTTCTAGTGTAATTTTCACTACATCATTTTCATGCAAGGACGTGACTGGTTTTTATCCGCATTTAACACCTGGTGGTAGAATGCATCAAAGATATATGAAAAATAAGTATGATCCCCAAGATAAGCATATTTTGTGCTGAACCAGCAACTCGTTAGTTGGCCCAACTCACACTCTCTTACACATACTCTTAACAATGTTCATTATACATAGATAGGGAATTATTACAGTTTAATTGATGTGTCAAACTTATTGCCCTCACAACTTTGACACAAACCATTTGATGAAAGTATATTAATAATATATATTAGTAATTCATTAGACTGGAAATTATCCACTTGATGAATAATATTTGTATAGTGTAATTTTCACTACACCACTCTTATGTGAAGTAGGGACTGGCTTCTATCTGTTTTATATACTAAACAATGATAAAGATATATGTAAGAGATTATGATGTAGACTAACTGTTAAGTGCTGGGTCAATATGAAATGTGCATCCTGGTAATCATACATATTTTTCACATCATACGTTTATAATCACATCTCTCCACAAGGTGTTAACAGGGATAGAAAACATTCTTTATCTGGTGTGAGATTACAATACAGAAATACTATTCTTTAAGTAAATAATCTCTAGTCTAATGAATGACTAATAAAAATTATTAATATACTTCCATCAAGTGTTTGTATCAAAGTTGTAATGGCAGTAAGGTTGACACTTCTCAATTAAACTGTAGTAAACAATGATAAAAATATGTATAAGAGATTGTGATCACTGATGAATGCTGGTTCAGCATGAAATGTATGTATTGGGGATGATAAATTTTCTTCACATGTCTTTGGATATATATTTATGATTATATCTACCCACAATGTATTAAAAGCAGATAAAAAGCAATCCCTACCTTGTATGAGAGTTGTGTAGTGAAGGTTTTGTTGTTCAACAGAATGAAAGATTAATGATAGAAATGTATAGAAAATCAATTTCACAAGTAATTAACTTAAATAATGTATATATGACTTAAAAGATGTCCATTTTCAATATTATCATAATAGATATTTATATATAATTAAAATAATTCATTTTATAATTACCATATAATCTCAATATCTTCTACATTTACAAACAATGTTTTATTTATAGTTTAATTATAAAATTAGAAGTTATCAAATATAAAGAAAATGTAGTTAGCACCTACATTAATTAAGAATATAAGGAACAGTGAGCAAATAAAAATAAAATTTACATTTAAAGTGTAAAGACTCAAGAAATAGCATAGTGTGGATAAAAAAAATCCCTGAAGTTTATCCAGATGAAATAAACCTTTAATTACTAATAGTAATTAAACTCAAAAACATTTAAAAAAAAATTTATTGACATGAAACAAAAACTAAAATAAATATATATATACAGTATGGTACAATTTTAATGTTGTACATTTTTAATTATTACTCAGCAATTAATATCACATTGCTTTTTAATCATATCTATATTATTCAATCATTTTATCATAAAACATTTCATGATCTTTATTTTTAATACTCCAAAACAAATATAATTGCATCCACAACACACATTTTGTGAAGCGTTGGTGGCCAAGAGGTCAGCACAGCTGCCTTACAAGCAGTTGTCCCAGATTTTCAGGTTCTTTGACACATAAAAAAACACATTTTAGAAGACTAGTATGTTTTACTAATGTGACAAGCTTGAAAACTCAAACTAACTATCACCACATTTAATATCTATAAAAAGTTATCATAAATAGAAGTATCTTGTACACAATAAACTCAAATTTTCTATCAATATATTTGGGCTATGATGTATTTTAAAGTCACTATAATTTTAACCATGTATGTTATGAATTTATGATCAGCCCAACATTCTGCATTTAGAAATACTCTACTAATGATTAATTTTTAACACCCTTCCCCAACAATAATATGGCTTATAAGATTCCAAATGATTTGAACATTAATCAGTATAAATTCTCTACCCCCCCCCATCAAAATTAAATATTCATAATAGTGAATCATTTACCAGGCAAAAATTAATAACAGTAGATCATAGAAATTTATTAAAACAGTATATCATTATTTCCAAGAATTTTTTACCATATGTCACTGTTCCTATCAAGACATGCATTAAAGATTGTAAGAAAAAAATATTTTATTGTCATTGATGCAATAAAACTATTGAACAAGAAATAAAAAGTATTTTTTTGAACTTTTGGAATCTAACAAAAGAATTGGAGTAGTACAAATAAAAGTTCCAATAATAAAAAAATACCTGTTTAGACTTTATAAAGAACCCAGTTTTATGCCCTGCTTCTTTCATTAATAAACTGAGTTCTACTCCAAACAAAAATCAGTCAGTTATTGTTAGTGAAGCTCAACAAAGTGAGCTTCACTAAAGATAATAGATCAATTCTAAATCTTGTTGACAGCTCTTTTGTTCCAAAAACATCCATATAAGCAAATTACATGTATTCATATTTGATATAATTATTGCGCATTATTGACAGTTTTGAATGTCCCAGCAATTTTCTTCAGAACTATATCAAATACAAATTCATGAATACAAATATACATGAATAAATAATTTAAATTATATATATATTCTATCTTATAATTAATATTCATATAGTTTTATATATACATATGTCTTTATATACCTTTTTACATCTAATTTTAACCTCTTTATATATTAATCAGTTTAATCTTTTATAATTATCATTTAATAGTTCCTATCATCATATTTTTTATTTCATATTTTTATTATTATTTTATTCTCAATATATAAGACTAAAAATAAATAATAAAGATATTAAAATAATATTCAGAAAAGTAAAAAAAATGGTTGATATTAATAAACTAGAAACAATTAATTACAAAACATTCAAATTTTTAATGTAGATGAAAATATAACTGCAAGGAATATAATAACTTAAAAAAATATTATGTTAAAAAGAAATTTTCGTGTGTGTCTGAAATATGGGCTTATGTATGTAAGACTGTGATATTTGATAAATAAATACTATGGAATCAGCAAAAACACAGGGAACTATAAATATATGTGTGTTAGAATTAATTATACTCAAAAACAAAATTGGTGGGTGAAAAAACATGCATAATTGAGACAATTTTATATATTAGAAAAGCTGAAATGGCATGTTGTTAGTAGAGCTATATAATCATATATAAATTACACCCACTTATATTTATGGGTCATACAAATTGAAACAATTCAATGATATTAATAATATTTAGTCAAGCACAATTTTGATTCTATGTTCCAGACTCATGGCTACTTAACTAACATGACCGATTAATATTTCAGGGCATGCTCAATGGGGCATTGATATTTCCTTATTGATAACATTATTAGACTTGGAAAACAAACTGATGGTATTGATTAGTTCTAAAAGAATTTTAAGATTTTAAAAATACCATAGTAAAACAAATGAATAAAAAAAAAAAAAAGCTCACTGGAATTACATAAGTAGAAGAACTATGAAGTGAAAGTACTTCTTAAGTAAATTAAAAATAATTGAAAATGATGATGATTATAGTAGGGACCCAGTAATAAATATAATAGTATTTTAATAATGTATAGAATCACCTGTGTGTATATATATGGGAGTGTTTGGTTATGCACACACACATTATTTAAATATACTTAAATTTCTATTTTATCACATATTCTACATATAAATAAACATATCTGAAAAAGATAAATTATTCCAAAATACATTTCATGCAGATATGCATTTCCGTGTTGTTCCACGTTTTCATCATCTGTCCAGTATTTATCAATATTGAATTACAACAATTTCAGTTAGAAGTGTTAAACTTGCAGAACCTATACGTTTGATATTATCTACTTTAGATAAACACAATAATGTTTACTAATCATTTGATAGACTAGAAATTATCATTCCTAGACCAGATAAATTTTAAATATAATTAAAGATAAATATATGTTGTTGTTTTTAAATTAAACATAAACATGTAGTATATACAAGTAGGAGTGATAAATTTCTTCTTAATGTACTATCAACATTTTAGCATAATATTTTCTAGTATGAAAATAATCCATAGTTTCATTTTCATTTAGGGCTCAAAATCTTATATGATTAACAACTAGAAAGTGAAATCTCTTAGAATGACTATCAAATTAGCAAAGGCTTCAACATACTCTCATTCAAATTTGATTGTAATTTAAATTTATAAGGTACAGTTAATTCCTACTCATTTTAATAATCTTATAAACAAATAACCAAATATCATATATATATATATGCAAATATTAAATTATACAAAAGTAAATAATATATAATGGACAGAAATGATAAACTTCTTCTTAAAGCTCTAGCTATACATCAATGTAACACTCTCTAGCTTCAAAGTAATTTATCATCAAATAAAAAATGAATCCATTTTTATTTGAAGCTTAAAGTCTTTCATGGATAGCTGATTATACAATGATATTTGTTAGAACAAATATCAAATCAGTAGAGATTCGATATTTAGCTGTATGTTTTTAAAGGTATTAAATGAAGACAATCTATCTTGTGTATTTAAATGACTTTATGGATATCTCTGATTTAATATTTATCCTAATAAAAATTATTAATTAATCTGTTATCCATATAAGATATTGAGTCAGAAATGATGACGGATTCATTTTGTTTGGTTTCAAGATCCATTACTTTGAAAGCAGAAGGTACCCTAAATTTTAAAACTAGTAGTTTATAATAGAAAATTTGGTAAATATAATGCAATCCAGTCAAGTAATAGCATGAGGCAAAAATTCAATTTGGTTAAAAAAATTTAAAGATAAATATGCCTGTGTGTATCGAGATTTATAATTTAAATTTTTTTTTACTAATTTTGTACTCTATTTCTAAAAATCAAACTTTTTTTGTTATTATTTTGCAAATATCTAAAAAAAAAGATGGGGGGGTATCAGTTTTTATTTAAATTACAACTAGCATTATGTTTGTAATAGAAGTCTCAAAGTAATTTATCCACATAAAAATATCTATAATTTATCATCGGCTATAATACAATAGACTTTCAGAACAGTCTGTTTTACTCAGTATACAATGGCTTTATCCCAAAAATATCATTTATCATTTTCTTTTTAATGAACAAAAATGACATTTTATATTTATTTAATTGTATATATACCAGAAGTAAAGTCTCAATTGCTAATATTAATAAATGTGAGTTTTTACAGAAAAAAAAGACTGTAATAGCCTCAACGTTTTATTCATTTTAAATAATTCACTTTATAAAATGGACAAATAATTCTTCAGTAGTTATATGTTTTTTGAAAGCTTTTATAAAGTTTAATCTATAAATTATTGCATTTTATTAGCAGAAATTGATATCATTACCAGAGACTACTAGACTTCTCTCGGTCATTTAAATATTTTAACAAAGTTTATTTAATACACATATATGTGGATATATATATATTATCAAAATTGAGCCTTCAGTAATTATAAAATGAATACTTACATCATTAGCAAGCTATTCGAATAGTAAAATTTAAATTGAATATATCTACATTGGTAATCTGCACTAAGGAATATTTTATACTTTTTATGAATCAAATAATCTATCAGACAAAATAAGTCTCATTTTATCTAAGATTTAAACCACTAAATATCACATGATCACCGTTCTTTATGCTTACACAAACTGTTTGCACAGAGGCAAAGTGTGTAAGCATAAAGAATAATGATCATGAGATGTTTAGTAGTTTAATACCAATCCTGTTCAATAGGATTATGGTGACTGTCGTTATTAAAGAACCAAAGACACCAAAAAGTATGGATGCTAAACTCTGTTCAGATCTAAATGCTTATACAAGCTAATGAACTTGAAATGAAGACATTATTATGTTTTCATTTTGGACACAAAGCTCTATAGTTAGCTAATAAGATAAAAGGTGGCTGCTGGAGAATTGCATTAGATCCTAAGATCTAGGTGCAGTGCTCTAAGGTCCAAGGCTGCTCACTGATGAAACCCACAAGCCAGAAACTAGTCTGGGAATATTGGATGAGTAAGCACTAGATAGGAATTTTATGTTCAAACCTTCCCGCATCTATTGATTACTCTGGCTTGAACTAATTGGCATAAATTTATGGAGAATTTTGTCTCTATGTTTATCTAAGATTCCAAGAACTTATATGGGGCATAGTTTAAACAATACTAATTATAGGAATGTAATGCTATTCAGTATAGATATAAATAAAGTATTATAGAATGCTCTCAAATTAATATTCCTAAAATAGATTTACTAAGAATTTACTTTTTAATAGTGTTGATAATGTTGAACTTATTCTTAAATATTCAATATTAAAAATATACAGTATGAAGTATTAAGTAAATTTATTGAAGATGAACATGTCTTCAAGTGTTATGCAAACAATCTTAAAATTTCATAGAAACTCATACATATAAATATGCTCAGATAAAATTTCTTTCGTTTGATATAATGTTAGCTACATAAGCTTCTATGAGATTTTAACTTTGTTCATATGGCAGTTGGAGAGATTATCACCTTCATTAATTTACATATAATCTCATGGAGTGTTTATTAGTATGGCATATATATATATAATTTAACAGTGACATTTTTAATAAGTAATACTTTTTTTCAGCCATTAAAAATCTCTTGGTATTATATTTACTAAATTTAATTAAATCTCTTCTATCACATCACCGGTCAGTTTTTTAGCAGAGGAAAATGATACCACTTTGGCTGCTTTTTTAGTTCTTATTAAAATGGTAAGTATGGACAATGACATTTGAAAGTTTCATCATCTTGCTTCAATTAAGCCATCTTTATAAGATAGACATCAAAGTATTCATTTAACACTTTTGTGAATTTTAAATTGATCTTAAATATGTAACAGTGTTATTAAACAGCAACACTTTAATATGTAAAAATTTTAGGAAACAATAAAAAATATTCTAATGCTGTTTTTATTAAATTAAATGGGTGACACCATACAACTTAAATTAAGTTATAATAAATTATCAGTTAATTTGATATTGATACTTGTAAATATCATTCTTCTTACTTTTTCATTAAGAATTCAAGTGGTACCATCTCATCTGTTAAAGGTATTAGGATGATGACATAATGTAATATTACTAGGATATTTTTTAGGATTATAAAATTATTCATCATCATCATTAACCATTATCAATCCACTGCAGAATGAAGGTCTCTCTAAGTTCAATCCATCTTTTCTGATCTTTAGCTTCTCTTTTCCACATCACCTCTCCACACTTTCTCATTTCATCCATCTATCTCACATGTGATCTCTTTCTAAGTATTTTACATTCTCTTGGAATCCAGTTTAAGATTTTAATTGTCCATCTGATATCATTTCTTCTAGCAATATGTCCGGCCCAATTTTTTTCAATGAGGTCAGTAACACCTGTTTGTTCTTATGTATATATAAAAATTATTATGTATATATAAAAATTGTAATAATTTATGAAATTTTTCACTCATTAAACCTTTTACTGAATCATTAATTCCTACTGTTTTTTAAAACAAAGTATGTTGTGAGGTGAGTACTTAAAAACAAATTCACAATGCCGTACAAATATTAAATCAATTATAGGCTTTGATTTTTCAAATTATCTTATTAATTACATTTTTATCCCTTATTATAAAATTGTCAAAGAATTTAGTTTCTTAACTATAGAATTAAAAGCTTTTCTTTTATGCATAAGTATTTTTATGCAACATTGTTTAGAATTTGATTGTCATTTGTTTAAAAGTTGGAGTATATAATGACAATATAATGGGTATATTAAAATAAACAGTGAGAAAAACCAACATTTACAGAATAATAATCAAATTTCATTGAATACAACTGAAGTATAAATTAAATAGACAAATTCAGTATTCTTAAAAAGTGCTTATTATTTTAAACAGATTGAAAACCCAATTTAAAAATATTAAATTGTAGCAATATATTCTGATAAAAGAAAACAATAAATGAAGACACACATAAAAAGGGGAAAGAAAGCAAAAGCAAAAGAAAAAAAAATTGTAAAAGAACTATATTATTTAAATATAACATCTATAAGTATCATTCAATTTTTAAATGTCTTTTAACTGATGGCCAAAAACAAGCTTCAGTTATTAAAATTAAAGAAAAAATTTGCTTTGATTGAAAAATTTACTTTTCAAATTACTTTTTGTATTTAACAGTAATACAAAAATGTTTCATAAATATTGGAAATGAATTCTGGAAAAATATATATTATTATTATATTTATTCAGTGACATGCCTAGGAAATAATTATAAAATAAAATTAAATATATACTTAAATAACAACTTTAAACCATTAACAAATAATAATTCAATTTAAAAGCTACTCTTGTAGTAGATATTCACAGTAATACTTTCCACAGATCATTTGAATACTTAGAGCATCATTGTATAAGATTTCCTTTCTCACATTCATATAATACATTCTAACCTCATTATATCAAAACTATTTCTATAAACATTTCCCAAATGATCATTATCAATGTATATCCACTATTTCAAATAATGTCCACCATTGTTTTAAATCGTGAGCATTTTATAGAACTACTGATGTAATAGTTTGCTGACATGAGAACAATATGAATTCTTTGTTATGATAAAAAGGCAAGGATAAGATTCATGCCATGAAAAAAAGGAGCAAGGGTTATTCCTTACATATTTTTAAAAAACTTTAGTTCAATTACTCTAAAATTAAATGTCAAAAGTATGTTCACATGTTGGTGTTTTTTATTTAATAACTTTCTAATAGTCAAGTGTTGGTGGCCTAGTGGCTAGCATAGCTGCCTTCCAAGCAGCTGGCCTGAATTCAATTCCTGGTCAATGCTTTGACATATAAAAAAAAACTTTGTAATAATAAAAATGCAGAATCATTTAAGTTTAAAATGCCTTTCATTATAAATGTAAACATTAAACATCACATGATCACCATCTCTGTACTAGCACATAATTGTTGCAAACAAAGGTAAAACTCTCCATACTGTAGTGCCAACTACTGTATGGAGAGTTTTGCCTTTGTTTACAACAATTATGTTCTAGTATAGAGATGGTGATCATGTGATGTTTAGTGGTTTAACACCAATCCTGCCTAATAGGATAGTGGTGGTTATGGTTGTTTAAGAGCCAAAGACACCAAAATGTATGGGTGCTGAATTGAGTTCAGACCCATATGACTATATAAGCTATTGAGCTTAGATTGAAAATATTATTGTGTTTTCAATTTCATTCTCATAGTTTTGTAGTAAAATAGAGTTAAAAGGTGGCTGCTGGAGGGTTACATTATATCCTAAGATCTAGTGCAGTGCTCTCAGATCCAAGGCTCCTCACTGATGATGACCACAAGACAGAAACTAGTCTGGGGATATTGGATGAGTAGGCACTAGATTGGGATTTTATGCACAAGCCTTCTGGCATCCATTGATTACTCTGTTTGGCACAATGTGGCACTACTGTATGGAGAGTTTTGCCTTTGTTTAAATGTAAACATTCTTAACAAAAAGATACAGCTTTAATTATATACAGCAATAAGCTACATCAAAAAGAAATGGAACCATTATACTTGTTAATCTAATTTTTATTTAATTGTAGTCTATTTTCATAATTCCTAAATAGTTAATAATTCATTTCAAGCAGTACATCTATCACATTGGATAAAAAAAAAATTGGTCAGCAAATATATTGTATATCCTTTGCTGTTTTTATTCAAAATATACTGAAAAATCTTTAATTAATGACATTTATTTGTACAATACAATATGTATTTGGTACATACCTTTAATATAACACCATTTTTTGTCATGACATATCAATCTTTTTTTGCTTGTGACAATTTGGTTTTTTTGACAGTGGTAAAAGAATAAAACCTTTCTGCAGTTAGAATAAGGTGGTCTAATCTAAAATTTCCTTAGTTCTTGTTCACTTAAAAATAAAGATTATAAAGTCTTATAAGACAAATAAAACTTATATTGCTTTATATATTGTGTAATAAAAAGTTTTGTGGAAGGGCACATAAAATAAGATTTGCATTTCTTCTTCCAGCTTAGTTGTGTCAGTGAAATATTTTTTGGAGTTTTTGCATTTATATTTTTACTAAATTTTTAGTTTACCGAGTTGCAATTTTCAATGAATCTATACTGTACAACTTTACTACAATATTCTGCTGCATAAATTAGAATTATAGCATTTACTAAAAACAACAACTCTAATTAAAAACAAAGAAATGCTCTGAAGTGAAAAACTAAAGTTGATATTTTACATCATTTTTAAAAATGAGAAAGAAACTGAAGCATATGTTTACCACAATATTTATCTAGATCATTACTGGGTTTTTTTTTTTTTAAAAATTTGAACAAAGTGACAATACAATCAGATATGAATTTAAGCTCTCCAAAATTATTAAATCAAGACACTTTACATAAAACACAGTTAATCAATCTAAAATGTTTTTAACATTTCATTGCAAAGCACTATCTTTACTGTTATTAAAACAGGCAAAACTCTCCATACAGTAGTGCCACTCAATGCCAACCAAAGTAATCAATGGTTGCCAGAAAGCTTATGCATAAAATCCCCATCTAGTGCCTACTCATCCAATATCCCCAGACTAGTTTCTGGCTTGTGGCCTTTGTCAGTGAGGAGCTTTGGATTTGAGAGCACAGTTAAGTGCTACCATAAGAAATGGTAATCATGTGATTATCTTTACTGACTGATCTATGATAAAAATTATTCAATAAGGAAGATAAAAGCACAAAAGAATTGAAAGTCAAATTAAGTCATGGATAATTTAATAGGTTAAAGAGATATTCAAGAGAATCAGCTTTAAAATATTGATGCAGCCATTCGAGTTCCTCATGATCATTCATTCTGAAAAGATAGTATCTCATGAAGCAAATTTTTACATTTGATGATATTTTTTTTGAAAATTCCATTTACTTCATGAATTTTTATTTAAAAAACCTTAGAATACAAAGCTTTCAAATATTGTTTTATTTAGAATTTCTAGAAAATATAAGTGCATAATAAAAGCCTCTTTTTACTACTATGAAAATCCATAAACATTTAAAAAGGCTGTGAAAATATCACATGGTTTTCAACAGAAATGAATGGATGATAACTGATATTTCCATACATTATATAAAAATGTATCTTTGGCTCTTTACCAACAAGTATTTGTATGAGCAATGTCATTCGAATGAAGGTTTTAAAAAATTACACATCTGGATCACCCAATAGACATTTTAGAGCATGAATACAACACATGGGTCTCATTTTTCTATTATTGAACACAAATCAAATACAGAAATCATTACATCATTCAACACGTACTTCTAAACATCAATGTTGAATAGAGATTTTGGAAATTCCGTTGTCTCCTTAATCTTGGAAAATACTTGGCATGGAAATAGCTGTTGCCTTTTGAAGACAAAGCTTGTACCAAGATAAACAAACATGAGGCTTAAACTTACATAAAAAATCATATACAGCTCATCACAAAAAAAGAATTCTAGTAAGGACTTATTATAAATGCCAAAGGCAATTTAAACCTTGGAAAAAAAATAGCCTGGTAATGTTATATTTGTATTTGTTCACATAAAAAGTACACCCTCAAGCAATTTCAACATGCTAAAAGAAAACTACTGGACTTATTAACTTTGACAATGATAACTTTGGAGAACTTCTGTTCTCATATGCAAAAAATTAACCAAAGAGAAGTTATTGAAAATGAATCAAGAAGAAGCAGATGACAATTTAAAAAAAACATAAACAAATGTTTGCTCTATGATCAACATTATAAAAGAATTTGATACTAATCATGCTATAAATAAAGTCTTTAGACTCAACAAAATGTTAAATGAAAAAAAAAATGAAAGTAACTAATAATGGCAAAGAAATCGGAAGATAGTAATATAACTTTTGGATGAATGAATTAAAAAAAAAGATTCAAA
Organism: Epiperipatus broadwayi; assembly: GCA_028023455.1. Classification (NCBI taxonomy): domain Eukaryota; kingdom Metazoa; phylum Onychophora; class Udeonychophora; order Euonychophora; family Peripatidae; genus Epiperipatus; species Epiperipatus broadwayi. Next base: position 2,836,687 of record JAQFVV010000113.1, read on the forward strand.
AGGCATCACTACAAAAAATGACTTTAAATGAATCATGGAATACTAGTGACTACAAAGGAGCAACTTATAAATATTATTATAAATGAATATATTTATGCAATCTGTATGAAAATATGTTACATGAAATAGCCAAATTCTGATGTGTAAACTACGATCACACAAAACTCTTAATTATATTTGTTGTTTGCATTTTATATATGTTCTAATTAGAAAGAATTGATGAAAAATCAGATGTTTTAGATTAAAAGTGTAAAAAAAGTTTGAAAATTAAATTTTGCATTTTTTTTTAGTCTCTTTACAATTACTATAATATTTTAAACTATTTTTGAAAACAACCTTTGGCCCACATATTTTACTTTTTAGCAAGGTAACATTGTGTGTGTATGTATTAATATAAAAAAGAGTGAATTATGAAATATCTAAAGTAATATGATCAAATCAAATTTGCTTTTTTAACCATGATAAAACTGATATGTATAGGTATACAAGATGCATTATAAATAGAGTTCTCTTGTTTTTCTTTTATCTTACCTGTTGCTGAATGTGTTCTCACCTATGCTAGAGATTCACTTGGTATGGAATTAAAGCTAAAAAAATAGAGCCAAGAATTTGCATCTTGAATTAATTATGAATACTTTGGACTAAATTTTCCATTTGGAAAATTTTCCTTTGAACGAAACCACAATATACAGTTTCAGTTTGCTGTGACTATGTGAAAACAAATGAAGTATTAATTACTATTTCAAAATGTTTTACTGCTTACATAAAACAAATTCTAATCATTGCCTTTATTCTACATTGCTGTGTTAATAAGAAGTATGTTTTCAATATTTTTTCTTTCTATTGAAATCACTGATAAAATATGCAATTCAATCTTCTTTGATATCTTTATCTGATTTAATGAACCTGCTTTTCCTGTTATTATAAAATGCACCTTCTTTATTTCTAAAAAAGCATCATTGTTTCATGATTTTAATACTCTGTATTAACATTATCATAAATGATAATGACCTGCAGTTTTTTAGATAATACAATTTTTCCAATAGTGCTTTTATTGATGCTTTATTTAAGAAAAAATCAGTATGTTAAGGACAGCTGGCTTATATATAAGAGATATGGCATTGTTTGACACAGAAGAAAATGTTTTATGGTCATTTATATTCTTTTGGTTAAGTTTTCATGCAAAGATTTTAGTATAAATAAAATATGAATTTTTGCTTGTTTATAAAATATTTTTGATTACTTTTATACACTAATTGATTGATTATTATTTAAAACAAAAAGAAGTACACATGTTAAGTTTTAATTTATTCATTTATCTTTTATTTTTAGAAATAAAAGTTAATAAACTTGATCATGATATGATGAAAGAAATTGGCAGCATCTATTATGTCACTATCAGTCAGAATTAACACAGTGTTAAAAATTTTCCAATAATGTAATTATTATAAAGAAAATATCAGATTTTAGAGCAGAACTGAATAGATATATCATAAATCTGCTTTTCTTCATTCACATTAAAAAACAACTTAAAATAGAAAGCATATTATTCATTTTCTTAAAGAATAACTTGATTGAGAATAACTTGATTGATGATGTATACTATATATTGTTTGATTTACATGTTGGATATTTAAAAACTCAAATGTACTTTTTTAAATATTATTCATTTATAAATTAAATTAAAAAGAACCAGCATAAAATTTAAATTTTTATACAATATTGAAAGTGAACATTTTCAAAAACTGTTCTTAGGTGATGTTGAAATGGTATACTATGTCGTAATTTTTTTGGGAAATTGTTAAAATAAATATGTTAAACACAGTGGTATATTAAAGCATAAAAAAAATCATTGTATTAAATGAAAATTTTAATACACATTTTCAACTTTAAAATATTAAAATATGTAAAAGAATGAAGCAAATTATTGTATTTGAAATACAAAGTCATAAAAGAAATTTTGATGTTTGTGATTTATTTAAGAAAAAAGAAATTTTATGACATGAGTTAATATAAAAGAATATATATAATTTAAAATAACTTAAGAAAAATAAATAAAATAAATGTATAATTAAAGTAAAATAGTAATAAAACTAATAGCAGCCTGGTGTATTACATATATGTATATTATGTGAATCTAGTGGCGAAGTACAGAAATAGACAATTAAAAACTTATTAAATAGAACTACGTTACAATTATGTATTTAACTATGTCTTTATTCAAGAGTTGAAATTTTTTTCTGTATTATATATATATAATAATTAATTTTGATAAGTATATATTATTAATTATTTGATTTGGTATATATGACATTCACATATCAATTCCCCATGGCTACTTGAACAGTTATTGTTTTGTTTCATGGATACAGTAATCAGAATCTGAAATGATAATAATTAAAATTTTAAAAAAAATGTCAATGCATTTTATAATGAATATTTGAAGGATGATATTTAAGAAAATTTACTGCCAATAAAAATAAGACATTGAGTTTATTAGAGGAGTTATTTGAAAATTTAACTGCCCCAGAAAATTCCTTGTAGTACTTTAATGCAAGTATCTTTTAAAGAAGTATACAAGAAAAGTAGTTTTAATCTTAAAGTAGTTTTTTATAGTCTTGCGTTGTTAGCCGAGAGGTATCGCAGCCGCCATGCAAGCAAGTAGTTGGTTGCAGACGGTTGTGGGTTCGCGTCCCGGCCGATGCTATGACACATGGAAAAAAAAAAAAAAGTAGTTTTTTATATATAATAATGATATGTGTACAAAATAATGATATTTGTTAAAATTTATCAAGTAAGATATATTTAGTCCTATAATTAATATACATGTAAATGAGTGATATATATTTTTTATACATGTAAATGTAAAAAAAAAAAAGATTAAGGATTGATAGTATAGCTCAGATGCTTTTAAATCAATTATTAAATAGGAGACTCGTTTTTTATTAATATTATTGCCAGATTTGATAATACAAATCATTATTAATCTTAAGGTTCATATTTATTTTCTTATGTCAAAGTAATTGAACGGAGATGATTATTCATTTGAAGTTTTTGAAATAATGCTCTTGCTATTACATCCATTTATTAGTCAATATTTGTTAATATTAAAACATGTTAGGACTAATAGTGTATATATCTCATGCACTGTCACACATACATATGTTTATGTAATTAATAAAATCAGATATTGCACAGTTTTTTCATGAAATCAAAGCTATAAAGATTGAGATTAACTTGATAACGGATAAAATTTGGTAGAGATAATCATTTACAAGTTTAAATGTTGATGAAGTCAAACTGATAAATAAAACAAAACTCTGTAAAAAAAATTATGCGATAAGATTCATACTTAGAAGTATCAAATTAATTGTCTTGTATGCATCTAATTTTGGTAGGAGTCAATATTTATGTGTAAAGTAAAATTTAATAAAGTTTTAAGCTAGTGTTATTAATACAATTTTGTGAGTATCTTTAGTTCTAGATGGAAATAATTGTTAAAGTAATACTAATAAAAGAGAATAACTAATGTTTTTAAATTAGAAGAAAGATTTTTTATAAACATTTATAAATATTACCACTATAATTTCAACTGATATTAATAAGTAAGATTTTTCTATGAGTATCTGTTAATATTAGCTTATATAAAACTTCAATTATACTTTCTTATCTTGCAACATTTCTTTTGGCATCTTTGTGCTATTGTGCACATATGTAAGGCTTCACATATATTTTAATGCCTGAATGTTATCCAATTATTTTTCTTTGTCAGTATGCAGTCCTAGAGCCATGGCTGTCAGAATAGCATTTTGTTATTAATCATTCTATTTAAATCATAGACACCAAATGGAAGGAACTCATGCCCTTTCCTTCCAAGGTCTTCTACTCACAATACCTTTTTTTCACTGCAAGTTCAGAATTTCTTAATAGAATAAGGTCAGGTTAAAATACAAACTTTTTAAAGGAAGAAAAGTATGCATTCTTCCTTCTGAAAATTATTTCTGTCTCTATAGTAACATAAACAATGTAGTATATATATATGTAAATACTAATTTTAAACATATGATTTCTTTCTTCTAATTTTAATAAAGCATTATTGTTCTTCAATATAATTTAACAAAATATTTTTTGTTAATTTTAATAAATAAAATACTCCATTTATTCAAAACAAAAATAAACATATTTTTTATTAAACATTTGACCTTGAATTGTTTTTTTTAAATTTAATTACCTATAAACTATAGAAAAATAATAATGGAAGATACGTGCATACCACAATATATATAATAAAACACAATTACTTCTCTATAAAACTTCTTTAATATTTCAACCAGCAGACTGGTTTTCATCAGAAAGCACAGCAAAATGGCTATTTCCAGAACTTAAACGATAAAGTATTACAGACAGTTATGTATCAGATAACAAAACTAATTCCTATAGGCTAAAAATCTTTAAAATGTTTGTATAAAAAAATTATATATTTACAAAACTTTATATAAAAAAAAAACTTTGTATAAAAAATACAAAAAAAATTTTTTTTTTCACAAAAAGCTTATTTTAAAAAACTAAAATCATACATATTATTATTATTATTATTATATATTAAAACATATCAAAAAACAATAAAAATAAACTATATATGTACATACCAAAAAACTGTATATATATATTCTACTATATGTATTTTACTATATACATATATAATCTTATACATATATAATTTTATATACATTCCACTTCGTGCTAGTCCATCTATAAAATAATTATCTAGGAAACAAAAAAACAAATCCCTAGGAAACTAGGTAATTCAAGGATTGATAGTACCTATATTCATACCATGAGGATGTAATGTATTAAATTTAAAAATAAGAAAACTCTCCTTCTGTTTTCTTTCTCTCGTGGAAGAAAAATTATCTTCCAATATAACCACTCTTAAATCATCAATCGAGTGATCAGGTAAATTGAAATGTTTAGAAACTGGTTTATCTTCATTTTTATGTAAAACATCAAACCTATAGTTGGTCATTCTAATATGTAGACTGTTTGCTGACTCACATTAACACATTACATCCTCATGGTATAAATATGAATATAGATACTATCACATCCTTGAATTACCTAGTTTCCTAGGGATTTGTTTTTTTATTTCCTAGATAATTATTTTATAGGTGGACTAGCATGAAATGGAATGTATATAAAATATATATCTATAAGATATATATATATATAAATACATATATAATTAAGTCAAATATTTTATATAGCGTGATGTTTTTTATAAACAATAATATTTAAACAGCATTAAACTGTTGCACATGAGCTTTGGATTTTAAATATAAAATGAATGAATACTAACACTTCAACCACAGTGTCGTTGAAGTGTTAGTATTAATTCATTTTATATTTAAAATCCAAAGCTCATGTGCAACAGTTTAATGCTGTTTAAATATTATTGTTTATAAAAATACATATAGTAGAATATATATATATATACATTTTTTTGGTGTGTACATATATAAGTATATTTTTATTATTTTTTGATATGTTTTAATATATAATAATAACATTGTAATGAACAAACATAATTTTTAATAATAATAATATATGTATGGTTTTAGTTTTTTAAAATAAGTTTTTTGTGAAATAATTTTTTTTTTTTTTGCATTTTTTATACAATTTTTTTTTATACAAAGTTTTGTAAATATTTTTTTTATACAAAGATTTTTAGCCTATAAGAATTAGTTTTGTTACCTGATATGTAACTATCTGTAATACTTTACCATTTAAATTCTGGACATAGCCATTTTGCTGTGTTTTTTCATGAAAACCAGTCTGCTGGTTGAAATATTAAAGCAGTTTTATAGTGAAGTAATTATGTGTTTTATTATATTTTTATTTTTCCTTTAGTTAGTATGTATATTTATTATTTTCATACAATATTTATATATTGTAATGCCAAAAGAAATGAAAAGGATCATTATGCATAAACCAGTATAGTGCTGATTGCCCATTTGATTAATTGTATATTTTATTTATTTATTTACTTCTTTATTCATTTATTGGTTAGTATTTCAGGTGAAAATCTGATTTAACTATCATTATAATCTGATCTAGAATACATACTACACCGATTCAGATTTCCTAGCCTACATCATCATATCTTAATGCATAAATAAACTATCATATCTACAATAGGGTTTCATCAATCATCAAATTTTTATATTATGAATTTTTATATACTGAATTGGATGATATAGTTTTAATACATTACATCTTGTGATTATTTTAGATTATCCAAACCACAGATCACTGACAATGAATACACTGATTTGATCTAAACCACCATATTTCTTCTAATGATCATGTTTATAGGCAATGAATTAACTCTCTCCTAAACATAACTTTTCATTAAAAAAGGATGTTCTTTGATTAAATAATATTTTATATACTTCCTAATATTTGTTGGTTACTTCATTTACAACCCAAAGCATAGATACAAAAGATGAATTTTAATGAAAAGTAAAATATAATTTAGTCAACTAAACACATAAATATACATACATACATTATACACAAAGTTAAATCAGGATTTAACATAAAATAAATACCAAGAATATAGTTATAATAACAAGGATAAAAAATAATAATAATATATGCTACATAATTAATTAAAATAAAATGTAAGATTAATTATATTATGGATAAGATATTAGAAAATTATACTCAAGAATAAATCAATATTATATTAGCAGATCATTTACAATTTCTATTAATAAATAAACTTTGTCTTATCTTTTAAAACAATTTGATCATAGGTCTATTTATTCCATGGTTCCATGTAACTTCCAAAATAGAGTACATTTATAAAATTTTATTTTTTACAAACACATACAATGGTGATTATTCATTAGTTCTTCAACAACATATTTTTCTTTCTTGCTTTAATTCTAATGACAGGCAAATAGATGCTTCTCATACACTATTCTCTTTCTTCATGAAAGCCAACTGATAATCATCTTCAGCAGAAAGATTACATGATCCAGAATCTGAATGGCATGCTCGTGTTTTTAACAGTACAAGGCTGTAAATAAAACACAAAGGACAATCAGACAATAATAAGTATTTCTTTATGCGGATGGATCATTATTTTTTTTAGTATAGCTCTTATAGCTACAACTATTGATTCTTTACTCAATGAATCCACAATATGACAATAAAAGTCTAGCAATAATAAAAAAAGAAGAGAATGCCTAGCTGTCTGCCTATATATATATATATAATTAGATTCCAACCAGTCACAACCTAAACATTCACAGTAAATATAGTAATCAATATTTCTCACTGCTGTCAAGGCAACCTTCTCATCTTTTTAATAGCAAGAATGGAAATCCATTCTTACTAATGGTCCATTGAATATATATGGACACTTAAAGATTGCAACTTGACTAGAATATGAAATATTGTTACAATGAAGTTTAAATAAACCTCTTTAAACATGAATAAACATGTCACTATAATGCAGACTGATAAATTGTTATCTATAACATTACTTAATGCAATACTTTTAAATTGCCCATGTATTATTTAGAAATAATAAGCGAAATAGTGCCTAAAGCTAATCTGGGATAATGATGTAATTAGATTCCAACCAGTCACAACCTAAACATTCACAGTAAATATAATAATAACTGAAACACAGATTTATTATATACCTGTGTCTATATATGTAATATATAGGGAAGATTGTGTATCTTAATATATATCTGAGCACTTGTAGTATATATGTGTGGGAGATGATAATCTGAACCAACTGATGATTGCTGGTTTAGCATGAATACGTATATTGGTGATTATTTATCTTTTCGGCATATATGTGTTTAAGTGTATCAGTGTTATTAGATAGAGTGGAGAGTGGTGGGTCATGTGAAAGTCTGTGCTCATATATCCTATATATTACATATATAGACACAGGTATATAATAAGCCTGTGTTTCAGTTATTATATTGTAGAGATGTCTGCCCATCCTTGCATATGTATTAAAATGAATAATGTCCTTTACATGTGGGGTTCAGATTGACCTTAGGTCAACATGTGTGTGACAAGAATCTCGGCCTGCGGGTGGCCTTTGAGCATTCCATCATCAGATTTTCACTTGGATGGACGGTTGAAGATTTGGAGTGTGGAGTAGATTGAAGCCTGTCCATTAAAGTAGAAGATTGTCTATCTTACTATATATCTGAGCACTTATAGTATATATGTGTGGGAGATGATAATCTGGACCAACTGATGATTGCTGGTTTAGCATGAAATACATATATTGGTGATTATTTATCTTTTCGGCATATATGTGTTTAAGTGTATCAGTGTTATTAGATAGAGTGCAGAGTGGTGGGTCATGTGAAAGTCTGTGCTCATATACCATATATAGTAAATATAGTAATCAATTATTTCTCACTGCTGTCAAGGCAACCTTCTCACCTTTTTAATAGCAAGAATGGAAATCCATTCTTACTAATGGTTCATTGAATATATATGGATACTTAAAGATTGCAACTTGACTACAGAAATATTGTTACAATGAAGTTTAAATAAATCTCTTTAAACATGAATAAACATGTCACTATAATGCAGACTAATAAATAGTCATCTATAACATTACTTAATGCAATACTTTTAAATTGCCCATGTATTATTTAAGAAATAATAAGCGAAATAGTGCCTAAAGCTAATCTGGGATAATGATGTAATTAGATTCCAACCAGTCACAACCTAAACATTAACAGTAAATATAGTAATCAATATTTCTCACTGCTGTCAAGGCAACCTTCTCACCTTTTTTAATAGCAAGAATATATATATATTAATTCTAATATTTTCACGGATAAAAGATGTCATATTATTATTACTATTTGTGGGATATTCCGTGTAGTTAAAAAAGCTAAATGCTGACGTTTCAGTACAATATCAAGTACCTTCCTCAGAGCGTTCTCTTTCTCAAATTATAATAAGAATGCGTGTGAGATTTAAAATTGTTTTTATTGTTTTCTTTCTCCTCATATATTGGTTGAGAAGTTTTAAAATTTATTTTCTCTTCCAATAGCTTCTTCCAAATGTTGTTAATCTTCTTTAATTCACATCTTTCATTTATGCTCTTGGGCCTTTTAAAAATCTCTATAGCTTCTCTTAGCAATCTCTGGTCATATTGTTCAATTTTTGCTAAAATATTTGTTTTTTCAAAATTGATATCATGATTTGTTAATTTTATATGAGAATAAATAGCTGATGAATTGGATTTTTCTCTGACTGCCAGAATGTGTTCTTCCTTTCTAATATTTATTCTACGATTAGTCTGTCCAATATATGTATGTGAACAGACCCTACATGGAATTTCATATACACCATGACACTCCAAAGCAATTTTATCTTTAGGAAGTGGAAATATTTCACTAATTTTTTTATAAGTAGTGTAAACTGTGTGAATATTATTATTCTTTAAAATGTTACCAATTTTATCAGTTACTCCTTTTATATATGGCAAAATTGTCTTAATTTTTGATGTATCAAAATCTTTTTTTCTTTTTATATGTATAAGCCCTATTAATAATGTTGTAATTAAAACCATTATGAAGAAGCATTTTATTAGTAGCAGAAAGGTCCCGGTGAAAATGACTATCATCAGAAAGTCTCTTTGTTCTATCCAATAATGTCTTTGCCACTGAAAATAGTTGTGCAGGATGGTGATGAGAAGAAAAATGCAGATACCTCCCAGTGTGTGTTGGTTTTTTATATATACCATGGGATAAAGAACCATCTTCCCTTCTTTCAATCAAAACATCTAAAAAAGGTAATTGATTATTATTTTCTATTTCCATAGTAAATTTAATATTGTTGTGAAAAGAGTTTAAAAAATTAAAAAAGTCATCAAGAGCATGTTTACCATGAGGCCAAATAACAAAGGTATCATCAACATACCTCAGCCATATAGATGGTTTTTTAACTGCTGAAGTCAAAATTTTATTTTCCAAATCCTCCATAAAAATAGAAGCTAATGCTGGAGAAATTGGTGAGCCCATAGCTAGACCTGATGTTTGTTTATACATCTGTCCATCAAAAACAAAAAATGTATTAGATAAGCAGTGTTCAATCAAAACCATAGCAAAATTAGGCAACTGAATATTTTTTAAAACTTGAATAGCTTCATTTACAGGTACATTAGTAAACAGTGAAACAATGTCAAAACTTACCAAAATATCATTCTTATTCAATTTAATATCCTTGATAAGTTCAAGAAAATGATTCACATCTTTAACATATGATGACATTGTTGTTAAATATGGCTGTAAAAAAGAAGTCAAAAACCAAGCTAGTGTCTGTGTATGTGAACCAACTGCACTTACAATCGTTATTAATGGAATATCTGGCTTATGAACTTTTGGTAAACCATATAATTTTTGATAAAAAGATTTTTCCCTGGGAGTAAGTTTTATCTTTGTTTCTAAATCTAGATCAGTAGAATAAATTAATTCTTTCGTTTTCTTTTCAAGATAAGTCATAGGATCTCTATAAATTTTTTTAGAAATATTATCATTTAATAAATCATGTATTTTTTATAATAATCAGCCTTATTTAAAATTATTGTAGTATTACCCTTATCTGCCAGAAGAATAGTAATAGATTTGTCATTTTTTAATGCAAACAAAGCTCTTCTTTTATTAATTGATAAATTAGTTTTAAGTGGTTTTGCTTTATTTAAAATATCGTATATTTTTTCCCCTCACTATATCTGCATTCCCGCAAGGTATTTTTGATAAACTACTTTCCACTCTGCAAATAATATCCACAAAAGGTAATTTTGTTGGTGTTATTGCAAAATTAAAACCTTTATTTAAAACTTTTAGTTCAAAGTCTGATAATTTTCTATCAGATAAATTCTTAACAGTGAGCACACTTCCTCGTTCAGACAAAGTTAGCATTTCCTGTTTATTTTTAAGTAGTTTGTTAAATGTATTCATTTGCCTTTGAAGTTTAAAATCATTTTCTTTAGTCACTCTATAATCAATGATCTTATCACAAAGTGACCATAACGTTGGATGAAAAGTATTACTTAATAAAAGGCGGAGTTGTAACAATTTTTTATCTAAAAAAATCTAACTTTTTTATTGTATAGATTCTAATAAAAACAGTTAAAATATCTAAACTTGCCTTATTCAAAACTGCATCGATTTTCTTCGTATGTGTATGGAAGGAAATTTTACAACAGCTAGGAGAAAAAAAACAATAAAAACGATTTTAAATCTCACGCAAATTCTTATTATAATTTGAGACAGAGAACGCTCTGAGGAAGGTATTGATATTGTACTGAAATGTCAGCATTTAGCTTTTTTAACTACACAGAATATCCTGCAAATAGTAATAATAATATGACATATATATATATATCCTTTTCATAACATTACATTACAATGTAATCTCCTCTAATCACAATTTTAGTCACTTAAATCATTAATGAAATTTTTTATCCAACAGCATATAAATTAAGTGTCCAGCTAAAAGATTACTGGTATTATTATTCCAAAATAAAATTTTATATCTCCATTTTTTTGTATGCTATCTAAACTATTTTTTTATTTTTTATGCAAAATAAAATAAGATAAGGGACTTTTCTTTGCTTTTTTCAAATAAAGTAAATTAAGAAACTAATTAATTATTTTTAATTATAACCCAAAATGATGTTTATATCTTTTTTTTTTTACTTAATAATCAATTAATATAAAATAGCTATATTTTCATTATACATTGTTATTAAACTCTGTATATATATATATAATTTTGACATGTATGCATATGCTTGCAATTATATTTATATCTAAAAATATACCATTAAATACAATAATTAAAATAGCATTATCCATAATAAAAATATTAATTTTATCATTGCAGGGAAATCAAGTCATACATCATGTGATTTAATTTAATAAGCTTGTAGTACAAATGTTATATAATGAATGTGCTAATAGCTTTTAACAAGCTTTTCCGAATACTTCTATCTTCAGACCAGTTTCTAGCTCTGGCTATTGTCAGTGAGGTGCTAGGATACTCAGGCATTTGAAACTTAAATGGAGGCAAAATGTAAAACAATTTTTTTCTAATTAGGTTAAGATTTATATGATGAATACAAACACATACAACCATTATAAATACTGTCACTATGTTATCTTATATTTCTGTAGTTAGTTTTATTAATTATCGATCTGGCCACTTTGAAATATCAACCGATGCCATATTGAGCTCACTTTAAATAATTACAATATGTATACTTACAGAAATTACAATATTAATATTCATACATAATTCAAACATAGAACGTGTCAATTTGTAAAAGCAAGTACTACAATTTTATTGTGTTACTGACCCAGTAAATGTTCTATACATGGCAATTTGACCCTTTCATTATAAATGTTTATATTATCCTATTTTTTCGAAGGGGAATCAATACTTTATGATATTGAAGACTTTCTATTACAAAGAAAAAAAATATATATATATTTTTAAAAATTAGTAATTAAAAAAATAAAATAAGAAAATATAAAAAATGTTATTTTTTTTAAAGCAGATAAACTAAAGATATTCTGAACCAATAGAAAATAAACAAAAGAAAAATATAGCAAAGTGCTTTTTATTTTTCCAAAACCAGTTTTAAAAAAAATTATGTTTATATAGCATTAAAAAACCAAACTTTTAAAGAAAAAAAATCTTTATTTAAAAAAAAAAAAAAACTTAAAGCAAAAGATTAATTATAATTCTAAACATTAAAAAAGTTAAATGTAAGAAAACATTAGATTCGACATTAATATGCTTTGCTTAACATGTATATAATGATTATTGAGAATGGAGTCACAATGCTCATTAATAAAAATTTATATAAAATAGTTATATGGGTAGATAAACCAATAGTAAAGAAAATTACGGAGATATAATGTTATAAATGTCATGGTTTAAAAGTGTTAAAATTAAATAAATCTAATCAATATAGTATCTGGATACATATGTTTAAGAATTAATGTAGAGACAGGGTTTGTTTCAGCAGTCGATAAGATAGCTAATTTATAATGTTTATTAAAACCTTAGCATGAGTCAATGGATAGGGTAAGAGGATTTGACTGCTTTCAAAACTATCCATGTTTGTATAAAATTTGGTTTAATCTATTTTAAAAAAAAAAAACTAAATATAAATATCTGTGTTTTTTTAATGCGTAATCAAAAATATACTGAACCAGACACAATCGATTGATTAGATGATAGTGGATTATTTGTGAGTAACAAGAGGTTTATTAAGTAAAATAAAATTTATGTAAGTACATTCTTTCAAACATATACATCAAGGGGTTCATTATAATGCAGAATATCCCAAAAGACAGATTGAATTATTAATAATTATGTTAAAGACATAAAATAAATATATCTTTTTATAAAAACTATTGTTAACTATAAAAAGCAAATCTTTAAGGATTTTCATTTTTCTTTATCTCTCTTTTTGGAATTATAATGGCTAATAGATTCTCTATTTCTCTCACACATGTACAATGCACACCCCACACACTTATATGTATATAAAACAACCAGTGCTGATAAATACAGAAATACATAGAGAGATAAATTTCCAAAACACATGCTATGTAATTGTAATGTCCAAAGCATCAAAATATACTATGTTCAATGAAAAATAAATCCATTTTTCAATTTTATGTACAAGATCTTATAATATATAGATTAGACAATAATAATAAGTGAATTTTAAATCAGTCAAGATTTTCTCATAGCCTCATTACATATTTATCAGCACAATATTTTTATCTTTAGTATGTTTATATTTTACTTACGAGGTATTAAAATGAATGGAAATTAAATCAATCTTGTTATTTAATATAAGTTAATTCAAATGAAGCTATGGAGACATCTCAGTTCATTCCACATTTATCCTTGTTATTAGCATTGTTTTATCAATATATCTAAATAATATCTTAAAAAGCAAAATTAAAGTGTATTCAGTTTACCTCTAAGCATAGTAGATTTTTCTAGATTACAATTGTATTTATTTGCAGGCACTTTGGAAGTTTATCTCTCCAAATTTATATATATATATATAGTAAACACTGCTTAACACTATACTGGTAATTATATACAAAATATAAATTCATATAACATTACAATTCTATCCAAAAAAATACATTTTTATTAAAATTCTTCCACAATCATAGTTTTGTTTATTAACAAATAGATCTTTTCAAGGGAAATTCAACAAAAATATATAACATATATATATACGAAAACAAAATAGCCTTCCCATCATTCACTTCAAAAACCAACTTCCTTTAAAGAATGTATGTCTTCATGAGATTGATAGCCTCAGATTCAAAAAGTTTTATCATCATTTTTTTTTACATTTTTCAATTCACATTTTTCATAAAAAAGTAACCTTTGCATTGTCAAATAATATTTTATGATCTATATTCAGTTCATGAATATACAAAGGTCAATTATGATACTATTTTTAACTCTACTCTTATAAACATTAACTCTTTCATTAATTTACTTTGGCCTATATAAGTATTATGACAATTGCAGAAAATTTTATAAACATCTCCAAAGTAGATTTGGGGTAATTTATTCCTTGCAGTTATCATAAAATTTATATAGGTCAGAGTAAATTAAGTCTTAAAATTTGTAAGAGTATAGTTAAAAATAGATATCATTGAATTGAAAAGAAAAGTAAAAAAAACTTTGATGATAATTTTTTTAAGACTGAGGCCATCAATCTCATGAAGACATTCTTTAAAGGAAGTTGTTTTTTGAAATGAATGATGGGAAGGCTATTTAGTTTGGTATATATATATGTTTATTTGAATTTCACCTTGAAGAGGTCTATTTGTTAGTAGATGAACCCATAGTTGTGGAAAAATTTTAATAAAAAATTTGTTTTTGGCTAGTATTGTAATATTATATTAATTTCTATTTTATATATATAAAAATCAAATTAGGTAATGCTTATTTTTTGTCTTCATTTTTAGCCTACAGTTTAAATGAAACTCAGACATCCTTTTAGTAGCTAAAGATTTCTGATGTAATTTTGGATGTTTGTTAGATGACCAATCAAAGTTAACTATTGGAATGAGTGTTGTTGTTTTTTTGAGTAAAACCGTTTATAAACTTTTCAATCTGGTTAGTCAGCTGTAGGGTCACATTCAATAAAGATTATGACCACCCCATTGATAAACTATTCTTCGATACCCTGAGTAAAATTAAAGAGGATGATAAACGCACTGGTCAACCCTGGTTGGTGGACCAGACATGGGGACAGTTTAGACTTTAGTTACACCACCGGACCAATCTCAACTGTCTGTACCCTACAGATAGTCTTGTGCTCCATTGACCCTATCCCAGATCAAAACTTGATTGAACTCTACTCTAAGGATTCATCTCTACTGAATCTTAACTTTATGAATTGGTTAATCGATAGACTATTTCATTCACTTTTTACTTGTACAAAACTCTTAAGTTGTAATTGATTTCAATTGTAGCTTTTTATGTACCTAGAATTAGACTTAAATAGAATGCAAATAAATTGTTATTGGAAGTAAAACCGTCAACAAGTGTAGTTTATTATATTAAAGAATAATAGTTTTTTATTCAGTTTTCCTGTAGAGGGATGACGGAGAGTAGCTATTTATAAAGTTTTTTCTTTTTCAGATGATGGAAATAGTCTAACATTTCTTTTACCTTTCCACGTGTGTGTATTCACTCCTACCCAAACAGAAAAATTTCTAATTAATAAATTATAAACCCTATAAATAAAATAAATAAAATTTAAATAGTAAATTAGTATTTATATGTTTGTAAAAATCTAATCAAATAAGACTAACAGAAGTAATAAGATCAGGCTAAAGTTTTAAAATATTTATAAAACTGAAAAGTAAAGAAAGTAATAAAATTACATTTAGGATTGCCAAATTTAAGCAGGTTTTTTTTAAAAAGTCTATTTTGGGGATGAAAGGAAAGAAAGAACTTATTATTTATATGCATTGTGATCGCAGTTATTGATAATTAAAAGAGAAACATGTTTCTGCATTTTAAAAATGTTAATATATAAATAAAAAAATTAAAGTTTAAAATTAAAGCAAGAAACATAAAGTATTAGGAAGGATACGAATAAAATGTCTTCTGCAGTAATTAATTAAGAGGGGGAAAAATAGTTTTAGAAAAAATTAAGTATTCACTTTGCAAATGATGATTTAATCAAATATATATATATATAATTACTCCAGTAAATTCCATGTTTCATACTCTCGGAACAAAATAAGGGGTACCAATTTTTGATATTCACACACTAAAGCACTGTATAATCTGGGCTTCTGCAAAAGAAACAATAAATACTTCAACTAATGCTCCTACTTCAATAAATAAAAAGTAGACTTGGATTATATATATTTAATAATAATGATGTTGATGATGATGATAATAATCTATATGTTAAATAAATAATAAATTATCTAGTAATTATATTAATGTTTTGCAAAAATAAATAAAACAATATTTAAATACAGGTATATTTTATATCCCTGAAGTTTAGATGTAATTATAAGGGGGGAGGTATGAACTCAGACTTTCAAGCTCTTTTTAGCTATCCAATCTATCTCATACAACTGATACCCATGACCACACACATGTGAAAAGATAGATGATCTCCAATATATGTCAATATATTATTTCATGATGAACCAGCACTCATCAGTTGGTTCAGATCATCATCACTCACACACACATACATATAATCAGTGCTCAGTTTATACTAAGATAAAAAATATTCAAACTTTAATCAACATGTATCAATCTACCCCACCTTCCAACTCTTCAACCATCCATACTATTGATATGTGTGTTCCATTATCAGATTTTCAATGATATGGATGATTAAAGAGTTGGAGAGTGGAGAAGGATGAAATCTGTTCATGAAAGTTTGAAGGTTTGCTATCTTAATATAAACTAAAAAAATATATATATATATATATATATATATATATATATATATATATATATATATATATATATATATATATATGTATGAGAGATGATGATCTGACCCAATTTATGAGTGCTGGTTCAGCATAGATTCCATATATTGGATACCATTTATCTTTTTCACATGTATGTGGTCATGTGTATCAGTTGTATGATATAAGATTGGACAGCTGAAGAGAGCTTGAAAGTCTGGGTTCAAATCTTCTATAATTAAATAAAAGTACAATAATTATTCTAAACTTTTAATACAATATTTCAGATAGATTTTTAAAAAAGCTTTATCAAGATTACTTATATAGGGTGATGAAACGGTTTTTAAATAGTCTGTTGCAAGATAACGATTCTCCAACTGCTTTCATAAACAGAAATCATTATGTATTAGGTCTGTCAAGTGCTGGGTAGTTTTTCCATGACTGTAATTATATTTATATCAAAAGGAAAACAAAAAATATAATAATATGTAAATATAATATGAAAAAGTTTAAATGATTACAAAGAGAACATAACTTCAATACAAATTAAAAATTGTTCCATTAAACTGCATACAGAATCTTATAGTTTAATCATTAAACTTGTTAGTTGCTGTTTTCTTCTTCCCCTATCATGGTGATTAAATTTTTTTACTTAATTTTCTTGATTAGATGATATTATTAAGGTCATTCATCTTCCATGCTTTATTCTACATCTATGCATTTTCTTTGAGTCTAACTCAGATGGGAAAACAATGTTAGCATAGTTACTAATTCTAATATAATTATAAATACTACCATTACATGCAACATTTCTAGATGGAAACATGCTTGATTGGCTTTTGAAAACTATGTACAAAAAATATAATTTTTAAAACCATATTGAATTTGGAATCTGTAATTTATTATGTTATATATGTGAGTGTTGTGTGTGATAATGTGTTAAATTTTTTTATGTATGTCTAATTTAAAGTGTGTTGCCAATAGGATTTTAAATCAAACAATATTATATATAGAGCTTGCAAAATAAGCTCTTAACAAGCTTTGAGAATATCCTCAACCCCAGACCAGTTTCTGCTTCTGGCATCGTCACTGAGGTGCCAGGATATTCATTAGATTAAAAATACTAGGACAAGCCCAGCACTTTATCTAATGTATAACTATTGAGAAGAAAATCTAAATTTTCAAACTTTCATATGTCTAAAAATCCAGCTATCTAATTCAAGTAGCCATATGGGACTGAACAAAGTTCAGATAACCATATATTAATAGCTTTAGCAATATAAAATTGCCAAAGCCTTAATAGCAAAAAATAAAATGATAAAAAACGAAGTCAGATGTCATATGACTTAATTTTTATAGAGCTCGTATTTACAAGTGTTATTTTTTTATTTTTTGCTATTAAGGCTTTGGTGATTTTATATTGCTAAAGCTATTAATATATGATGAATCTGAACTTAGTTCAGTCCCATATGGCTATTTGAGTTAGATAGCTAGATTTTTAGACATATGGATGTCTGAAAATTTCAGATTTTCTTCTCAATAGTTATACATTAGATAAAGTTCTGGGCTTGTTCTAGTGTTTTTAATCTAATGAATATCCTGGCACCTCACTGACAATGCCAGAAGCAGAAACCGGTCTGGGGTTGAGGATATTTTCAAAGCTTGTTAAGAGCTTGTTTTGTGAGCTCTATATATAACATTTGTAAATACAAGCTTTATTAAAATTAAGTCATGTGACATCTGACTTAATTTTTTATCATCAAATAATATACTTTTATTGCTTGTGCACTCATGGTATTATTTTCAAAATCATTGCAACTGAAAAGTAGTTACAAATTTAAGGTGAGGTCTGAATGCTTTGCTCCATTTAACCCTTTTCCCGCCTCTTACGAAGCTCCTCGTCGACATCTGACGTCACTCTAACTCTGCCAGTTCTTATGCTAAAATATTCATTTGAGAGGTTTTGATTAGATTTTTAAAAGTTCTGTAAGATGGTGCCCTCTTCCGATTTATTTTACAAGTAAAAAATAAAAAAAAAATGCATTTAAACCTAAACAAAGAAAGAACATGAGTTGTGATTGGTTGTTATGGTGCTCTCAGCCGAAAAAGACATTCTGATTGGCTGGAAAGAACAAAGAAACTGCCTGATCAAAGAAAATAAAGAAAAACGCTGAGATTTTCATTTCGAATATAATTTTAAAGAATATTAAGTATATATTCAGTAATTACAAATGATTTTCAGAGAGAATAATAAAAAAACAAAATTATTTTCGAAAAATATTAAAGATTTTAGTAAAAATATTAAAGAAATATTTAAAAGAAATATTTACTTTTCTATAACGTAAAAGTCGACCTTTTTGTTTATATTACAGCTTTTATGTTGCCGAAATTGAATATTTTAGAATAAATAAATAGCAATTTATTTTTGAAAGAACTTTCGTTCTCTTCATAACCTGAAAAATTACTAATATACTTTTTATAAACGTATCTGAGTTGAATTTAATATTATAGGCGAATATGTTTTAACAATAGGCTTTGTCTTCAGTTTGTGAGTTGGCCAATTAAAAGATTTGATTTTTATCTGATACAACCAATAATAAAATTAGCGGTTAAAAGGCTAACTGTTTATAAAAGTATATATTGATAAGGTAAATGTAACTTAAATTTTAAAGTGATTCTTTATCTTGATTTACTGATTATTAAAATGAGTTTATTTTTACCTTTATTGTTTAACTCATTTTGAATCAAAAAACTATAGAACTATAGCAACTGGATCTCAAAATGCATCTGTCTATGTTACATTGTTACTTATTTGTAATTATATGTTGGATTATTTCTGTCATCTAATATTAATTTGTAAAAATCATTAAGCTTAATTTAAACTTTCCAAATACACCCGGGTCTCGTTTTATGCAGATTATTTTAATGCAATTTTGAAATTATGCGATTCATGTTTCTTCTTAATATCTTTTATATTTCACTATATTTATTAGATATCAAAAAATTTAAATTACCAATAACCTATTTTCACTTGAAATACTTTTTTCTTCTCAAAAATATAATGTTGTATTAGCAGCTAATGTGAATATGGCCTGAAGCTGTATTTAGAATTTTAGCTTCTATGTAAATAACCTATTTATACTAATGAGTAAATAATAATAATGGATTTATACTTTCATATAAAAATATCGCAATAAATTTTCAAAAAAATTAAACTTTTAAAACATATATTTTGTTATATATAAAAGAAATAAATAAGCTTTTAGATTTTTAAAATAAAAAACGAAGATTTTATAACTGAAAATAATCTTTCTAATGATAATGTATAATCTTTTTGTTTTGTTTTGTTTTTTTTTGGGTTTTGATTTCGATCTCATTTTTTTAATATAGAAACAGAAAACCATTAACACAACATAAAACTGAAAGTGGCGCTAGTTGTACATTACATCATGAATAAAAATAAAGTGGCTAACAGGTTTCTCTGGGCATAATTGTTGAGAGATTCTGGACTTCGTTTAAGGAAAAGCTACAATACATCATATCACATCGAGTCTGATTTCTTTCCAGTTTACAAATGAACACTAGCGGTAATGATTAAAATATGTATGAAAAATGTAAAATTAAATATTTTAGTTAATAAAAAAAGTAAAAAAAGTTTGTCTTGTATTAATTTTTTTCAAATATTTGAAATTTTTTATTAGGCATATTTTATTTGCTTATTTTTTAAATGTGAATTTTAAAGTAATTTTTCTTTATTACTTTGCTTTTATGTGAATTCTGAAAATTACAGACCCTATCCCCCATTTTTCAAGGTAAGTTAAGTCCATTTTTGTGCGATTTTTTTTTAATGCGGGTTTTCTGTGGAACCTATCTACTGCATAAAACAAGGCCCAGGTGTATATTATATTATTAATAATAGCACATAGATTAATATATAACAGAATATATTGAGTATTATTATTCTCATCTTCTTCCAACATTGTTGACATGAGCAGTGACTGTATTAGCATGGGAGTCAAATCAGGAACCTATAGATTTGTGAATATTAAATTTTAAGTTAGTCCTGTAATCCAAGTAGTTTAGTCTACCAATGTCAATATTCATGAATCTAAAGGTCACTAGTTTGATTTCCGTGCTATTACTATCAATCGTCAGGTTAGTAATAAGTGAAAAAGAAATTTTGTGGTACATACTAACCTAAATGCTATTTCTAACAGTTGAATTTATTTGAAAAGTTGAAATAAAGTTTGAATTTTTCTAAAGACATATATTTAACAATTAATATGAGTCAGAAACTAGTCTGGGGATATTGGATGAGTAGGCACTAGATGGGGATTTTTTGCACAAGCCTTCTGGCATCCATTGATTACTCTAGCTTTCTGTGTGTGGCAATACGTATAGTGAGTTTTGCCTGTTTTAACAACAGCTATACACAAGCATAAGAAGTGGTAGTCATGTGACGTCTATTGGCCTAAAACCAATCCTGCCTAATAGGATAGTGGTGGCTATGTTTATTAAAGAACCAAAGATACCAAAATGTATGGGTACTGAACTGGGTTCAGACCCATATGACTATATAAGCTAATGGGTTTGTATTGAAAACATTAAGGTGTTTTCAGTTAAGATTCATAATTTTGTAGTTAAATGGAGATAAAAGGTGGCTACTGGAGGGTTGAATTAGATCCTAAGATCTAAGGCTTCTCACTGATAAAGGCCACAAGCCAGAAACTAGTCTGGGGATATTGTATGAGTAGGCACTAGATGGGGATTTTATGCACAAGCCTTCTGGCATCCATTGATTACTCTAGCTTGCTGTGTGTGGCAATATGTATAGTGAGTTTTGCCTGTTTTAACAACAGCTATAAACAAGCATAAGAAGTGGTGGTCATGTGATGATTAATATTAGACAATGAAAATAGTCCAATACATAATTACATCTAAATACCATCACAACAAACTCTTAGATGAATATATTATTCCTTGACGTTATATAAAGTAACTTAGAAAGTAAGTGTAAAAATCACAGTATAAACAGTGACATGAATTACTGAACATTAAATAGCAAAGAAATTATAATTTGTGACTGCTTTTTAACTAATTATATTTTTATATAAAGTAATTGGATTTATATTCTTTCCATTCAGTGGTCTGCTTTTGTTCCTAAACTATCCTTTAAAACCATTTAATATATATTGATATACTCATCCCAAAAATTTCATACTTTATTATATGTGGCTCTGTCAAAAGTAGCAATAGATGATTGGTCAAACAGGGACGCTGGAGCTCTAAGTCTACATCTCATGTTTCAGTTATGTCTTTTCTGATGTTCAAACTTCTTATGAATTCCTAAGCTATAACTACTTGCTTATTATAAAGTTATAGTTACAATAGAACAAACACAATTTTTTGATGTAGCCTCATAAGAAGAACTTGCTATGTTCCACATCTGGGAGGAAAAAAAAATTCTAAGATATCATAATCTGTATTTTCTGTCCCCATTATACCAATAAGAGAAAAACAAATTACTAAAATTTATTACATCATCTAGTAAGGCCATGAGAATGGTTCAAATCCTCTACCTGACCTTGTTTGCAGTTCCCACAGAGCAGTAGTGAAATAGTAAAATATCTTAATTATTTTGCAAAGAAATGCGGTTCAATTAAGAAATGAAAACTCAATTTGATTCAGTGAATGCTATTTTTGTGCTTTATCTATCAATTTGATACTTAAACATTATTTACCCATCAGAACAACTGACTCGATATAGATAAACAAAGAAAATACAACATTTTAATGTAAAAATTAAATGTATATATATAATAAATGAATCCCGTCAAATGTAAATTACAGAAATTCATATTTGCTTACATAGTTGCCTATAAATTTATCAGATGAATTAAATATTTTTATGCTTTAAATATAAACATAACAATTTATTATAATTTACATTTGTAGCTGAAAGCATTATTATAAAAAAAAAAACTTGTAAAACTATTTGTTTTAATGGGAACATTAATAATGTATTATTTTTATAACACTCTTCTAAACAGAAATCTAGGTTAAAAAGTACATAATTTATAACCAAGATAAAGCTTAGAGGTTTTTTTTTTTTTTTACAATTTAAATTAAATATTGAGAAAATAGCAACATAGTTTATTTTTATTAAACTATGCAAATTATGCAGTACCTTTAACAATTCTTTATTTTAATTTTTTAATAATATATATATTCATGTTTGTTTGTTTTTGATTACGTATGCTTGATCTGATCTTCATGTCACAATCACGTATCGGTGCTAAAACTCAGACCCTCCTCTCTCATTGTGAAAGCTTTTGCTCATCAGTAAATTAGAAATTTCAAATACCTGAATGTTTAAGAGAACTATTGTACACATCGTATTACAAAAGTTTATTCTAAAGATGATATGATGTTTTATTGCTCATTAACGCATTTAAATATTCCAGAAGCACTTAAACATGGCCCCAGAATCACATCCAATTACCCTTATGCCAAATAGCTTTAAAATAATGAAAACCCTTGATTTTGTTTTAAAGTAGTCACTACTGTAACGGTCAGGATTAGCTGATAACTGCATAAATCACCACAAGGGTGATTTCAAACCACCACAAACTCATTATTTTTTTAGGCTCGGTGACCAGGTAAAGGTAGAGACTCTTATAACTAGATTATTAACTATATGACTTCATTGTGGCAAACAAGACACCCAATGCAATGCATATATATATATATTGAACCGGGTTCGAATGTGTGTATTCGAAACACCGGTCTCTTAGGCAGAGAAGAACATACTCGGAGAGTATGTATGCCCAAACGATAGCTATAAAGTATA
This sequence comes from Epiperipatus broadwayi, assembly GCA_028023455.1. NCBI lineage: Eukaryota > Metazoa > Onychophora > Udeonychophora > Euonychophora > Peripatidae > Epiperipatus > Epiperipatus broadwayi. Next base: position 2,860,585 of record JAQFVV010000113.1, read on the forward strand.
TAACTAACGTTACATTTCCAGGACATAACTTCTTCTCGACTGTTGAGTTCAACACCAAGTTCAAAGCACTTTTTTTTTGTTTGTGTATAAACACGGGCGCCAGCTATCTATTCAAGGATGAATAAATAACGCACTTTAAGCAATGGCCACTAACTCAACGCCTAAATCCACGACTAGCTCAGCTGTTTGTAATCACTAATAGATTATACTTAATTAGTGATTAAACAAATTAATAAAGAATTTGTTAAAAAGAATTGATAAAAAGAATTTGGTAAAAGAATTGATAAAAAGAATTGACCGACAAATATAGTTTAATTTTAAAGATAATTTATTAACTAACATTTATTTACTAAATTTAAACATTTTATAATTCTAATAAAACACACGCATACTTTAAATTAACATTTCTAAATAGTTTAAACATTCCTATAGATTTAATAACAAAACATTCTAATTTAACTAATAAATATTGATATAATAATCACGCACATATTAACTCATGCACACACATAATAATGATAATAAAGGACTACATAGCATTTGAAATTTAATCACACACATATCAATAGTTCATTTATGTATGATATCGAGTTCATATAATTAGGCTCTTGGAGGATTCGCACGAATTAATGAAATGCAATGGCTATTACAGTATAAACGAAAATAAGCAAATGTTTTACCTAGGATTTTGAACGTAGATTTAACACTTTGTTTTCTTCCAGTATGAATGGTTCCAGTATGAATGCTTCCAGCCGGCTGGGACGTTTCCTTGCTGAGTTTTCTGATTTTCACGATTATTACTATCGGAGACAAATAGATACTGACGGAGATTTTCTAAGATGTTAAGCTGACATTATTTCACGGGCAGATCTGCTGTTTTCTCGGACATCTGGGCTGGAGGTGAACGTGCGTTCCAAAATATTCTCAGCACTGCATTTTGTTTCTTAGCTGACTCAATTAATTTCCGAACTGCACTCTCTCAATAACTTTGTGAACTGATCCACTGTCCGATAAAAAAGTCTATTTATACCTGCGCCTTGTTGTCTTTCTGATATCTCCGGCAAAGATCTGTTGTCAAATTCCTTATCAATTAATCCTTTGATAAACATGTTTTGAAAGATTGCTTAATTAGTAATAGCCATGCAAAAACGTATTGTTTTATATTAATTAATATCTAATAGCCATTGCCATGTTTTTCAATGATAATCTTCCCTAACTTTCACATACATTTTATATATTTACAAATGTACATATATACGCACATATATTTTTAATACAATTTACTATTCAATTTTAACATGATTTTTTCTTTAATTAAAATTGAATGAAAAGAGATTTGCATGTCTTAACTTTCTCAAATTATATTTTTACGAATACTAACAAAAACTCTTTACTTCCTTTTACAACCCTTAGTTTCATCTCTCAAACCAAGACTCCCCCTCCCCCCTTTTGACCAATTAATTGTAGCTTTTTTATTTCAAAAACTAACGCTAGAAAACTATTTAATTCTTATCCTTTTTGAAAACAAGCCGCAATAAATTCTTCAACATTTAATTTTATGTTTTTCTTTTATGAAAGATTACTTTAATAATAATTTTAGATAAAAATTATATGTGCCTATATCAATATAGGTACAATATATAAACACAAACACTTTATTAGTAATTAAAGTTACAAACAAATAAACAAAAGAAGTGCTACCGCTTAATTAGGTTGCTAGACTTATAAGATAGTGGAAATTACATTAATTGATGATTCCATATATAAAAGCTCCAATACATAACAGACAGATAATAACGGACTTCGGGTGATATATCTATTTTGATCTCTGGGCAGATTTCCCTCACACAGGTACATAATAATAAATAAAGCAGGGTAAGTTTAATTAACTCTAGAAAAATATGGTTAAATAGATAAATGCATAACTCTCATGATAATGAGCAACCAATGCCAACATACACAAAGAAGGAAGGCAGTACTGGGTTGCTACAGTAATAAATAAATCCAGTAACGAGATAGTCTGGAATATGCTCACCTCTGCGAGTTCACATCCAAGTCTCTTAGAAATAAATGGATAACTGGTAGGAAGGAATAAGCGTCTTCCTATAATAATTAATAAATTTCACCAACAGGGAGGAACGATCCACTGCCCAATTGGTGATACAAAACGAGGGTCCACTGGGGCTGAAATAGAAAGGAATATTCCCCGCATGGATCATATTCAAAAAGGAGACCCAGCTATTTTATATTCCGAAGCAGGCTGAAGAAACGCAATAAAATAATCATGAAATTAGCCAATCCAGTAATGCTAAATATATATAAAATAACAAATGCGGATATCTATTGTATAGGCTAAATCAAGGCCTACGCAATTATGATATATAATAAATTTTATAAAGAAATTAATCCCTGCTTAATTAGAGATCTGCTCTTAGGTCTTACAGATATACAGAATTGTTGATATGATAGCCTACGATGGTAATATATTACATTGTATTAAAAGTATTAAAGAATTAAACTATCAAATCATATATAATATACATTTGTTAAAATAAAACGAAGTTTTAACTTTTAACTTCGAACATTAAATTTATTTTTAAAAACTGAAAGTTGTTTATAAATCCAAGGTACGCACGCAGTATACGTATATACTTACTTATAAAAGAGAATAAAGTTTGATTTTAACACTCGATCTTAATTTTAAAGTTTTATGGCTAAATGACATTTTGAAAACCGATTTTAAATAGATTTTAATTAGCAACTTTCAAATACTAATAAAAAAAATAAATTAGAATCAGATGGGGGGGGGGGGATTTAAATATCTTGCTTTTATTTAATAACTGAACTTTTCTTTAGATAATGTCAATTATTTGAATCACTGAAATATTTTACTAAATTTACCTCCGACTGATTCTTAAACAATAAGTCTAGCAAATTTAAGAATATCGAGTATTACAAAACTCGATCTTCCTTAATATGTATAATTAATTAAGCGTGCGTTATAACGCAATAAGAGAATATTTAAATAAGGCAATATAATATCTAAATAGTACGATAATAAATATATTTTACAGAATGATTAATATATAATTCTTTAAAGCAAACAAGGTAGAATATTAGAGAGGATTTTATCATTTAAAATTTATAGTTAAATTAAATTATTATTTTATCCAACTTTTGACAAACAGTAGAATTGGTTGTCTGATCGATCACTCAGTGAAATTATATACTGGGAGCTTTCTTTTTGATAGCGACGGCATAGCATGTTAGCAACATGAATGGTCAAATGTAGGCAAGCACTTGATCGGCCTAGCATTCTATAGTACGAGGGAAACTCCATACTCAGCTTCACCGGCGATGGCCAGAGAAATTGCGGCGATCTACTCACTAGTAGTACTAGCGTTACGTAATTTAACAGCTTTAAAATGAAAACTTTTCAAAACTCTAGAAGTTTGCAATAAAATTCTTCCAGATGTGTACAGTAACTAACTACGCTTCTTCTTTTTGCCTATATATATATAACTCAAAAAAAGGCCGGCTGTTTTCCAAATTAATTAATTTTTTTTAAAAGAAAATTCTTTTTAAAAGAATCTTATTGATTAGAATCTTAATGCAATTTAATTTTGAAATTTTACTAATTACATTTCTTAATTAAATTCATCTTGGATTTTATCTGATTCTACATGTTTTGATACCTTTTCCCTAAATAATTATAAAATTAGAATTTAATTTATACATTAAAAATTTTTAATATTTTCAATTTAATAGCAAAATATATACATGAAGCATATATATATACACTATGCATATATACGACCACTTCACTACTACCCTCGTAATAACTGAACAAATAATCCTTTTTATATCAACTGAAATCCATATTAATCAATTTTATATACTTACTTTTTTTTTTTTTAGATAATTGCTTTAAAAACAATTTCTGTAAATAAAAAATTCATATATAATGAATTAACTCACTAAATATCGAAATTCTAATTGTCAGCTGTAGTTAATAAAAATATATACTGCTATTAAAGCTAGTCAAGTGTTGGTGGCCGAGTGGTCAGCACAGCTGCCTTACAAGCAATTGTCAGGGGTTTGCTTCCCGGCCGATGATTTGACAAATGAAAAAAAAAAGATGTATCAATATTTCTATTATTAAATCTGAATAAAAAATAAAGTTTACCATTATTATCACTATCATCTTTCGAAAGACTTAGGAAAAAAATTTTACAGGTTTCTATTTGAACCAACTAGTGGCAACAATACAGAAGAACTGGGTGATGCTTTATTGAAAAAATACAATTTAGACAACACGTAATAAAAGTGTCAGTTGCTTGCTATGTGTTTCACAAAAGAAACAAACAAATTTGATGTATCTATGTCATGTTACAACCCCAAATTTAGATTCATTAGTTCCCAGGTGTCGATGCAAGAGTTTACATTAGTTATTTTCCTATCTCTTCGGTGTATTGTTTTTAGTTTATTGGTGTGTTGGGGTGTCATTTGTGATTATTATTGTGAAAGTGCATCTTTTACATATAAAAATACATAACATAAATGTGTTAATTCATATGTCTGTGCCAAATCAATTTTCAGAGGATTTTTAGAATGTGATTGATTTGTAAGGCATTGTTTTTTTAATATTATTGAAATAAGGTTGTGAATATTGTCTAGCGTGGAATAGGTATGAAAAATGTGGTGGTGTGTTTCTGTTTCCTTACGACATAGTACAGATGAATCTTCAGCATTTTGATGTTTTATGAATGTAGGGTAATAGAGCTTCTAAGTTTAGTTTCAGTAGGAATTCAAAGTACTTTGGTTATAGTGTTTTGGCAGAGTAGCTTGTTATTGATTTGTAATTTAGTCTCTTTTATAGAACTGTGGGGTGATAGAAAAGTATTTAGACCTCTCAATATGTATTTTTATTTTCAGTAAGGCAGAACAAGTGTTTGAATATCAAGTAAAAATTGACTAGAAGCTCAATTATCACTTTCTAAAAGTCATTATGGGGAGGTGACCATTCTGCTGGTGTGATTTTGAAAGCAGGCAAGAGGTTTGAAAAATTTACAACTGCAGAGATTATATTGAAAGTTTTCTGTATTCTAAACACATGAAGGTTATATAATTTAAGTGCATTGTGGGTCAAGAGGTATTGGAGTTTTTTAGTCGATATTATTATTGATTTTTATATTCCAAAAATGGTGGTCTTCACAGAGTATATAATTGATTTTATTGAGAAAATTATAATGACAATATCTGGTAAGAATTAATACATTAAATAAGAAATTTTTTTTTTATAAAATGATAGATAGGCTTTTGAAAATGACTGAATAATATGCTGTATTTTCTTTATGAGTTTCTCTTGTATTTGCATGTGCATTGTAAATTGACTGAAATTAAAGGGGAAATGTAGAAAACAGGTGTTCCTTTGAACAATTTCTTCATGCAATCATTAGATTTTCCAATCACAAGATTTCTTCAAATTAAATTGAAGTTTCAATTGTTTAGTGATGTCAATGATAATGTTGAGTAGTTGTGGTATTTGGTTTCTAGTAATTAAGAAAATGGATCAATCATTCATGTAGACGATGCAAGAGATATTTGAATTTAGCTGTGATCTTATTATTCCTGTTAATTTATTTCAATTGTTTTGATTGGAAGGTTAATATAGACAGTAAATAAAAGTGAGCTTAGGGCAATCTGTGGGGAATGATCAATAAGATGGGGGATCTCATTGAGGTTTATATAGCTTTTTCTATTTGGCAAACAGTTGATTAAAAAATACAGATGAACACAGGGGATTTTGGTTTCTGTGAGCAAGCTAATAAGTTTATCTATGTGTATTGAGTCAAAGGCATATTTGATGTTTAGTTATATTACCATGGGTCTGTATTTTTTATTTCTGTGTCTATGACTGTTTTAAAGAGGATAGAATGCTTTTTGTTGCAAATTGGAATTTGGATAGCATAAATGGTTCTAATTTATCTTTTATTACAAATCCTAGGGTTTTGATGCTAAGAGGACTCATTGAATTAGGTTGAAAATTATCTAGGATATATTCATTTTTCTGCTTTTTCTAAAAAGGTACTAAAGATACTGGATATATACCTTGAATTCTGTATATTTTTTTCAATAAAATGTTGACTAAATTAGATGTTGAGGTGAAAGTAGTTTAATTGTAAAAAAACTTGTCGCTGGATGACATGTATGTCTGGATGACATAGATCTGCTATTGTACTTCCCATTTGGGTGAACTCAGCAGCTGTGAATGAGATACAAAAGTGCTTGAAAATTGAGGATAGGGGTTGAAAACCTTTTTTATAGTATTTTTATATTGGACTATTTCCATAATCTAATATTAAGTATTAAATGTTTTTAGAAAAATTTAACTTTATTTAAGTAGTCAAAATTCATTAAATCATTAGTAATAGCACACAGATTAGTATATGCATGACATTTTGAGGGGTATTATTCTATCTTCTTCAGTTGTTTCTGGCTGGACCAGTAAAAGAACTAGCATAGAAAATGAACCTGGACCCTTAGATTCTTGACTATTGAATTTTAAAAATAATGGTCTAACCAAGTCTTTCTGCTAAAGGCAACAGTTAATAGAAATTTCATATACTTATCTATAAGGTTCCTCCTGATTTCTGCACCTCATATATAAATACATATGACTCAGTTGGTTCGAGATTATCTTAAAATTCAATAATCAAGAATCTAAAGCTCCAAGTTTGATTCCTATGCTAGTACTGTGACTGATCATTCCAGCATCACCTGAAGATTGGAGAATAATACCCCTCAAAATGTTGTGCATATACTAAACTGTGTGTTAATAACAGTTGAGTGGATTTAAACTATTTAAATAAAGTTAATTTTTTTAAAGACTTTAATTTAATTAATTAATTTAATTAAGTTAATTTAGTGGTGTAAGGTGGGGGAATAAAGTACTAAGTAAGTTAATGATGAGGATCTGCCATTGTTGAAGGCAATGAGCTATCTTGGAGTAAGTATTTGTCATTCATTAGCAGAAGTTCTAAAGTATGTAATCATCTGCTAATTTATTTATCATAGTACATATTGAAATCCTCTAGCATATGATGGGAAATGATGTTGATTATCATTAAACCAGAACGTATGTAAACAATTGCTTTGTTTATTCTGAATGCTTTGTAATAGAAGGCTGCAATAAGCACATGTTGTTAAATAATATTTTAAATGATGTAGATGAGTTCTTTTTATTCACTATAATACCTATTCCTTCTGAAGATGTGTATAAATTTGTCAAGAAAGTGACAAAACATTTTTAGCCAGATAATTGCTCAGGTTTATTCATGAGCCACTATACATTTTTGTTTCTAGTAGAGTGAATAAATGTGGCTGAATGATGTCAAATCACCTCATCATCTGATAAATTTTTTCTACAAAGCTTAACTCTTTAATATTAAAAGCTCCTATTTCAAACTGCACTGTTATTATGTGTCTATATATAAGCCTATTTAATGTGTTTATGTAACAAAATAGACAGAGAACTTTAAATAATTACCTGAGTTTAGTTTTAAAATGCATAGGGAAAGCTGGTGTTATAATGACTTGCTAAGATGAATTTCACCTAAGTTGGTGTAAGCTCCTCACCACAAATTCAATTACAAAAATAACAACAAATTAAAAATCCTTCTCCTTTTTCTTTTCAAAAACTTTATTTTCTAATATCAATACTGAACATATACAAAACTCCAACGTTTCAACTATTTTTTGCAGTGGGAGAGAAATATCTTTGAAAATGACTATATGAAGATAAAAACAGTTGAAACGTTGGAGTTTTGTATTATATATATATATGTGTGTGAGTGTGTGTGTGTGTTCAGTATTGATATTAGAAAATAAAGTTTTTGAAAAGAAAAAGGAGAAGGATTTTTAATTTGTTGATATTTTGTAGAACATATATATTTTAAAAGAAAAAGTGATTGTACATTTGCTGTGTTATAATATATGAAATTCAATTACCCTTTACATTGATTTCTGAGCTCAATTATTTTGATGACAATTTATATATGATGCACTTACCTTCTCTGTGCAAGAAGGATTTTCCGTGGAGAGATTAGATTCAAAACTTTTCATAGCAGTGATAGTTTTAACTTTTTTTAATATTGCCAATATCAAAATCATTACCTTCACTTTTTCTACTTTGGGTCCAATAGTCCTCTGTCATTTTTTTTCTTGGTATCAACCTGGATTCCATTTGCTTTAAGAGGTTCTGATTTTGATTGGGGTATACTGTTGCAAGTGTGTCTGTTATGTTTGGGCCATTTTGTTTTATGATGATGGTGTATTCTATATTGATTATTGAGTTATCTATAGTAGGTTTATCAATATTGTTTAATTTGGTATTAGTGTTTAGTGCATTTTGTACTTGGGTTGAACATTAATATGTAGGTGTTTTTGTAGATATATTGGTAGCAGCTGAGTTTAGGGCAATTGCTAATGAGATATCAAGTTTTTTATTAAATGGAAACACTGTGATTTTTGTTCATGTATTATAACAAAAAATGTTGCTTCATCAAAGATTTGTGAAAGTATGTCTACTACCTTAACATTTCTGTAACTTCAGTTTAAAACAAAAGCCTTTACTATAGACTGAAACAAGTGTGTTGTTTAATAAAACAGTTGAAAAGTCAATCACTGTTCCAAACAATGCCATTATTTTAATAAAATCTTTTATAATCTAGATATCTGATTGTGTTTATTTGTAAAAGATAATAGTTGACTAATATTTTTGCTATTTCTTTAAAATTATTTTTTTGTTTTTAAATTTTAGAATTAAATATCTGCAATATGTGAAACTGAATCTCACATGTTTATTTTCTTAGTAGATTATATAGTAGTACTTTTGAGAGTTTTTATAAAGAACAAAACTTATCAGTAACAGTTAAGACTAGTTAATGATCAGTTAGTGAAGAATCACTTGAAACAATAGTAGAAATGCTTTGGGATAGCAGAGTTAAATGACTCTTATTTTTTGAAGACTTTCATTATTCCAATTCTCTTATGTTTTGTTCTCAGGGTCTCTAAATTGGTGGAAATTAATTTAGTTTTATAAATCACTCTTGAGTAGATCAGTGAAATCTGGAGTCAAGATTAGTTTTGTTGTCACATTGATTTCTGATGTTTTGATTCAACCCATAGCTGGAATTTTTATTGCTTTGACATATAAAATCTTGTTGCTATCAATTGTGGTATCCATAATTACTGACACATTGTATGAACTTTTACAACTAGAGTATGAAGCATGTTAAATAGTAAAAGTAGCATTGTTTGCCATTGTAAATTAGCATAATTCTCCTTGATATACACTATGTTTAAAGATTGTCACCTTCTATTATTATTAATTAATTTTTTTTTGAATAATCAACCAAACCTAATGATCTAATTATAGTTTGTGAAAGGAGATATTTTAAACAATCTTTTTCAAGTACTTTCAAATGCAGTAGACTTTAATTTGGTAAAACTTTTATACAGGTCAAAAGTGATTCATTAGTAGATCATAAACTAAGGACTCTCAGTTTTTAAAAAAGTTCTTATTGTTTTCTTAATATCAAGGACATTTGAACATAGGGGAAAAAAAGAAAAAAAAAGATTAAAAACAGAATAAAATTGGTATCACAAAAACATATAATCTCATTGTCTCAGTTAGTAAAACAAATGACTAAAGTTATGATAAAGTATGTCAAATAAGGTTTTGGTTAAACTAATTTACTTAAGAAGAGAGGCTAATTAAAAAAAGGAAATAAAAAAAAAGAAAGCTATACCTAGCTTTTATTACTTCCTTATCAGCAGAATATAATCTTATCCAGAAACTGTTTTTTTGTGTTTATTCACAGTTAATCTCTTATATCTGATTATCATCTTTTACTTTTATGTATTTTGTCAGTAGCATAGCTTTGGCAGTCAACTTTTTTTTTTTTTTACAGAATATTTGCTAAATTTAGATTATTAATAATACTCTAGACATATATTTACTAGATGGCATAAAATGAAATGAGAATTCTTATTTAATTTTGTACAGTTTAATCCAGGGGTGGGCAATTGTTTTGGCTCGGGGGTTGCATAGGTTGGTAGAGGGCCGCATTGGGGGCCACTTGTGGAAGCAAAGATTAGCGGAGGGCCGCATCTTTTTTTCATGACACAATAAACACACTGCTTTATTTCCTGTATTACCAAAGAAATATTTGTTTGTCCATTCTTCATTAAACACATGACATTCATTACCGATTTTACATTTTTTTGGAGCATTCATGGTTTCACTAAAGTTGGAAATGTATATCTTTGCTAATGCAAAGACAAAATTGAAATTAATCAGATCAACTGGAAAAGCACTGCACATCGTTTCTATACTGTGCATATGTATTGATGTGGTCATCCTAGTGGAAAATATGAGATGAATATTCAGTCATGCAACGGGAAGGAAATCTCAGTCCAAGGTGGATTTTTCTGATTGTCTTGGCGGGCCGCATAAAAACTCTTAGTGGGCTACATGTGGCCCTCGGGCCACTATTTGCCCACCCCTGGTTTAATCTATAAACTGAGCCTTATTTAATTATGAAAGAATTTAAAAGTTGTTTCATTTCCAATATTAACTCAATATATATATGCAATACCCCATAGTTATATTATTCCAGACACACACACCCTTCAAATAAAATTTAAGAGGTATGTTTCATTGCACAAAATGAATATGTAATGAACTACAGATCTAACAGTATTCAAATTAGCATAAAGGGGTTCACTTAAATTCTCAACAGAGTAACTAAGGTTATGATGCACACACGTTAAAAGTATACTCCATTCCATTAACTTTTATTTAATATATTTAAACTGTTTGGTTTTTTTATATTATTATTAATAATGGAAGACTATCAAGATATCTTTAATATATATATGTAATATTCAAATTGATATATATTAAATACAAAATTGGAAAGGAATACAAATCATTATGCGGCTCTTATGTCAGGTGATTCGTTAACGTTAAATAGATTAGTAACATTTGAAAAGGACACCAAAGCAGGTGCTGAAAAAGCTTTTTATGTATAAAATTATTATTTGATTATATAGCTGTTGCAAAGAATTATTATTATTTGTTGACTATTGTATTAAATACAATAATATTCATATAATTTAACTTATTCTATTAGAAGTATTTTCGACTATATTCCTTTTAGTCTTTGTCAACTATATAATGATATAACGTTGAATAATGAAAACAAGACATCATTTTATAATTCCCATAATTCCATTTAGTTTCCTCACAATTCTATTATTTTAATGTTTGATGATTTTAATGTTTGATGATTAAAATAACAGAATTGTGGGGTAACTGAATGGAATTATAGGAGGTATAAAATAGTGTCTCGTTTTCATTATTCAACGTTATATAGTTGACAAAGACTAAAAGAAATGTAGTCAAACGTACTTCTAATAGAATAAGTTAAATTATATGAATATTATTGTATTTAATATATAGCAACTATTTACTCCAATATCTATTACATTTGAAGACATTACATGTTTAACATACTATAAAAAGAAGTCCAGTAGGAGTATTTTATTGCATTAGTCAAGAATCAGTCTAAAAAAAAAGATGACACAGTACATCCAAATAAAAAATTATTTAAATTTTATATATGTATGTGTGAGGGGAAAAAGTATATATTCAACAATCATCAGTTTGTCAGATTTTAATTATTTTTTTTTTTTTTATTAGCAGCAACTGTAAATAAGTAATACCATTCTGATGTCAGAAGAAAATATAAAATAAAAAAGCAAAAATAAATCAATATTTGCAATAAATTTTGCAATGATTATATGAATTAATCAGAGAATCACAAATATATTCACTATATCCACATATATTCCATATTAGTCTGTTTATTTACTATCTAACAAAGCTGTCATTTAATTTCTTCTACAACAATATTTACTTTATTCAAGATTTGAACCCATTGCTGAATTGTAGCCCTGCATTGTGTTATAATCACATAATTTTCCAATAAAACCCCCCACTAAAAATATTACACTTTTTATAACACAAATGGCATTTGCAAATTACTTTAAAATCTTTTATCATATTACTCTTATAATAAAGGATGAATAAATAATAATAAATACAGATGAAATAATATCTAAGTCAACTTAGATCTAAGTCAAAGTGTAACTGAAAAATAATTAAGCAGACAGTGACAGTATTTCCAATTATAAGAGGACGAACTAGGCAGTATTAGGAGATTAGCAAAATTGAATGTGTGATGCATTGCACTATGGGTTCTCTTTTATCTACATCAGGAATCTCTAAGTTACTATGCCTAGAGAAACCTGTTAGTCACCTTACCTTTCCAAACCCCAACCTAAGTTTTTTTTCATATTCTTCTCTATCCTGCTCCATTCCATTTCCACAACATTATCTTTGTCCACTCTATGGTTTTATATCTCGATCCCCCTTATCTTTTTCCAAATCCAGCATAAAAACCAAGAACCCACTTTTTGTATAATCACTTTGTTTATATTTATTCTCCCACAACTTCATTATTTGTATCTTTTCTGCTTGTAAGCATTTACATTCAATTAATTAATACTTAATATTTTCCTTACCTTTCTTTGATAACTTGCAGAGTAAATCACCCATATTTATTCTTATGTATATATTCACTTGTTGCTAAAGATTTTGTTTGAGCCTTAAACAGTAAACTACTTTTCTTGCTATTATCATAAATTGAAGTCACATTCAATATTATGTTTACTTCTATATATATTTAAATGTAATGTGATGTGATGCGCTGTGGCTTCTCCTTTATTGGAGTCAGAAATCTCTCAGCTCCTATACCCAGAGAAACCTGTTATCCACCTTATTTTCCCTTTTCATTCCCCATCCTAAGTTTTCCCATAATTTGCTCTATCCCATTTCCACAACATAATCTTTGTCAACTCTATGGCCTTTATATCTAAATCCCCCTTATCTTTTCCCAAACCCAGCATAAAAAACAACAACTCACTTCTGTATAATTACTTTGTTTATATTTATTTATTCTCCCACAACTTTATTATCTGTGCATATTCTGCTTGTAGGCATTTACATTCAATTAACAGATGCCTAATATTTTATATGCTTTCCTTATATAATTTGCAAACTAAATCACCCATATTTCTCCATTTATGTGCATATTCTCTTGTTTCTAAAAATTCTGTTTGAACCTTAATGTATAATAGGTGTGTTATTAAGAGTCATCTATGTTCCATAATTGAAGACCCAGTAAAAAAAGCCAAAATCTTTTATTATGACCATACAGATTATATCACTGCTAAATTTTCTAATAAAGTATGGAATTTTTTTGCATTTTGATAAATTCATCATTGCACTGTTTTCCATTTGTTTGTCAAATATATAGTTGTTGGCATTGGAAAAAATCTTTTATTTTTAAATATCAAAGAACATGAAGTGCAATACAGGCTCATCCATCTACCATGGTCTACACCATGTCTTTGGATGAATGCAATGTTAACTACAATTTTTGCAAAATCAAGCTTAGAAGTATTCTTTCAAATTGATTATCAAACTATCTTGCCATCTGTTATTGGCAGTTTCTATGGGAAAGAAAGGGATAAAAAGAGAGAGAGAAAGGCAGAAGAAAAATATATTAGAAAAAACAAAAAATTATTAAAAAATTAAATACTTTTTTAAAAAAAAAATTAAAGAGTAAAATATGTCAGAATTTTTTTTTTTCAATTTCATTTAAGTAAGGGATATAAATTAGCACATATTTGCATATTTGAAAAGAAAGCTTTTTTGAAAATATTCTGCACACATAAAAATCAAAAATTTTACTTAGAAAAAAAAAGATACAAATAAATCAAATTAGTATAAGTCTGTCTCTTCACTTACGGATAGTAGATATTTAAATGCATCTTAAAAAGAAAGAAGGCATCAAGCAAGCTTTTATTTCATTTCTAAAAGAACAAAAATACTGTTTTATAAATAAATCCAATAATGTAACTAAAAGTATTTTTGAATGTATGATTTTTTTCCACTCAAAGATAAAAATATTATTTTATTAATATCCAAGCACCACGTAAAATAATGTGCAATATATACTTTAGTATGTGTGCCAACGTGTGTTTGTAATCATAGATATATAATTTTTAAAAAAGAGAAATATATAAATGCCCCGCCAAACTGTTAAACACTAATAAATAAAAAGTTAAAGTTAGCAATTTTTTTTACGATGTATATTATGTAATGAAACAGTTTTAATAAGAATTTCTGTTTTAAGTTTATTCTTTAAAAAAAAAAGGTTCTATACTAAAACTTCCGGCATTTGTAGTTTAATGTATTGTTAATAATTTTTGCAAAAATCAAACCAAGAAAAGGCATATTTACTATTGGTTATTAATATATAAAAACAATGACATCATTTTCAACTCACATCAGCATAAAGGTCTCTACAAGTTTATCCACGTTCTCTAATTCATAGCTTCTTTTCTCCATATTACTCAAACAAATTTCTATCCAAACTACTAAAATATTATCATCATTACCTTTGCTTACACATGCACACTGCTTTAACAGCATGTGTAAGCATAGGCAGAGGTGATCATCTGATGCTCAGTGTTTTAATACCATTCCTGCTTATCGGATGATGGTAACTGTGATTATTAATGAATCAAAGACACTAAAATGTACAGATACTGAACTGGTTTCAGATCTATATGATTATACAAATTAATAAGCTTGAATTGAAAACATTGTTGTGTTTTAATTTGGACTCATAGCTTTTTAGTTAACTGGAAAGGTCCTAAGTTCTACATACAGTGCTCTCAGATTCAAGGCTTCTCACTGGCAAAACCCATGAGCTAGAAACTAGTCTGGGGATATTGATGAGTAGACAATAGTTAGGGATTTTATTCACAAACCTTCTTGCATTCATTGATTTCCATGGCTTGCACTTGGCAGCACTACTATATGGAGATTCTCTACCGTTTAAACTTCCATATTACATCTTTACATCTCATCTACAATCTCTTTTCTTTTACAGTCTCTTAGTAACTCACTTATGACTTCAAGTGACTATCTATTAACTATTTTGTTTTTAATTTAGTTTCATTCAAAATAATTATTTTTCCAATAATGTTGAGAATATCTATTTATTCTTCTATCCTTTTGATCTCTACACTTCACTGTGTGGTCTAAAATTTATGTAATGCACTTTTATTAACTATCACATTTCAAATATATTAAAATATTTGCAAATGCCTAAATCTTTAAAAATTATTTCTTTTTCTAATTTTTAACTTTTTCCACTTCTCTCAATGGTTTTTTTTTTTTAAAAAAACAAGTAGAATAGCTATATTTGATTAAAAGTGTTTGATAATGATAATGACGACAGTTATAATAATGGTGTTTATGACGTTTCTAACAATTTGAGACTTCAATGATCAGAAACAGATATTAACATTTAGTGATTTAAACTAACATTAAAGAATGTTGAAATAAAAAAATGAAAATTTCACAGGATGTATTGAATTGAACATTTCTCTGAAAGAAGAATGATTATTAAATCTAATGTGTTTGATTAACAAAATTATAATCTTCAGAGAAAATGAAAAGCCTCATACTAATATAGACAACAATAGATATTGTAATATGGCCCATAAATCAACTTCTATAAACAAAATAAATATTCAAATGACTAGTTGCAATGAACTAAAAATGACAGGTTAAATTTCAATGCATAATAATTTATTATACTTTTTGAACAATTTTCTTTCTCTTGTTTTGTTGACTATCTTGAAATTTAACACTTCTTAAAGTATTATAATCCGTTTTTTGAGATGCAATTACTATTGCTTGAAGAACAGGATTGGAATGTGATTGAAACACAGAACTCTTTACTATTGTTACACTGAAATAAAAAAATCAATATTTGATATTTTACTTATATATTTACTTCATAAAGTTTAAGCAAACTGAACATGCTTATATATATATATATGAGTATATATATGTGCGTGTTAATATATATATGTATGTGTGTAATTAGGTGGAGAAAACTGCTCTCAGTCAGGTTATATATAAATAGCATTCTGTATGCTATCAAAAAAACAAGAATAGAATAAAACCACTTATTCACACAGCTTTTGATGTTTATAAATAATCTTTGCCAACATTGATAAAAATTCATAGTGAAATTAATATAGCAGCCAGCTGGAATATTACATTTATTTGCCAAATAATCAAATTTACAAGAATGTAGCCAAAATCTCTTATAGTAACCTTGTTTTAATTATCAAATAGGAGTTAATACATATAGACATATAATTACTCTAGCCTAATGCATATGTAATTAAGAAGAGAAAACTATTCTTCCTTAAGCTATGAATAAGTAGTCTGTATATTGACAAAAAGTCAAAAAATAAATAAATCTATTCTTGAAAATTTTCTTACTTAGAAACTTATCTTTGCCAATCTTGATGAAAATTCAGAGTAAAATTAATATATATCTTTTATTTTATTATTAAATAAGATTATTAAAAGAGAGACTCTATCTCCATCCTTGTACAATTGATTATTAGGCTAATGATTATTAATATAATAATTAATAATCATTTCACATCGAATTTTCAGCAATGTTGTAAAAGATATGTTTATAAACTTCAAAAGCTTTAAAAATAGATGGATTCATTTTATTCTTGATAGAGTGCTTTTTATTCTTAACCTGAGGGAGGTAGCATTTTTCTCTGAACTGCATATACATTAGAATATTCTAATTAAATATAAATATATTGGATTGGCCAAATGTACACGCACTGATAATAAGAAAGTGTGAATCTTCTTTATAAAACTAATATCTGAGTCTGATTTAAAATTCACTTAAATAATATGATTTGTCAAACTATCTTTATAAGAGCAGGAGATAGCAGATATAAATAAGCATTTTACATTTACTGTTAGTCTGAAAAAGATGGTTAGCACACGAGACTTGATCACTTCAATATTTACATTTAGCTTCTATTTGTTTGTTTATTATATATATATATATATATATATATATATATATATATATATATATATATATATATATATATATATATATATATATATATATAATATCAAGTACATAATAAAAATAAAAGTAATTGAATGACTTATCAGATCTAATATATAATGTTTGAGCTTTGGAAATGATAGTTGAGGTGAAATTCATAAATTTTTATTTCAAGATTATGATATTCTATCACTGTGATAAATCATGCATAAAGAATAATCATAATAATATAATTAAAAGGAATGTGAATTTAGTTTTCAAGATCCCTACAGCTATCCACTTCATCTCATATAACTGATAACATTACCACATACATGTGAAAAAGGTAAATGATCTCCAATGTATGTATTTTGTGATAAACCAGCACTCATCAGTTGGTTCAGATTATCACCCCCACATATATGTAATCAGTGCTCAATCTAAGTTCAAATCCCTTTTAAATACATTAAATTCAGTAGTACTTGTATTTGATGATTATGATGATGATGATGATGATGATGATAATAATAATAATAATAATAATAATAATAATAATAATAATAATAATGTCATAGTAATATATGCAGATCTGCATTAATTATGTCTTCATTAACCAATTACACAAGCCTGTTAAAGAGTAATTGTAGAACTATGTAAAAAACTTTCATGTAATTTTATGAAGTCTTATAAAGCAAAATGTTTTTCACTGCATAAATCTTCTCCAAAAATGTTTAAAAACGTAATGTAAAAATATAAAATTCATATTCGCCAATGTATAATAAATAATTATATTTTTTAGTGGACTATACAGTATAATCATTTTTGTATATACATACATGTATTGGGACACATTTTAAATTATATTATCAATATTTCATTAAAAGAAAGCATAGTATGTACAATTGAGAAGTAAAGTTCAAAGTAAAATATGAATGAATTATAAATACTGATCTTCTTATGGGAATATCCGAATCCACAATTGAATCTTACTTAATAAGTAGCAATCAATTACAAGCTCGGTATGTAGTAACAAGTTTTTACCATACAGAAATCAAATTAGAGACCAAGCTATGGAGTTGAAGTATAATAGTCTACTGGAATAGAAGATTATTAACATCTATAGCATAACTTTTAAATAGAAAGAGACTTTGTCATAACATGCTAATATATATATATATATATATAAGGTGATTAAATTTACAGACAGATATGACTAATGCTTTTTCAGCATTTGAAAGGTGTCACTGTCTTAAGAAATGATATAAATTTAAAAATATTAAAATTCTTATAAAAGTCGTTATAATAGTTATAAAACTCTTCTATTTCAATTTTTACCTTTTCATAGTACTCGATTACAATGAGTTTATAAGAATTACATTAATTAACGAAAAGAGAACATATAAAATTTAAAAAAATGTGTGCTGATGCAAATATATGTGAAAACTTCTCAAGGTGAGTAAAACATTCTTATTGTTTATAATAATTTTTATTTTTGAAGGGATATGTTTATATTGAAATGGATTCGTGTATTATATTTATCAAAAACAGTGATACTTAAAAAAAAAAGAAAGACTTGCTGTTAAAACATTATTTCAACACCACGTAATATTTAAAAAAAAACACGCAATACTGAACATTTTATTAAATAAATAACAACTTCCCCTCCCAGAAGTTTATGTTCTAATATAATTAAAAGTAACCTTTGTATAGAAAATGTACTCCGATGATAATTAAATGAACTATTCCTATTAAATGATATAAATCGAAATATTTGGATTATTTGTTATATCCTAACTATTCTTTACTTTAAAACAAAAAATAAAATTAGTAAACTGAAAAGAGTAAAAATCTTAAAGGAAGAATTTGATAGAAAAATTAATTTAGATAATAATTTTTAATATAGACTTTATCAAGTTAAGTGAATAAAAGAACAAAATATAATAAACGAAAAAAAAAGAATCAAAAAGCCATAAAAAATTGAGTAGAGAATAAGAAACTAAATTATATTCAGAAGAAAAATCAACTTTGGCATGTAGTAAGTTTCAAAACATCTAGAATGAATAGTTACTTTCCATTCTTTACAAAAATCGAACTTTTATTGTTTGGTTATAATTCAAGAATTGTAAAAGATATATAGAATAAAATAAATTAAAATAGAAAAATAAATCAAACTGTTACCCACTAGCTTCTACTTATACAAAAATGAAAATTCACTAACACAATCAGTACATCATATTTAAAAATAGTGAAAATAATAATTAAATCTAATAGAATAAGTATTCAATCATAGCTTACCAATGGAAATATAATGAAAGACATTTTATAACCTTCTTAGATAATTAATATTTAATTTGTTCATCTGCCAACAATAAATTTTTAAAAGAGGTACGGGAGGGGGGGTTGATGAAATAATTATTTAATTATATATTTTATAAATTAATAAAAAATATTTAATTGTGAAATATTTAGATCTAGCAAGGAAACATTGGCCTTGGTTAATAAGTAACTAAACAAACAGATTTTTAAAGAGGTAGATAATATAGCCTCAGAGAGATTATTATGAGAAATAAATATAGATAAAGTTAGTTAAAAGAAAAGTAAAAAATCATATATATATACAAAAGAAAAATCAAAAGACAAATCTATATAGAGAAAAGCTAGTAAATCTGTAAAAATATACATAAAATAAATCAAAAAAAGATAATAAAAAATTATTGTAAATATTTAAAATAGTTTGAATAAATAACGGAGCACTAATTTTATAAATTAGCAAAAGAATGAGATTCTTTAAAATGAATTTAGAAGAGAGCCTTTATAAGAGAGTCTAAACATAAATGGTTTCATAGTATAATGATTAGTATATTCAGTAGTTATGATCAGACCAAGGGTTTGAAATTGCACTAGTTGAACCTTGAAATTTTTGTCATATTCTAAAAGGGGCATTTTTTCAGGTATGTGTTTCAATAGCCATCAAAATTAACTACTCAGTGATGTAATAAATGTGTATCTAGATATCATTCACTAGTGAACAAAATCTCAGATTTAATCAAATGAATGACAATGCTACTAATAATAAAAGTACATAATATAATTGTAATATGATTTAGTATTCATCATTGATGAGCTGGGTGATATTCTCATAGGTGTTAATTTATTTACCTTTATTTAAACTTATATGAAATAAATAAGTAGGTTTATAAATCATAATGAATTGAAAAAAGAAGTTTAATGAACGAAATGATTCATATCAAGTAAAAATTATTTTTGTTAAATGAAATTAAGAGAAAAATTAAATATCAGAATGAACAAAATATTAATATTTAAAAAATTGTTTAATTTCTAAAAACTGTATAATAAAAATATGTAATCTACGTGATTTAATAGCAATAAGTAGCACCAAAAACTAAGGTGAATGAATTATTATTTTAGATCACAAAAGGCATATATATGACTTTACCAGAAGGATAACACCCAACAACAATTATACAATTTAAAATCAAAACACCAATTTATCTCGTAATTTAATTAATTTTCTGATAATATAAAAAAATCATTTTATATGTAGAAAATATTATTTAAAAGTTGTATGTTTTTAAAAAAGTAATTTCTGGATATGGATGTATATAAATAAATGAATGTACTATATATTTTGATTCTTTGTCTATAGATATATTGATTTATGAATTGTTTTAAATATATTAATGATTAAAAATAATGTTTTTGAATTTTGGACAAGTATTGCTGGTCGTCTTCATTTTCACTTTTTCATGTTTTTGTTTTTTTGTCATTAATTCTGAGAATTAATTTTGAGAAGATGTGACTTAAACGCTAATTTTTGTTGTGAATAAAGTTCTTATCACTGTAAAGAAAAAGACAATACAGTGATTTGTTTTTTAAATGAGTATGTAATTATTTGTCAATGTAAAAATATAATATAAAGGTTCCAGTTTATATATATATATTGTAATAGTAAGTTTTCAACGCTACATGTTTTGAACGTGGATACATAAGATATACAATGATATATTAAATATGTACTGTAAATTTTGATTCAAATAAATAATAAATATGAATAAAATTTGGTTAATAAAATTAGAATAAAATGATTCAATACTTATATTAACCAATGTGATGATGATGATGACTTATAACCTAAGTACAAGTCCTCCCCAACATATTTTATTTGTTTTTCAGTGTCATTAAATAAAACTATAATTATAATGCCAAACTTTCTAAAGAGAAATTTTACATTGGGAAAGGTTCTAAAGAAATGATCACCATCAATTACAAATTATCACCGCCAATCCTATATGCTTGCTAGTGGATTGCATAATTTCTCAGGGTTCTGAATATTAATTAGCATATAGAATTAATATTAAAAGCATTATGTTTGGATTACAAAGACAAAACAAATGTAATAATAATAATAATAATAATAATAATAATAATAATAATAATAATAATAATAATAATAATAATAATAATAATAATAATAATAATAATAATAATAATAATAATAATAATAATAATAATAATAATAATAATAATAATAATAATAATAATGAATAAATAAAACTGTTACACATATATTCACAACTACTACTATGTATACAAAATATTAAATATAATAATAAAAAATATTTTAAATTTAAGTTTAAGGTCTTATGCTATTTATAATGGTAATATCATACCACACAAAATATTTGAATAGTTACAAATGATGGATTTCTGCATCTATTGTTCTTTTAATATATTTCCAGTGGTCTTCGTTAATTCCTCCAAAGATGGTAGTTTTCTTCTTTGGTACAATTGATATTAGAGAAAAAACACAAAAGCACTGGTGGTATTATATAAAGTATAATATCAGAAGGTCTTGGGTAGTTCTTACAGCATTGCCCATTTATTTTTTTCATGGCATTATCATGGCAGGCAATGCTGGTTTTGGAAAACTTTAACATTAATTTCTGGATCCAATTACATTTTTCATGTATTTAGGTTGATATGTTTTTTGTTGCATAGCTACATATTGTAGATAGTTTTCTTTTATCTAAAGTCATCATAGTGGTGTTTATAAGTAAAGCAATGAAAAAAATTTAAGAGCAGTCAGAAAATATGACTATCCAAGCACTGTTTTAATCAGAAGTATATTAAGTATTCAAAAAAAGTAAAGAAGACTAGATTGGAATGCCCTAGTTGCTTGTTTCAGACCTATTTATACCTATTTAACCCTTTCAACAATTATTATTTAACCCTTTAACTGTCCAATTGTTCATTCGCTGCAGGTGGTATCACTCAAAGCTTTTAATTAGCCGATGCACAAAATAATGTATCAATTTTTCAAAAGTTATTGACCGTTTTTTTAAATATATTCACTTTAGTTTCGTTTTTAAAAAGTATATTAGTAATTTCTCACATTATAAAAATAAACGAAAGTTTGTTCAAAAATAAATTTTGATTTTTAATTTTAAAAATATTTGTTACGGTTGACATGAAAAGAAACGGCAATCATAATTTCACGTTATGATTTTTTTTTCCCGACTTTGCAATAAATAAATAATTCTTGCTAAAATCGTAACTATTTTTGTAAAATAATATTTATTTTTGACATATTATATGAAAATAATTTGTATTTTATTTGTATTTCATCAAAAAATATTTTTAAAATGCTCTAAAACATTCGTTTATCATTTTCAAAATAAAACAAAAGCGTTCAGTAAATTTTTAATTTTTGGCAGCCATATAAAAATTTTAACAGCCAATAAGATTCAAGAAAAGATGATGAGAAGGCGGAGCTTTTCCATTTTCTTTTGTTTACAAAATTTAAACAGCCAATAAGATTCAAGAAAAGATGTGAAAAGGCAGTGCTTAGTTTTTGTTTGACATAAATCATCAATTAATTGATTTTTTACTTGTAAAATAATTCAATAGATGGCAGTATATTATAAAACTTTTTGCGTTCTAAAAAATGACGTTAAAACCGTAAACGTAGTCCAAAAACTAAGCAATTTACAGCGATGTCAAATTTACTCGATTAAAACGAATATGTATCAAAAATTGCCTCGATTAAGAACGAGTCAAACAGTTAAAAGGTTAATTGACCGAATGAGTTAAAAATCAAAACTTTTAATTGGCCAACTCACAACTTTAACAAAATCTATTGTTAAAATAGATTCACTTTTAATAATATAAATACATTAGTTTCGTTTGTAAAAAGTATATTACTAATTTGTCAGATTACGAAAGTAAACGAAAGTCTTTTCAAAAATAAAATTTGATTTATAATTTAAAAAATATTCAATTGTGGTGAAATAAAAGTAACCGCTATTCGACCAACCAAAAAAGATTGCTGACGCAATCTTTTTTTTTTCACTTTAACGTTATGATAAATATGTAGCAATAAATAAATAATTCTTGGTAATATCTTAACTATTTTTCTAAAATAATTTGATTTTTAGTATTAATTTATCAATAATAATTTGTAATTCAATTCAAATATTGTTTAAAATGTTGTAAACATTCGTTTATCATTTTCGTAATAAAAATCAAAACGAACGTAACTTTTTACTTTTTGGCAGCCATTTCCCTTTTTGACAGAAGTTGGACAGCCAATAAGATTCAAGAAAAGGTGGTGAGGAGGTGGTGCTTTGGTTTTGTTTGACATATATGGTCATTTTTATTGATTTTTTATTTGTAAAATAATTCTGAAGAGGGCACCATCTTACAGAACTTTTGATTTTCTTTCGAATGATGCATAATATGTATACGTGGGATAAAAAGTAGCCGATTTAGAGTAACGTCAAATCTACTCGTTTTTTTACAAGTCAGGCAGTTGAAAGATTAATACATAAGTGAATAAATTATTATGATTTGCTACATAAATGAATGGAAAAAAAAATTTTTTTTTCTCTCTCTTTCTTTATTTACATTAGTTAACAGTTTAGAAAGATAGAAAAATCATTGCCAATATTTAAATATAGCTCAATAATTTACAAAATATAATTATTCCAAAATTTTAATATTATATTTAGCTTTGCCATCCAATTTAACTATAAAAATGTGGCAAATGTTATTCATAACTCAGTTCAGAAAAAGCAAATTAGAATAGGTTCAACCGCAGACATTTAAAAACTTCATAATTCAAATTCTTTCACATATCAAGACTACTTGTCTTCCTTCCTTGACATAGAAATTAATCATTATTATTTAATGCTTATAAAACAATTTTATTCAATATTTAATAATATGCATAAATTAATTTTCCTTTATTTTTTTTAGCATTCTAAATATTCACTACTTAATTTTAATGACTAGTATTTGTTAATTAATTTTTTTTATTGATGCAGCCTTGTAATATAAACATATTCGAGCTGTTATTAGACTTGTAGTAGTTACTATATATATAAATATAATATTACAAATCAATGTCTGTATTTCTTCAAAATAATATACGTAAATTTATAAATAAATAATACAAAATACAGTACTTAAAAGTTTATAAAAATATATCTATAACCAACTAATACTTTTAAAATGTCAACTTTTCCATAATTTTATGATCTTAACATATGCTGCTTGCCTATTAATTAAATCTTGCTTGTATTTATATATTAACATCGCTTCCTTAATTTTTTATTATTATTATTTCTTTCAGTTTCTAATATTTTTACATTACTATAATTAATATCAAAAACCATATATACATGATTTATTATGGTCATAGAAGACAGAAGCTGATAAATTATCATTATTTTTATAACTTTGTTTTGTAATTTGAACCCTTTTTAATAATAACAAATGCTATTTTTTTTTCCAATGTGCACCTTGACTCACCTATATATACACTGCCACATCTACATATCCATTTGTAAATGATACAATTTTTATTTGTCAATAAAGTTTTATCTTTTGAATTATTTATTAATTTATTTAATGTAGGTGGTGCATAAAATGCAATATCACATATACCTTTATAAATTTTCTTAATGAAACTTGGCTGTTGATATGAAATATATGGTATTGATATCCAAAATTTTTTATCAGAAGAATTAACATTATTATTATTACTTTTATATTTAGAATTAAAATTTTTAACAGTATAATAAACATAATCATAATTATATCCAATGTTTAACAATTCATTATAATAAATTTCAATATTTTTGATTTTATCCGATGCATATTTACAAAGGTTATCATTTCTAAATAAAAAGGACTTTAAACCTGCCATTTTATGTGACATAATGTTAATTCTTCTGATAAAAAATTTTGGATGTCAATACCATATATTTCATATCAAAAAGCAAATTTCATTAAGAAAATTTATAAAGGTATATGTGATATTGCATTTTATGCACCACCTACATTAAATAAATTAATAAATGATTCAAAAACTGATGGATGTGTAGGTGTGGCAATGGATATATAGGTGAATCGAGGTGCACGTTGAAAAAAAAAGTACTAGTTATTATTAAAAAGAGTTTAAAATACAAAACAATGTTATAAAAATAATGATAATTTATCAGCTTCTGTCTTCTATGACCATAATAAATCATGTATATATGATTTTGATTTTAATTATAGTAACATAAAAATATTAGAAACTGAAAGAAATAATAATAAAAGAAAAATTAAGGAAGCGATGTTAATATATAAATACAAGCAAGATTTAATTAATAGCCAAGCAGCAAACATTAAGATCACAAAATTATGGGAAAGTTGACATCATGGAATTATGGAAAAGCTGACATTTTAAAAGTATTAGTTGACAAAAATTACAAGGATAGTTGAAAGTGCTTCTAAGTGATGGTTATAGATATATTTTTAAAAACTTTTACGTACTGAATTTTCTAATATATATATATATTCATAAAGAAAGGAAATATAAATCATTATATTTTTTGAAATTATTTTTTTTTGTTTTTTTTTTTATAGATAGAATTCTAAGGACTTTATTTGCATAAATTTATAAATAAAAAGCTTAATCATAGTTTAAAAAGCCAGAATGTCAATGCCCAATTTTATGAAGGCAATAATTGTATTTGTTAGAGCTAGAAAAATGAAATCTTCTAAGAACAAACTGTGACCAGATATCAATATTGGGTGAGATTGTTGAATATTATATAAGATTTCAGTTTCTCAAAAAAAAATAAACAATAGTGAAATCCATCAATACCAAAATCAACATATATTTAAAATACTTGCTAAAACATTTTGCTAGATATATATACTTTAGAAGAAGAACTTATTCTACTGCAAGGACACTTGCTTCTGATATGACTGCTGTAATGCAGAATTATAAATACAAAAATTTTTCAATGGCTGACTAAAAATGTATCATTTCTTCTATTCTTCCAATTATTGGAACAATCTAACCACAGTGATTGTTAAAAAAGTTGATCAATTAGAATGATTTTTCCTTACTGGAAAACATAATAATGAATCTGTAATAATTTGACATCTATATCCTGGGACATTTTTGAGTTAATCATTATTCTGAAGAAGCAGACTATATGAACAAATAATCACATCCATCCCATAATGCAATATTGCTTTCGAATAAAACTATCTTGTTTTTACTATTATAATATTAAAATTTATAAAGCTGTTGTGACAAACATTGCTTTAAGAAATACAAGAATAATCGCACGTTATCAATCTCTCTTTAATTATCTGATTTAAACTGTAATAAACTTTCACAGATTTTTTTTTTTTTAAATCTCAAGTAAAATGTTAATATCGGCCATCATCATATCTCAACGATTTTAAGACTTTTTTGAAGAAATATATTAATTTTCTTCTAATTTCGCATCACATAAAATAGAAAGTTTTTTATTCATATTTTTTTACATTATTATTAATAATGAAAATGAGCTTAAATTGGGGTGAGAATGTTTAATAAATGAATACTTGAACAACACATGATAGTTTTGTATAAGAGTATTTCTAACTAAATGTTTATATATGAGAAATCTGAAGTAGGAACGAGGATGACTACATAATAGTCCTTTAAATTATTATATATAATGTTGTATGAATGACAATGAAAGAGAGAGAAGAGGATTTCATACAAATATATATCATGTAGGTTGAAGGATTATTTATTAATAACATTTCAGTAATTAGTAAAGGTGTATTTATTATAATCGAAGATTAAAAAAATGCTTATATTAATAATGCTGTTATTTTCATCCAGTTAATTTGTCTAACATTGTAAACATATATATATATAATGCAAAATGCTTTGTAGACAAAGCAAACAATATTTCTAATAAAGTGATTATAAATATTTATTAAGAAAATCATCACAAAACATTTGAAAATTCTATAAAATTATCTATAATTAAATTAATCAAATCAGTGAACAAAGTAATATAAGTTTCATGTTTTAATAGTAATTATGAAAGTGTGTTGTCTAGTTGATATTTTTCGTAAAATAAAAAATAAAACTTTGAGAAGCAGAAGGTAATCAGAATTTAAAATTTTTGAGATAATAGAAGATATTTAAAACTTGAATGACTTAAAAAAAGCAAATAATCTTTTCTTTTATATATAAAAAACTATAATTGTTTAAATTAATAATACATGTTGAATTAATAATTGGACGATTTTTGTACTATCAACATTTTCAATACGGAACTTTTAAATTCTTTTGTAATCAAATCGAATCTCGATTTTTTTTTTTTTTTAAAAATCTTTTAGATTTTTTTATAATAAATTTACTCAATAGCATAACCAGTTGTGATCTGAAATAAATTTATCAAAAACAGACAGATAATTTTCAAATAATTTTTTATATATTAATAAGTAAAACAATCTTCAAGTAGCCCACTACAGGCAGAGGTCTTTAACAATGAAGGAAATATCTTATTAAATAGAATTTCCAAACCAGGTACTAACGGTCTGAGTGGATTTTATTTCTAAGGGTAACTAAATACCCATTTATTGATCAATACTTTACTAAAATAAGTTGTCTATGGATTGATTGCCAAAAAAATCCTAAGCATGTTTAGATAATTAAAAAATGTTTCTCATCCAAGAATTGAATCAGATTAAGGACATGACAGATGAATAAGATTTACCACTTAGTAAAGTTTAACATCCACTTACACAGATACACACACATTAAAATGTAACAAAATTGATTAATTAAACTCTACAGAAGCATATAAATGAATAAATTATCAATCATCCATTTCATTGCAAAGAGAAAACAATTATCTTATTATCACATACCATTTTATCCCAGAACAGGAACATAAGGTTACCTGGAGATTAACATCCGTTTTTTCTATATATTGGCAATGCTACATTTAATATTTAAATTAGAAATGCATGGTTCTATTCAAAAGAGAGAAAAAAAAACTATAATTCTTCAAAAATGCATAAACATATATCCATATATATTATTTAATTTAATAGTAACTGAAACACACAGGCTTATTATATACCTTCACACAACCCACCACTCTTCACACTATCTCATAACACTGATACCCTTGAACACATATATGTTGAAAAGATAAATAATTACCAATATACATATTTCATGTTAAATCAGCAATCATCAGTTGGTCCAGATTACCATCTCTACACATATATGCTATAAGTGCTCAGATATATATTAAGATAGCCAATCCTCATACTTTAATGGATAGGCTTCAATCTACTCCACACTTCAACTCTTCAATCATCCATCCAATTGAAAATCTGATGATGGAATTCTCAAAGGCCACCCTGAGGCTGAGATTCTTGTCACACCCATGTTGACCTAAGATCAATCTGACCCCTCATACACAGGATATGATCCATTTAATACAAGGGATGGGCAGACATCTCTACTATGTAATAACTGAAACACACAGTCTTATTATATACCTGTGTTTATATATGTAATATATGAGTATATGAGCAAAGACTTTCACATGACCCACCACTCTCCCCACTATCTCATAACCCTGATATACTTGAACACATATATGTTGAAAAGATAAATAATTACCAATATATGTATTTCATGCTAAACCAGCAATCATCAATTGGTTCAAATTACCATCTCTATAGTGCAATATATATATATATATATATATATATATATATATATATATATATATATATATATATATATATATATATATATATACAGTTGGAGGTAAGATGAAAGAGAATAACTCCTTTTATCAGATTAAATGGATGAGCTTTGATAAATGGAATGTTAAAATTGATTTGCAAATTTATTTTAAAATGATTTGTTATGAGTCTACTAATTTCAATCAATATATATTTGAATGACAATGTTCTCTGATATATATATATATATGTGTGTGTGTGTGTGTTACAAACGGAATGCAAGGGAGAGACTTCCATGGTCATCTGACACCGTCATCTCTGTTTGGGGATGTAATGTAGTATGATGAAATAGTAATGGTTTTCTTTTTACATTGATATGGATTACTAGATTTGTAATTCTTTTATACATGCATGCATGTGGCTTTATTAATCAACCTTGTTTCATATAATTAAGCATATGAAGAGTCTCAATGGATTATATCTTCTCAATCATTTTTATAACAGCCAAAATTTCATTCCTTAATAGAAATTTTTATAATAAGCCTATTCTTCATTATATATTTGAATGTGTTGAAAATTGTAATCACATCTAAATTTAAAAGTGATGGCCAAAAAGACGATTTAAGATTGCAGTAAGTTATAATTTATATTTAACAAACTAAGAATTATAAATGAGAATTACAATTATCTATACAGATAAATGTGATTATTACGTAAATGTTTATTTATTTCTAACAAACTTGTTATGTTCAAGTTAATCTGAAAAGATAAATCAAACTATAAGAACATCTTTAAGTACACTGAATCAGATTTTGGCAAATCTGCCAGTACCATAGTGCTGAATGCAGATGGCAGTTAGAAATGTGCTTTATATTAATGTGGTATAATATGTAAATTATGCTTTATATGTAAATGAAAAGATTAGATATTCAATTTTTTTTTTGATAATATGACACAGGATTTTTTTTAGAGGATGTAGTGTTGAGTCCAGCTTAATTGATGAAGCAATAGTGTCTCTAAAATTATGGATCCTTTGTTCTGCTTATAACTTTTCATTAGTTATCTAAACTAGAACATTTTCACAAAAGATTATAACATTAATCCATATTAATTTTTTATATAGCTTCTTACCATATGACCATATAAAGTTTATGAAAGCAAATTTACAACATTAATGGTTTTCAACTTTAATCACAAAAATTTGGTGAAATGTTATTTGTCAAACAAATCACAAATCAAATTATTTACATGTAAACTTTGAATAAAACTAAAAAACTTGTCAAGTATTGGTGGCCTAGCAGTTAGCATAGTTGCCTTCCAGGAAGCTGGCTCGGGTTCGATTCCCAGTCAATGCATTTGACATATTAACAAAAAGCTAAAAAACTTACCTTGTTCCATATATTGATATAACTTAAAAAATAACAATCAACCCTTATGCTATCAACAATCTTAACCTATAGTCAAGGCAACTTCTTAACCTGTTCTGAAAGCAGACTAATAAATAATTATGTTTGCCTGATTAATGAGGTTTGTTTACATTTCTTTGCATTAGTAATCTCACACTCCTTGGTCAAATCGAAATCTTTAGTATCTATATAGAAATATCAGATTATAGATAAAGGTGGTTCCAACCATTATTGTTAATGGAGGTTGCCTTGACTACAGGTAGAGATTGTTGATAGCTTAACATTCGATTGTTGTCATCTATATTTACATAAACCTATTAGAGCCTTAAGTAATTGGCTTTATTGTCTTAATAACATAAAGGAGTATAACTATTATTGCTTAGACTAATGTTACATATTGATTTGATATTTTAAATATCACTGACAGTAAACAACATAAATTGATTACGGAAGTAGAAGAAATAATTTCTTATAATTTATGAAAAAGAAATATGATTGATTGTATAATTTAAGTAATGGTCTATGTTTATTACTTTTAAGTCTTTATTTAAAATGTTTATATTTGCATAAAATATAAAAATTAAAATTGCATTAATTTAAACTCTGTGTTTCCAATTTGATAATGGCACTGTAAAAGATAAAATAAACCTCAAATAGTCTACTTGGAACAAAGATTTCTTCAATATTTTCTTCTTTTTTTTTAAGGATCATAACATCAGCCGGGATGCGAACCCGCAACCCGGGCAACTGCCTGCAAGTGCAAGGCAGTCGTGCTGACCTCTCAACCACCAATGCATGACAATATTTTCTTCTTTATATAGAGTAAAGGACCAATAAAGCATTACTTATCAGAATTTCCAAATGGTGAAGATTTATATATTTTTCTATCATTGATTTATTTGCAAATTAAGAATACTCAGATATCAATTTATGGACTAATATTAAATATTGAAATAGATTGATTTAAGGTGAATAGCTAAAAAAGAAATTCCACATTTAGTTAATCTTTTCCAAGTTCTATCCAATCTGGTTTAAAATCTGTGCTGTATGTAAAAGTAAGTTGATGCATTACCACCCCACTACAATATTACATTATTCTATACAAACTTACATTAAAATATTAATTATTACAATATTTTTTATATTAATCACAGGAACATTATTTTTTTTGATGCTATTTACATCAATGCATTAATCTCTATTATTAAAATTTGCCTTGTAAGTATAAAATAAATCCAATGGTCATTTTCTTTTCCAGTTCTTATAAAGATAAAAACTTCCCAGGGATATCAGAATGAACTTTCAATCATTTTCAGACATTATCCAAGCCTTCATTAACATTTGGTAATGATGGAAAATTCATGATAATTGGTATTACTGATTAAATTTATTTTTATAAAAATTGGAAAACAAAGATAAATTGGATCTATTTAATGCTTCAGATTGGCCCATATATATAGCTTGGGTGAAAAAGATAGAATGGATCCATTCTATCTTTCAAAAAGACTTTATCTTATGTTTGGAAAGGAGAGTATTCAGTATAAATAGCATTCCATCTGTAAAGTGCATATGCCATGGTTTAAGGTACATTATTATTTAATGCTGAAGAGTAAATAGAGGATTATGCACTGATATAAGAACTGTGGTAAAAGTGTATTTTTCTAGGATTAAACATATGTGGATAGTACATTTAAAGACAAAGACATTTTTAAAGAAACAGTAAAATTTCAATACTGAAAATATATAATTTTGTTTCTTTGTGTTATCATCTACATTTATATGAAATTTAAAAAAAAAATGAAATTAAATTTTATTGGATAAAATACATTTCCAATTTTAATCCAAATTTGAATCATCCAAGTCATGGTTTGAGCTGCACTAAGAACAAACAACCATAACCTTTATATCTTTAGAATTACGAGTTTCATTGACAAACATCAAGTATATTTTAATAAAAGATATATATAATATTTTTTAATGTTTTTATTTCATTGGAGGACCAGTGTACCAAAAACAAAAAAACAATTTTTTTAGACATAATTTTGGTTTTTATATAACTTTGAATAAATGCGTGGGAATCTATAAATTAATTAATTCAAATAATAATAAAGTATTTAGTTTGATCATAAACTATATTGCTTGAATTAATTAATTTATGTTTACTCTATGTTTTTATTTAAAATTACATATAACAACAAAAATTGTGGTCTAAGAAAAAAAACATTCTTTTCTTATTAGTGCATTAATTAAATAAAAGCATATATATATAATTTTGTAATATTTGAATATATATAATAAAATTGTTTAAAATTGGTTATAAGATTTTTAGTTTATAAAGGCAGCAGCTTAAAAAAGCAAGTTTTTTGTAAGCAATCTAAAGCAAAATGAAATTTCATCCATTTTTTTTTTATTTTTTTTTTAATTAATTGTAAATGCCACTAAAATTTCTTTCTTAAATGAAATGAAATGAAAGTGTTTTGCTTAAAAACTTATAGTGTCATTTATTTTGCAATATTAAAGACTTATCAAACCACTGTGATTAAGGTCTGATATATGCTCACCAGTATTGCAAGTCTGGACAATCATAGAATATTGGATTGGCATTGAAACCTATCATGTATAAAATGTGAAAAAATGTATTTTAATCATAAAATCATGGTTCTATATCAAACAGGCCACAAAATTTGAAGAGAGTTTATAAAAAAGCAATTTTTAAGTAAACAATCCAAAGAAAAATTGAGATTTCATTTCATTTTATTTCTGTTATTTTCCTTCTATTTTGATGACATTTCTAATA
This sequence comes from Epiperipatus broadwayi, assembly GCA_028023455.1. Lineage (NCBI taxonomy): Eukaryota > Metazoa > Onychophora > Udeonychophora > Euonychophora > Peripatidae > Epiperipatus > Epiperipatus broadwayi. The sequence continues at coordinate 2,893,932 of JAQFVV010000113.1, forward strand.
TATCTTTCTGTAATTAAATGAAATTATTTGTTTGTTTGATTTCTTTTTATTAAGGCAACACTTTAAAAAGCAAGTTGAACCTCTAAAATTGTCTTTTTCAAACTAAAATATCATATCATCTATTACGCATAGCTCAAAATTTACTGTCTAATTTGAATTTGATTTCGAATGTACCCTGTCAATGCAATTAGGCTGAGTAACCCTAAAATGTTACACTGTTGTATTGCATGAAACTTGTTCAGTAGAAATACGTTAAAAATTAATTACTAGATTTGATCCAAGCAAACAAAAGTTTTAGTCCATTATAACTACAATATTGTTTTATTACATATATCCTACAATTGATATCTCAAACTCCCAAAGAGAGTATTTGTTTTATATACAAATTTCCAATTTGATTTTTTTAAAAGTTATTATTTACAATATATATTAAAATATTTGTATAAAAATATTGCCATAAAATTGTAAAAATGAAGAAATAAAATTATTTTTGATTAACTGGATTATGTTGATTGCTTTATTATAATGAATTGTATTTGCTTTTTATTATTGTTGCCATTAATTGCAATAAGTTTTATAATATTTGTTTTAAAAAAAAAAAAAACAGTGATTATTTGCGAAAGTTAGCCATTTTTACAACCTTTAGACTACAAGAAGTATGCAATAACAATAAACCTGAAATAGGGGGGCATAAATTTTATTTCATACAAGCTAAATTTAAACTAATTTGATTTTTGCCAAAAAAAAACTATACTTAGAAAAATACTGAGATGGTGTCCTGTTTAATTTAAAAATCATATAAAATTAAGGCTTTTGAAAATATATAATAGTATGTGATGTAGTGTGTAGCCATTGTAGGTTAAATTAAATAAAAGCATTTAATTATTACCATGTCAAGAAATAAAAATATTCACAAAGTGTAGATTAGTCGATCAAACCTCATGCTATATCTTCCAGTTTAAATTTAAAACATCAAAGTGTTTAGTTTTTAGTAATAGTATTCTATAATATAGATCTTTTATAAACTATAAAGCAAAGAGTCTATAAGCAATGTATGAAATGCTACAAAAATGAAATCTTCAGTTTTACCTATCCTATAATTTTCTTCAGATCATTCAAATTTTTATGCCAAAATTTTTATAAAGTATTCAAATGCTGTATCAAAGTTGTCATCAATTATGGTTAAATAAGCTCTTTGTCAAATGACAAATCTTATCCTTCAAGCCAAATTATTCTTTTAAGTTTTTTTATCTCTTACTCCTCTTAAATTTCTATAACTTCTCTTTATTTCTTTTATCTGTCATAGTCACAATTGTGATTTTTATAAACTTTATTGTCTCAATCACAATGATCAATCAAATTTTCTTTTAACAAAAAATCATTTACCTTTTTAAAATTTCCACCTTCTTACAACTCCTGTCTGACGTTCTTCTTAAAAAATTCACATCTCCAAAGCTTTCAATTTTTTTATCACCCCTTTTTTTAACTTTGAAAAATCACAGCACCATATAAAATTAAATTTCAAATAAAAAATTTAGCAAACTTTTTTTTAAAAATCTAATTGAGATTACAAAACAAAAATCTCTTATTCCAAGTAGATTTTATTCTAATTACTTTATCATCAGTGAATTAATTGTAAAGTTTTGTTTTAAGTTGTGTGGTACTGTTTAACTATATGATCAGTTAAATTACTCACATACAGTTAAAATGCAACATAATTACAAAATGTTGACAAGCATTGGTGGTCAAGAGGTCAGAACAGCCGCCTTACACATAGTTGTCCTGATTAGCAGGTTCATTCCCTGGACGATGCTATGACACATGAGAAAAAAAATTAGAAAATATTTCTTGATAATTATTTATTTCAGTCAAAATACTGTCAATATTTTTAATTTATATAGGTAATATTCAAATGTCAAAAAAGTTTTCAGTAAGCTTTGAAACTAAAGCTTTTGTTCAATAAATTCAAAACAATAATAACACTACTTCTTATGCAGAGAAAATATTAAAAACGTTACATATTAAGTTAATCCATTTTCAATGCTGAGCACACTTTTCAAATTAAAAATTATATTTAAAATACTTAATTAGGCATATTCCAAAATGCACTCAAATGAATATTAGAATTCTTGTTCATTTTTGAGTCAATATTATTAGTGCATTATGCTTGTTTCTTTTGATTCCATGTCATTATGTTCCTGCATATAATATTAACTTCTTTAGGGTTAAATCATGATCAAATATCCTACTGACATGTAATGGTACAGATAATTTCTAGTGAACATAATGATAGGGATAAAAATTAAAGAAGTATTATTAAAAGAATAATATAAACCCAACAATGAAAATGGGTTTAGATTAGTGCATTTTAAAACATACATATTGAGCATTTAATTTTGAATTTTTTATTTTATTTGAATATAACTGCTTTCAAGATGCTTAGCATTGAAAAACATTAAGTTTATGTTTATTCTGCTTTTATTGCATTTCAAAAACATAATCATCATAGTTCACTGTTGTATCTTTTTTAAAAATATTATTGTTACTACATTTATCTGATCCAGTTTATGTTTAAGACTGAAAATGCAATTACTTTCTACTAACAAAGAAAGGTTTAATATTCATGTTAAATGCTGCTTTATTATCATCGAGTATCTTGGGAAAGTACCCCAGAAACATAAACCAGTAATGAGAGTTATATAGTTTCAGAGCAGAAAATTTTTATACTTATTTTAACTGTGAAAAAATAAAACAAAAGGTAAATATAAAAAAATTCAGCTTTAAAAAAATATTCAAAAAATTATTGCTTTTGATAGGCGTGATTGTTGGAGAAGTGATAGGTTAAGTTTGAATTCAGTTAAATTCAAATTATTTTGATCTTGAAACATTGTTTAAACTCATGAGAAATTTGCAATACAATAAGTAAATTTTGAGGGAAGATCATAAACTTTTTATATTTTCTTCCTATTCTTAATAAGTGGAAACATTTGTTTCCTATCACCAAAATAAGCACAAAATGAAATCTATAAAGTAGAAACAGAACTATTAAAGAATTATTACATTTGAAGTTCTCGTTTATTAAAATTTTAAAAGATAATTTCTTTAGTGATTATGATTTTTTTTAAATTTGTCTAATATCATCTGAACTGAACCTCTTTCAACTATGTATTTGAATAAATAATCAGAAATGGTAGCGAATGTAACTAAAGTAAATAATACTGTTTCAATGTTTGATTTGGATAATTGACACTAAAATATTTAATCTTCTTCAAGAAGTATAATAACTACTTTTTTCTTATTGCATTGCCAAAATGTATATCATATAATACTAAATCATCCATGCACTTTATTACTGTTACACAATGCTTTATTTACCACCCACTTTTACAGTTTACAGTTTCGACTGCCCCAGCATTCTTCTTCAGAACTTTTATATCTCCCCTAAATTCAATTGCTATGATAATATTTAATCTTATTAAATATTCAACACATTTCATTTTTTTAATATTATGATACAACGAGAGACTAGTAAAACTACTGGGTGGAAACTTTACCTCCTACTCTGGTGCTTACAGGTCATGACCTTTCATGAATGGTTTAGATAACTGATGGTTTCAAAAACTGACTTTCAGATATGTAAAGTCTTCCTAATTATTGATCACATTTCACTATTTTGTTTAACATAGGAATAAAAACTAGAAAGTTAAAGACTATTGGATAGAAGCTTAACTTATCATTCTAGTGTTAAATGTCACATAACCTCCCAAGCACCTAACCATTTGATTATTTATATTCACGATAAACAGAGCAAACAAAAAAAATCTTTAATTTAAACGTAAGTACAAAAATTATAAATATGCAAATATGAATATAGAAATTGTGAATATATATATATTCATTTGTAAACTTTTAGAGAAAGGGTTTAACTGTTATTATATGTGTCTTGAAACGATGTCTTTTTTGACTATAAAGGGAATGGACAGATAAACAGTTATATAAAATTCAAGCATAATATCAGTACGTAATATAAATATCACTTCTTTAATGACAGTATATGAACCACTGATATATTCTTTTATCTAATTTTCAAACCTGATTCTTAAAAAAAAAAAAGACTGAAGAGAGGTGAAGGAATCAGCATTTTAATGATGACAGGTCAATCAATGTGATGTCAGACAGCCAAACGACGTTCATGTCACTCATGACCAAAATGATAAAATATTCTATTTGTGTATGTAATATGATAATGAATTCATGTAACAAATTTTTCAAGCCATGGAATGAATTTTTAAACACGTTAGTTACTGTACTTCTTGAAGATATCAGCAACTGATTTTAAAATATTTTTAACCCTTGCAAGAATATATCCTAAAGCTTTAATACAAGTTTTTTAAATATATATATATGTCAAAGCGTTGACCGGGAAGCGAACCCGGGTCGGTTTCTTGGAAGGCAGCTAAGCTAACCGCTAGGCCACCAACGCTTGACAGCTTTAATAAAGTTAGGAAAAAAAAATGTACTCAACTTGCAATAATAAAGTTCTTGGTTTATTTATAAAAAAAAATTTCTGCTTGATCTTAATCTATTTATTAAAATATTTACACAATAGCTTTTTAGTATAATTTTTTTATTGAAAAAATATCTACAGATGGTGTTTAAAAACAAATAAACACATACTCAATCATGTAAGATACATCATTATAGGAATATAGAATGTAGTCAAAATTTTTAAAAACGCTTCTAAATTTTTATTATTTGCAATATTTTTTTAAATCATCAATCAACTGGAATAATGAATATTTTGATAATTGGGAGTTTATAAAAAATTTGAGCACCAGAAATCGAAAATCTGGATCAAGGTCAGTTTTGAGTCTGACATTATGTCTTGTCTTAAATCATGATGGGCGATATTTTTTAATCAAGAAATTTTCTTAAAGCACATTAGAATTAAAATATCTAAGAATAAAAAAAAATATAGAAACTAATGAAAAATAATAACATTTAATCTTTGTAAAATTCCATGTTATATATATAATAAAAATTATTAAAGAATAAGTAAAATGAAAAAAATCTGAAGAGACATTTATCCATTAATAGATCAACAAAAAATGTTTTAACATTAGCAAACTTTCAATATAGTAGTGCCATCCAGTGCAAGTCTTAGTAATTATTGGATGCAGGAAGATTTGTGCATAAAATTTCCATCTAGTGTGTACTCATCCAACATCACCAGACTAGTTTCTAGTTTATGGCTTTCATCAGTGAGGAACTTTGGATCTGAGATCACTGCATCTAGATCTAAGGATGTATTGTAATGTTCCCTTTTCAATTTTGAATTTTTGATTACTATCTCAAAATTTACATACTTGCCTGTTGCAGTAATTCATTATGCCTTAAATAACACAAAAGTTTGGGTGACCTAGTTTTTATAATTACATCACAGAAATAAAATGTATTCTACATATAACGATTAATTGTTTAGAAAATCATGTGATATTCAATTAAATGAGTAGTTTAGAGTCATAAGTGAACACAACAGACATTTGTATTCAAATTGGATTGTGTTATTTTTTGTTTTCCTTAGTTGAGAATTGATTCACAAGATGATTCTGACATAGATCATAGACAATTTTTTTTACACCCACATTAACTAAGGCATATGAAATATTATTACAAATATGAATTGTACAATCTTCAAATCGTCATCCATTTTTAATATAAGTGAAATAATGTTTTAAGCTAATTGGGATAATTAGTAACCATTAGAAACCACCAGTAACCACATAAACATTCACAGTAAGGATAGTAATCAATATTTCTCACTGCTGTCAAGGCAACCTTTACAGCAGTGAGAAATACTGATTACTATCCTGACTGTGGATGCTTATTTTTAATATAATATAACTGCAAAATAAATTCTCTACAAGTTAAAGAAAGTACATGAAGATGTAACAGTGATGTATTGAATATTTTATTTTCCACTAAATATCACATGATCACCATTCCCTATGCTTACATAAGCTTTTGAAACAGAGGCAAACTCTCCATCCAGTAGCATCACCCAGTGCAAGCCAGATTAATCAATGGATGCTAGAAGGTTTGTCCATATAATCCCTATCTAGTATCTACTCATCCATTGATTACTCTGGCTTGCAATGAGTGGCGCTACTGTGTGGAGAGTTTTGCCTCTATTTCAAATATTTTATTGTGATATGATTTTCATTGAATTTTCAAAACTATGAATGCTACTTTTTTATTAGTTATATAGAAGATTTATTATTTATTTTAATCCAGCATTTTATTAAGTCTTCTTAGAAAAAAAAAAATCTTTGTTTGCCCTCCATTGTGCAGATATTCTATACTTAATTTTATATTTAAATTATTACATGATTTTATTTTTTAATAACTTCTTTAATCCGAGTGATATAAAGTTTAATATTTCAATCATAAAATATTTTTTAAAAACAAATACTTAGATTTTTAAAACTACAATATATAATTTTTTCTTCCTTTTTCAATGTTCTAAATATAAAGCATTCATGTAAAAATCTTACTAAATTTAGGTTTGATCTTTTTTTTTTTTAAGTTAAAGTGAATAATTTTTTTTAAAAAAAAATTCACAATCATTATTCTTTCAATTAATTATAATTTACTTGCTTATTTGTTTAATTTCAAAATTACAAATATAATTTTTGTTATGGGGCTACAATTCTTTAATTTATAACTTATGATGCTTAATAGTATAAAAATTAATATAATATACCATATACTCCACAATTTACACTTCACAATGTACTTTTAATATATGATTTATTTTATTTCCTCTTGCTTACAGTTTCAACTGTCCAGCAGTCATCATCAGAGCTCTTATAACCTCACCTCTGATAATGACTGCTGGACAATTGAAACTGAAAGCAAGAGGAGATAAAATAAATCATATATATTAAAAGTGCATTGTGAAGTGTAAATTGTGGAGTATATGGTATATTATATTTATATAATTCAGCAATGCAAATAAGAAGAAAAAGTGGAAGAAAATTTTAATACTCCAAAGTATAAAAATTACCTAATTTTTTGGCTATAGAAAAATTTCTATCTAATTCAATGATTCTTTTATATAATAGTTTGAAACTTTTTGAAAAAAAAAACATTTTTCAGTTTGAATATAAGCTTTTAAAATAATGATGTATTTTGTACTCCACAGAAAAAATATACCATATTACTTTTTGATGTTTTTTGAAATTTTTTGATAATAATATACATTTTAGTTATATATTTTTTATTTTTGTAACCATAATTTATTTATTTAAATAAATAAGTTTTGAAAGAAATTAGAAAACTCACAACTATTATAAAATAGATTCGATATTTAACTTTAAATTATTATAGTAATAATAAAAAGTCATTGTCACATGACTTATATATAGCTTGCACTTACAAATATATAAAATTAAGAACATGCTAATGAGCTCTAAAGAAGCTTTTTTTTTTATTTATGATAAATGCTACGACAAGAGAAGGCATTCAAATCATTCATCTAATGTCCCAACTCCTCACTGAAGAGACCCATAGGTCGAAACCGGTCTGGGGATGGGGACAATTCAAGATAAAAATGATTTGAATGCTTTCTCTTGTAGTAGCATTTATCATAAATAAAAAAAAAAGCTTGTTTAAATTATTATGCATGCATGTATTAGTTTGAAATTTGTTACATGTAGGTAAATTATCGAATAGCTTTGAAATAAATAGTAATCAACAAAGATAAAATTTTAAATTCAAACCAGTAACCATTTTGTGTAATTATATAAAAAAATTACTTGAACAGTGTGTTTTGTTTGTTTTTTTTTGAAAATTAACTTTTTAAGAAAAAAAGGACTTTATTTCATAACAATGTCCTTATAAAGAGATTTTTTTTCTTTTTCTAATCAACTTTGAACAAAACAAAATATCAAATCGTTTATTTCACAGTTTAATATTGTTAGAGTGGGAAAGAATTGTTTAGTCAATTAAAAATTCGAGGAAACATTAACTCAAGTTTAAAAAATCATAACATATAAAAAATTTTGCGAAATTCATACTTCATTTATAAACATTTTTATAACTTTATTCAAATTGTAATTTCTGAGACAACAACTCAGAATTTTACAAGTTTCTTATTTACAATCAAAATTAATTATAACTATTTACTACATTATCATAATAAACATCTAACAAGTATAATATATATATTTTAATTGTTCATACGAATATTTTCATGTTTTACAGATATAAAAGACATTTTTTGCGGGTTTATCCATGTAAGATTTTAATTAGATATTCTAATGTTTCAACTTGATCGCATAAGCCATTTTCCCGTTGATAAAGTTGAAATATTGAAACATCTAATTAAATACTTACACAGATGAATCTGCATAATATGTTTTTTATAAATTTTGTAATATATGTATAAGTGTGTGTAAATATAATTAATTGGGCCTAAATTTGTATTTAAAATACCAATTGTCTACTTTGATTTTATAAAAAGTGATCTAATTTATTACAAAAGTGTATGGTTTAGAGCAACGATAGAATGGTAGACGTTTCAATTAAAAATCCATAAATTGAAGCTCAATTAACATCAGCTTCATTGTGAATTCTCTTATCAACAAAATATTTGATTATTTGATGCTAAAAAAAAAAAATCAGAATTAAAATAGATGCTTTATCAATATAATAATTATACCATTCAAAAATCTAAAAAAACATAAATAGCAGATCATATTAAGAAAATGTTATTTACATGATTATTAGAGGTTATCATTAACTTAGCAAAAGATCACTTCTTCAGAAATCAAACAACTTTATCCCAAAATGCTAATGTATTGTGAAAATAATTAATATTTTCTATGAACAAGATAATTTATTGCTGAAAGTTTTCATGCAAAATAATGTTTTCTAAATACTCTGTTCATTGACAAAGTGGAAAAAAAGATAAAAAGTCTGAGTTTTATAACTCAGACTATCACATTGGTACTCAGATGCAGCTGACCTCTTTTTTTCTCAAAAAATTAACATTGTTTTTTATTTCATTAAAATAAAATCTTAAATTTTATATCCAATATATTACTACAATTTAATCTATAAGTTTGAAACTATCTGAATTCACATCTATGATACCAAAAACATTTTATAAATACATTGATAATTATCACTGATCATTTATTAAGCTAGAGATTATCATATCATTTCTGGTCCAGATATAAACTTTAAATCCAGTTAATCAGATGTCTTCATTCTTGCACTTCAAAACTATAGCACAGAAGTTTTAAGTAAATTCAATACTTTATGTAAGAGATATCTCATGGTAAAATAGTAGTAAATCTGTCTTTACTCTTACAGCCTAAGTTTTAATTCCAGTTATATGAACATTAAAATAGTTTTCAGGTTATAATCAGAATTCTTTTATGTAGTTGACCCATAATCAATTCAGATAACAATCCAATAGTGATTAATAAATAGATATCTGTTATTTGTGCTAGAGGTAAATGTGAAAATGCTCAATCTATTACTATCTGGAAACTAGCAACTTTGGTGAGCAATGAATTATTTTTCCTGATGAGACGTTGAGAAGGGTTTGCCCAGCAATGAGATAATTATTATGAAAGAATTATTTTTTTCTTTGTCGACTTTTTTTTCCAGTTAGTTGTAAAACTTTTAATATAAATTTCTGTCAAAATAAAGATTAACAGTTGTAAGAAATAATGCAATAACTTTGTAATTTTAAACTTTATTTCCTTTCAAGTCACAAACGTCACGCGCCAAGTGTTTACTATTTTTAAAAATTTGTCAATAATTAAAGGGGGAAAAAGTCGAAATAAGAAATAATCCCGCAGTTTTATTAAAATCAAACTCTTAATTTTTAATATTCTGTGTATTGTCCGAACAAAACATTGCATGTATACACAGTCACACATTCAATTCAATGCAGAATTTTTTCCAAGATTTATTGCTGATAGATATATGTGTGTGTGTATTGTATAATACGTGTGACCATCATAGTATTAAAGTTGATGCTAAACAAAATTTATATATCCGTTTTATAAATAATATAAAAACTCTTGTCAGATAATGAAAATTATTCTACACGAATAAAGCTTGGCTAATTGTTGTTTGTAATTAATGTTTTTGTGTTCTGTTTATCACGCTTTATTCGTGTAGAATAATATCCGTTTTATGCAATAATAATATTAAATTACTATTACGTCTACAATTGATTAAAAGTAACGTTGCAGCCTTAAATAATAATGGACGAAGCTGAGATTTAGTTTATTGCTTAGAACGTCATATGACATTTAAGTATTCAAATGTCATGTTGAGCACTATAATTCCAAACAATGGACTAAGCTGAGATTTTTTGTCTAGGCAGTTGGGGATTGAATGTGGAACTTTTAGGCTGCATTCACCACTTTGACGCAGCATCAGCTCAAACAGAGCAGTTGTATATAATAAAGAAAGATTGGAATTTTATAGCAGATTAAAAAATGAAATGATAAAAGTATAGAAGTTTAATAAATGGAAATAAGCAAGGAAAAGGATGAAAAGTAAATACATGTTTTTAAAAGAAATAGTAAGATAATAATGAAAATATAGCATAAATATGTCACATAAAAAGCTGCATGTGAAAACAATACAGTTCCTTTAATTTTAAAAAGGAATGATGAAGAGTAAGATTATGGCTGACAAATAACTTAGCAATTTGTTCTATATTGTTTTTGATCAGCTGCCACTATTATTTATTGTACTCTGACAGGATTTCTTTGCTTGTTTTACCTTCTATTTTGTTTAAAAATATACTAATTAATAGTATACATTTTGTTGCAAAGTAACTCATTAAGATACCATATTCTGGAGCTGATGTAGATTTGGATCAAAATTTAGCAGTCCGTGATCCTAAGTAGCTTTTAAAAAGAATAAAAACCGGACTATAATAATGAGGAATTTCAGACCAGTTGGATAAGAAAATAAACACAAACAGTAATAGAATATTTGAACAAGTAAATTCAATAAAAAAAGAGAAAATTGTTTTCAGAAATTTAAAAGAAATATAATAAAGAAAGTTTTAGTTAGTAATGGGATAATGAATAAAATCATAAAACAAGATAAAGAAATATAAATTTTGTAGAAGGAAGAAACATCCATAAAAGACTTAAAACTAAATTGAGACATGTGATAAATACAGCTAGGTAAAAGTATTTAGAAAGTGGATATAAATAAGTAAAAATTACTAAAAACAATTACTGATGTGATATATAATACAATAAAACAATTTGGATGGCCAAAATCACAGAAATGAAGTAAATATTGAAAATAGAAATGATAAATTATTAATTAAAATGTACATTGGCTATATATATATATATATATATATATATATATATATATATATATATATTGTATGCTAGAATAATTATTTAACTAAAATATTCTCATCAGATACAGCTGGTATATGATACTGCAAGAAATCTTAATATGCCTTAATTTAATATATAAAAAATTTAATTGAATAGGTGTCCACCTAAGAAATTTCCTGTGTCTGTATTTTGCAAAAATTCAATTAATTTGAATTTTTCTTGAATAGTTGTACTTTTATGCCACTTTTTGGGGATTTAGTGGTATGTATACTGCTTGTAATCTAAAAATAAACAATTTAATTTCTCTATATTTTGCCATCTATGGTTATGTTTTTCTACTTTTTATACAAATATTATAATACTTATCATGAATAATGCTTACACAAGTAAAAATCAAATTTATTTATAATAAATGATCATTCTTTTCCCCAAAAATGCAACTAACTGGTCCCAGATAAAAAATATGCCAATTTTTTTCTAAATAAAAGTTATTTTATTTCTCCATTTTACACAATCTATAGTTATCTTTTTTTAATGCAGATATTATAATTCTAAGTGTAAATAATGCTTAAAATACTAAAATCAAATCTATTTATTGCAAAAACAAATCTTTCTTTTCCTAAAAGAAAGTAACCAACTGATCCAAGGTACAAGCTCCATTTTTTGTATCTAAGATTACATTTTTTTTACTTTTTTATGCAAATATTATATTTTTTGAAAGTAATTCTTAGAATAAATAAAATTAAATTTATTTCACTATGGTAACTGATTGTGAAAAAACAGCCAACTGATTCCAGTTAAAAGCTATTCTAGACAAAAATAATTTTATGTCTCGGTTTTTTTGTGATTTTGTGTTTATACTTTTTTACTTTTTATATATAAATATGATAATATTGTAAATAATGCTTATAATAAAAAAAATCAAATTTGGAATTATATCATAAAATAATAATTTTTTAGGAGCAGTATCAGATACCTATTGTAGCATTTACATTATAAAACTGCATTGTAGCCCTTGCAGGTTAATTTTTAAAAAAGGCTGATATATAAAAAATTATGAAAATATGAGGAATTGATGAGATATAAAATTAATAATTAAAAGCTTGACAAAACTATTTTATTTATAATGTAAAATAATATAATTTCCATAATTGTATGTCCCATTAATATAATCTCACATGCAGCTGACATGCTGTTAAGAGTCTTAAATAAATATATATCCAATATGAACTGCTTAACATCATTGCTAAGGAATGCTTAGTAAGAGTTCATATTTAATTTATTGTCAAAAGGCATTTGATAAAATAAAAATTGATTGGAATATTGAAAAAGAAAACTATATAGTGGAATATAAATGAAAAGATATTTGAAAAATTAAAATGATTTTTTATAAAAAAATTAATATTAAAAAATATGCAGGATAGTAATATTATTTCCTTCCTGTACTTTAATATTTATTTAGATGTGCTGTTAAATTATTGTACCTTTGATAAAATGATAAAAAAAAAGTTTGTTTATTAGACTTGTTGTTAATATAACAATACAAGCAAATTGTACGAATGAACTTAATGAAATGTTACCTAGTATTCAAAAATATTGTAAGAAGTTTGTAACAAAAGTATATGCAAGTAAAACTAAAGCAAATGAAATAGATGGAGTGATAAAAAGATTAAATTAAACATTTGGACAAAAAGTTATAAATAAGGTTAATGAATATAATGATAATAAAAATAAAAATTAAATAAAGATTGCTATAGCAAGACAGAATTTAAACACATGTGGGTGATTCTTCAATGGCCCATTAAAATTGCATTGAGCAAAAACACTTGTTAGATAATTCGTTTGGCCATAGCTTTATAAGAGCAAAAAAGTAGACAATTAGAAAAGATAAGTTAAAAAGACTTAAGGTTTTAAAGAAGTGGATTTAGAGAGAAATAAATGAGACTGCATGAAAAGATATATGGTAAGATAGAATTAGGAATATATACATTTCAGTAAAAAAACATGATTATTTCAAACTCTTAAATCAATAGCATTTTATAGAATATGTTATAACTAAAAGTTAGAATGGAATGGAATTAATGCTACATAAATAGTTAAAGATACGGATTGTTGGTTACATAAAACATTTGTAAACTCCAAGAGGAAATTTGTAGCATAAAAAAATACTATCTTAAATATATTAATAAGTAATTTGATGTTTATAAACCATTGTTATTCCAGCTCGAATTCAGCAGCTGTTGAGGAAATTTAAAAAAATCTTAAGAAAAATTTTATATAATTAATATTTAAAATATAAAAATGTTTTTCTAAAAAATTATTATGCACAAAATAATTTTAAATAAAACACTCTATAAATGTTATAAAATATAAAAACGGCACTATAAAAAATAATTTAAACATTTAAATAATTATAATTTTATAACTAAAAATTGTAAATATATAAAAAGTAAATGTTTCTTTAACAAAAATATATTTATAATGTTACTATTACTTTTATTTAAAGCAGTCACGTGATATGACTTTTTTTTAATAGAATGATTTACTATCTATATTATATATACATTATTATAATTAAGAAACAACTCTTTTAATTTCTGATAGCCTTCTTCTTTTACAAATGCATTTTCCAAGAGACTTTTTTTAATAAATGATATCTTGACATCTTTTTAAGCCCAAAATATGATAGTATCAACCTATATATTCAAGTTAAATGATATCAACTTATTCATTTTTCTTATTGTCTTAAATCACTAAACATCACATTATCATCATGCTTTATTCTTGCACAAGCTGTTTACACAGAGGAAAAATTCTCCATACAGTAGCACCACTCAGTGCAAGCCAGAGTAATCAATGGAGCTAATAAGATAAAAGATGTATGTCTGCTGGTGAGTTGTATTTGATCCTAAAATTTAGATGCAGTGATCTCAGAACCAAGGTTCCTCACTGATGAAAGCCACAAGCTAGAAACTGGTCTGGGGATATTGGATGAGTAGGTATTAGGTAAAGATTTTATCCATAAACCTTCCTGCATTTATTGATTATTCTGGCTTGCACTGAGTGACATTACTGTATGGAGAATTTTGCCTCTATATTTTCTTATAGTCCTTGGTATTCTAATAAGTATTCATCAGCACAAACAGTTCAAAAGCACAAATACATGTTTAAATTCTATCTGTGTCTTACTGTTACATTTATGGTCAGCTAAAGGAAGTATCATAGATAGAAAAAATTTCATTCTTCTTTTTTTAAAAATAGGTAACTTAATGTAATGATCTCTCCAAACTTTTCATTGCAATTTTGACCAGTGATACTCTGTGGTGAATCATATATTTGTGAAACTAATAAATGATACAATTAGGTCAACCATGTTGATGAATTATATGTATTTACAATTGATTTCTTCATTATCTTTATCATTACAATATTTATCTTTCTTATATTTGATGTATTTCCATATTTAGACTTTGTTCTTCAACTTTTTTTGTAAATATCTTCAGCACATGTTCATTTTCAATAGTACAGTGATGTCATCTATAATATATCTAAGGTTCTTGACTTTCTTTGACCAATCAAAACTCCATGTTTGTTTTCATCCAATATGGCTTCCCTGATTATAAATTCAATGTAAAATTTGAGTAACTTCTTTTCCAAAATAAATCCATTCTATTTTATCACAATTTATTTTCACTTTAGATCTGACTATCATGTAATGATTCCTTATAATATGTGTTAGACTCTGTCTTATTCATTTTAAATCCTTAAACATAAAACATATTAACTGTAAAATAGGAATAATTACTATAAAATGAAAAAACAGCATGCAGAAATATTTGTAATATTATTTCATATATTTCAATTAATTCAACTTCCATATCATTAATGAAGTGACATCCTGATTTTGCACATTCTAACAGAATGATCATCAAAATAGATTTATAATACTTTCTTACCAATATCATTCATTATGATACATAGCCCTATAATAAAGTTTTATTGCTTATTATGACAATTTTAAAAGGTTTTATTTTCTTGAATTGTTTTATATGATTGTAAGATCTTTTGAAACTTTAAAAGTAGATATACATGATTGTCATGATTATAATTACATATATTTGCTTTTCTTCTTTTTATTCATAGAAATTAACTAAAAACTCTTTACTCCCAAGCATAGTTCTCTACCACTGACTCGACTACTAAATGCCATAACTATCAATATGAACATTAGAAATTTATTTTAAAAACCTTATATTTATACTTATTTGTTGGTTGACTGAAAGATTAAAGTCCATTCTAAATAAATATTTATGGAGGAATAAAAAAAGAATCTTTAACTGATGAAATGTTATTCTGAAGAAATATTTATATAATTATCATACAAAAATGTCTTGGTGGTCCATAATAACAATAACAATAATGATGGTGTTGATGATGATAATAATAATAATAATAATAATAATAATTATTATTATTATTATTATTATTATTATTATTATTATTAAATAAACATTTATTTTTATATAGCACATGTTTACAATTGTATTACATTCAAATATCAGCCTTTCAAGCTAATTGTGCATACGCTTTTGTGAGTGTTAATAATAATAAATGAATACTTTCCTCTCCAATACAAGATATAGTATTTATGCAGGAATAAAATGAATCCACTTATTCCTACAATGCAAATGCTTATATATGAGCAAATCTGAAGTACTGGTAAGGAAAGTGTGAGGATGGACCACTCACTTTAAATTACTATATACAATATCTGAATGATCTTGTATTGGAGAGGAAAGTATTCATTTATTATTATTAACACTCGCAAAAGCGTATGCACAATTAGCTTGAAAGGCTGATATTTGAATGTAATACAATTGTAAACATACGCTATATAAAAATAAATGCTTATTTACATATGATTAAGTTGCAGTTAGAGTGACATTTAGTAAATTCTAGACAATTTCACCAACATCATTCATTCAGACATCGTATATAGTAATTTAAAGTGAGTGGTCCATCCTCACGCTTTGCTTACCAGTACTTCAGATTTGCTCATACATAAGCATTTGGGTTGTAGGAATAAGTGGATTCATTTTATTCCTGCATAAATACTATATCTTGTATTGGAGAGGAAGGAATTCATTTATTATTATTAACACTCACAAAAGCATATGCACAATTAGCTTGAAAGGCTGATATTTGAATGTTGTATTATTATTATTATTATTATTATTATTATTATTATTATTATTATTATTATTATTATTATTATTATTATTATTATTATTATTATTATTATTATTATTATTATGATTATGATGATGTTTCAAAGCAAAACTTTACTGAATCTAAACAGTTACAGAGTCACATCTAGTACTATATTGATTTGTTACAAATGCAAAACAAATTACAACTTTCAGTATATAAGTCTTTATCATTTCTGCATACTTTCTTCTTTTTAAATTTGGTCCTCTCTTTGAAGTTGGAAAAAATGCTGATGTTGAAAATGTCATTGTCTATCATATTGGACTTTATACTTTATAGACTAGATCTTTGTTTCAAGTGTGACCATGTGGCTGCAAACACATCTGGTTGAGCTAGGATGCTGTCTCTTTTTCTGAACAGTTCTAGTTTTATTGAAAATGTTGCTGGGTGGCGTCAAGGGTTATTAGCAAGTGCAAAAGTGCATCTGGTACACCAGTAGGCATAAAGGCTACATGTTGCGGCATGAATAGCAGGGATGTTGCCTTTTTTAAATTTATTTATTATTTCATCAATTGAAATGATGGCCTTTCTGTATGTGGTAAACATTGTGCGACATATTGTTTCTAGGGCACTGCAGGAATGAAGAAAATGATCTTGTGTCTCTTCTTCTCTATGACATAGCCCACACATGGGGTCTATATTTGTATAGAATCTACAAAATCTAAGGAAATGTGTTGTGGGTAGAGCATTTAGATTAAGCTTAAGTAGAAAATCAAATAATTTTGGTTAGACCATTTTCTGTATTGTTGCAGTAGTTGCCTGTTGTCTATCCCAAAAACTGATGGATGTTGATTAGTTATCTGGTTTGGGTATAGTATATTATAAATGTCCCAGTATGTATACTTGTTGTCATTATTGAGTGATATTTTGTTGTATATTGGCTTGAGTTCTTCAATCAGTGTGGATAGATATCCATATGAAGGGGGTGGTCTGTCTGTGGGTATTATACTGATTACACACTCCAGGTCTGGAAATCTTTTTATGGTTGCTGTTATTAGATTTACTGATTTCTGTGTGTAAAAAACATTGATTGTATGGAGTCCAAGTCCATTGTTATGTGGTGGTCTGCTCAGACTTTTTATAGAGATTGCCACTGTCTTTCTCTTCCATATTAGTTTGTTACAGATTGATGAGATTTTAGATTTGAATGTTTTTGCAAATTTGATTATAGGTGTGTAATAGGTAATTTTTGTGATTATAAGTTGATTAAATAGTGCTACCTTTGCATATATTGACAGGTATGACTTTTCAAGTGAGGCTGTGATTTTTTCAGCATCTTTTTTTAATTTATTTTGAAATTTTTTGTCTCATTCCATTGGTTCCAAAGTAGAATGGGAAACCAAGGAAAGCAGATGGTTTACCATTAAACATCTTTGTACAGTGCTTGCCTGTGTATATTGACCATGCAGGAGTTTTATTTGTGTTAATTTTTAAATTAAAATTTGAGGTATAATTCTTGATTATCTCTTGTAATATGGGGAGGTTCTTTTTAGAGGGGAGAAAAATGGTTACATCATCCATATAGGCTATGCATAATATATTTAAAGCAGTGTTTGGGATTTGAATGCCTTTTATTTTTTTCTGTATAGAGGATTTATATATATTGTAAAGAGCAAGGCACTGAGGGGAGATCCTTGTGGGATGGATTGACTCGGTCTGAAGGCTGGTAAATTTTTTCCATTCAATGTGATGTGAATTTCATGGCTCAGTAGCAGATTGGCTATTATATATAGTAGGGATGGAGGTATTGTTGTTTTTTTCAGTACATCTAATAATTTGGCTATAGGCATTGAGTCAAATGCTGCCTCAATGTCTAGTTGAACTATAATTGGTGCATATTTCTTTCTTTTTTTTACTATTTTGATTATTGTTTTGTACATTAAGGCACCCTGGCCAATGGATGATACTTTTTTGGCATATTGTGCTGATGATAACACAGGGAGTATGTGTTGTTCTATTTTCTCCTTTATTACTCTTTCAAGAATTTTTATTCCTAAAGGTCCCCTTGAAATTGGTCATAGATTAGATAAAGATGATATTGCTGTAGGTTTTTTGTTAAATGGAACCATTGCAATTGGATATAGACTTTGTATGTTGCAAATTTTTTTGGATATGTAATTGGCTAGATCGCACAAGTATTTGGCTGTGAAGTGACTAAGATGTTTGAACACAAATTTGAGAATTCCTTGTGGTCCTGGGTGACATGTGTTTGTTATTGTTGCAAGTTGAAATACAATGTCAGTTGTTTTTATTGGTGTGTCTGTTTCAGGGTCTCCAAATATGTCTTCATTTGGTATGTACACTCTTTGTTTTTGCTTTTTTTTTTAAAATGTTGATATATTGGGTTTATCATGTTATGTCCAGCTGTTATAAAGCCATCTATTTCAAGTGTCATAGGCACTCTTACTGTGGATGGGTATCCTAGTGCCCACCATATATATGCTCTGGTCCAAGTGTGTTGTTGTGTAAGGTATATTTTTTCTTTTTTATTGCTACATATTGCTTTAGTGTGTTGCATGTATTGTTGTACATTTCTGTAAGTTTTTTGTGTTTGATTATCTGTAGTTGGTCTGGAAATGGTTATTCTTTTATGTAGTTCATCTGCCAAAGCTAATAATCTGGTGGGGGGTGTTGAATTGCAAGTAATATGATTGATGTTGAAAGAAAGTATATTGGTGAATGCTATATACTTTTGTACTGGATCGAGTGACATGTTTTGAAGTTTTTGGAGCATTATATATGTTTCTGAATATAGGAATTCAGTTGTTTGTGCTGGAAGAAGTATTTGCATAGTCTTTTGAAGGGCTATTGTTGTATTCTGTATTTTTGTTAGATCGAGGGTGATGAACTGGGCAGCATGACCTGAGATTATAGATGGACAGAGTTCAAGATTAAAATAATGATGTAACATTGGTGAGTACAAACACAAATCAATAAGTGACTTATATCTATTGTTATTAAAAAGATATTGAGTTTGATGAGAGAAAACCTTCAGCACTCATAAGTGGGATTGTTATTTGATGGATCCATTTGGTGGCAAAAGTTTGGTACGTCATATTGAAATCTCCCAGGAGTATTATGGGATTTAGTGTTGCTGTAAGCATTGAATTTATTGTTGCTATTATTCTGGAGATGATGACAGGGCCTGGTGGTATATAGACAAATACTAGGTTAAGTGTGATATTTTTATGATGGAGTGTTATTATGATAAGATTAAAGTCAATATATATAATTTTAAAAGAATCAAAAGGGCATTGTGGGATATTATTATACCTGTGCCACCTGATGGTGATGATGATTGCCTTGAGCATGCACAAAACCCTTGGCTGACTAAATATTTTGAAGGATACATTTGAGAGCTGCTGTATATTTTTATTTCCAATAGCCCTAGTATGTGTGGTTGTGTTGTATGTAACCATTTTTTGAGTTCAAAAAGTCCTCTAATGTTGAGTGATCCAATTTTTATCTTCATGTTTCAGCATAATTTTATAACAGAGTATTGACTTTTTTTTTTTTTTAATTCTAAATTTTTGTTTATATTGCAGTAGATGGATGCTGATACATATTTAAAACTTGGTAGGGTTTATTATAAGTTTTTCTTTCATTTAATATTGGTTCAGACTCTATACAGGCAATTTGTGATGAAACCGAACAGTTGTCCATTTGTTGTTGGCTTAAATCCATTTCTATTTCATCATTTTCTAAGTTGTATATGTCTGATGAGTTGTGCTTTTGGTCTGTTTTTTTTGCCTTTTTGGATTCATGGTTTTTAGGTGGTCTACCTGACTTTCTTTTTTCCTCTGGTGTATTCTCTTGAATGGGTGGAAGAGGGGGTTCTATTGCATCCATTATGTTTGATGCAGTTTTGTTTATTATTGTGGTTTGTATTATTAATGGTGTACTTATATTATCTTGATTTATATTTTCATTATATAGCTGTGTGTGTTTATTTTCTGTTTGTTGATTTTTACTTGATACACCTTTTGTTTTATTGAGATGCTGATCCTGTGATGTAATTACTTCATTTTGTGTTGTGGTTTCTTGAGAGTTATTTCCATTTGAACCTTGGGTGTCTATGTTAGTTTTTGTGTTATTATTTTTTTGGTTAGTCTTTGGGATTGGCAATTCTGCTCTGTTATCATTTTTGTTTGTGGGTGTTTGAACCTGTTTTTCTCCAGTTTCTATTATTGGGTTGTCAATGGATGTAGTGTTATTAGAAATTTTATTTTCATCATCAGTGGGTTGTTCTGGGGAGAGAATTTTGGTTTGTTCACAGTGATTGCCTTTTGTGTTATTGCATTGAGTTGCTAGGTGGCCTCTCTGTCCACAGCCAAAACAAAGTGGCTTTAAATCTCTTATGTGAAGAGAGAGTGTTGCTTCTTGATCTGTAATTTGTGTTGGAATCATGGCAGTATCTACATTTTTATGGAGTTTTATTTTAAATTCAAAACGATTACTACATATCGGTATAAGTGTATCTTTTAAATAAATTGGCTGTAGGGCAATTACTTTTCCAAACGGGTTTATCATTTTTTGAAAATCTTGTAAGTTGTATTTAAGATAAGTATTTTTTAGCACTCCAGTAATAATATTTTTCCGGTTTTCATCTATAATTATGAGTGTGTAATTATCGAGTGCTAAAATAGTGGATTGAAAACGTTCTTTTTGCTGCTGAGTATAAAAATCAATGGTTATATATCATGAATTTGGATGGTCTGCAATACAAGAGATTGTTTCCCATAGTGCATTTTGCATAATTGCTTCATATAATATAGCTTTTGGGAAACGATATAATGAGCATTGATTATCTGTTACTGCGAGTACTAGCGATGTTGGTGAAAAAAATCTGCAAAAAATTTCAAACAGCATACGAGGCACCGTATCATTGAAACAGTCCGTCACATTTTCAAGTGTTTCTTTTGTCCAGATTGTGGGTGGGGGTTGATGTTCCTCTTGAGTATGTAGACCTAGATTTTTCATATCATTTGTATTTGTTCTTCGAAAATGTGGTATTTGGGTTGGTGCTGTAATATTGCTGTTGCTTTTAAGTATTTTTGCATACGAAATAGGCGATGTTGAAGATGTTAATTTTGTATTGGTGCTTAACTCACTCATGCTTGACTGGGCAGTAGCCATGATTTATTATTCTGACTCAAGTCAGTTTTTTTTTTTAAAAAATAAAAAGGTATGAATACACACTGATATTTAAAAAATACTCTTAATCTATTATTTGATTTGATTTGTTCTGTATTCCATTTGTTTTGTGAATAACAAGTTGAAACAAAAGAAATATATAAATACTTACATCAGAGAGCTTAAAGATTGCTTCTTACCTCAGCAGAGATTTGCTGCGGGATTACTACTACTACTACTACTACTACTACTACTACTACTACAACAACAACAACAACAACAACTCCTACTCCTACTCCTCCTCCTCCTACTCCTACTACTACTACTACTATTATTATTAAGGCTTTTTTTTTCTACTCAAGCCTCAATCTATATCAGAGATATTTTATACTATGTTTAATATTTACACCTGGGTCTCTTTTTACGCGGACTTATTTAACATGATCTCAAAGTTATGTGAACTCAAGCCTCAATCTATACCAGAGATATTTTATACTATGTTTAATAAATATACACCTGGGTCTCTTTTTACGCGGACTTATTTAACACGATCTCAAAGTTATGTGATTCATGTTTCACCGGAAGTCAAACTCTGATAATGCGCTATTACTTTAAATAATAAATTTTGTGCACTTACATTATATTGGAAGTAATAGCACATTATTGGAATTCGACTTTCATCTTAGTAATTTTAATATTTTCATTGCTTTATAATGGTAAAATTTTATGCAATAATGAAATTAAAATCATGATTTCCATATTTTATGTATACACATATTAAATTTTACAAGATTATAATGTAAATTTGTTGCATGTTAATTTTGCATTTTAACTTTTTAATAGCCTGAAACACGATATTGCGGTTGTCACCTTTAGATTGCTCTAACTCAGCCAATTTTTTAGTTACATTGAAGAAGAAATACCCGTATTAAAGCTTAGAGCAAGGCCTATAAGATGCTGCCCTCTTTTGAATCATTTTACAAGTAAAAAATCAATACTAGGAGGATTTTAAGTTGAACAAAAGAAGGCCAGTTTTGATTGGTTGGATAATCTATTCCCAATATATTCCCAATTCTTATTGGCTGATGATTTCGTTAAATATTTTTTCACCGCTAAAATGAAAATATATGTTTTGGAATGTTTTTTTTATTATGTTTCATACATATTATAAATAATTTTTATAAAATCTAATATTTCTAATAAAAATATAGTTATTTTACAAAAGTAGTAAGGTTTTATTAAAAAATTGTATACTTTACACGATTGTAAATTGAAAAAGAAACCAGCCGTAGCAGCAATTTTTGACATCTTGTCAAGAGGTTAGATTACTCCAAGCTGTTTATTTGATTTTCAAACAAAGATTAATGATTTAGAATATTTTTCTGGCATTATAATGTATTTTTGGTGTATTTTTTTAATAATATGCTGAAAGTATAATTATTTTGAGAAAGACGTTAAGATTTTTCCTAAAAAATTCTTTAAAAATTCATAACATGAAATCTGGGAGGGATCTAAATGACATTTATAATGCTTCTAATTCACTCGTAATGTTTTCTTTGATTTTTCCGCTTTTGAATATTTCTATAAAATACAAATAAAAATATATTTTTGAAATAACTTTCGTTTACTTTCTTAACATTACAAATAATTAATATACTTTTTGAAAACGAAACTAAAATTAATATACATTAAAAGATGAAAATATTTGTATCAAAAAGTTTGTCACTTGACCAATTAAAAGTTTCAGAGTTTTACTTCGCTGGACCAATAACAAAAGTGTTCTATTTAAGTGTTAAATCACATTCTGTTTTTGCTTTTTAAAAAAGAACGTAATCAATTATTAATCATTTAGTGTCCACAAGTTTATTTTTAAAAGATCAGTAATAGCAGTAGGCACAATTAAATTTGACAATTAAAATCTGATTTTTAAACGAAATTGAAAATTAAAGACAAAAATAAAAATTTAATTTTTAGTTGTTAGTTTCATAAACAATTAATAAAATCATCATCTCAAAGATTAATTACTAATTACGTTGTCACCAGAAAAACATTGACACAACATGAGTGTGAAGTTGGCGCTAGTTGTTTGCAAACGAACGTGTTTATCGGCAAATAGCTATAATAATTAAAACGTGTATAAAAAAATGTAAATTACTGTACTGTAAATTATGTATAAAAATATATTATTTTGAATAAAATTAAATATTATAGTTAAAAAAAGTTTGTCTTGTATCAATTTTTTTCAAATTTGAAATTTTTTCGCCCTCTATTTTTAAAAAATTGAACTATATTTTGTTTTCATCCCACATGCAGTGTTTTTTTTAAAAAATGAACTCTATTTTATTCATACTATGTAATTGTAAAGTATATCTAACTATAAATGTATTTTTTATATGAAGGTTAATAAAAAAAATTTACATATTTATTTGAAATTTTGAGCTAGGTTATAAACTATTAAATTTTTTTTTTCAAAACAGAAACTATTAAATATTAATGTTTACCTGTGGCAAAACTTAAAATAATTTGCCAATGCACTTTATTGTTCACGAGATTGATGTTAATGAACAAGTGGTCATAGACTGGTGTTATTTTTGCTGGGAAAAATGTGCTACATATTTCGACAGAAATCCAGCACTTGTCGGTGAATTTGATGACAATGGTGAACCACGGATCGATGAGTCATATTCCTTTCATCAAAAACACCATAGAGGGGCAATGAGAGAAGACCATTGGGTGTTCGGTGGGATAGAGAGAGGGTCAAGAAATTGTTTTTTAACAGAAATTGAAGATAAATCAGCTGTCACCCTGAAACTGCTTATACAGCAACACATTTTACCTGGTACACATATAATCACTGACAGCTGGTGTGCATATAACAATATCAGCAGTCTAGATAATGGTATATACCTTCACTCTGTCATCGTTTATTAAGACAACTGTTGACCTGGACAACGAACTTATCCTCACTAATAATATGGAAAATATGTGGATGAGAGCAAAGCGTAAGCTAAAATACCAATTTGGTACCAGCAGAGCTTTGTTTTCATCCTTCCTGCAGGAATTTTCATTTAGGGATATGCACGAAGATGCCACCATTTTTGGGGATTTCTTTGTGTGCTTAGCTCAAAACTACAGATAAAAATGTAGGTTTTTAAAAAATTTTTTATTAACCTTCATGTAAAAAATACATTTATAATTAGATATACTTTACAATTACATAGTACGAAAAAAATATAGTTCATTTTTTTAAAAATAGAGGGCAAAATAGTTGTGGCCACTAAAAATCAGTCTTACCTATAATCCAAATATTGTATTTTTTTAATGGCCATAAGTTTTAGAAATTGCATTATTTTTGTATCCTCTGATTATTTCACAATATTATCATATCCATTTATCTATTTAATATTATAATAAAAACAACTGCATTTTCCTTTGGGATCCAGTAAAGATGTTTCTTCCAGATGCATTTCAAATTCACATGATACAGGTTAGTAAAATTCAGGGTTGAACTTATAAGTTAGTCACAAGCTTACGCATATCTCAGTAATTCCAATTTTTACAGGATTTTAAACTCCACTATGTCTGCAGAATATAAACTCGGTTTATCAGCTATAAATCTTATACAAAATGTTCATTTCATTCAAATTTTACTGGGGTTTGCATTATCATTATGGCACGAGTAGATTGAGCTTTTTTTAAAATTTCATTTCTTTCATGTAAAGAATCAGTCTTTCTTTTATGATAAAGATAAAATACATAGATAACTTAGCTGATACTTTTGCTTAATTTTTAAATATAATTTATAACTGCTTTTAATATTTAATATTTCCATCCAAAGTTTTTTTTTTCTTAAATACCATTTTTCCCATCTCTTATTTATGATAATTGTTATATTGAAAACATTATTAATAAAAATTGATATCTGCAACATTTTACATGGGAAAAATTTGTAAGTTGGCCTCAAATGCTTCGTTCGCCACATAGTGGCCATACTGAATTAGCTATTCTGGAAAATCGGATCCATAATTAAATTTGGGGTTCTAAATTAAGTGTGCCTGATTTTTAGTTGTTTACATTCACATTTTTATAGAAGGTAATCAAATTTTTCAATCAAATTTAAGTCAGAAGCTGAACAATCGAAGTGTATATAAATTCCTTAGATTAGCAAAGTGAAACTAAAAAAAACCTGGGAGACGTGTGTTCAGACCAATGGTACAATGACAAAGGATCCTCCTAAAATGTGTGGTTCATTTTTATAACCTTCATCTGTCAATCATTTCAGATTCAAAGTTTTTGACCTTATAACCTGAGTATTAAACTTTTGATTGGTTATCAAATATAGTTTTAATATTAATTTATTCACAACATTGATAATCACATGGTTTTTGAAATTTTCCTGGGGTTGATTTGTAAAAAGAAAATGGATAACAACTTGAAAGAACATTTTATAATAAATAAAAAAATTATGACTGAATATTATTAAGGATTTATTTAAAACTAGTATGAAATGATTGTTCTTTCAATTTATTATCAAATGGCATATTGCAAGAAACCAAATCATTTATAATTGTCCCAATAAATAAAATATTTCATGTAGACCACATATACACGCTTCCACACATTTCCTAGCCATACTAGCTAATTCTAGAAATTCCACCTAATATGATCTATCACGTGATATTTAAAAATTTAGAGTTATTTCCCTGAAAATTTATTATTGCAGTAAGCATGATTATGAATAAGCTAAACCTTCACAATTTAAATTTACATTGATCTTTTCACTTACTTATTTAATATTTAATAGATAAATATTACCAGTCGATCTCACTATTTAATTTTTAATAATTAAAGCATTCTTAAGTGTACTGTGTGTGATACTCCAAAATTATCTCCACATACTCAAAACAAACATATATTAATTTTCTTTCAAAATTTTCCAGATGTAACTCTCCTATATATTATATGACTATTATAATTTTTCCGATTACTCTGTTTACTTTAAAATTACTGTTATTGATGAATTTTCTTATTTGATTGATTTCTTATATGAAAATTTTTTTTTCTTTATTAAAGAATAGTATCTGCTGCACACTCGGCCATCTTTGGTCAAAACCAAAGGCTACAATATATATTGGAAGATATGGAAACCTTTACTAATTTTAGCAAGATACTCGATGTCAACATTAATTCTTATTATTCTTTAATATCTCTTTAAGCAAACATTATAATCAAATTGTGCTATAAAAACAAACTGATTAATCAGTAGCAATAAATAATATTCTGTAATAGGAAAGATGCATTGAAGCAACAACTAACACTAGATGACATAAGATCTATATCTATAGAAAATTATTTATAAAATTTTGCTAAAAAAATTACATAAATACATAAATATAAAATGATCAACAGCTTATCGTGTGATAAAAATGAAAACAGAAGTGCATAACAATTTTAATAATTTAAAAAACTAATACTTATGCACAGGAAATGAAATTAATAAATGCAAATTATATTATTTAATTGAAGGAAGTAAATTGTTTAACACTTCATCACAGTTATTTCACACAAGGTGTAGTAAAGTATCAAAAAAAAAAAGAAATATATCACTAAAAATTACATGAGACTCTTGAAACCATTCAAATTGGGAAAAGATATATCACAAAGATTGCCACTCACAGCTTTACTTTTTAAAACAGGCAAAACTCTCCATACAATAGTGCCACTCAGTGCAAGCCATAGTAATCAATGGATGCCAGAAGGCTTGTGCATGAAATCCCTATCTAGAGCCTACTCATCCAACATCCTCAGACCAGTTTCTAGCTTGTGGATTTCATCAGTGATGAGTCTCAGATCTAACTTTACTTTTCATGGTTTATATTGATTCAATCATTAAAAAATAGAGCAGAGATACAAGGTTTTTATTTAAAATACATATATTAGCCACAGTGTTCATAGATGACCTTATTATAATACTTAAAAATATGGATAATATTCAGACCATCATGGATATATGAAACAAATTTTAAACAACTATGCAGTCATATTTCCATCCTCATAAATGAATACCTTGCAATTTGCAATAGGTAGAAAGGCATAACAAAAATTGTCCTATACATCTACTGAAACAGATATTACTGTCCTTCTATCTGTTTCACCTTTATGTCTCCATAGACACATCTATGCCGGTTTTGAACACTCTTTAGTACAAGTGTGTAGGTATCCACACAGTGTTATATGCCTTTACACAGCTGTATATATATATATATGTTTACACAGTTGTATGTATATCCACACAGCGATATATTCATTTATACAGTTATATATATAGTCACAGTTTTATATGCATTCAAACAATTATATGTTTATTGTCACACATACAAGCACCTGTAAATGATAATGATATTAAATTTTGTATAGATATATTGCAGCATTTATATAAATAATATATTGTATAAGGGTTATTTTGTTTAGAAAATGTGGCTAAATATTCTTTAACAAGTTTGGTTTAGGTAAATTATAAATCACATGCGAAATTCACAGATTGGTAATAAGACTATTTAGAATAATTCGCAGGTGAGATCAGATGGTCCCTAGGTTATTGACATTGTTTTAGAGCTCATTCATTACGATTGTAATGAATTTCTTTTCCCAGATCAAACCAGTAAAAATTTGGCAACAAGATAAAAAAAAGAGAGATTAGAATCAAAAGAGACAGACTGCTGTAAAACTTAGAAGAAGTTTGAATTGTGTTTTAAAATAGATAGTCGCTGGCTTTTGATCTAGGGAATATAGATATCGCAGATTTTTATTTAGAATAATTCGCAGGTGGGATCAGATGGTCCCTAGGTTATTGACATTGTTCTAGAGCTCATTCATTACGATTGTAATGAATTTCTTTTCCCAGATCAAACCAGTAAAAGTTTGGGCAACAAGATAAAAAAAAGATAAGAATCAAAAGAGACCTAAGGCTAAAACTTAGAAGAAGTTTGAATTGTGTTTTAAAATAGATAGTCGCTGGCTTTTGATCTAGGGAATATAAATATTGCAGATTTTTTTAGGTTAATTATTATTCTTTAGCTTGCTTTCCTGTAAATTGTTGTGGAGACCAGAATCCAAAATGATCGAGTAAAATAATATATTTACTGGCTCTTGAGCCAGATGGCTGCTCTCAGTTCCTCTAAACATACCTTTGAATAGACTTTCCAGCAACCTGCATGGAGAATATGAAGAAATTTAACCTATCTGAAAGGCCACTGAAGATTATGATGCTGTCAGACGCCCTATTCCCACCACTATCATTGATATACGCTTCAAGTCCAATCAAGGAGGCAGAGAGATGGTAATCATTTTTAAAAAAGCTGCGGTATGAACTTTAATCTATAAATTCTTATAACACTTTAAAAAGAACGTTCTATCTAAATTATAAAAAAACTCTTTAATTTTTACCCTCTTCTAAAAAGAAACTATCAATCTGTGTAACTTTATATATAATGTAAAAGAAAAAAAGATCACTTACTTTAATTTTATAAACTGCTGAAATCTTTTATGAATTAAAAGATTTCATATTTTTTTTTTATACTCATTAAATGTCCGAAATTTATTCTCTTCAATTCCTACAAACTAACGGTCTTGCCTAATTTCAGTAATTTTGATATTTTTGTTTAAATGCATTTTGTTAGGTTTAATATGTGATAATATGCTCAGATTTCGAAACAATGAAACTAAGTAAGTAATTTATAAAGGAGATAATTGTAATCTTCACTTAGACATTTTAAAAGCCTTGTTTATTTTATTGAATCATTGTTTCGAAATTATAATATTGGTAATAAACGAATGCGCTAACCACTCGTTATTATCATAGTTATATATATATTGTAAAATCGTATTTTTTAAGATTTGCTTAACCGATCTTATATTATAACCTTTGATATTTATTAGTTGGAAGGGGATATATATATATTGTCTAGAGATGATAAAGTATATTTGCTAATGTTTGTATTAAGTCCCATCGAATATACTTTCCCTCCTTAATTAAGAATATTTATATGCAGATTCAGGATCTTAACTAGATTATTTTTATGTAGTTTAAGCCCATTTTATTAGCATACTTATAATGCTAATTTTAAGAACTGTTTTGAATTAGCTTGACAGATAAAAGCTATCTGTTTTAGGCGCAATTAATTATATGCATACTTATTGCTTTATATATATATTGCGTGCATTGCGGGTGTGTTGTTATATAGTACACTTATATGTGTTACGTTTTGCTGCCTCTGACAAGGGTTCACGGTAACAAACCGCCCCTTTATTTAGTTCGGGTTATGGCTATCTTCATTAGAACTGGGGGCGTGAGGACCCAGATTTTTCCTAAAGCCAATCCGACTTCCTGAACTTTATGTTCATATATCAATAGCAGCAAACCGTCGGTCTCAGAGCAAACCGAGCATTTGATGCTGAAACTCTTGAAGAATCACACACTCGCACTGCAAGTTTATTTCTTTAATATTTTATATAGCGCCATAGCGCATATATGTGGACCTAATGGTAACCAGTTCTTTTTCCCATATTAATTAATCATTCAGCTTTAGACTGGAGTTTGAATCTGGGTTATCAGGTTGAATCTGCATGATTCTGAGTTTATTTAGTTGCTCAGTTAATTAGTATATATAACAGTCTTTAAAACTGGCTGTACTCATCATCATCTCTACTAAAGTATCAACTTCTAACTTAAGCAAGTCAAGTTCATAAGAGGAGCATATTAAATAATTAGGCATGACCTCTATAACTCACACACACATGTATTGTAATATGTTTAAAAGGGAACAGATGTACTTGATAACAGTCCCAACTATTGTAACATGCTTGCCTGTATTGAATACCTTGTGAAGATTATACAATCCCTGCCATTATGATATTTTGTGTTAGATCATTTGTTATTGTTTTAATAAATCCTTTTAAATATAAACTGTTGTATATCTTTCTTGCTCAGACTCTAGATCAAACCAAACCACAGTATCTTATCCAATCCATAGTATTTTATCCAATCCACAGTATATTATTAAATGTCACAGTTCATTACTCCAATTTCTTAATGAGTTTATATGCTGTATGTGTATGTCTGGTAGTTAAGATTAATAGAGTGTTAAGTGTTATATATATCACTTATTTAGTTAGGTTAGTAATGACCTTAAGTCTCGTGTTTCTCCCTGTTCTATGTCGGCTCGCGGTTAAATGAGAACTGAGTGTAGCCCCAGGAATGTCACTCATAAGGTGTTAAATTTGGAGTACTGGCAGATGAGTTGGAGTTTGGTCGGATTAGAGGTCTCAACCACCTCACTACGGTCAGCTTTGGTATATTTTGCTCGGGCTCTGAATTTTGTTGCATGAGTGTACAAATCTGACTGTTACACTACATATGATCAAATATAGAGATTAATCAACATCCAAATAAAATAATAATGAAATTTAAAAAAAGTTAAGGTATATATAACAATAGGACTTTATCAAATTACAAATTACAAAATTGTTAATGTAATAATGGGAATTTTGTTATTGTGCAACTTGCAAAAGAAACATTTGAGAAATTATTTATAATAACATAACATCCATTGAATCAAGATGATCTAAATTTAGTTGTACCAAGATTGCCTGTTTCCTAAATAAAAGCATCCATCTACATTACCATAGTACAAAGTAAATATTTTGAATCATTAATAATAGAAGTTCATCTAATAATCAGGATAACTAAACTAGGGCTATTACATTTCAGTGACTTAATAATAGCCTACAAGAACTTATAACATGAATTTAACCTTATTTCATTAAATAATGTTAAATCATGAAAAATGCAAAGAAATTTAATCTATTATCCTGATTTTTCATATATTTAAATAAATTATGTATGTAATGTAAATTGAAGCTTGAAAATAGTTTCCATCACATTGATAAAGACAAAAAATATTGCCGAAAAGGCTTTTTTGTATTGTTTTTACAATGATACTTTATTTTATATTATACAATGTTAAATATACAGGTTTAAGAAATATAAGAAGTGAGAAAAAAACTCTGGGCAGATTTATCAATATTTAGGTCAATAAAAAATCAATATAGTGAAACTCCCCACTCATAATTGGTATATATTTTAAACTATTATCTTGTATTATACCAACAAACCTTTAACCTTAATAAAAGAATGAATCTCAACTTAGCTCCTATTTTTTTTGTTCTGTGAAACTACTAAAGAAAAACTTTTACACTTATTCAAAGAATGTAAAACTTTCAAAAAGTTAATGAAACACACACAATACATAAATTTAAAGGAAAATAAACATAATTAAAAAGCTCAATCCACATAATGAAATAGCAATAATATATGGGGTAAAAGCAACCTAATTTACTTTGTGGTTTTATTTTTGATAAGAGAAATTATAATGGCCTCAAGAATCATATATCAATTAAAGCAAATATCTTCTTAATGAACATCCCATAACAAAGTATGCAAACATTAAACATCACATGATAACATGATCACGTGATAATGCATAAATAATTATGATAACTCCATCATTAAAATTTAATAAAAAGGAACTCTGAAAATGCATGGCATTAGTATTGCTATTAATTGTATTAGTCTTACTGTATGTGAAATGTGGTAGAAGAAGCCATAAGCATGGATAAATTGTAAATAATCAAATTTTATAAATATTTTTTGATAATAAAGAATTTATTTAAAATAAAATAAATAATATCTGTCAATCTATATTAATACTAGTGTGTGGTCATGTATATAAGTTGTATGAGATAGAGTGGATAGTGAAAGGGAGCTTGAAAATCTGGGTTCAAATCCCCTATAATTAATATTAGTTTTACAAAACGCAACAACAGCTAATCTTAGATGACATTTTCAATTCATTCCAGATTATTTCATGCCTCTGTTTGAATAGTTCAGAAGTTATGTATTTCTTCCATTATTATATTTGTCTTTAAATCAATAATTAATATAGTTTTTTATGTGAATTCAGTATTTTTAGAAGAAATGTTTTGCCAATTTTTTTTCTATGGAAATAATAACAATAGCTGTCTTTTGCATTCTTTAGTGTTTACAACACTTTTTTCTTTACAAGATATTCTTAATTTACTAATAGTGATTTTAATTAACGATAAAAAATAAATAATATATAAATTGCTTATTGCTTGAGAGAGAAAGGTTTATAAGAAGTTAACAGCTACAAATACCTTGGTCAGATTATTAATACAAATGGAAACATAATGGATGAAATTAATCATAAAATTAAACTTGGTTGGAGTGCTTTTGATAGAAATAACTCGATATTAAAAGAAAATATGCCTATGTGTTTGAAAAGGAAGGTTTTTAATAAATGTATTTTACCAGTTCTTACTTATGGATCTGTGACTGGGGCACTTAATAAAAGAGCAATACAGAGACTTCAAACAACTCAAAGAAGTATGGAGAGATGCATGTTAGGAGTAACAAGAAGAGATCAAAAATGCAATATATGGTTAAGAGACCAAACAGATGTTACTGATCTCATTGAAAAAATTAAAAGACTGAAGTGGAGTTGGGATGGACATATTTCTAGAAAAGATAATAATAGATGGACAATTGAAATCTTAAACTGTATTCCAAAAGATTGTAAAAGACCCAGAAAGCAACCACATGTGTACAGGGGTGGTGTGGAGAAGAGAAGCTAAAGATTGGGGAAGATGGATTGAACTTGGAGAGGTCTTCATTCTGCAGTGGATTGATAATGGTTGATGATGATACACCAGAACTCGAGTTCCCAAGTCCTCCACTTTACAACTGCACAAAACTATATATAACATTTAATTAGCAATATCTAATAAATTAAGGAAAGGATTTATGGTAGCCAACTCCTTTAGTTCCATTTTTTATATTAGGAAATAATTCGTTTCTGATTTATTATAAGAAACAACTGTAAAACTAATTTCAGTAAATTTGACTAATCAGTGATAAATTTTCTGTTTGAATTTTAAAAATATTCAAAACAAATCAAAGTATTCATTATTCACATTACAAGAAAATTAATGTTATTTCTGTATTTTATATATATTTCCCTCTTCTTTATAAAAAGTTTCTAAAACAATACTGAATTCAATTATAGTAAAAGCCTATCATTTAATTTTCTTAAGCTTTTACCCAAAAACAAATTTAAAAGCCAATGTTTTAAATTTAAAAGTAAGTATTTTTTATTTTTTTGTTTCAAAATACTATAGATATAAAACTAATAATAATAAGGTCGCAATAAATAAAAAAAGAGAAAAAAATGAAAATTTTCATAGCAAATAACTAACATTAAACTTTAAAATGTTTTGGAATATTTTTTATCTTATTTTACAATTTATATGTCAAGTTTAATAAAGAATCTAATCCGACAATAAAAAAAAAAAACATTTGCTTTCTTAATAATATTTATTATTAAATTATTAAAATCTTATTTAAACAAAAGTAATAATAACAATAGAAAAAAAGTGCAAATAAACACGAGTCGCTAAAATTTTATTTTAAAAAGTATATTTTTTAAAAGTTTAATCAGTTATTTCATAATTAACATTGATTTGATTTTAATGGTGTTTAGCCGTTGATTCAGTCAGAAAGTTTGCTCGCTGATGAGCAAATATTTTTGGATTATTCTTTGTTTTTAGAAGGTGAAAAAAAAACTTTCTATTAAAATGATCAAATAAAATGCAACATTATACACTTTAAGCATCATATAAAGACAGGGGTCAGTGATTGGGAACAGTAAATATTTGTGATGTTTTATTTATCAACACCACTATGATGTAATTTTGTCAAGCGTTGTTAGCCGAGAGGTCATCGCACCCACCTTGCAAGCAAGTAGTTGTTTGCAGACGGGTGTGGGTTCGCGTCCCGGCCGATGCTATGGCATATGGAAAAAAAAAAAACACCACTATAATGTAATTTTTCGAGTGAAAAAAAATCTGAAATTTTTTTTTAAATGTCCAGAAACAGTAGAAACTTCCACAAACCAATCATGAGTAAGTAAACTATTATAGGGCTTAATATTACAAGCAATGAATTATTACAAAATTATTGAAAATTATTATATAAATAAAACAAAGTAAAACTAACGGAAACAACTTAAACTCTCAAAATGATTAAAAATTAATTATCAAAATTAATATTTATTTTTTCAACATGTGTGTGATTAAGTGTATCAACAGCATTAGATAGTATGGATGGTTGAGGGTCATGTGAAAGTCTGAGTTCAAACCCCTATATATTACATATATAAGTGCAAATATGAAAAAGTCTTTACTACAGAAAAAATTCATATTTTAAAAGGATAAAGATAAATTAAGAGTTAAGCATTCTCCCTAAGAAGTATGGTACCATCATAAACCAGTAGCAAAGATTTATTATATTAAAATCTCTTTTTAATAATCAGTATATTGATGTGTACTTACATACCTCTAATTAACCAAAGACATTTATTTACTAATTAAGAATAATTATATATTCAATTACTGATCAAAAATTAAATACCTA